>CM070506.1:7056484-7756484 GCA_036346375.1 Guadua angustifolia
TAGAAGACGACTCCACCTGGATGGATGCGATCACGTTTCGGCGCTCTTTTCCTGATTGCAAGCTTGCGGACAAGCTTGTTTTCCAGGGGGGAAGTGATGATATGAATCTAACGTTGGACCGGGTATGCGTCCGACGTTGCCGCTCGAACAACATGGCAGGAGCTAGCGCGTCGGAGGGGACTGGTCAGGATGTAGGGCTGGAATAATAGAGTTTTTGCTGATTGCAATAAAGTCAGGATTTGGTAGTTAAGTCAGGATTTGGTAGTAGTATTGGAATCGAGTTAGTTTCCTATTTCCAGATTAGTTCCTTAATTGTAGCCAAGTCAGATTTTAGATGATCTTATCTGGAAGTCTTTCGGCAGCCAGTTGAGTCTTATATATATGTTCTCAGAAGGAAATAAGATATGCTTTTGGATTGTCAAAACTTACCTCAGCGTGGCTCAAAACAGCCGAAGTTTCAGCGCCAAATGCCGCCACGGCGATTCCGGCTGTCAAATCGATGAGTGAGCTACGATCTGGTCTTCGGTCTGGAACCTGGCGATATGAGTTGGTGCATGCACGGCGAGCTTGTATCACAGTGGAAGAACAAAGAGAGATGGAACATGACAATGATTGCCTCAACACGTCACCTGTACTAAAGACAGGATGGTTGTTAGAGAAGCATGCAAGTGAGGTTTTGACACATTCCAAATTCTTAGAATTCCAAAATCAAGTTCTTACTTGTAGGGACCATTGTGTTGTTGACAGCATTAGTAAAGAAGGAAATTTAAAAATAATATGCATAACTGATGATAGTCCCAAGGTAAGAGAAGTCCGTTTTGATACTAGCACCATGATTGCCAATTGCTCTTGCATGTTATTCGAAATGTATGGAATTCCTTGCAGCCACATTATAAATGTGTTACGAGGTGCAAAGCTAAATGAGTTACCTGCTCACTACATCTTGGATAGGTGGACAAAAAATTGCAAGAGGGAGATCGTATTTGATTCAGAGGGACACGTGTTGGAGGAGAAAGGAAATTCATCTTCAGAGGTAGAGATCAGAAAAATGTTTTCTCAGATGCGCAAGGACATGGAAGATATCTTCCAACAAGCTGGACATTCGGTGGAAACTGTGCAAATTGTTAGAAATAAATTCCAGAGTTTTTTAGCTGAAGTAAGGCAAGAGCTACCTGGTAACCAACAAAGCAAGACTGAAGAGATGGAGGGGTTCATTGGTACCCAGCTTCCTACCCAGATTGACATACTTCCGTCGACCGATATCCACACAAAAGGTAGAGCGAAGAGAATAAAGGGGCACTTTGATAAGGAAGGAAAGAAACAAAAACAATATGAGAAGAAAAAGAAATATGAGAGGGTTGCACGCTTGTGCAAATTATGCAATGAGTTAGGCTTTCATGATAGTCGCAATTGTCCTAAAAAGTCCACATGATACAGTCTCCCATACAGTCGCAATTGTCCTAAAAAGTCCACATGTTACAAACAGTGACTTGGCCACATCTGCATTTGGAGCTATTCAGGTGTGTAGTTAGGAAGATCTTTCTCATCTATATGTATTTTATATTAAGTTACTCACAGCATTTCTTGCCAGGTTCTTGCAACTGGAGTTACAACTTGGTTTCTAGACAGAGCCTGTATCCAACGGTGGTTTGACGAAGCACAGTAATTACTGAGTCCTTGTCATAATGAAGGTTTACTAAATGTAATTTTCGTTTTACCATTTTACAAGAATCTGTGCTCGTAGGTGCGCCCTAAGCTGTGCAAGTTCAGATTGATTTGATATACGAGCTTTTGAGTAATTTTCATTTCTGATGCGTAAGTCAGAGAACTGCTACGCCCTCATCCTTCTATTATTGGAATTCCTATTGCATTTTAGGGCGCTATAGTAATACAAGAAACAGCATTGCATTAATTTGAGTTTGGTCGAGTTTGCCTGTAGCATTCCTATTGTGGATGACTGAAATCCTGTTCTGTTTTATAAGGGTGAACTAGACCTGTTGACTTTGATTTGACTAAAGTGATATAAAGCTCATCTCAAGTGATTTAATACTTCCTTTTTTATATCTGAAGTGATATAAAACTCATCTCAAGTGAAATTTTGAATTATCCAACTAAATAGAAGAATTGGAATCACCTTTCCTGTTTGTCCTTTAAGCTTATTGAGATCTTTCTCCAATTAAAATTAACAAGTTTCCTTTTTCCCCCATTGTGTTAGATCTTTCTCTCTGGTTCTATTCAACATACAAAAACCCATGGTTGCTTTTGTGTTTCATTCCTCTTGTAACAGTTTTAATGGTACCTCTGATGCTTCCTCTTGTAGCAAGTGCTGATATGGCTGGTGGAAGCGGTTACTATTTGAAGGATGAAGGTGTTCTCCTGAATCTGGCATTGATAAATTTTGGGCTCGCTTTCCTGAGAAAACGAGGCTTCAAGGCAATGCAAACTCCCTTTTCATGAGAAAGGAAACTATGGTAAAATGTGCCCAGTTTATTAATTTGTGGGTTGTTTGATATTTGTAGCATGATCATGATGTTACAGATTTGGTTTTCCCATTTTTGTGTTTTGGTTACCACATTATCTCATTTTCTGATCATATACTTGCACAATGATGTTCTGACGTGATGTCTATAAATCCTCCTGTTTACCTGAGTAGCAGTGATGGATGGTTTCAATGTACGCATCTTCGCATAAGGGCCATCATCATCTCTGTCGTAAGTGTCTTCAGTCAATCAATATGTTGCTCAAGCATTTAGCAAACTAATGTAACAGACTTAGAGGTGCAGAATTCTTGTTTCTTTTTCGATAAAGGAAGCTTTTATTAATCTTAGTAAATTACATCAAGGTGATACAATTATACTAAGAAGACTCCCGACCTCTACATAGCTAGGGTGTACACAGTCAAATACACACACACACAAGAAAAGACAAAGGAACCGTCGCAGCAAACTACATCACGCAATATTGTCTTCAAGGCTATCCACCATCATAGCAACACTTGGACCGCGATAAAAGCTCTCCAATGACAACGCCTCCAAGAAGGACTCGATACGCACACGCACCGTCATTGCCATGATCCAACCAAAGGAAGGCCGCACCAAAGGTTTTCACCTCGAGAGTAAATCCTCGACTACAAAACAATGCCTTCAACAAGGCCATTGCCAGCACAACCAACTAAGGTCAGACCTAGGATTTCTCTCTCTCAAGTCGAAGTTCAAGATCCCAAGGTTGCAACCACCCTCATTCCAAGCTAGTACCACCATACCACTTAATCTTAGCCAATAGCAACGGCCACCTTCTCAAGGCCGACAAACAATTTTAGATCTTCGACTCTACGATGACAGATTCATGAGCCAGCTAATAGGCACACGATCATCAAGTCCATAGAGTGCATCTTAAAAATGAGTTGTGTCGCCTAAGAAAAATGAATCCATGAATCGATGCTAAGATGACATAGGTCAAAAAATGTATGAACAACGCTAGTAAAGATAAAGACGCCGGGTTAAGAGTAGTCACCTAGATCGCCCATCATCCACAAGTTGCCGAAGCCAACCGCCAGCACCAGTGTTGGCAACAACAAGTGAGAGGATCCAACCAAAACCACCATAAGGCACCGAGGGGCCAGCAGTTGCCACCGGCCACTGGGCCACCCAGCCGTCGCCACTGAGAAGGACCAGACGCCAACCCTCAAGCCGATGCACCGGATCCCGAGCCTTGACTCCAATCGGCGGATGCAGTCTCCTCCGTGACGAGCCGATAGATAATATTGTGAAGGGAGCATCTGGTCAGGCCGTGCAGAACCTCAATCTGATGATGGGACTGCCTCAGTACACGGGGCTGCAATATTAGCCTCTATTTCCTTGATCCTTTGTGTCACTATTTCATGTTTTTTGTCTGGATGATGCTTTGGAGTTCAGCTACCCATCTCCCTTGTGTTTATTGTTGAGAGGAAAGGAGCTCAACATTAAAGTGTAACAAAGCCAAGCTTGTTCAAAAACATAGCTTGGTTTGTGCTGTTGTAGTTTTAGAGATGATCAGCAGTTTATCAGTGCAATGAGAGTATGATCTGAGTGCCTTGGTGCCATGGATCTTCTAAGGCTATATATCCTGTATTGCCTTGTTGTTTTGTGATCAAATAAAATTGTGTAAAACTCAAATTCAGAGGCATCAATCACGGCCACATCACTGGATATAGTTTGGGGTGTTATTTATTTAAGCAATCTGTCAATACTTGAAGATGCCCTAAAACTCAATGCATAAATGTGCTACCGCTTCCCCAATTATCTGACAGCTTAAGAAATCAATATGGGATGAAATCAATATAGTTATCTAACTAAGATTTATAATTGGCAAGGGAAGACAATAAACCCAGGATATCAAACCTAAACTTGACTCCAACATTCAGGAACATTTGCTGAAGGTGCAGGAGAATCATATCATCCATGTAAATGCACCATTATCTGTCAATTAGATTGTTTTGTCTGAAAATCTGCATAACAAATACGGAAGCTGTCCCAAAAATCTTGACGTGAGACACTTCCTTCAGGCTTAGCCGCATACCTCATATAGCTCATAAGATGGTTTTGGCATTTCATTGATCTGGACATGTATCCATATATGATGTAACATGTCATTTCCACACAATTTATGCTGCATCGATATGGAATTTCTCTGAAATGGTAAACTGAACATTCAAAATTCTATTCACTTGACAAACAATTGTGTACATACAGGTGTTATGTACATACAATTGATATGTATTTGACAAACAATTGAAATGGAATTTCTCTGAAATGGTAAACTGAACATCCAGGTGCTATGTACATACACAATTTTCAGCTACAAGCCTACAAAAGCATGTGTATACACTCTTATAAGAACATGTACATACCACCATCTCACAGCAACATCTACCACAAATTTTCAGATAATGATAATCACAGTAGCTCCCAGTGGTGTTCCTCGGCGACAGCTGCAACCTCATTCATTTGCCAAAGCTATGATGAACTTCATCAATCTCAGAAGCTCCCAGTGGTGTTCCTCGGCGACAGCTGCAATGGTAGAGACGGCGAGTGCATGGTGCGCAGGTGCATGCGATGGCTCCCTTTTGGCTTCAGGTGGAGGCCTCCATCCCCAACATTGCAGCGGCAGGCATGGAAGGTTCTTGAAACCAAAAGGGTTGAAAATAAAAACTGCAACTTCCTGAAACCAAAATTTCTGGTTGCACCAAATCAACTCTGTTTATGAATCAAATCTATAATCTAACTAAATCATGAACTAAAAGAGGCAGGTAAGTATGAAACCAATTCAATCAAAATTGGCCAGCGACGACGACGTCGGCGGAGCTCTTGGCCGGGCTGAGCATCGACCTAGCTCCTTCATCCCTCAGCCTCGCACATCAAGGACCCACTCACCGGGCGATCAAGGACCCACCTGCTGGCCGAGGCAGAGGGAGGGCTGGCGGCGGGGAGGGCTCGGCAACAGGGCACGGGAGGGCTTGGCGGGGCGTGGGCAGGGCGGGCGTGGGAGGGCTTGGCGGCTGCTTGGCGGAGGGAGCCCGGCTAAGCGGCCGCGGCTTCGAGGGAGCCCGGCCTAGCGCGTGAGGGAGATGCAGAGGGACGGTTCAGATCGACGTGCCTCCGACGTTTTGTTTCAGATTTCCTTTGACAAGCGAGAGGGACAGATTTCCTTTGATAGGCAGAGGGACGCGTGAGGGAGGATTAGCACAGCCGCCACTAGAGACTTGATTAGATGGGGGTTAGTGCATATTAGCATAAGTGGATGAGTGGAATCCCACCTTTATACATCTGAACCATCCAGGGAAGATCCAGAGGCCCAGTTGTTAGTTTTCAGGTTTGCATCAGAGAGAGGGTTTGCACCAAATACGCCGCCTATATATATACATATACATATATATATATATATATAGATACATATACATACATACATATATATATACACACATATATACATATATACATATATATATATGTATATATATACACATATATCATATATATACATATATACATATATATATGTATATATATACACACATATATATGTATGTATGTATGTATGTATGTATACACACACACATATATTTATATATATGCTGGTACATCTGTCAATTGGTCATGAACATTCTTGGGCATACTAATAACCCTAGAGATTGAAATACACTTCAGTTCAAACAAAATATTCATGGCAAGATTCAATCGTTGAAGACGTGCATTAGCTTCAAGAGTTAATCCCTGGTACGTTCCTAAATGCAGGGGGGAAAAAGATTAAATTCTCTAACTGGCAGCATATTTGAATACTACCTTAAATAAAGTTCGAAGGCTTTGTGCATGCCCATTCATTTGAGCCGAGCCAGCGGCTTGGCTGGCCAGCTAACTCGGCTCGTTTTAGAATTTTTGTGTTTAGTCCCCTTAAAAATTGCGTAATTACGTGTAGGTCCTTTCCGTGGTTTTTTGCGAAAAGGACCTTCTGGTTCAGAAAAAATCATGAATCTTTCGTGAAAGGACCCTAAATAAATACCAAAAAAATAGTGTAGTTACGTTTTGGTCATTCCGGCTATTTTCCACAAAAAGGACCTTTTGATTTAGCGCAATCACGAATCCTTCATTAAAGGACCCCAGATAGATGAAAAAAGTGGTTGCGTACGTATCCTTTCGACCGTTTCGTGCGTTTTCTCGACGATTAAAAAAAAACACCTCCGAAAAAACGAAATTATTTCTTAAAAAAAAACAACGCATGCGGCGTATTACGCCGCGAAAATAGTTCTAGTTAAGAATAAAGTATGTAAGCTTAGTTACTGGACTCATCCACAGCACAAAGAGTTAGAAAAAAATGAGATAAAACAACATCTAGACATTTGATAGCATTCAACTGAGATTCCACACTGCGTCAGTGAACACCTAAAGACGCAGGTGGTACCTCTCTCTCTTTATATTTGTTGGTCACAATAGTGTCACTTCCTGCAGAGATGGACATTGTTGAATCTCTGACTAAGTTCGAAGTTGCCAACAATGGAAGATATCAATAAACATCAAACAAATCGAACCTAGCACCGGTAGCCGCTTCGTCCGCGATGTACTAGTGGCATGGGCCCTCCCACTACCGACCTGAGAGAAGAGCAGATCTTGCATTAAAGTACCAGTTGCGCGACTCGATCCAACGCTTCTTGGGTGAAGTCCGGCGGTGCTACATGGCTCAGGTCCTCCACGTCGAGATGCCCTCCATCCTCAGCCATGGGGATGGTGCAGGTGGCAATGGCCGGATTTCGGAGGCGAAGGCAGCGAGGAGGAGGCTAAGAGGGCAAGGCCACACGAGTGGGGATCGATCTGAGCTGATCGGCCGCCTCGTCGCCATCAGTCGAGGCTGAGGCGGAACAAGGCAAGCACACACAGAGGCAGCCGATTGGGCGAGGATGCGGCAAGCGGGACACACCGACGGAGGGCGCGAGGGACATGGCACGCGGAGAAGCTGCAGGTCACCGAACGGAGTGTGCGAGGAGGGAGGAAAGGGAGACGGGTGGAGCTCACGAATGATTCGGAGAGAATGGGGAGGCGGGCAGAGCTCGCGAGGGTGTGGCGGAGAAAGTGTGGAGGCACATCGGAAACACGAAGCCATGCGGCCATGCCTCTCAAAGAGCCATCGAACCGGGCAACGGGCAGGTGAGGGCACGACCGGGCAGAGACAGTGGAGGCACGCAACAATCGGCCGAGCGCGCGCTCGCTGAAGTGGACACACCAAGAGCTCGGAGATTTCAAGCGGCATTATATATATATATATATATATATATATATATATATATATATATATATATATATATATATGCCATGGAGCATGTTCTGTGATGCATGGTATGTATGTAACTCAGAGTATGATTATATTGTGAAACTTATTTGCTATTTCTAAATTCAAGATAATTATTTGTGCATGACCGATCAGATCGTATGGTCACGTGCTAGCACCAAAATTTGGCAAGACATAATTAATTTGTTAGGCCATTGGATAGTTCTAGCCGATATCGTTAATAAGGGAAGGTTAAGTTAAAAGTTGCAATTATAGTTGATATTGATTCAAAGATATAATTTTACTTGTCAAGAGGTGGGGGACGATACGGTTCATATGACGGATCGGAGAAGGATATGATCGTCCTATACATTATAAAAAGAACAAGCCTAGGATCAATCCAACACAATCAATCGAATTGCATCTACTTTTTATTTATTTTCTGTCGACTAGAAGTACTTTTTGTAATTTAGAATCTCCCTATAATTCGTTCTTTATCAATAAAGTTACGCATCGCTGATTGTTGACTATCTTCGATTACGCCAAATTATTCAGGTTTACTTTTCTCCGATCTTGTTGCGTATCGAATTTTTCAGAAAAATCTGTCTTTACCAAATCATCTATTCAACTATAACAAGCTGTTTAGATTTATCATTACTTATAATCTAATTAGCTCTGGCAGCTATTTAGATTTCTCGCTGACTATCACATCTGGGCTGTGCGCGGCGAAGCAGGCCGAGGAGAAAAACAGAACAGGCTGGTGGAAGAAACGACCTAATATTTTTTTTAAAAATCATTTGTTAAATTAAGAAAATTCCATAAATTCAATAAAAAGAAAATAAATTCAAATAAATAGAAAATAAATTCAGAAAAATCTCCAAAAATATTTTGTTTGATGTATAGTTTAGTCAAATTAAATCCTTTGATTAATAGAAAATTTAAATTAAGCTTTGATTAATTCGAGGGAAATGCAAATGGTTCATTTTCAAATTCAAACATTCTAAAACTCAAATTTTTGGATGTTATAGATTTTAAACCCTATGGTTCTTAGGCCCTGTTTGTTTAGGCTTAAGCTTTTTGGCTTATAGCTTAAAGCCAGTTTTTTGGCTTAAACAGCTTAAAAGCTAATGGCTTTTGTACGTGATAGAGGTGGATATTTTTATCTAACATTAATGTTATTAGTTTAAAACCAACCATCAATAAGCCAAAAAAAGCCTCTCCCCAGTGGCTTTTGGCTTTTAGTTATCTGGAGGCTTATGGCTTTTAAAAAGCCCAAATAAAAAGCTGCTCGTTTGTTTGGACTTTAGCTTTTTAGCTTTTTGGCTTTTTAGCAACCATCACACATAGACTTTTTTATTTTAAGAATTTTTCTGTAATTTACGTGGGCCATATTACGTCAAAATAATTTAACACACCCACCTCAGCAAAATTTGGGTCCAACTCATCGATGAGGTTCACCTACCAAACGCCAGCTCAGCTAAATATGTTAGGAAAAACGTAATTGAGAACTAGCGAAAATGGCCGCAAGTTTATTAGAGGGTCATGAAAGTAATTTACGTGTTTAGAGAGCTAAGTGGCACAACCGCGAAGTTTAGCAAGCTGCAGTGCAATTCGCTATTTTAAATACAGTGATTTCAGAGAACTTTTATATGAGATGATACGTAGGGTCTTCTAAAACGGCAGTAACAGAGGATTGTTGTTCAGACTTCACCACTTGTATCTAATCTATACGCTGCTTGTTTTCTAGCGCTGAGATGTTAAATACCTTTAATTTGCTTCGCTAGAACTTGCATATATGTGAGGAACTCACGGATCGGAAGAAAACATAGGAGTCTCAGGAAGGAGGAAGAGTAGGAGAGAACAAGAGAATTGGGGATTAGAGAGTTTTTCTTTTTCTTGCTTGCCTTTCACGACAACATTCAGACGCTTATATAGTCTGTCTCAACGCCAAAACCAAAAGCCCAACAGAACATTACAGCCCAACTTACTCACGCCAAAACACAACTGAGTAATACCCAAGTTGCCGACTACCACTATTCCCCATCCGACACAATACAGGCACATGACATTCCCCCTCCGTTAAAGACCGGCTTGACCCCAAGCCGGGGCGCCTGGAAACTGAAGCCGAACAGCAGAGTGATTCTTCCAAGTGGCCAATGAGGATGGAAAACCTGACCATTGTATTAAGAGAGAGGAAATGATATTGGCTCCTTGCTTGATCAGGCGAGTCTTCAGTATAGCGATTGGAAGTACAGTCTCCTCCGCCGTCAGACAATACAGCGATTGACTGTCATGTACTGCTGTCGAGGAAGGAACATACTGTTTGAACTGGGACACATGAACAACAGGGTGAATTTTGCTGCCCTCAGGTAGATCGAGCTTATAAGCAACCGTACCGACTTTGGCAACAATACGGTAAGGGCCATAGAAACGAAAACAGAGTTTGGGATTGCTGCGGGTTGCCACTGATGTCTGTGCGTATGGCTGTAGCTTCAAGTAGACATAATCACCCACGTTGAATGACCACTCGGACCGGTGTTTATCAGCCTAAGTTTTCATCCGGTGACAGGCACGATCGAGATGTAGCTTCAGCAATTGCGTCATTTGCTCCCTTTGGCTCACCCAGTCCTGAATATCTGAGGTGGTGTCTAGGTTGAGATTGGAAATACCAAAATGGCGGGGCGCATAGCCATAGAGAATTTCAAAAGGAGTTTTACCCACCGCGGTCTGAAATGTGGTATTGTACCAATATTCCGCTAGCGCCAACCAATCCGCCCATTTGCGAGGACAAGCATGAACAAAACACCTCAAATAAGTCTCCAAACACTGATTTAGATGTTCGGTTTGACCATTGGTCTGAGGGTGGTAAGCCAAGCTCATATTCAGTTGAGTGTCGGTTAAACAGAACAGTTCTTGCCAAAAATTGCTGGTGAACACTTTATCCCGATCAGAAATGATCGTTTTGGGCAGACCATGCAACTTATAAATGTGATCACAGAAGACCTGCGCCACCTGATGGGCTGTAAAGGGGTGAGTTAATGGCAAGAAGTGGCCATACTTTGAAAATTTATCGATCACCACTAGGATCATTGTGTATTTATGGGAGGAGGGTAATCCTTCAATAAAATCCATGCCAATCATGCTCCAGGCTTGCGTCGGAACAGGCAGAGGTTGCAGAAGGCCGGGAAGTTTCACATGCTCCACTTTGGCTTGTTGGCAAATGCGACATTGTTTGACATATTGTTGCATAGTTTGCTTCATTTTCGGCCATGCAAACAACGCTTTCACCTTTTGATAGGTAGCGTGGATGCCAGAGTGACCACCGATGCCGCTATGGTGTAATGCTGGCAGAATGTGGTCCTGAGCTAATGCATTGTTACCCACCCAAATGCGGCCCTGAAAGTGAATCACTCCGTCCAGTAATTGATAGCCCTGATCATTGGAGCCTATTAGACTCAATTCAGCGAGCAAGCGTCGAGTCTCGTCATCATCTTGATAACCAGCGACAAGATTCTCAATCCACGCAGGAACACACTGCGAAACTGCATACAACTCTGGATTCTCTTATTTCCGCGACAATGCATCCGCGGCAGCATTTTGAATTCCTTCTTGTACTGTATCTGATATTGCAACCCGAGTAATTTAACAAACGCTTTGTGTTGCATACTGGTTGTGAGTCGCTGCTCAGTGAGATGCATCAATGCCTGTTGGTCTGTGCGAATAATGAACTCGCGGTGCTGCAGATATGATCGCCACTTATCAATTGCTAGCAGAATTGCCAAACATTCTTTCTCATATGTGGAAAGAGCCTGGTTCCTGGTGCTCAATGCCTTGTTAAAAAATGCAATCGGGTGTCCCTCTTGCATAAGCACCGCACCAATTCCATGGTTGCTGGCATCAGTTTCCAACACAAAGGGCTTGGAGAAATTAGGCAGAGCCAAGACCGGTGCACTCACTAGGGCCTGCTGTAACACTCTAAATGCCGTATCAGTAACAGATGTCCACTGGAATAGTTCTCCTTTTTAAGCAATGAAGTGAGAGGCTTACAAATAACTCCATAATTGCGAATGAATTTCCTGTAGTATCCTGTGAGGCTCAGAAATCCCCTTAATTCCTTGACATTTTGGGGTCTTGGCCAATTGAGGACAGCATGAATCTTTGTATGATTGGTTGCTACTCCAGTGGGTGTAATGACATGCCCGAGATACTCCAAACGCTGCTGTCCAAATGAGCATTTCTCGTTCTTAATGAATAATTGTTGTTGCTCAAGCACCCGAAAGACTTGTCTCAGATGTTCACTGTGCTCAGACAAGGTACGACTGTACACTAAAATGTCATTAACAAATACTAACACAAAGCGACGCAGAAATGGGGCAAAAATCTGATTCATCACTCCCTGAAATGTTGCTGGGGCATTTGTGAGGCCAAAGGGCATAACTCTGAATTCATACAAGCCTTGATGTGTGCGGAATGCAGTTTTGTACTCCTCTCCTTCAGCCACACGAATTTGATGATAGCCGGAACGGAGATCCAATTTCGTGAACCAACACGCTCCTGCCAATTCATCTAAGAGTTCATCAATGATTGGTAAAGGATGTTTGTTCTTAACCGTGATGGCGTTCAGTTGGCGGTAATCCACACAAAAGCGCCATGTTTCGTCTTTTTTTTAACTAGCAACACCGGAGAGGCAAAGGGGCTGGAGCTATGCTGTATTACTCCTTTGTGCAACATCTCGGCTACCTGGTGCTCAATTTTAGTTTTCTGTTGCGGGGAATACCGATATGGTCGAACGTTGACTGGTTGAGCTCCAGGAATGAGTGGGATTGGATGATCATATTGACGCCTAGGGGGCAGCAGCATGGACTGTGCAAACAACTGTTCAAACTCTTGTATCACTTGAGTTACTTTCGTGGCACCTTCTCCATTGGTGGTAACTGTTGATCACTTGCGCATTCTTGATGAAGCTGCACAACCTGAGTAACTGCACCTCTACGCAACAACCCTTTGAGTTCCTTGGCGCCAATACACTTGCTCACCGTCTGCCCTTCTTGTATCCCCTACAACCGTACTCGACGATTGTTATGGGTAAACTTGATACATTTATTTTTCCAATGCACCCACATAGGACTATGTTCTTCTAACCAGTCCGCCCCTAATATCATGTCATAGGTGCCCAAGGCCAACACTCTAATGTCTTGCTGGAAAGAGTTGCCTTGAATCCACTAGGAAAATGCTATTGCCATTTTACTGCACTCCATCGTTCTTCCATCCGCAATAGTCAGTTTCAAGGGTGGTATATCTTGTGTTGGGTGTTGAATCTGAGTTAACAATTTCTCACTAATAAAGGAATACGTGCTGCCTGAGTCCACCAAAATCAATATTTCTCTTTTGCCAATTTGACCCTGCAGTTGCAATGTTCTCCTTATTTGTTGGAGGTTACCTGAAGATTAATTCAACCACCGACAGCAACTCCTCTCCAAGTCCTTCAGTCGATTCATGTTGTTCCGGTTCTGAACCTTCTTGCAACTGAAGTACCTCAAGCAACTCTTCAATAACATGTAAGGGTACTTGGTCTGGACACTTGTGATTCTTTCCCCCATTTCTCACCACAGGTGAAACAAAGCCCATTGGTTTTGCGGTACATTCTCAGTGCTTCCAATTTGTCATCAGCACGTCCACCTCCCAGCTTACGAGTATCCTCTGTTTGTTTGTTATCTTCCCCTTTAGAATTGGCCTTAAATTTCTCAGAATATTTACTTCCTGCTCTTATGAACTCCCTCGGTTCAGACCTTGAGAAGAACCGTTTCTTCCTGTCCATTTCCTCTTCTTGCAGCAATGCTAGAGACACAGCCACATCTACATTGTCAGGGCTGTGCAATACAATGGCTGATCTGATTTCTTCCCTCAGTCCTCTCAGAAAGTGAGCCACAAAAAACACTTCATCCTGAAATGAGTTATATAACAGGATTTGGTGTTGAAGTTGTTCAAACCTTTCCACGTACTCAGCTACTGTACTGGTTTGCTTGAGTTTGATCAATTGATTCATATACTTCTGATAAACATTCTTGCCAAATCTCTTTTCCACCGCTTCACACAGCGCTTCCCACTCATCATATCTTCCTCTGACTTCTGCATTTTGCAACCACAAAGCAGCAGTTCTCGTAAAATGCAGAGCTGCCAACCGAGTACGGATTCCTGGATGAACTCCCAACACCTCAAAGTAAGTTTCGCACCTTTCCCTCCATAGACGTGGATTTTCCCCATCGAACCTTGGACATTCAACTTTCGGCATCGCTTGTCGGGGTGGCCACATCGTGTTCGAACCTTGTCCTACCCCAGCATACCTCTCATCCGAGGGCTTTGGTTCCAATACTTGCGCAGATGGTGGCCATTCCTGCTTAACTCCTACTGCTGAAAATGGTGGAGCGCCCAGAATACCCTTCATTGCGTCCCTTCCCCATCTCTTGACCACGGAGACTGCGATCGGAGACCATATCATCCCCAGCGAAAACCGTGGCCGTAATCGGACCCGTTTGGTTAGCAACCACCGGCAGGGATACGCTTGGTAGTGCTGGTCGCATATCTCCACTAGGGTGCGCCTCCAGTATCTCTACCCTTCCGCACACCGCTTCCACTGCTGATCGTACTTCACCCACTTCCGATTTCACCCCATGGACATCATCCAGTATTTGTTTCAGGAGGGTGTTGATACCTTCAAATTGATTCTCCACAGATGTAAATGCCGCCGCCATCCTTGTCTCCCCACTACGGCAGTTTCTTCTTTGGCGCCAGATCGGTGGCTCGATACCAAATGTGAGGAACTCACGGATCGGAAGAAAACATAGGAGTCTCAGGAAGGAGGAAGAGTAGGAGAGAACAAGATAATTGGGGATTAGAGAGTTCTTCTTTTTCTTGCTTGCCTTTCACGACAACATTCAGACGCTTATATAGTCTGTCTCAACGCCAAAACCAAAAGCCCAACAGAACATTAGCTCAACTTACTCACGCCAAAACACAACCGAGTAATACCCAAGTTGCCGACTAGCACTATTCCCCATCCGACACAATACAGGCATATGACAATATATTGGTTTTAATTACCAGGGACATGCAAACGCTTGTTTCAGAATTATGTTTATACTAACCCACCCAATTAGAAAGTCGAACGATTGCAGTTCTTTCCGCTAAGCATGACGCCAAAGCTATACATACACGGCGGTCTTACATACACTCATCCGCAGATCTTACATACACTCATCCGCAGATCGAGGTAATAACATTGGAGAGATGCCAAAATCACTATTCTTTGGAGTCCCGTCACCATCTTCGGTACTACATCTGTATGGACGAAGCCTAGGCGTGTAGATTGTTATGAGATAGGAAGTCCAACCGTATTCGGTTGGGACTCTATCTCTTATTTGTGTGAGTGAATCTGAACTCCTTTCTCCCCTCCTATATATATTGGCCATTCCTCATTGTATTCAATCAACCTAATAAAGCGAGAGAGACTTCCACTCTATATCGTGTGTCTCTTTGTTCTTGCTCTTGTGATTGCGACGATGAATTCTGTGATTGATCGTGGGTGAACGACTACATTTTACAACACGTTATCAGCACGAAACTCTACAAGGCCGATACCTAGATCAATCATAATCCGGTGGCAAAGCATCAAGAGGAAGACTAGGGGGAAACTGCTCTGGGCGATGCATGCATGGAAGCCTGGAATATGCATGGAAGCCCAATTCCATGCCGTGCATGCATGATTCGTGATGGTGATGCTACGAGATCTCCGGCTGCCTCCGCGAGGCCACTGACTTCGTCCGCTTTCATGTCGCCAGGGGCCTCGTGGGAGGTATCGCCGCGCTTCATCATGTTCCTCTCTAGAAGCCAAAGATATGCATGCTCCCATCCAACCGACGGCATAACAAGAAGCAACACACTTTTATTTACTATACTTAATTAATGTGTTTGCTTCTAATTGCTAATCATTGTCTCTTGTATGAATCACCGCTGGAAAGGCCCAGAAGTCAGGATGTTGGCACGATGAAACCAATGCGGTGATTGTGCCGAGGACCCTTCCTGTCACCGCGATGGCGTACACCGCGGCAAAGGGCGAATCCAGGATGAAAATTAAGGAGGGGCTCCTATATAGAAGTTCTAACTCAGAACAAGTATACTAATGATACTAGTCATATGCCCGTGCGTTGCAACGAAAACTCAATTTACGATAAAAAGTTTATTCGCAAAGAGCACTAACAGTGGCAAAGGTGGGTAATTAAATAGCAATGGCAGAGGTGGGTAATTAAGAGCACTAATAGTAGCAAAGGTGGGTAATTAAAGAACAGTGGCAAAGATGGGTAATTTTGATCAAGTAACGTGGGAAGAAACTCTCACTTTATATAGTAAAGATATCTACCGATCTATTGCTAACCAAATTCCAAATTCATGCATAAAGAGAAAGGAAACAAAGTGAATAATCAAAATATGACAAGGATGTTACCTTACTAATGGATAGAATAGCACAAATATTAAAATATGTGAGGACGGATCATCAACCATTCGAACTGTAAACAAATATATAAAACTAAGTGATGCAATTTCAATTTGTGAATACAAAAATCAGACATCAGTTATCAGAAAGAGGACATTCGGCATGAGGCATTACATTGGGATTTAGGGCAATTTTTTTATACCGAGCAATGAGTGGCATCAAGGAATCTTCGCCTCTCCGCGCCCTCATCCTCACGATCAATCCGAGGCTGAGAGGCTCCTCGCCGCCCTCCTTGCCAATCGCCTCGACTCTCTTATGATGCGATTTGGTCACGACCGACGACGCCCGAGCAGATGATTCCTCTCCTCCGGCGATGTGCCCTCTACTGGGTCTCCGTGATCACAAGACGGCAAGGCTGCGTGACAAGTTCTCGCAAATCGGCCACTTGCTGCATGGTCACACCCGTCCGTGCGTCTGTTGCCCACGATTGCCCATGCGTTGGTCTGCCGCTTGCGAGATGACACTGTCCATCTCTCCGACTCCCGGTGTTGCACTACAGTAAAGGAGGTCGAATACTGTACCAGGTGAAAACCCACGAGAGTAAGGGAGTCCTTGACTAATTTTGATGGCCCTCTTATCTGGCAGTATTGTTTTCTTCTTACATCTTATTCCCAGTTCCTAATCCTGCCGATTTACCACTATAGCGTCATGTCTGTATTTCTTTCTAGCGTTGGGGACACTAAGAGGAGGGGGGTTCAACCAGGTAGAAGGTAATGGCGCCTAACCAAATTTCAATATTAGATTCGCCATGACCACGCAAGCGGTTTCAGATCGAGCGATTAAATCTACTGCAAGCTGTATATAAATTCATGGCAGCACATTGTGCTATCGAGGCTATCGATTGTGATCGTTTGCCTGCAACCATTTTCACGGCATCGAAACTCATCTTGCACCACGTGATCATCTACCATCAAGCCCTACTGTCGGGGATTGGATAATTCCCATAGAGACCAGTTCTTGGATGGTGTTCCCAAGGAAGACCCTCGGGTAGGCCTGCCGCTAGGCCTGCCCCGACCATGGTCAAGCTCGTCCCCGAGCATGTGCTCCTGTTCCCTGAATGTGCCTACTCGGGTGAACGCGACGGATGGCCAAGGCTGAAGGACGACCTCAGACACAATCGGAAGGCCACGCTTGGCTTGCAAAGGCGACGTGGCATTAATTACGACATGACTTAAGAGGATGTACGACCACGATCTGCGCCCATAACGCCAACGTCACGGCATGGCCGAAAGTAAAGACAATAGTGCCCGCACGTCCGGGCTTGGTACTTGCATGTCATTCAGTAATAAATGATGTACAACTGTAATCACCTATAAATACCCCCTCATTTCACAGCAAGGGGGGGTTCGGTGAGAGAAAGAGAAAAAATAGACACCGAGGGAGAAGATAGAGTGTGCGAGAGGGCTCTCCAGAGTGTGTAAACCGACCAAGGGTCTCTTTGTAAGCATTCGGGCAGCAGTAAAGCCACTGGACGTAGGGTCGTTATCCCCTCTGCGGGAGGCCCGAACCAGGATAAAAATGCTCTTGTCCGCTGCCCCTTTTTGGATCTCCTAACCATTCACACTGTCCTCCTAGCTCGGCAGGCCTTCGAACGCCAAACCCCTCGCGGGAAAGGGGCTCTGGTTGATCCCTCATTCAACAAGTAAGCTCGGTGGGGGACCCGTACCCCAATCACCGACAGCTGGCGCTATCCGTGGGGATCGACTGAGTTCTTCCGTGAGGGAAGTCTCGAAGGATGTCAAACTCTTAGGATGATCAAGACCTCTGCGTCTCTGATGACGTTGAGGACGATGACATGTACTATGCCAGCAAAGGCGTGGCCGGCGTGGCTGACCCGGAAAGCCACACCGAGTCTGGGAGTCTTTCCCCGACAGCTGCAGTGTGAGAGCGTTTCCTCCGCTCGCAGTGCATTCCCCTCTCTAATGAGGAAGAACATGACGCCCTTTATGATGGCTTGGATGCTCCTCGTCGTCTCAGGTCTGGTCATGAGACCGCGTCGTGCGGAGACACCATGATGTCACCCTCACGGTCACAGTACTCCCGTGACGTCAATATGACGGGAAGGGAGGAGGATTCCGAGCATGTGGTTCACTCGGGAGCTGCTCGTCATTATCGACACGAGCCGGCCAAAAACCGTTCGGAGGCATCCCTGGATAGAACACTGGCGAGTATCCGCCGCCAAGCTCGCGAAAAGGCGACCGCTGGGTTTGAAGATTCAGCTCGTGAAGATTCTCGCGGAAACCGCTCTCTGGAGCATGCGCGCGACCGCTGGCCAACCTCGCCCCCTCCCGCTCCCCAGAGCGCTGAGCGGTTGCAGGCCATGGCAACGGTCATGCACAACCTTCGGAATTTTCCCGACCAGGTGGACCTGGAGGCCATGGGTGCGGTCGTGGCCGAGAATTTGGAGAAACTGGCCACCGACATAAGACTCTCGGGGTCCCTTGGTGGCGAAGAAGCCCGGAGTGTTTCCCGAGATAATAAACATCGTTCCCCTGTTCGCTCCCGTCGCGACGGCTCCTGGAGTCCTGCTCGGGAGGGCCACAGGGGGCATGATCAGTGCCGTGGGGACGTTCGGAGCGGTTCCCGAATGACCTCGTGGGACCAGGGGCACACTCGTCTTACAGCCAAGACCGAAGCTTCCTGCCGCGGTCTTCATCACGGCGGCGGGATAGTATTCTCGCCGGTCCATGCATAGAGGACCATCGCGGTGGTGACCACTGCGGCCGCCACACTCTAAGGGGTCGCCACGATGGCCCAGCGTTCGGGTGCCGAGCTTTCTCGGCATCCCTCCGCGATGTCTTGTGGCCGAGCAAGTTCAAGCCCGGCCACATCGAGAGATTCAACGGGACTCAAAATCCGGACGAGTTCCTTTCGATCTACTCCACCGCGATTGTAGCAGCAGGCGGGGACGAGGGAGTCATGGCCAACTTCCTCCCCACGGTCCTGGATGGTTCTACCAGGATATGGCTCTTCAATCAAAAAGAAGGATCGATCCACCCATGGAGACAACTCAGCAAGGCGCTCCGGGCGAACTTCCAGAGCTGTTACACTCGCCCGGGTAAGGAGCGCGACCTCGAGCGCCTGATCTAGACCGAAAGGGAAACCCTAAGGCACTTCATCCAGAGGTTCATCAAGGTGAGAAATTCAATTCTGAGCATCTTGAACGAAGCGGTTGCCCAGGCCTTCAAGTTCGGAGTTCGGGATGTCCGCTTCACTCAAGACCTAAAGATCCACCCGGACATGACGGCCAATGAGCTGCTTCAGATGGCTGTTGCTATGCGAACGCCGATGAGGCGGTCCAATGGAAGAAGATGCTGGACGAGGGCAAGCTGCCGCCGCAGCCGGGCCTAGAAGGCTCTATGAGCAAGAAGCACCCGGGCCCCGCGGAGAAAAAGATCAAGAAAAAGAAGATGTCATCCGTGCCGGGCGTGGCGGTGGCCGTCGAGCATCGCCCGCCCGTCTCCGTCGTCTCCATAGCCCGGGAGAGGAAGGGGCCGGCCACCCCAGTGGCGCAGCGACCAAGGACACGGTGACCAAGGTCACGGAGGCCGGAGCGCGCCTTCGGACGATCGTTTTTGCCCGCTTCATCAGGCATACGGGCACGACCTTCGCAATTTTCGAGCTTGGGCCTTCCGCTTGGAGAAATTCTACAATGGTGAGGGGCCAATGCCCACGCTCCCAGGAAAAGGGGAGGTCAGCAAGGGCAAGAGTCCCACGGTTGAAGATGACAGCATGGAATACCAGGAGCCCCATAACCACATAGCAGTTATATTCGGTGGCTCCTCGGCATATAGGTCCCGTAGGGACCTGAAGGAGGCAGCTCGGGAGGTGCACCACATTGCCCAGGGCAAACCTCCCGTGCAGCAGCTCAGGTGGTCCGAGCTGCCCATCGCTTTCTCCAAGGATGCTTGTCCCCTTGGAATGACTAAACCTCAGAACCTCCCTTTGGTCGTGAGCCCGACCATCAGCAATGTCGAGGTGGGGCGGGTCCTCGTCGACGGCGGGAGCTCCCTGGATCTCATATCCGCAAGGTCCTGGATGAGATGCAAGTCCCTCGCTCCAAGATCAAAAGCGTAGCGGTCCCATTCTTTGGGATCGTTCCGGGCACCTCGGTCGAGCCTCTCGGCCAGATCGTTTTGCTCGTAGCCTTCGGAAGCCTGAGCAACTTCTGAGCTCACCTCAAGTCATGTATCCGACATTGAGGAATCATTTTGTAACCTCAACAGGCACCGAATAAAGCTTAATCTAGAAAAATGCGTCTTCAGTGTAAGGGTGGGCAAGGTGCTTGGCTACATGATCGGATCACAAGGTATCGGGGCAAACCCAGAAAAGACTGAAGCCATTGAAAGAATGTGACCACCTAGCTATGTAAAGGAGGTCCAAGCTTTGATCGGACGCATGGCAGCTCTAAGTCGCTTCATTTCCCGGTTAGGCGAGCGTGGGCTGCCTTTCTTCAAGGCGCTCCGTAAGCATGATGGTTTCACTTGGACAGATGAAGCAAATCGCTCTTTCGAGGAGCTAAGGCAATACCTGTCCAGATCACCCATCCTAACTACGCCAAGGTCGGGGGAAATTTTGCTACTCTATCTAGCAAATAATTCTACAGCCGTAAGTTTAGTGCCGAGAAGTTGAAAGGGATGGGGTACAGCGACCAATCTATTACGTCAGTGAAGTCTTGCACGGACCGAAGGAGTGATACCCTGAGATTCAGATGCTCTTATACTCACTGTTCATGGCTTCCAGGAATCTGCGTGTCGGGACCCGAATCGCAAATCCGGCCCTTCAGGTATTCTCAGATTAGTCCAGATCACGCTTAGTACACACAGGATAAACAGGTTGAGATACCACAATCATATACAATGGAAATAATAAATAAGTACCTCAAACATAGTTATAACGAGTTACACGACCTTATGGTCACCTTACATTAATTCACCACGCAGGGCGATAAATAACAAAAGTAGCACAAGTTCAATAGCGGAAGCAAAAGTACGATAATGAAACCCCTCATAGCCATAGGCAATTGACGAGGCTCAACCATAATCCTCCAGACCTTCGTTAAACTCCTCCTCCCAAGCTGGTGTTGCTTCTTCTTCTGATGATTTTGTTGAAGCAAGGGTGAGTATACAACATACTCAACAAGTCATGCACAATGTAGTTCTATTACTACATGCATGGCTTATTCCAAAGGAAAGGCTTAAATGGTTATTTTTGCATAAAGCGGCATTTCTTTTAATGAATAATTCTATTAGGTTAAAAGTTTATAAAACCATTACTATTAATAATTGATTTTCAATTCTTTTCCAACAGCTTTGGCACACAGCCTAAGTTCAATTCAACGATCTTTGGCACACAGACCACCCATTCCACATTTTATTTTGAAAATCTAACCTTTGACTTGTAATCCTTTAGCATTGTCCAATACCGCGAACGCAACTATTCGAATAGATTCAACACACACACTCTGCAGAGGCTGTACACTTTACCCACAGGATACAGTCGCTCACCACACAAGCGATTGATTGCAACAAAGTCTTTCGGATACTAACACTTAACCAGTGAACCTCTCCAGTATTGCCTTTCTAACACTTCCCTCACACAGAGCCAAAGTTTAGAACAGGCTAATACAGTTGGATGGGTACCAAGCCGTAGCACAGGTATGCTCCACCAAACGGTTACACCCTTGTGTAACTATCACCCCGAGGTGTCAAAGGAAAGACATTAGGACCCTACTGAACTAGATCCGTCCCATTCCAGACAAGTGGTTGTACGAGAAACTCAGTTCAAAGGCTCGCAAGGTGAAGTCCTTAACTCGTCCCTGCAAGACATCCATTTTACAATTCTCGGCACATAGCCTTTACAATCTTTAATACATCCCGTTGCTACAGACACCACCCGCACGAAGCCTTCTCACCACTTGCCCCGGTCCAAATCATTTCCCACCCCGGTTTGTATTTATGCAACACATGCCAATGCCCACTTCATTGCATGAGTAGAACCACAGTGTCGCTACTCCAATTTCATCTCATGACATCATCGCATTATTTCAAAATGTGTTCCATAATTGTTTAGTCAAGATTGTTTTGCAATTTGAAAGTCATTCGACGCGACGCAAGCATACTAAGCGCCTAATCACGGTTCAGCCTCCCGTGTTGGCATTAATATAGCAACCAACATAATTTAAATCTTAGGGTGAAAAGGTGTTCAGGGCATACAATAATATTAACAAGGTGGCATAAACAAGATAGGTATTTTAGCTACCTTTCCCAACATAAGCAATATCATTTTTACTTAACCTAGCATGCATAACTTGAATTGAAATATATTTGAAAATCTAGGGGTAATATGGTCAAAGCTTGACTTGCCTTCGAAAAGTAGTTGGTTCTGGTCTGAAGCTTGCGATGGGTCTTCGAAATCTTCTCCGACGGTTTTCGGCAACTCGGGGACTAATCGCAACACACAATCATAAAATAAGCACATAAACAGACAACAACAGCAACTCTAAAATAAAATAAAATTCACTAATAAATAGTTCATATTTTTACAAATTTTTAGGAACTGGAATCACCGAATTCTGAGTTAAAACGCAAAAGTTATAGCATTTACAAGTTTTGGAAATTCTAATAAAAGAAATAACCGAGTTAATTGATTTATTTTTCTACTGTAAATCCGGATTAATTCCTCGGCTTGACACGCGTCGGCACCAGAGTGAGCCACGTCGCTCTCGGTCACTGACATGTGGGCCCCGGATGATGTCATGTCGACGCCAAGACTCCACTGTGCCATCATTACAACCGACAAGTGGGCCCGTGAAACATTACTCGGTCCACCTATTAGGCGACATCGCTGGCGTCACATTGACGGTCCACGTGGCCTACAAGATTTCGATTGTTGGATCTAAATCAACGGTTGGTCGGTCGCACGGTCGACCCACCTACGAGGCGACATCCACGTCGCCCATTTCAAATCCTACGGCTGTTGTTACCCGGACAGTTTACTATTCACCACACCTATGTGGCCCCACTAGAGCCGCTCGATTACCATCTAACGGCCGAGATCTACCGATGCTTATTTAAACTTAACTCTACGGGAGAAAATGTGGCGCTACCTCGGTCGTTGGATGAAGATCCGACGGCACTAACACACACGTCGACCTCGGGACTACGCGGACGCACCGGCGCGGTCGGATGGAAATCCAACTGCAGCGGTCACCCGGACAGTTTACTGTTATCGAGCCTACGCGGCGCAATCCAAACCAGACATTCCAGATCTAACGGCCAGAAACTATCTATCCTATTTGCTCTTTACGGGGAAGGGGCGACGTGGCGATACCTGAGCCGAGCGATGGAGATTCAATGGTCAGGGGTGCACGCAAGATTTGAAGACAAGGTGGCGGCGTTGGTCACCGGAGTTGGGGAAGACGAAGTGGTTGACGGCGCTTCCGAGGGTCTCCGGCTAAACGAAGCGGTCCAGGCGATGCAGCAGCACAGGAACTCCTGAGAGGGTCTCAAGGTGGCGAGAAGAGGAATGACGCGGAACTCAAGGAAGAAACGAGAGAGAAGTAGCTACTACGGCGAGCTTTCAAGACGCTACTATGAACGGCAGAGCACGAGCGAGTAGGCAAAATGGGCGGAGTGAAGTGCTGCATGCAATGGGCTTTATCTCCGGTTCGGACACGCCTCGATACGCGCGCAAATCTTTGACATATCCTCGGTGGCCTACGGGACGGCGGCGGTGCGCAGCTCGCACGCTCCCGAGACGGCGACGCGATCCGGACCGTCCAATCGTCTAATCCAACGGTACAGACTCGGCCGAAGCGGCATTTGGGCGCGGCCATCAGATCGAAATCCGACGGTGCACACGAGCAGGTGACGTGGCTATTCCTCAGTTGACCGATGGAGATCGCACGCCCATGGAGCGGCGGTTAGGAGTTTTCTCAATGCGCACAAGTGTTGTGCTCGACCAACATCGTAGCTATGATATTTTTCCTTCACAATAAAACAAATTTAGAAAATCAAAGTAATTGTTTAGGCATTAAAATACCCAAAAAATTCTAGAAAAATTCTAGAAAATATCTTAGGCTTTTAGAGCTTAAATAAAATAGTTTTATTTATTTTTGATAATTACTTTTATATTATTTAATTATTCAAGAGAAGGATAAATTTAAATTAATTTCAATTAAATCCAAATAAATCCCAAAATCCACAAAAATTTAATTAACTCCAAAAATTAAAATTGGGTCAAATTTCGGGATGTTACAAACCTACCTCTTTAATGTAATCTCTCAATTTCTAGATTCAAGCTTAACTATAGAATAGGTTTGGGAATTCATTTTTCAAATCTTCCTCTCATTCCCAGGTGGCCTCGCTTTCTGTGTGGTTGCTCCACTGAACTCTGCAAAGGCGGGTTGTCTTGCTCCTTATTTTCCGATCCACTGTATCCAGAATTCTTATCGGTTGCTCTTTATAGGTCAGGAGTTCAACTTCTTCCAGTGATGTTTGCTCTTCAGGCACTCGGAGACACTTTTTGAGTTGTGACACATGAAAGACATTGTGTACTCCTGCTAATGACTGCGGTAGCTCCAGTTGATATGCGACCTCTCCCTTGCGGCTTAGGATCTTGAACGGTCCTACATATCTTGGTGCGAGTTTTCCCTTCTTGTGAAATCTCTAGACTCCCTTAAGAGGCGTGACTCTGAGATACACATAATCTTCTGACTCAAAGCTCAAATCCCTACGGCAATTGTCCGCATAACTCTTCTCGCCTTTGATAGCTGATTTTCAACCTTTCCTTATCGCTATTTTCTCTTGGCTTCTTGAGTATGTCCGTCCAAGACACGACGCCACCAGCCTCATTCCAATTTAATTGCCCCTACTGTGGTCGATCGATAACGCTCGAAGGTGACATCTAAAGACTAGCTTGATAGCCGTTGTTGTAACTAAATTCAGCATATGGTAAACATTTATCCCAAGACGTCGTATATGCCAATGCACAGGCTCTTAACATATCTTCTAATATCTGATTGACCCTTTCCGTTTGCCCATTTGTTTGCGGGTGATAAGCTGTACTAAAATTTAAGCGGGTGCCCATTGCTGCATGCAATTTATCCCAAAATCTTGAGGTAACTTGGGTACCTCGGTCCAATACTATCTTCTTTGGCACTCGCAAGCGATTTATTCTTGCCATGTATAGCTCTGCCAACTTATCTCCCGAGTAGGTTGTCTTTACCGTGTATGAAGTGCCCGACCTTTGTCAATCGATCCACGATGACCCATATGGAGTCATAACCTCCGTATGTTCTTGGCAAACCGTGATAAAATCCATTCGATTTCTCCCATTTCCATTCGGGTATTTTTAATCGGTGCAAAGCAGATCTTGCTGGTCTCGATGCATAGCTTTGACTCACCGCATACGCCACATAGTGCTACGTGCTCACCATTTCTCTCTTCATATTCGCCACCGTAACCTTTCTTTCAAGTCTTGATACATCTTTGCGCCCTCGATGAATCAATACTTGAGTCGTGAGCTTCCTCGATGATAATCGCTTAACTCCTTTTGCTAGGTACACAAATGCGTTCTTTCATCCACAACATGCCTTGTTCGTCCAGCTTAAACTCCTTCGCTTGGCCTTCCTCCATCTTGGATTTAATTCTCTTGATCTTCTCATCATTTTTCTGTCCTTCCCTAATCTAGTCTTCCAAGATAGGCTTTACCTCCAAAGCGGCTACAAATCCTTCCGGAACAATTTCCAATTTCAATCTCTGAAGATCCCTGCACAATTCTCCCTGGCTTTCTCCCACTATCATATTTAGACCATGGCTTTTCCGACTCAAGGCATCAGCCACCACATTGGCCTTGCCGGGATGATAATGGATACACATCTTGTAATCTTTAATCAGCTCTAGCCACCTTCTTTGCCTCATGTTCAGGTCAGATTGGGTGAAAATGTATTTAAGGCTTTTATGGTCTGTGTACACCTCACATCTGTTACCAATAAGGTAGTGACGCCATATCTTCAGGGCATGCACTACGGCTGCTAATTCTAGATCATGCGTCGGGTAATTTCCTTCATGTGGCCTTAATTGTCTCGATGCGTAAGCTACTGCCTTTCCATTTTGCATCAACACGCATCCGAGTCCTTGCCGGGATGCATCACAATATATATCGAAACTCTGATGCACATCTGGCAAAACTAACACTGGTGCTGAAGTCAGCCTTTTCTTCAATTCTTGAAAACTCTTCTCACACTCAGGTGTCCAAGCAAATTTCTTTTCCTTTTTTAATAATTGCGTAAGTGGTCTAGCAATTGTCGAAAATCCTTCTATAAATCGGCGGTAGTAACCAGCCATCCCAAGAAAAATCGATATCATGAATAGCCTTCGACGGCTCCTAATGCAAGATCGCTCGACCTTGCTTTGGTCCATGCAATTCCCTCAATCATTACATGCCCTAGAATTCTACCTTGCTCTTCCAAAAGTCGCATTTACTGAATTTTGCATACAACTGTTGTCCTCTTAGCTTCTCCAAAACCAATCTCAAATGTTGGGCGTGCTCTTCATTCGTCCTTGAATAAACCAGAATGTCGTCTATGAATACGACCACAAATTTATCTAAATATTCCATAAATACTTTATTCATCAAGTCATAAAGTATGCTGGTGCATTTGTCAATCCAAATGACATAACAGTTGAACTCATAGTGTCCATATCTTGAAGAAAATGCAGTCTTGGGTATGTCATCCGCCTTGATTTTCAATCGGTGGTATCCTCGACCTAAGGTCCATCTTGGAGAATACTCCTACTCCTCTTAATTGATCGAAAAGATCATCTATCCAGGGTAACGGCTACTTATTCTTTATCGTCACTTCGTTAAGCGCACACGAAAACCCCACACCACCAAAACTCCCATCCTTCTTTCTTGACGACCAGAACCGGCGCTCCCCATGGTGACGAGCTCGGCCTGATGAATCCTTTTTCTAATAGCTCTTCGATCTGCTTCATCATTTCAACCAATTCTTCAGTAAACATCCGGTATGGTCTCTTTGCTATTGGTGTTGTTCTAGGCACTAAGTCAATTATGAACTCTATGCCTCTGTCTGGTGGCATTCCAGGTAATTCTTGGGGAAAAACATCCGGATACTCACTGACCACTGGTATGTCTGTCATACTGATAACCTCTAGATTATTTACTAACATCTGTCCTTCTCGAACTGTCGTTGTTTGAAATTCAACTTTCCTGCCATCAGAGCTCTCAATGGACACAACTCTTTGTCCACAGTCTAATATAGCCTTATGCTTAGATAGCCAATCCATTCCCAGGATAACATCCAGGGTTTGGGCATCTAATATAATAAGGTTCTTAGAACTCTACCCTTTTATTAATAGCTTAACCCCGCAACATCCGGCCTTAGAGCGGAGTTTTGATCCGTGATTGACTAGAAGTGTACTTTTAAGGTTAATAATATCCAGATCATTTGCCACAGAAAAATCTCGAGAAATGAACGAATGTGAAGCTCCTAATCGAATAACACCGTGAGTCGTAATCGAGTTGACAAGGAACTTACCGAGCACGACGTCCGTGGAATTCTAGACTTCATCTGCAGAAATGTGATTAATCCTGCCTCGCGTGAATGCTTGCGGCGTGGCTCCAGCTTGGGTAGATCCTCGGCTTCCTCCCTGGGCAGGAGTTTTAGTTGGCGTGTTTTCTATGTTGAAGCGCACTGGTGTCACTCCTCCCTTCTTTGGGCACACATTGGCGAAATGCCCAATCTCATTGCAAATAGCAGTGTACCGCTCGACATCTCATGGGTTCCTCCGATTCGATTAACCGTCCTGGCCGAGTCACGGGGTTTGTCCTGCGGGTCTCGTGATGATGCGGCAAGTGTCCTCGACAATGTTTCTAACAACTGGAGAATTGTTGAGGTATCAACCTTGGTTTCGGCGACCTTGACGCCCTCCTTGTTGTGCCATGCGACGCTTATGCGATTATCATCCAGTTCCTTTCGCTTGTCTTCCAGTATAAGTCCCTTGTTTACCAATTCTTGAAAATCGGGAAAAGTGTGGGTAATCAACCCCACTTGCAACCCAGTGTTAAGTCCCTTCATGAAACGGGATTGTCTGGCCTTGTTTGTTGCTACGTCCTCTAGAGCATAGCATGAAAGTTGAGTGAATTTATTCAAATAATCGGCCACTGTCTGACCTCCTTGCTTCAGCATTCTAAATTCTTCCTTCTTTAGCTCCATGATACCCCCGGTACATGGTATTGACGGAAAGCCGTTGTGAATTCTTCCCAGGCAATCTCCTGTGGGTTCTCCTACGATGCGCAGTAGTTTTCCCACCATTCAACTGCCGTTCCCTCTAGCTGATGGGAGGCATAAAGCACTCTCTCATTTCCATCACACTGCGTTATGTGTAGTTTCCTCTCGATGGTTCTTAACCAGTCATCTACCTCTAACGGGCTAGCATTGCCTGAGAAAGTTGGCGGACGAGTCCTCATGAACTCAGATAGTCTCGAGTAGGGACGTGGCCCATTGTTAATAGCTTGGTTGTTGGCATCGCTTGGGTGTTAATTTGTTGTACGGCTGCCATCATGGTGCATGATTAATCATGCTTAGGCTTTGAGAAAAGCTCCCCAGATTCGCAGATGTCAACCAGGCGGTCTTTGCTGTGTGGTGGTGGTGTATTGCTCTGACTGCCTCCTTGACATGAACCACTACCTCCGGCTTCGGTGTTGTGAGTATTCACCATCTGCTGATTGCTTTAACGGTTTAGAGATGAGAGGGAAGGAATAGGCAAGTAGAAGAACCTATGTGGGGAAACAGGTGTAACTTAAATCCTTAACATTCATTCAAAGATAATAAATAGGTATGGTCGCTTACAAGGGCCTAAGGGCCTTGCAACCATACTAGCAATCACAGCATCAACCAAATAGTTCATTACAACAATCATACGCATCTAAGTTCAAATTTTTAAAGACGCGACTCATAACAATTGAGTCTCAATGCAAAATCCCAACAACTAATCGACCTAAAGATCTTAGTCATCCAGCCATCCTGGCTGCGGCTCGCCGATCACGTACACTAGCGGGTGAGCTGGCATTGGGGCAAACTGATCCCCATGCCCTCCCACTGGTGCTGCTGGGGGCTCCACCGGCTGCTGATCCTCTGGCGCGGGCTCTGGCTCCTGCTCCTCCTCGTCCTTGTCGTCAAGCTCCATGACGGCCTCCGCTCCCATGACCGTAGAGGGCCTCCTCTAGCTCGGCGATCCTCTGCCTGGCGTGCATCCCAGTCTCTCGTGGGGCTATTTCTGTCTCCTCCAAGGTGCGACATGCGACATCAGCTCCAGCGTAGCCACGTCCATGGCCTCCTCTTGAGCTGCGGCGAACCGGCCCAAGTGTACGATGGCAGCGTCGTCCTCCAGCTCCAAGCACGCCTGGAGGGGTCCACCTGCGTGCGGGTGCACACGGAACGCAGTGTCCCACAGCTCATAGCCGTAGTCACGGCTAATCTTCCGAAGCGCTAGCCTGGTGCACTCCTGGATGCCCGTCTCGTAGCTGGCTCGCTTCACCATGAGGTGGAGCGGACGACTGGCGCGAGCATTCTCCCGCACATACAGAGTGAAGGTAGTCTCCCATGCATGGCCGACACTGCTGACCACCCAAAGTGCGAGACCGGTAGAGAGGGCGGTCAAAACCTCCAAGCACCTGGAGCATCCTCCAAAGCTCTGCTGTGTAGCCTCCGTGATGCTCGCCGAAGGAGTGAACCATCCGTGATCCGCCAAAGTAGCGCCACAAGATTAAAATTTTAAAAGAATACAAAAGTAATAGCAAAATGCAGCATAGGTATGAAGTAAGGAAGAAATGATAAGTTAAGATTTCATCGATTATTCTTGCAGAATTTTAATCCTTTAGAAATTAATTTTTATCCTTCCTAGACAGCCAGTCTAACTAGGGTTAAGTCCTACAGTCAGTATGGCTCTGATACCATCCCTGTCGGGACCCGAATCTACAAATCCGGCCCCTCTGTATATTCTGTACTAGTCCAGGATCACGCTAGTACACACAGGATAAACAGGTTGAGATACCACAATCATACACAATGGAAATAATAAATAAGTACCTCAAACATAGTTATAACGAGTTACACGACCTTATGGTCACCTTACATTAATTCAGCCAGGATATAAATAACAAAAGTAGCACAAGTTCAATAGCGGAAGCAAAAAGTACGATAATGAAACCCCTCATAGCCACGAGTAAACCGACGAGGCTCAACCATAATCCTCCAGACCTTTGTTAAACTCCTCCTCCCAAGCTGGTGTTGCTTCTTCTTCTGATGATTTTGTTGAAGCAAGGGTGAGTATACAACATACTCAACAAGTCATGCACAATCTTGATTCTATTACTACATGCATGGCTTATTCCAAAGAAGCGCTAAATGGTTATTTTTGCATAAAGCGGCATTTCTTTTAACGAATAATTCTATTAGGTTAAAAGCGATAAAACCATTACTATTAATAATTGATTTCTCCATTCTTTTCCAACAGTTTGGCACACAGCCCTAAGTTCAATTCAACAGTCTTTGGCACACAGCCACCCATTCCATATTTTATTTTGAAAATCTAACCCTTGACTGTAATCCCCGAGCATTGTCCAATACCGCGGACGCGGCTATTTGAATAGATTCAACACACACACTCTGCAGAGGCTGTACACTTTATCCACAGGATATAGTCGCTCACCACACAGGCGATTGATTGCAACAAAGTCTTTCGGATACTAACACTTAACCAGTGAACCTCTCCAAAGATTGCCTTTCTAACACTTCCTCACACAGAGCCAAGTTTAGAACAGGCAATATCAGATTGGATGGGTACCAAGCCGTAGCATGTGCACGCTCCCCACACACTGTTACACCCTTGTGTAATCACACCCGAGGTGTCAAAGGAAAGACATTAGACCCTCATCAACTTGGTCCGTCCCCATTCCGCATAAGTGGTTGTACGCTAAACTCAGTTCAAAGGCTCGCAAGGTGAAGTCCTTAATCGTCCTGCAAGACATCCATTTTACAATTCTCGCACAGCCTTTACAATCTTTAATACATCCTGTTGCCACATTGTGCCCACTCGCACGGCCTTTCTCGCCACTTGCCCCGTCCAAATCATTTCCCACCCTGGTTTGCATTTATGCAACACATGCCAATGCCCACTTCATTGCATGAGTAGAACCACACAGATCGCTACCCCCAATTTCATCTCATGACATCATCGCATTATTTCAAAATGTGTTCCATAATTGTTTAGTCAGTATTGTTTTGCAATTTGAAAGTCATTCGACGCACGCAAACATACTAAGCAGCTAATCATGGTCTAGCCTCTCGTGTTGGCATTAATATAGCAACCAACATAATTTAACATCTTAGGGTGACAAGGTGTTCAGGGCATACAATAATATTAACAAGGTGGCATAAACAAGATAGGTATTTTAGCTACCTTTCCCAACATAAGCAATATCATTTTTACTTAACCTAGCATGCATAACTTGAATTGAAATATATTTCAAAATCTAGGGGCAATATGGTCAAAGCATGACTTGCCTTCGAAAAGTAGTTGGTTCTGGTCTGAAGCTTGCGATGGGTCTTCGAAATCTTCTCCGACGGTTTCCGGCAACTCGGGGTCTAATCGCAACACACAATCATACAATAAGCACATAAATAGATAGCAACAGCAACTCTAAAATAAAATAAAATTCACTAATAAATAGTTAACATTTTTACAAATTTTTAGGAACTAGAATCACCCAATTCCGAGTTAAAACGCAAAAGTTATAGCATTTACAAGTTTTGGAAATTCTAATAAAAGAAATAATCGAGTTAATTGATTTATTTTTCTACTGAAAATCCGGATTAATTCCTCGACTTGACACGCGTCAGCACCAGAGTGAGCCACGTCGCTCTCGGTCGCTGACATGTGGGCCCCGGATGACGCTCATCTCGACGCCATTACTCACGCGGTCATTACACCGACAAGGGCCCAAAGGAACAGTACTCGGTCCACTCATTAGCTGACACGCGGCGCTCGCCCGACGGTCCACGCGGCCACAAGATTTCCCGACCGTTGGATCTAAATCCAACGGTCGGTCGATCGCACGGTCGACCCACCTACGCGGCGACATCCACGTCGCCCATTTCAAATCCTACGGCTGCTGTTACACGGATAGTTTACTATTCACCACACCTACATGGCCCCACTAGAGCCGCTCGATTACCATCTAACGGCCGAGATCTACCGATGCTTATTTAAACTTGACTCTACGGGAGAAAACGTGGCGCTACCTCGGTCGTTGGATGAAGATCCGACGGCACTAACACACACGTCGACCCCGTGACTACGCAGACGCACCGGCGCGGTCGGATGGAAATCCAACGGCGGCGGTCACCCGGACAATTTACTGTTATCGAGCCTACGCGGCGCAATCCAAACCGGACATTCCAGATCTAACGCCGAAACTATCTATCCTATTTGCTCTTTACGGGAAAGGGGCGACGTGGTGAAACCTGAGCCGAGCGATGGAGATTCAATGGTCGGGGTGCGCAAGATTTGAAGACAAGGTGGCGGCGCCGTCACCGAGTTGGGGAAGACGAAGTGGTTGGCGCGCGCTTTAGGGTCTCCGCTAAACGGTTATCCAGCGATGCGTACTTGGCACGTGGAACTCGGAGAGGGTCTCGGAGGCGGCGGAGAGTGAGGAATGACGGCGGAACTCAAGGAAGAAACGAGGAGAGGGAAGTTGCTACCACGGCGAGCTCGAGCGCACACTACGGTGAACGACAGAGCACGAGCGAGTAGGCAAAATGGGCGAAGTGAAGTGCTGCATGCAATGGGCTTTATCTCCGCTTCGACACGCCGACACGCACGCAATCTTCGACATATCTCGGCGGCTCACGGCGACGGCGGCGCAACTTCGCGACGCCCGAGACGGCGACGTGATCCGGACCGTCCAATCGTCCCCGATCCAATGGTATGCAGACGCGGCGGCGGTATTTACGCGCCATCGATCGAATCGACGGTGCACGCAGCAGCGGCGTGGCTATTCCTCAGCCAACCGATGGAGATCGCACGGCCCGCGGAAGCGGCGGTTAGGGTTTTCCAGCGCGAGCACAGTGTTGGGCTCGGCCCAATACTGTAGCTACGATATTTTTCCGGTTTTCACAATAAAAACAAATTTAGAAAATCAAAGTAATTGTTTAGGGCATTAAAAATACCCGAAAAATTCTAGAAAAATTCCAGAAAATATCTTAGGGCTTTTAGAGCTTAAATAAAATAGTTTTATTTATTTTTGATAATTAATTTTAGATTATTTAATTATTAAAGAGAAGGATAAATTTAAATTAATTTCAATTAAATCCAAATAAATCCCAAAAATCCACAAAAATTTAATTAACTCCAAAAAATTAAAATTGGGTCAAATTTCGGGTCGTTACACTGCGCCAGTATTTTCAAGCCCATAAGATCATGATCCTGACCAACGTTCCACTTAGGGAGATCCTAAGAAATCAAGACGCCGGTGGTCGGATAGCAAAGTGAGCTATGGAGCTTGCTAAGTTTGATATCCAGTTCTCGGCTCGTACGGTAGTTAAGTCCCAGATCTTGGCAGGCTTTGTAGCGGACTGAGCTTGATAGATCTGAAGAAGGTCGTTGGACAATGTATTTCGATGGGTCCCATGCCTACGAGCGCTCGGGGGCTAGGGTCGTGCTAGTATCCCCTCAGGGGGATCAACTCCAATACATCATTCAATTACACTTTATCGCGACCAATAACGCGGCAGAATATGAAGGCCTCTTGGCCGGACTACGAGTATATAAAGCGCTCGGAGTCCAGCGACTAACTGTAAAGGGTGATTTGCAGTTGGTCGTCAACCAAGTCAATAAGAAGTATCAGTGTTCAAATAACTCAATGGCGCTTTACTTGGTTGAAGTGAGGAAAATGGAGAAGTACTTTAGGAATTTCTAAGTACTCTACATCCCTAGGAAGGATAATTCTCTGGCCGACCATCTTTCAAAGAACGGTTCCTCTCAAATTTCCGCTCCGGCAGGAGTGCTCGTCGAGCACTTATACAAGCCCTCCATTCCCTCTGTAGAGGAGGCATCAGAAATGCGCGGTAACGTCTCTTTTCTCGAGCATGGTGCAAATTGGATGAAGCCATTCATTCAATACCTTGCACATGGGACACTGCCCGAGGAAGAAGCCGAGCATTCCTGGCTTATAAGGCGATCTTCTCCTTACAAGTTGATCGAAGGCACCTTATACCGCATAGGAGCACTGGGAGTCCTCTCCAAGTGCATATCTCAAGAAGAGGGTAAATACCTTGTTAGAGATATCCATGAAGGAGTGTGCGGAGCTCACTCGTCTTTTAGAACGCTTGTGAGCAAAGCCTTCCGATTGGATTACTATTGGCCAATGGCCTTAGCCAATGCTCGCCTGATCGTGACAACCTACCGAGCATGCTAGTTTCATGCTCGCAAGTCTCATCAGCCAGCATACATGCTTCAGACTATTCCACTTTCATGGCCATTCTCGACCTGGGGAGTTGATATACTCGGACCTTTCCCCCGCGGTTAGAAGGGTTGCAAGTACTTGCTCGTGGCTATTGACACTTTCACTAAGTGGATTGAAGCCGAACCCGTGTCGACCATTTCGGGTCAAGCAGTCAAGAAGTTTTTTCATAACAACGTGGTGACGCATTTTGGCGTTCCCAACCGCCTCATCACAAATAATGGCACTCAGTTCACGAGTAAACTGTTTCAAGCCTATTGCGAGGACATCGGAACAAAGGTCTGCTTCGCCTCTGTAGCGCATTCGCAGAGCAATAGAGCGGTCGAGCGAGCAAATGGTCAAATAATCCAAGGGATCAAAAAGAGGGTTTTCAAAAACCTCAACCAGCATGGTCAAGCGTGGGTGGACGAGCTTCATTCCGTCCTTTGGTCGGTTCGTACTACGGTAAGCCGAGCTACTGGTGAGACCTCTTTCCAGCTTGTCTATGGTGCAGAGGCCATATTGCCCGCCAAAATTGTGCTGGGTTCTCCAAGAGTGCATCTAGTTGACAGTGCCGACCAAGAGCTAGAGCGTCTCCTAGACCTCGACCTCACTGAGGAAACATGTGAACGGGCTTTGTTGTGATCTACGGTGCACCTACAGGCTCTTCGTAGGCATGCAACCAAGTCAGTTCGACCAAGGACCTTGCAAGTTGGCGACCTTGTCCTATGTCGAGTTCAGGACTTATCAAAAGCTAACATGTTATCCCCCAGATGGGAGGGTCTATTCACAGTCATCTCAGCAGCACGCCCAGGGGTTGTTCGCCTAGCGATTGAAGATGGTCGGGTGCTCACCAGCTCTTGGAACATCGATCAACTACGTAAGTTTTTTTGTCTAGCTTTTATTTTGCTATGTGTTTTTACGTAAATCCAATCAATTTTTTTTATAAAATTCAGTTCTTTCGCCCCCGTGATTTTCATTCTTTCCAAGATTTTGTGAATGTCTATGAAATCCCTGCCCGTTGGTAAGCTGACTCAGTCTCGCCCAAAGGCACACTCTCCTTCTCACGGTCTTGATGATGGGACGAGCGCATATGGACAAGAACATTCATTTCAGTTAGTTTACTCTAAGGTTCGGCTAGCGTGCGCAAGAACGCTCAAAGTGCCACCAGCAACGTTGGATCGCTAAGCTCGCCACCAGAGGCCTCAATCTATGTAAGCTGATTATTGTCCGTAGTAGTTCTTTGCTGCAAGATCACAATCGCATACAAACACCTTCTCGGATGGTCCAAAGACTTGGTTCGATCCACGCGTGCTTGGTCATCATATGCTTTGTTGGGCAACCGTGCGTTCTTCCTCATCAAGACTATGCTCGCAACTTAGGGGCATGGATCGTGATGCTCGGGGAAGTTGAGGCCATGCGCGTATCTCTTACCCAACCCAACCTATGCTCGCAACTCAGAGAAGTGGTGGTTAGATCGTTAAGGGGAAGAGTGCATGATTTTTCTGACTCTCCTATGAAAGAGCTCGTACTCGCAACCTAGGTGTACGACCTTCATTCACAGCGTGGGCTTAGTAGGGACGAACAACTGTGTTTTTCTAAAAAATGCGCGCTCATATCTTGTTCCTCTACTATCTTTGTTTGCTATCTTTTTTTGTTCTGCTCGCCTTGTTTCGTCTGTTTTGTGCAGGCATTCATTGGGAGACAAGACGCAAAAGATGCAAGGCAAAAGTAGTCCACTTTTCATTCAAGCATCAGCAAATCTACGCAAAGTACATGAAGAAGTTTACATGGAGAATTGAGCAAAGGAGTTATTTGCCAAGTTTCGCTTCTTTGAGTGCTGAAAGTTCTTCCTTCGCCTCATCGAGCTCAGCCACAAGGTCGAGGACTCACCGCCGAGCTTCACGTCCTTCGCGGGCTTCTTGGCGGAGTTGCTTCGCCTCCTCCTTGCCTTGGTTCACCAACTCGGTGGCTTCCTGAGCAGATTTACTCAACTCGGCCACCTTCTTCTCCAAGACTTCAGAGCGCTGCTGCTCTTGCTCTAGCTTTAGCTCGAGCTCGCACATCCGCTCTCTATTCTTCATGGCGTTATCCTCGGCTTGGCACTTTTTCTCCTGACTCTCCTGGATCGAAGCTTTAAGCTTGGCCAGCATTTGTTCGAGCTCTGCTATCTTAGCGTCTTGCTCGACAGAATGCTTGGCCATGATCTCAGGAGGGACAGTCGCCGAATGGAAGTCCGCCATAGTTTCCCGGAGCACCTGCGAGCAAGAAAGTCTTAGGTTCTGGTTACAATCAAAGAAGAAGTCTTTTAAAAAAAGGCAAGTACCCTTACCTAGTGAAGGCGGTCGTTCAGGTTTTCCTGGAAGATCTTGGCGACATCTTCTGACAGAAGGTCCGTGAGATCTCCCGCAGTGAGCTCTGGCTTGGAGCGTTCGTTCCCCTCCCGAGCATGTTCTTCGCTTGGGGGCTTATTGTCCTCCTCCCGAGCAGACAGTTCGCTCGGGAGCTTCGTGCCTTCTTCTTGGGTAGGCACTTCGCCTGGGGGCGTGGGGTATTTGTCTTCATCTCGAGCATCTAATGTGCTCGTGAGCACCAGATACTCCTCTTGGAGATCTGGTCCCTCTAGGGCTGGAAGCTCCACGACTTGCTGGTCGTGGTAGGCTTCGGCGGTGATGTCTTTTGCTGTCGCAAGGTCAACGGCTTCTGACATCACAAGGTCGGCAACGAAGGCAAGTTGTTTCTCTGTTGCATGGCCGATGATCTCATTAGCCATAGCCCTAACATCCAAAAAGCCCCTACGAGCTATCACGCCTACATCAAAAGAGTGGGGTTAGCTCGGACGAACAAAGCAAGGAAAAAGGGGGCGAAAAAGAAAAATGGAAAAGGAACCGTCGTGACCTTCGATGCCCTTTTGCCCGAGCTTCCTTGAGGTCAAGCCTGTTGCTCGGACCTTGTCGATCGTGCTCGTCCGTGAGTAAGTATTGCTTGGATGCTGCAGCAGTATTCCGCTGCAAGGTTCCAATCCCTCCTTTTAGTCTGTAGGCTCAAGGGGAAGGCCTCGCCAAGTAAATTTTCACTTGAGCCTCGAGGACTAGTTGTTGGGGATTGGATGATTTTCATAAAGACTATCATCCCCTAAGAATAATTTTCGACCGACCATGCATGCCCTTGGAAGATGTCCCCAAGGGGCACTCTCAGACGGTCTGTAGGTCTGTCTCAACCTTGCTCAAGCTCCTCCCTAAGCATGTGCCCTAGATCCCCGGGCATGCTTACTCGGAGGTGCACCGCGGTCGGTCAGAATCGAAGGAAGACCTCGGGTATGATTAAGAGGTCATGCTTGGCCCATAATGACGACGTGACGGTAATTGCGCTACGGTTTAAATCCACTACGCCCTGAGTCTATCATGTGCACGACATGATGTGGCGGGAATCAAGGATTCAGTTGCAGCCCCGGTTAGTGCAGTAATGACGCATTACTCGGGTGTAGTTACGATCATCGCCTATAAAAACCCCTCCGGTAGATCAGTGTAGAGGAGCAATAGAGATTGAGGAAAGACATATACTAAATACTGATACTCTCGCGTGTACCTCTCTGTAAGAACTCAAGCAATAGCAAGATCACTAGACGTAGGGTTATTATCTCCTTCGAGAGAGACCCGAACCAGTATAAAAATCTCTTGTCCATCGTCCTTTCGAGCATCGCATCTTGACGGCATTCTTCGGATGCAAATCCTTCAGGGAGGAAGGGGCTCTGGTTGATCTCTCAATCAACAAATAAGCTCAGTGGGGAACCTGTTTTCCAAATGTCGACAATAACATATTAACATATGGATCATATGATAAAAAGGAAACCAATTGTATCTCTCTTTTAATTCGTCCACACCCATTCCCCCTGCTGGACCATTACCTAATTCTCTCTCTCTCTGAAAAATGTAACTTTAATTTTTGTAAACACATGATATGATTTGATTACTTACTTAAAAATTATGTTTCCTCAATGCACGAGAGCACATAACTAATAGTTCTATGAAGTTATATGATATAAGGGCTCTAGAATGCCAAAAACAATGGCATTTGATAGACTTGGACACACAGTGAAGACAATGATACATAAATCTCAAAGACATATTAAATTTTGAGAAATCAACTAAACATACCTAAAATTTTTTCATCAAGTAATTACTTGACTAATAAAAAAAGGCAAAGCCATTCTTTCTTCTCGGTCCACGTGGCTACCATGAGCTGTTCTTCATCTCTCGTAAAAAAGAAACGAAAAGAAAGGAAAGTCGAGTTCTTCACGCGATGCGAATCGCCTCCACGAAGGGAGGAGTTTTCACAATACCACGGCCATTGAGGCGCATCCGCCGACGCAACCACCACCATCATTGAGGCGACCACGAGCTCCCACGGATATAGAGGCCGAGGCGGTGCCACCATCGGCTGTTTTTCTCTCCGCACCACCGGGCGGCCCCAAGCACGAAGCACCGCAGCGCCACCAGTGTCGTGGCTCGTGCGTTGTTTTCTCCTCGGCCATCGACATGTCGCAGCCAGGCGGCGCCGCCACCACCCATACTGAATCGAGCAAATCATTAGAGACCACGCCCACTCCGAAACCTTCGCCGAGGACGACTCAACTTGTTCGACGAATTGCTCAAGCTAACCAAGCCACCTCGGTTTATGCCTTCAACCACCTCACGTCTTGCCACCCCGGCCTCCTCCTCCTTCGAGATGGCCCTGTGCTCGCCTCCCTCTTCAACCAGATGACACAGCGCGCCAAGAAGGTGGCTCCCAACATATGTACCTCACGGCATCCTCATCTACCGCTGTCGCCGTGTGGACCGCTTGGACCTTGGTTTCACCGCCGCCATATCATTAAGACAGATGCGGGGTGAACGCCGCCGCTTCAATAAACTTCTCAAGGGTCTCTATGCCAAGAAGAGGGTGGGTGAGGCCATGGACATAGTACTCATAAAATGACGAGCACGGCCGCATGCCCACTATCGCCTCCTACAACATTCTTCTCAAGGGCTCTGCGATGAGAAGAGGAGCCAAGCTTTCGAGTTGCTCCACATGATGGTTGATGATGAAGGCAATTGCCAGATGTGGTGTCGTACACCATCTTGATCGATGGCTATTCTAAAGAGTGTGCGGTGGACAAGGCTAGCAACTATTTCGTGAAATGAGGGATCGGGGATTTCTCCTGATGTTGTGACTTATAACTCAATCATTGATGGCACGTGCAAAGCTCAAGCAATGGACACTACGAGGAGGTCCTTCAATGAGATGTTTGATAAAGATATTACAATCGAATAATTATACATATAATAGTCTTCTCCACGGATATTGCTCTTCAGACAAGTGGAAAGAGGTCATTAGAATTTTAAGTAAAATGTCCAGAGAAGGTCTTGAACAAGATGTTGTTACTTATAACTCACTCAAGGCTATTTTTGCAAGAACGGAAGATGTGCGAAAGCTAGAAAGATATTTGATTTAATGGTTGAGAAGGGCCAAAACCCGATGTTACTACCTATGGCATTTCGCTTCATGGGTACGCTACCAAAAGAGCTCTTGTTGAAATGCAGATCTCCTAGATTTGATGGTAGGAAATGGTATTCCACCCGACCATCATGTCTTCAACATACGAGATATGGGCATACGCTAACGTGAAAATGGTTGATGATGCAATGCATATATTTAATAAAATGCTTGAAGACCGGATCGAGCCCTAATATAGTCGGCTATGGAACGGTAATAGATGCACTTTGCAAGACAGTAGAGTGGATGATGCTATTTCCCATTTCAATCGATGAACAATGAAGGATTAATTCCTGACAACCTTGTTTTTAACACCCTTATTCATAGCTTTTGCACCTATGGCAATTGGGAGAAGGCTGAGGAGTTAGTTTTTGAAATGATGAATAGAGGCATTCATCCCAACGCAGTGTTCTTCAACACAATAATGAGCAACCTTTGCAAAGAAGGAAGGCTTGTGGAGGCCCAAAATATCTTTCACTTGATGGTGCATGCCGGTGTGGAGCCTAATGTTGTTTCGTATAATTCAGTAATAGATGGACACTGCTTAGCTGGCAAGATGGATGAAGCGACAAAGTTGCTTGATGATATGGTCTCAATTGGCTTGAAACCTAATGTGGTTACCTTTAGCACATTGTGTGATAACCTGGGGGGAGGGGTTATCAGTTTAATTAAAGGCTTAATTAAACATTAAAAACAGTAAAAGCAATTAGGCAAGGAATTAAAATGTAAGGTTTAGGAAAAGTGCCGTCAGTCCCGCAAGGAAACGTATCGCTCATTGAGATACCAGACCTGTCCGAGGCCAGATCGGCACCTCTAATTAGTTTCCAGGGTCATCCTTCGGCGCCAGTACACTTACCTGGTACGATATGCGGGTATCGTTAGTATTTTGAACGCCAGTTGACCAAAATACCCTCAAGGCAATTAGAGCACAGTAAAACCCTAAGAGCAGAATGGTCAATAGCCAAATTGCCCAGAGATATAAATTCTATCCAGCTAGCCAACCAGAAGCCAGCCAAGCTTACTCTGTTCCCCATTTGCACACACAGCCGAGCCCACATCCCACAAAGCTTCCAACCGGCAAGCTTGTTTCCTGCTTCCACCCAAGAACACCGCAGCCACCAAAGCACCAAAACCCGGCCCAAAGCAAGCAAGGAGGAGGGAGGGGAGAAGACCAGAAGAGGAAGGCCACAACCAGAAGAGAAGAGGAAGGCCACATCCAGAAGAGGAGAGGAGGACATCCAGAAGCAAACCAAAGAGGAGGTGGAGCCTTCCTGAAGCAAGCAGCCAGCCCTCAACTCTTCTTCACCACCATCCCCTGCTAGCCCTTCATCCGACCAAGCCATCCAGATACCCACACCTATAGTGTTGTAGCTATAGTGCGGGTTTCCATGGGTAGACAATAGATTAGGGTTCTAGCCAGGCAATGGGGTAGGGGGAAGGTTAGATCGGGTCTCCCCAAGGGTTCTCGAGAGGTAGGGTGATCATCGAGTAGAGTAGCATCTGTTCTTGGTTTAAACTCAACCTCCCACTAATCATCATAGAACCCCTCATCCCAAAGCAAATAAGCAAGCAAATGAAGTAAAATGCAAGAAATGCAAAGTGTGGGTAGAACCCTAGTCAGAGCAGTAGAGAGGAGGAGGGAGAATGGAGCGGCAAGACTGGGGGGTCAGAGAGGGGAGGAGGTGGCAGAGGTGGCCATGGCGCAGGGCGGGGAGGCGACAGGCTGTGCTGGCCCGGCGAGCCAGAGCTGCAGGCGCCAGGAGGAGAGCAGAGAGAAGCAGAGGCGCCAGGAGGGAAGAAATCGCCAGAGGGGGTGCGCCAGAGAAATCGCCAGGAGGCGCTGGAGGAAATCGCCAGAGGGGAGTAGCCACTGTGAAGTGAGAAGGAGAGAGAGAGGAAGCCAGAGTAGTATCGACAGAGGCAAGCAAAAGTGCAGCCGAATGGCTTCTGCCAGGGGAAGAAAAATGCAGGCTTCGGCCAGTAGAAAAAAAAGGAACCGAGTAGAAATGGTAAAGAACAGAAAGGGGTAAGGAAAGAAAGAAAAGAGACAGGCAGAATAGGAAAGTAAGAAAAATAAGAAGAAGAAATGGAAAAATAAGAGTAAAGAGGCGAAAAAAAAGAAGAGAAAAAGATAAGAAAGTAGAAATTCAATTCGCTTTGCGAACCGCGTCGATTTTTGGAATCGATTGTCGGATCGCGTGCAATTCATTAATCGAACTTGTGCCTGTTGTGTTCATTAAAATCTGAACGACAGATCATTTGGTTGGACGTCAAACTAAAATAAATGAAGTGTAGTGCCTTAGTTTATTCTGTTGTTTCAGGTCTCGACCTGAACCGCCCCGCCAGTCAGAACCAACCTTCGGGCAAGGCCTAACAGACCAATTTTATTCCAGGCAAGATTTCCTTTGAACATCTTTCTTAAAATGTTTTCAATGCTTTTATATTATTAATCGTATCATCATTGCATAAAAATTTAATTTCAAAAGAATAAGAATAAAGAGGAGCTCGGATGAAAGAGTGGTTGTGATATATTGATGGAATGGTGATGATGATGCGGAATGGTATGGAATGTGGAATTTGGTTGTGGTCTTTGGAAATGTGGCTGGAAATAAATGGGCATGCGTTAGGATATCCACGAATGGAGTCGTGGGTGTGTTATTAGTAATTATGCTGGTGGGTAGAGAGCATGGGGTAAAGGGTGGGAGGTACCCACGCCGGTGATGCTCTCTACAGGGTTATAATATAAGGACATAACCCCTACACTCTCAGACAATGAGTCAGAATCCTAGTATCAACCATAGCGAGATGAATCGCTGTCGGAAAAGGTTGTCCTACGAAAGTGCTATGATCTCCACATGGGAATCTATATTATAGTCTGGCTGGGTATTGCCGGATACTCAGTTTGAGGCGTTGAATGTTGGAAATTGGTGTGTTGTTGTTGGAAATGGAATAGAAGGGGCGGTATATTTGAAGCCCGGTGGAGTACGGCCGGAGGTACCGGTGTACAATCAGAATTATGGGGCGGCGGAAGGTATCCCCCTTGGATTACAGGGTTGGAGATCTAGTACTGGAATAGCGATAAACGTTCTGGAGTCTCAAAAATGGGACCGTTATGGGTAAAGTGATACAAACCTGTGCAGGGTCTAAATCTTAAATTCAAGCCTGTCTCCTGGATTGGAGGCTACAGAAGTTTATTCTGTCTCATATACGGGTGTTAGTAGACAATTTCTAATAACTAAAATTTCTAACCTTTAAAGAAAACTAAAAACCTAATTTATTAAACTCGTATGTGGTGGAAAGGAAATGGAAGGAGAGAAAAAGTCATCATACTGCATTTTATTAATTAATGCTTGCTGAGTACCTTGTACTCACTCTTGTATTTCCCCTTTTCTAGAAGAAGATCCTGATGGATCCGCCTTCGAGGCCGGTGTTGAGGGCTACCCCTGGATTCAGCCCTAGGGTTATCAGAAGGATGGCACAGAGGGCTATCTATATTCCGACTACTACTACTACCCAGAGGAATAGGTTCTATACCCCATATTCTGTTCCTAGGGGATATTTAGTAGAATTAGGCTATAATAGTAACCTTTTGTTGCACCGAGTGATGTCTTAAGTTAACATGTAATGGACCTTTAGCCCAGTGTGGCTTAGCAACGAATATATGTCCTTGCAGTCTCTAATTATTGTTCTGCTGTAACACTCTGAACACGGCATAGTAGCTGGTAAAGCATTGGATCTTTCAATATTTTGCCGGTGACTGTGCTGAGATTCGTGTAATTATCTTGGGATGATGACAGGATTACTGTCGCTATCCTAGGTTAATTATATGGGTCGCCACACTTTATTTGATGGCTACTGTAAAAATGGTAGGACAGATGATGCATTAGCTCTTTTCAGAGAAATGATGAGCAAGGGAATTATGTGTGATGTTGTTACATACAACACTATACTTCATGGCTTATTTCAGACTGGAAGAACTGCTGATGCAAAGGAACTCTATCACAAGATGATCAAGAGGAATACCGTTGGATATTATCACTTACAAAATAATTCTAGGAGGACTTTGTAAAAATAATTCTGTTGGTGAGGCACTCAGAACTTTTCAGAAGCTACGTTCGATTGGTTTTCAGCTTGATACTTGGGCTTTCAATATTATGATTGATGCCTTGCTTAAACATGGCAGAAAGGATGAAGCCATGGATTTGTTTGCTGCTATCTCGACCAATGGTTTAGCGCCTAATGTTTTGACCTACAGGTTGATGATAGAAAATCTCATACAAGAAGGATTGGTAGAAGCGTCTGATGATCTGTTTTTAGCCATGGACAAGAGTGGCTGTGCTCCAGACAGCCATATGCTTAATGCTATAGTAAGGAAGTTACTGCAGAGAGGTGACACAAGTTGGGCTGGCGCTTACCTCTCCAAAATTGATGAAAACAACATCTCCCTTGAAGCTTCTACTGCTTCCTTACTAATATCAGTTTTCTCAAAGCGGGAATATCAGCAACATGCAAAGGCACTCCCTGAAAAATACCATTTTCTCGTGGATACAATGTCAGAGCTCTGAAGAAATCCAAATGGCCGGAGGTTGAAGAACATCCAGAACGGGTGGAGGGTTCAGATTACTTGTTTCTTTCTTTTAGTGAGATCGGGCGGCTAGGGCAGTTTATGAGGATCCAAGGGCTCTTATTTGATAATGAAGTTTCCTGTAGAATCTAAGGGCTGATAATGTAATCGGTAATTAGCTGTTGCTGGTAAAAGTAATTGTCATGACTGTAAGTAGTGCTCTTTTACCATGGCTGTAACTCAATGATGACTATAAAAAGCGATAGGTTGTAACAGGATCGGGCATGGATTAATCTGAGAAGTTTCTCGTGCTCTTACTTTCCCCATTTCTTATTGCATCTTTTCTTAATCCATTTTGCTATTTCTTCTGTATTTTTGCTTTCGATTGTTGCCTGTGATTCGGATGTTTCGGTTGGATTCCTCAGGGGTGTGACATACAAGCAATTTCTGACTTGTCTCCCAGCAATGGTTTTGTGGCTGATAAGAGCAGCCTGGAGTGTTACTTAATTAAATGTCTGGGCATATTCTCCTTACGAAGTGTGTAAGTATCCTCGTATCATTTTCCTTGTCGTTTTTTTGGATGGTTAGCTTACTTTATTATTATAATATCACAACCTTTTTCTTATGTTGTCTAACAATAAAATCTTATAGTCTTGATATCCCAATGGGTTGAAGAAGGTCAGATGACCAAATGCAACGAGTGTTATATCACAAAACCGTACCTTGGAACATTATGACTTTGCTGTGGAAATTTACATGCGAATTAATGTTCTCTGATTGTAATCACAAATTAACAAATCATGACTTCTTTGTCATCTTTTCAGGTGAATCACGAATGTGTCTATTACTGTAGGTTTCTATTTTTTTCTCATTTTTCCTTGCTAATATCCACTTGGCTATATGTGTTTTGCTGGTATTGGTTTGTTTTGAAAGCTGTCAGCAATTATCCACAAATTAATTATTTTTTTATCTGTCCTGCATACTCCAGGTAAGCCCTTTTCTTCAAAAACTATATGTAAGCCAGATTCCCAGATGTAATTGAGCCTTTCTTTTTTAGTCAAATATACTATGATACTATTGGTTGTGTATGGCATACACCAAAGAACTTCATTTTCTGTCAAACTTTATTCTGTTGAACTTTTGGATATTGAATTTCAGTTGATATGTCAACCTTTAAAATGGCATTCCTTGGAATAATTTTTTGATTTACTCCAGACGTTTATTTCCTTTTGTGGTAAATTGATAACAACTCTTGGAAGGGGAGTAATTCATCTATGGGAATGTTAAGTGGAATGTGCTCACTGATCAACATATAATTAACTGGGTTTGTTTATTTGGAGTATGGTCACTAGTGGCTTTCATTTTCCTCTTTATCTGTTGTGGACAAAACATACATTGTTGCAGTGTTCTTTACCGGTCAAAATGTCTGTTATGAAATAAGAGTGATATAGTGATTGTTTGCGTTAACTTTTATCTTTTATGTTAATTTGGTAAGTAATTGTGTTGTCTTCTTTTTTTCTGGGCTTGGGCAACATTTATGGTAGCGAATATTTAGGTATGCATTATCTGTTGTGGTTTCCTGGACAAAGAAGTATTGATGCAATGACGCAATGTTCAACTTCTGGATCTTTTGGTGCATAATGAATGCCAGAAAGTTTTTTGAGCGATTAGAGTTGAATAGAACCTATTTTCGCAAACATTTTATCCAAAGTGCAGATATCTTTTCAGGTCGATTCAACAGTAGCACGATCATGGTTCCCACTTAGCTAGGCCAAGCCATTGCTGTTGCCGGTGATATTGGTGGTGACCTTTCTGGTGTTTCAGTGGAACATGGAGTGCCCACAGGAGCGCCTCCTTCACCATCTTTATCTCCTGATGCCCCATCTGTCTCCGCCGGGTTTTGAGCCCACAAGCTCTGATGTTGCAGAGGTACGTACCTATGTATCACTGATACACGATATTGGTACCTATGTGTCACTGATACACGATACTGGTATGATAATACCAGTACGGCGAAATCACTTATGTTGGTGTGTCCCGATGTTGCAGAGGTACGTACCTATGTTCGCTATTTTTGTTTGCTTGAAATCACTTGGTAAATGACCCTTGTCCTGTCCTCAACCTACCCATCAACTCCTTCCTCTTCTTTGGCGTCAGCAACACTTGTGTTGGTGTGTCCCGATGGATCCGACCAGTGGCGGAGCTAGAAAGTTCCAAAGAGAGGGGTTTAAAGGGGTTTAAAAAAGAGACATCCAAAATCAACTACTATGACTATTGACATATTGTAAAATAGTTGACATTTAAATTGTATGCAATATAAGTATGTAAGAGAAAAATGTACCATTCATTACTTCAAAAGAGTTGACAGTTGATATTACCATTCATCGCGCTTCTGAAAGTTCTTTTATTGGTCTGGCGGAGTAGGCTTCAGCCCCACCATTGCCTCCGCCTGATCTGACCCCATCAACTCACTTGTAGCCGGTAGCCCAACTTGATCCATTCTCTCTTCTCCACTCTGGTTGCCATGTGAGCTGAAGCTTCTAGCTTCCTGCCGATCCAGTTCTCTGCCACCCAGCCAGACATGTTGCAGGAGGCGTTCGCCGGGCGCCACCCATGCTCAGAGCTAGAGTGCGTAGATCATCTAGCACAGCGCGAAATTGGGAAGTTTTTAACGATGGTGCACACTTTCACACGCAATTCTATAATATTAATGGTTCCAGTCTGATATGTACCACTATAAATATGTCCTTTAAATCCATAGGAAAAGTAAGCGCTTCATTGTAAATATCCTCTCATAAAGTGATCGCTTTCATATGCTAGTGGTTTTTTCTTCTGAAAAGGTTTTCCATGTAAAATGTCTATCTCTTGTTCCTTTGATTCTATATATGTTTGCCGTACATTTTGTAACAAAAGGTGATTCATAGAGGCTCCGGAAGATTTCATGCTATAGAGGATACACCTTCGTATGAGCTCACTTGAAGTCGAACCAACCGAATCGAAGCCTAGTGCTTGTGTGGACGCCTTCGTGGGCCCAACCAAACGCGCGAGACATTGTCTAATGGCGTTATCAGGGCATGGAGAGAGGGTTGGCATGGCTTGTCGCTTCTGATCGATCCCTGCTGATAATCGCCACAGTGCTCGTATGGTAGGCAAACTGTGCATGGGAGCAGTTAGGACCAACTAGGCATAGTAGTGCGCCATGTCGCGCTGCTGTGAATAGGATCGGTGATAGCGAGTAGATGTATCATTATATATTTATCATCAAGACGGTTAAAAAAATAGCAAACCGACAAAAGATAGTTTTTGCAAAATGCAACACTTGAGGCAAATACTGTGCAGAATACAAACATTATCAATACATTACCTTATTTAAAAATTGATCTGGTTGTACAGGAAATCGTGAAATGGTGCTAGTCCATGAGAAAATGTAACTAATGGAATGATTTCGGGACTTCGTCATGTCATAAATTCAGATACGATTCATGCATGTACACAATATTGAAACTACACGTTAGTGATCATTTCAAGAAAATGTCTGAATGGAGCTGGATAGAAGCAACACACCATTTCTGCAGAAGTAGCCATTTTCTTCTTACAAACAAGAAAGTTTTTGTTATCTCACTACATTATTAATCCGTTAAACTAAAATAGGTTCAAAAGCAATAGAAAATATTAGTCAAACTCTGTGAGCAAATTAAGGTCACCTGATAGACCTACCAAGGTAATCTTCCTCTTATATTTACTATTCTTAATTTGCAGTTGGTGGCAGCGGTCTGCTTTTTCTTCACCCTCCCCCACCCCAACACACACACAAAATGGGCGAGCATCCCCGGGGCGAATTCTCTCCCGAATCCCCAATTTCCTTTTCTTCACTGTGCGAAGCACCTCCTTCCTCCCCACGTCCCCATCCCCAATCTTTCCCCCGAGATCCTCGTACAGCTCAGCGGCGACTCCTTCCTCCCCGTGTCCCCGTCCCCAATCCTACCCCCGCGATTCTCGCTCTACTCAGCGGTGGCTCCTTCCACCCGGCGTCCCCATTCCCCAATCCTGCCCTCGTGATCCTCGCTCGGTTCAGCGGCGCCGCGTCCCCCACCCCGATCACTCTCGCTCTTGATCCCCCCAATCACCGCAATCTCCGCCCCTAACCTCGGCCCCCCGCCGCATTCTCCCTCATGCCGCGCCCCCAATCTCCACAATTTTTCGGTGCTTTCCTTCCTCCCGGTGCCTTCCTTCCTCGACTTTTTGATTGTGCTTCCGATCTGATCCGGAGATGAGTATCTTCTGGCATCTTTCCCTTTTATGGACTCTCTTCCGATTTTATTTAACTCGCCGTTTCTCCCTGTTGTTTTGGCGATGAGTTGGTGCATCCGGGTTGCGAGGAGTTCGTCGAGGAAGGTGCATCCGTAAGACCACCATGCTCCGTGGCTCGACCTCGAGGCCGCTACCACCGCTGCCCACCATCGGCTGCAATGTCGAGGAGGTCGCTTCAAGAGCATTCGCCGAGGTCAGCCCGCACCCTTCCTCTCCTCCTTCTCCAAGCACCTAGCAAGTAGCAACACTGCTTCATGGAACAATCGTTTTTTGGTATGTGGAACATATTACTAGCGTTTGAGAAACACTGCTTCTTGGTGTAGGGCTTCTCAAACACTGCTTCTTGGTATGTGGAACATATTACTAGCGTTTCAACGCATATCAACAGTCAACATATTACTAGGCTAGATTTTGTGATTGTTTTGCGATTTTGCTGTCAATACATCATTACAGTACATCACTCGTCTAAACTCGAGCATGATCATAACATCTGGTTAAAGATTTGTAAGCTGTAAGAAAGATCATGTAATGTATCCATGAATGTGATTCATCAATAATCTACTTTATTACTATAAGTAGAAGCATGATCAAATCCCACTGACCATTAACAGTAAGAAGTGGTATCTGACAAAAATTTAATAGTAAGAAGTGCGAGGTTGCTGTCTGGAAAGGCAATGTAATCATCTAAGTTGGTTTATATTAGAAATGGTAGCTATTAAGGTTTATTTATATGAGCTAAGGGATGTTATTTTGGATAAGTTTGCTCTATGGTAAATAGCTTGTGGCTTATGGCTTGTTATTCTTTTGAGTTTTAGTCACCGGAAGACCTTTGTAATCGGAAGAAAAAAATTGGAAGTGAAGCCGTTGAAGGTATGTTCTGAAGTTCTTTCTCCCACTAATCCTATAGTTACTAATCATATGTCAGGTATTGATGTGACAAAAATTTAACAGTAAGAAGTGCGGGGTTGCTGTCTGGAAAGGCAATGTAATCATCTAAGTTGGTTTATATTAGAAATGGTAGCTATTAAGGTTTATTTATATGAGCTAAGGGATGTTATTTTGGATAAGTTTGCACTGTGGTAAATAGCTTGTGGCTTATGGCTTGTTATTCTTTTGAGTTTTAGTCACTGGAAGACCTTTGTAATCGGAAGAAAAAAATTGGAAGTGAAGCCGTTGAAGGTATGTTCTGAAGTTCTTTCTCCCACTAATCCTATAGTTACTAATCATATGTCGTATTGATGGTCATTGTTTATCGTGACGATGCCGTGATAAGATCATCTAAAATGCAAATTTGTTTATCCATCTGCCTCATGTCGACCACATTTTGATTCTATTTTGACATTCAATCTTCTCTATGCTAATTCAACTCATCTCGAGCACCTTTTCGAAACCTGGAAAAGCTAATAAATTTACTGGTACTATAATTCTATTGATCAATTGAAAAGATTATCCTCCCTCAACCCTGAGCAAATGACAGCATACGTTGACATATTATTTGCGGTTGACAGTGGCGATGAAGGTGTCTTCTTCATAGATGGCCCAGGAGGCACCGGAAAGACATTCCTATATAAAGCTTTGCTTGCGAAGATCCGAGGTGATAGCAAGATAACATTGGCAACCGCGACATTGGGCGTAGCCGCATCCATCATGCCTGGAGGTAGGACAATGCACTCGAGGTTTAAGATCTCACACAACATTACAAATGGGGCGGTCTGTAGCTTTACAAAGCAAAGTGGGACCACAAAGCTTCTTCAGCAGACGTCATTGATAATATGGGACGAAACCTCTATGACGAGGCGACAGGCGGTGGAGGCCTTGAACAGTAGCATGCGGGACATCATGGGCCAACGTGATCTGCCGTTCGGTGGGAAAATGATCATGTTTGGTGGAGACTTCAGGCAGGTTCTACCGGTTGTTCGTAAGGGGACGAGGCCACAAATAATTGACGCGACATTGCATAAGTCATATCAATGGGATTGCATGCGGCAGCTAAGGCTCGTACGTAACATGAGGGCCCAGAGTGATCCTGAGTACCCAGAGTACCTATTGCAGATCGGGAATGGTATCGAGGAAACTAATGAGGATGGCTGTGTGCGGCTTCCCGACCAGATCTGTGTTCCATATACAAGAAATAGCACAGACATCGATAAACTCATACAGAGTGTTTTTCCTATGCTGAATGACAACCTATCGGATGCCAACTATATCACATCTCGAGCCATCCTGTCGACCTGAAACGAGTACATTGATAGGATTAATACAAAGATGATTGACATGTTTCATGGGGAGGAGATGGTGTACCATAGTTTCGATTCTGCAGAGGATGATCCCCATAGCTACTACCCTTCTGAATTCCTAAACACCCTAAGCCCTAACGGTCTACCTCCGCATGTACTTAAGCTCAAGATTAATTGTCCCGTGATACTGTTGTGGAACATTGACCCTGCAAATGGACTATGCAACGGGACGAGAATTGTAGTTCGGGCATTCCAAAAGAATACTATAGATGCTGAGATTGTGCTTGGCCAAAGACGCGGAAGAGGTGTTTCTACCTCGAATACCTTTATGTCCCTCTGATGACGAGATGTTCCCATTTAGATTCAAGAGGTAGCAGTTTCTTGTCAGGCTCAGCTTCGCAATGACAATCAACAAGGCGCAAGGGCAGACCATCCCGAATGTCGGTGTCTATCTCCCTGAACCGGTTTTCTCTCATGGGCAATTGTATGTTGCGCTATCTAGAGCCACCGCTAGAAGCAATATCAAGATACTTGCTATCACAGATAAGGAAAAGGACAAGGGTCGAAAGTCTAAGAAAACTCATGGAAACCTCACAAAAACATTGTCTACAAAGAAGTACTTACATCATAGACAAGATTTTGATCGAAATTATATCCAAGTCGTGTTGCAATGTAACTGTTTATTTTAAGATCTTTCGGGATATATACCATGAATCTAACATCTATAAATATGTTCTAATATGATGAATGCTGATGTACTACGTACAATATATTAGGTTTTAATTCATGCCGGAGGAGAAACCATAAAAACTTTTGTAATCGGGAGAAATAGATGTTTGATTTTGTAGCACAATTTTTTTATTGCTTGACCTTTATATTTCGTTACCAATTTTGTTTTTCGTAGCAACGCACGGGCATTGAACTAGTTAAAAAAATAAGGGTGTATGCTAGTGACTCCAAATCATCCCTCCTGCTACCTGTACGACCTAAATGGGAATGTACAGCAGCATATCTAATTGTTCCCCTGTCAAATGTAAAAAGGAAATAGCTAAGCAAATAGGTGCTGCAATTTTGTACAGAAAGAAGCTAGTATAGTAGTATGCCCACAAGATCTAATCAATATGTGGATCAGACAATGTTTCTCTCCATTTGGATGCTGTATAACTTCAACATTCACAGAACCATGTAAAAGGTTAGTGGGGTATAAAATACATCGGCATTCTATTAAGTGACCAATGCCTATTAAGTATGTGATTAACTATCTATAGCCTAACCAGAAAGACTACTTGGATCATCAAACTCACATCAAAGGACTGCTACATAAAAGCGAGCTTAAGAATGTTGGAAAACTAAGAAGGGACCAACTAGTCCTCATGCATTCAGGAGGAGTAAATGCCAAATTTGTAACTTTTTCCATCCCAACCGTTCTTCATGAGGCCAAAACATGGAAGTCTAAGGTTTCAGTCCTGCAGCACGTGAACAACAAAAAAATGTTACAAAAAAACACACATACACACAACCGACCACATTGCAGGAACAATTTATATGATACTCACACCTTCAAACAGAACTCTGTAGGCATTAAGATCATTGTAGAGAGCACGCTCCTCAGTTGAGCGATATTCTAAATCCTCAGCAAGATAGACAACAACCCTTAATCTCATGGGCCATTTCATTACTATTGGCTCCCCTGTGAAATGCATACAATAATGGGAAAATGTTAATTCATTAATCGAGAGAATTCAGCACCTATATGTGTCACACCTGAGACTTAAGAATATCAAATATGTTCACAGTCACATGACAGGCGATAGCTTTCGTAGAGACATGAACTTGTAGATGGTAAAATGGAGGTATGACTGTAGCATGCACTTTCATTAGATAAGGTGAAGTATAATCGAATAAGGGCAAACGTTTGATGCACAGAAGTTATCAAGTATCCTTTCCGTTTTTATGCCCGGGCATCATGTGCAATTCAATGTAGGAGGCATTCCTCATTAATCCTATCACATATATCATCATTGTGTACTTGATCTGAATTTGTATGACGACAGTTTTACTGCAGCGTACACATTTTCGCTACACTCATCTTCTGTACTGAATCTCTAACAAAATCACAAAATAAAGTTGTCCCATAAATGTTATCTACAGTATGGCAGATTTGCAATAGAGAATAATTTAGATAGATTTGCTCCAAAGCTTTGAATTCCAACTATAAGTAAAGCAGAGGAGAAACATGATCTATAGTATATCAAATCTAGTGTTGAAATTTTGAAACATAGACAAAACTAAAATTGCCTAAAACCCATCAACTATAGTGTAATGCATCTGCCACTAAAACTAAAATGGAATTCCAAGAAAATTTGTATGGAGTCACGAACTATGGTATGTCAAATTTGCGTCACAGAACATTTTTTAGAAATTTGGATCGATTGTTCAAAGCATAGATGCAAGTAAAATTTCTTGTGAACCATGAGCTAATAGCATTCGTAATCTGTCGTGGCAGCACTGAAATTTATATAAAAATAAAGTTGATTTAAAACCATGATATATCAAGGATATAACTAAGCTTTTTTGAACTCAAAGATAGATCCGAGCTTGAAACAAAAAAAGTAACCATCATAAAAAAATAATGGCATCAAACCATGAGTTATAGCATGGTACATTTGCACCAACGATCAAGGGGACAGGAGATTTATAAGAAAAAGAATAGATCATGTTATTGAAAATAGCTTTAACTTAGAAAATAGTTAAGGGCTAACCACTTCTCTATTCTTACGCTTGGAGTCGAGGGAGAAGTTGTCAAGGTTGGCCATACACAAATTACGATCTTTCTCATTTTCAAGCTCAAGATGGGAAGCACCGTATTTATGGCCCTATGGTGGCACAAAAAGTGCAGCAAGCAGAACAAAAGGTGTTATTAATTATAGATCCTTCTGAGACAAGTTCTTACTGTCCCTCTTTGGCAAGTTGAAAAGCTTGAGCCATGCTTATGCATGATACAGATGGTTATCAGATATCCATAATATTTTAGTTAACTTGGCATAATATACAACCAGAACAGATGGTTTTGGAGCTTTTTTCACTAAGCTCATCAAGCCATGGATATCCTCCACAGATCGGAAGCCTTACTGCAAGAAGAAGAGGTTGGTGGGTGAAGCTAATTGCCTTAGCATAGAAAAGGGAATATTATATGATTTATGGAACAGATCTGCCATAAGGTCTGCAGCAATTTTGAGTTGTTCAACCTAAGTATCAAGGTACAGCTGCAAGCTTTCAGGGGCAGGCATATCAGGACGATCTAGCTGATCACGATATCTGTTCAAATTAGCAAGATGGTTTCTGATAATCTCACACAACGTACGGATTTTAGAGGTTCTTTTATACTGCTTGCAAAACTGAAAAGCCTTGTGTACAAGCATCTGCATTTGAGCATGTTAAAAAAGAGCATCCACAATAGCTAGTCAGAAGTATTTAGTAGAGAAGATTATGTGCAAGGAATCAAGTCGGTACTTTTTAAATTTAAGAGAAGTGCAGGAAAAATAGCAAAGATGCTAATTCAATGGTTAGGTATATGCAAGGAATCGATTTGACACTTCTGAAATTTAAGAAAAGTGCAGCAAAAATAACAGATAGTGACACAATCCAGTGTAGCAAAAAATATCAAACATAACTCTATTTTGCCAAAATGTATCAAAAGATACATGAATTTATTGCAGTTAACACTCTAAAAGTTTCTGAAATGTAATGATAAGCAGTCAGGACTATTGCTCTCTAATATGTTGTGTGTGTCTATATATATGTATGTATACATATATATGTGTGTGTGTGTATATATGTGTGTGTGTGTGTTGTGTGTGTGTGTGTATATATCTATATATATACGTGTATACGTATATACGCATAGCTATATATATGTATACATATATATATACATATATACGTATACGTATATATACGTATACACACACAAATATATTTATATATATGCTGGTACATCTGTCAATTGGTCATGAGCATTCTTGGGCATACTACTAACCCTAGAGATTGAAATACACTTCAGTTCAAAAAAAATATTCATGGCAAGATTCATTCGTTGAAGACGTGCATTAGCTTCAAGAGTTAATCCCTGGTACGTTCCTAAATGTAGGGGGGAAAAAGATTAAATTCTCTAACTGGCAGCATATTTGAATTAAGAATAAAGTATGTAAGCTTAGTTACCGGACTCATCCACAGCAGCAAGAGTTTGAAAAAAACTGAGATAAAACAACATCTAGACATTTGACAGCATTCAACTGGGATTCCACACTGCATCAGTGAACACCTAAAGACGTAGGTGGTACCTCTCTCTTTATATTTGTTGGTCACAAATAGTGTCACTTCCTGCAGAGATGGACATTGTTGAATCTTTGACTAAGTTCGAAGTTGCCAGCAATGGAAGATCCATAAGCAGCGAAAAGCAAACTTTGCAGCATTAAACAAACTTAGCTAAAGGCATTGTTTCCAGAAAGATCAAGCCACCCTGCCAATTGTAGCCATAGAGAATGTCTTAATACCGAAATAACAAAAAGAGGGTGCTATTTAGGAACAACTGAGAAATAAATTGAATGCTTCATTTCAGGATATGTCGCAGGCATTAAAAGCTTGCAGAAACAATATTCACATTGACAATAAAAAATCACGTTTATCTAAAAGAAGCAGCAAAGAAATTCAAAAAGGGTAGTGAACCTGGATTTTGAATTTGACAATCTGAAGGTCGTCATGGATCAACAGAGAGAATTTTTGTTTGTTGGGTTGATTGACTTTCGCTAAATAACTTTGAATGTTGTTGTCTCCAATATAAACCTCTGTAAATCCAACTTCAACAAAATAGCAAATTCCTAAAGAAGCAAAAATGCAACCACTTCTAGATTCATCTTGCAAATTCTCATCAGTCAGCCTGTCTTTATTGGGACCACCGCACAGATGGAAGACACATTTCGATATAATGAACTATTCTTGTTATATGGTGAGCCACTAATACAGTTGATGAGTTCCAATGGCACAAGATATGGCAACTGAAGGTCCCAAATAAAATCAGTATGTTCATTTGGCGTCTAGCCCACAATAGCTTGCCGGTTAAAAGAAATCTGGCCAGAAGAGGAGTTAGAATGGACACTATCTGCCCACTCTGTTACCCGTTTGATGAAGATTGTGGTCATCTTTTTTTCAAGTGCAAGGTGGCTAAACAATGCTGGAGAGCTATGGATTTGGAAAACATTCGTAATGAACTGCTTTTGTGTAAATCTGGGAAGGAAACTGTATTGAAAATCCTTAATCTTCAGCAAAAAGAGCAGTACAGAGTACTCATATGGCTATGGAGATGGTGGTCTATACGTAATAAAGTGAATGAGGGTGCTAAGATGCCTTCTGTGGATGAAATCAATAATTATGTTTCCTTTTACCTAATGGAACTTGAGAAGCTAGGCACCAAATGCAAGGAAAATTTGAGAGCTTCAGGTGTTAAATGGGAGCCTCCACCACCAAGGTGCTACAAAATCAATGTTGATGCTTCCTATCATGAATCTCCAAATTCTGGAGGTTGGGGTTTTGTAGCACGTGATTGTGAAGGAAATTTTTTAGGTGGAGGAGCTGGGAACATCTTACGGGCTGCTAGTGCATTGCATGCTGAAACGTTGGGAGTGCTTAAAAGCATCGAGCGGGTTGCTGATCTGGGAATGACAAGGATTGTGTTGGAGACGGATTCAATTATCCTCGGCAAAGCTATCATGACAACGAATTTTGACAGGAGCCTGAATGGCGGCCTATTTAGACAGATACGGGAGTATGTAATATCTAACTTTGTCACCTGTACTGTCAATGTATGCCCTAGAGCATGTAATTGGGTCGCAGACTGCTTAGCCAAGTATGGGTGTACTTTGGAGGGGAATGCTTATACGTATATGAGTCATCCCCCGGACTTTGTAATGCACCTAGTTTCTAGGGACCTACCTAGAAACAATGGTTAATGGAAATTTGTTTTTCCTGATAAAAAAAGTATGGCTTTGTACTGCAGTACATCATTATAAATACCCATCTGAGCTTGATTCTCAAATATCACAGACTGAATTCCAGAGAAACTAAGAAGGATGTTTGTACGTTATTAGTCTATCGAGTAGAAATTTCACAGAATCGGTCTAGCAGTGGCGTTGCCCTCGCCATCCCTAAATCTAACCGCAAAAAAATGTCAATTTCTTGTCTTTAAAAAGACACAAATAATCACATCATCGAACAGGAAGAGATCAGCAAACATCAAAAAAATCAAACCTAGTACCGGTAGCCGCTTCGTCCGCGATGCGCTGGTGGCATGGGCCCTCCCACTACCGACCTGAGAGAAGAGCAGATCTCGCATTAAAGAACCAGCTGCGTGACTCGATCCAACGCTTCTTGGGTGAAGTCCGGCGGTGCTGCACGGCTCGGGTCCTCCACGTCGAGATGCCCTCCCTCCATCCTCAGCCATGGGGATGGTGCAGGTGGCAACGGCTGGATTTGGGAGGCGGAGGCAGCGAGGAGGAGGCCAAGAGGGCAAGGCCACACGAGTGGGGATCGATCTGAGCCAACCGGCCACCTCGTCGTCATCAGTCGAGGCCAAGGCGGAACAAGGCAAGCGCACATAGAGGCGGCCGATTGGGCAAGGATGCGGCAAGCGGGACACACCGACGGAGGGTGCAAGGGATAGGGCACGCGGAGAAGCTGCGGGTCACCGGACGGAGTGCGCGAGGAGGGGAGGAAAGGGGAGATGGGTGGAGCGCACGAATGATTCGGAAAGAATGGGGAGGCGGGCAGAGCACGTGAGGGTGTGGCGGAGAAAGTGTGGAGGCACATCAGAAACACAAAGCCATGCGGCCATGCCTCTCAAAGAGCCATCGAACCTGGCAACGGGCAGGCTTGCCGGGCAGGTGAGGGCACGACCGGGCAAAGACAGTGGAGGCATGCAACAATCGGCCAGCGCGCGCTCGCTGAAGTGGACGCACCAAGAGCTCGGAGATTTCAAGCGGCATTATAATTATATATATATGTGTGTGTGTGTGTGTGTGCGCGTGTGCGTGCGCGCGCGCCATGGAGCATATTCTGTGATGCATGGTATGTATGTAACTCAGAGTATGATTATATTGTGAAACTTATTTGCAATTTCTAAATTCAAGATAATTATTTGTGCATGACCGATCAGATCATATGGTCACGTGCTAGCACCAAAATTTGGCAAGACATAATTAATTTGTTAGGCCATTGGATAGTTAAAAGTTGCAATTATAGTTGATATTGATTCAAAGATAAAATTTTACTTGTCAAGAGGTGGGGGGCGATACGGTTCATATGACGGATCGAATAAGGATATGATCGTCCTATACGTTATAAAAAGAACAAGCCTAGGATCAATCCAACACAATCAATCGAATTGCACCTACTTTTTATTTATTTCCTATCAACTAGAAGTACCTTTTGTAATTTAGAATCTCCCTATAATTCGTTCTTTATCAATGAAGTTGCGCATCGCTGATTGTTGACCATCTTCGATTACGCCAAATTATTCAGTTTACTTTTCTCCGATCTTGTTGCGTATCGCCTTTTTCAGAAAAATCTGTCTTTAGCAAATCATCTATTCAACTGTAACAAGCTATTTAGACTTATCATTACTTATAATCTAATCACCTGGCGATTATTTAGATTTCTCATTGACTATCACATCTAGGCTACACGCGGCAAAAGCGGCCAAGAGAAACGAGCAGTAGGTGGAAGAAACGACCTAATAGGATTTTTTTAAAAAAATCATTTGTTAAATTAAGAAAATTCCATAAAATCAATAAAAGAAAATAAATTCAAATAAATAGAAAATAAATTCAAAACAATCTCCAAAAATACAAAAAAAATTCCTTGGAGCACAATGAACCCATCTACAACTAGAAATATTTTGTTTGATGCATAGTTTAATCAAATTAAATCTTTTTATTAATAGAAAATTTAAATTAAGCTTTGATTAATTTGAGGGAAATGCAAATGGTTCATTTTCAAATTCAAACATTCCAAAACTCAAATCTTTGGATGTTACAGATTTTAAACCCTATGGTTCTTAATCTTTTTAGTCTAGCAACCATCACACTTAGACTTTTTATTTTAAAAATTTTTCTGTAATTTACGTGGGCCATATTATGTCAAAATAATTGAACACACCCACCACAGCAAAATTTGGGTCCAACTCATCGATGAGGTTTACCTGCCAAACGCCAGCTCAGCTAAATATATTAGGAAGAAAACGTAATTGAGAACTAGCGAAAATGGCCGCAAGTTTATTAGGGGTCATGAAAGTAATTTACGTGTTTAGAGAGCTAAGTGGCACGACCGCGAAGTTTTGCAAGCTGCAGTGCAATTCGCTATTTTAAATACAGTGATTTCAGAGAACTTTTATATGAGATGATACGCAGGGTTAGAGCTGGAAACGAGCCGAGCGGCTCGGTGCAGTTCGGTCAAGTGGCGAGCGGCTCGGCTCGGTCCTGAGACGAGCCCAAAAAGTCGGCTCGGCTCGGCTCGAGGTTGGCTCGTGAGCCGGCTCGTCGGCTCGCCGAGCCAGACCAATAAGAATTTTTTTTTCAAGTTTTAATATAAAACTTCAGAAATGACCAAACAACATAGCTTTCAAGTAATAAAGTCAAGATATTACTAACAAAAAAATAGAATTGCATTTGCATTCATTATCAAGAGTTCAAGAAATTGCATTCAGAATTAGTAAACACTGACATTGCATTCAAAATTAGTAAACCTAGAGGTTCAGTAGAATAATTAGTAAACAGAAACACTGACATTGTGTCATCAAGGGTTCAAAAATTCAAAATTCAGAAGGTATCGCTTAGAGTTTTGCTCATATGGGCTAATTGGACTGAGCTAACGAGCGGCTCGTGGTCGGTGCGTAGTCTTGAGCCGAGCAGCTCGCTGAAAAACCGAGCCACAAAAAATAGGCTTGGCTCGGGCTCACTCCGAGCCACAAGCCTCACCGAGCTGAGCCGAGCCTGGCCGAGCCCGAGCCCGAGCCAAGCTGCGAGCCACGAGCCAAATTTTCAGCCCTACGTAGGGTCTTCTAAAACGGCAGTAGCAGAGGATGGTTGTTCAGACTTCACCACTTGTATCTAATCTATATGCTGCTTGTTTTCTAGCGTTGAGATGTTAAATACCTTTAATTTGCTTCGCTAGAACTTGCATATATTAATTGGGTTTTAATTACCAGGGACATGCAAACGCTTGTTCCAGAATTATGTTTATACTAACCCACCCAATTAGAAAGTCGAACGATTGCAGTTCTTTCCGCTACTGATCTCAAGAAGCATGACGCCAAAGCTATACATACACGGCGGTCTTAACCGAGAAATACGTGGTAGAGTAATTAGATAGCAATTAACGTTCTTCACAAGAATAAACGCAATAATATATTCGAAGCATGTGATGCAATCTTACATACACTCATCCGCAGATCGAGGTAATAACATTGGAGAGGTGATAAAATCACTAATCTTTGGAGTCCGCAGATAGAGGTAATAACATTGGAGGTGGGCGGTATTACATCTGCATGGACACGAAGCCTAGGCGTGTAGATAAGTGCACCCTGGGCATTGGGTAAATCCTTCAACTTCCGCCAGGGCAGCACCAAATCTGCAATATATATATATATATATATATATATATATATATATATAAATATATATATATATAGGCGTATTTGGTACAAACCTTCTCTCTGATGCAAACCTGAAAACTAACAATCTAAGCCTTTGGATCTTCCCTGGTTGGTTCAGATGCACAAAGGTGGGATTCGACTCATCCACTTATGTTAATATGCACTAAACCCCTTATAATCCCTCTCCCTATCAAAACTAATCTGAAAACAAAATGCTAGAGACTAATCCCTCCCTCTGCCTCCTCCCTCACGTGCCAGGCTGGGCTCTTCCCTCACGCGCCAAGTCGGGCTCCTCCCTCACGCCGCCGCCAGTCGGGCTCCTCCCTCACGCCGCCGCCAGCCAGGGCTCCTCCCTCACGCCGCCGCCAAGCCGGCTCAACAAGCCGCCACCGCCAAGACAGGCTCCGACCGCGCCGCCAGCCCTCCCACGCGCCAAGCGGCTCCCTCCGCCGCCGCTCCACCCTCCGCCAAGCCCTCCCACCTCACGCGCCAGGCCCTCCCTCTGCCTCCTCCCTCGAAGCAACACGTCGATCACAAGATGCCCCAACGTCCGGTGGCCGAGCGCCAGCGGCGGGTGGGTGTGCTGCTTCCACGAAGCTGCACCGCCGTGCTTCCCCACAGTGTGCCGCTGCCCGAAGCCTGACCCTCGAAGCAACACGTCGATCACCGGCTTGTACCCTGCACGACGTGTTTTTGTCCTTACGGATGATGACATCAGTCTCTTCCTCATGCAGCGGACATGGTTTACAGGGAATTGTGGATCAGATTGCTCCGCCGGCCTCCGAGGTGCACGATCCTATAATAGCGACAACGTGCAATGATACTCCTATATTGGTGCATACGCCTTTGACATTGGTGGCAAACGGTGATGTTTGAAGGCACCCTCATGCGATGACAATGGGTTTAGTACACGCAAAAAATGCGCACCTCCATTCGTATGTAAGGACGGCTACAATCTATATTCACTTTACAAAAATGATTGTAAGAATTATATAATGAAAATGAACCTATTCTTTTGTAGGGGATAACATGCACACCGGAATTGCCTATTGAGCTGGTGCCGGCCGTCGGGGTGGAGTTTCCTGATGTGAAGTCCGTTGAGACGTTTTACAAAGATTATGCCCATTTAGCTGGATTTTCAGTTCGTGTTGGACAACAGAAAAAGGTGAATGATGTGGTGTTATGGAAAAGGTTTTATTGCTCAAGAGAAGGTTTTCGTGATGAAAAGGGTGAAGGGAAGTTGGATTCCAAAAGTAAGAGAAAACGTGATAAAAAACTCACTAGGTGTGGATGTGAGGCCATGATTGCTATCAAACTCACTAAGGAAAATAAATACGCAATATTTAAGTTCCAACCTGTGCATGCACACGCCCTTGTCACGCCATCCAAGAAACATTACATACGGTCAAATAGAGAAGTAAGTGAGAAGACCAAGACAACATTGTTTGATTGCCATAAAGCTAGCATTGGCACTTCCTTGGCATATAGATATCTTCGTGTTAGTGATGGTGGTTTTCAGAATGTGGGATGCACAAAGAGAGATTTGCAGAATTACCATGCTAGCTTGAGAAGTAGTATAATATGTTCAGATGCACAACTTTTTGTTGATAATCTTGCTAGAAAGAATTCTTGCAATCCAGCATTTTATTTTGACTATGTAGTTGATGACAAGGGTAGGTTGGTGCACGTCTTTTGGGCAGACACTACTTGCAGAAAGAACTATGTCCATTTTGGAGATTTGGTCTCTTTTGATTCTACATATAACACTAACAAGTACAACATGATCTTCACTCCATTCACAGGAGTAAATCATCATGGTGGGTGTGTACTGTTTGGAGCTGCATTGATCTCTAATGAAAAAATTGATTCTTACATATGGTTATTTCGTACATTTTTGAAAGCAATGGGAGGAACTGCACCTAGGCTTATCATTACTGATGAAGATCCTAGTATGAAGGCAGCAATTTCCATTGTTTTCCCAGAAAGCAAGCACAGATTATGCATGTGGCATATATTAAAGAAGCTTCCAGAAAAGGTAGGTCCACAAGTGAGGGAAAATCCTGTATTTTACAAACGTATGAACTCATGTGTATATTCCTCAGAAACATGTGCAGAGTTTGAGTTAGAGTGGTCATCAATGATTGCTGATTTTAGCTTGGACAGTAATGAGTGGTTGGCTAACCGGTACCGCATTCGTGAATCTTGGATACCAGCTTACTTCAGAGACATATTCTTGAGAGGGATTCTGAGGACAACCTCAAGGTCAGAGAGTACAAACTCTTTTTTCAACCATTTCATTGGATATAAGCATGCATTGGTTGAGTTTTGGGTTCGGTTCGACACAGCAGTGGAAGAACAAAGAGAGATGGAACTGACACATGACAATGATAGCCTCAACACGTCACCTGTACTAAAGACAGGATGGTTGATAGAGAAGCATGCAAGTGAGATTTTTACACATTCCAAATTCATAGAATTCCAGAATCAAGTTCTTACTTGTAGGGACCATTGTGTTGTTGACAGCATTACTAAAGAAGGAAATTTAAAAATAATATACATAACTGATGATAGTCCCAAGGTAAGAGAAGTCCGTTTTGATACTAGCACCATGATTGCCAATTGCTCTTGCATGTTATTCGAAATGTATGGAATTCCTTGCTTTATGGTCTAAACAATGCAATAATGAGTTACCTATAATGCTTTGCTTTATGGTCTAAACATTCAGATTGGGATTGGGAGAACTGCTGCTGTAGAGGAACTTTTTCTCAAGATGATCAAAATTAGAATATACTTGGAATTGTTACGTACAACATAATTCTAGCAGGGTTGTTTGAAAATAATTGTGTTGATGAAACACTCATGTTGTTTCTGTTGTAGATAACTCAATATCTCTAACTACCGTATCTTTTGGTTACATCCAAATAGATTATTAGTTCAAATTGTCTACAACTAGGACTCTTTGATTATATAAGCTAGCCCCTGTGTCTGTGTGCATCGTGTCCACAAGATCAAATCCGAACACCATTATCTCAACTTGTTTTGCCAAAAATTGGGCAGGGTCGACAAAGCCGTTGCCGTGATCTTTGCATTTTCGTTGGATGTTTGCCACATTGCTTTTAGTGGTAGGTTTCATACCAGTCGGAAAAGAGATGCTTTGTGCTATGAGGAAAAACAAACATCTAAACATGAAATAAAAATCCAAACCACCGATAGAATCTTTATTTTAACTAATATATAAAAATAAATTATTGGTAGTGGCCCATTCTCCGTTTCCTCCTCTCTAAGAAAACAACATATCAACATATGGATCACAGGATAAAAAAGAAACCAAGTGTATCTCTATTTTAATTCATCCACACCCATTCCCCCTGCTGGACCATTACCTAATTCTCTCTCTCTGAGGCAACTGAAAAATATAATTTTAATTTTTGTAAACACATGATATGATTTGATTACTTACTTAAAAATTATGTTTCCTCAATGCACGAGGTCACATAACTAGTAGTTCTACGAAGTTATATGATATAAGGGCTCTAGATTGCCAAAAACAATGGCATTTGATAGACTTGGACACAGAGGCGAAGACAACGATACATAAATCTCAGAGCATATTAAATTGTGAGAAATCAACTAAGGCCCTGTTTGGAAGCATAATTTTTCAAAACTATATTTTGATATACTATGGTTTGCAATTGTTTTGTCATGAATACCATAGTTTTACCAAACCCCTTTGAAACCATGGTATTTCTTAGAACTACCAATTGTTTGGATGCAACATCACAAACCATGATATTTAAGTGGAAATAGAAAAGAAGCTAGCAAAAACCATGAAAACTTTGGGTTGGAGTGGAGTTTCAAATACTCCAAAAATATCATGGTACCTACTAAATCATAGTTTTTAATACAGAGTTTTTGATATGGTAACCAAATACCTTATGGTATAAAATACCATGATATATTCTTAGAAACCATAGTATTACTCGAAACTATGAAAATACATTGCTTCCAAATAGGACCTAAACGTACCTAAAATTTTTCATCAAGTAATTACTTGGCGAATAAAAAAAAAAAGAAAGGCAAAGCCATTCTTTCTTCCCGGTCCACGTGGCCAGTCATGAGCTGTTCTTCATCTCTCTCAAAAAAAAAAAAAAACGAAAATAAAGGAAAGTCGAGTTCTTCACGCGATGCGAAATTGCGAACTGCCTCCACGACGGGAGGAGATTTCCCAGCCTACGGCCATCGTCCCCCATCAACCCGAACCAACACCGCCGACGCCACCACCACCATCATTGAGGGCAACCACGAGCTCCCATGGATACAGAGGCTGAGGCGGTGCCACCACTGCCTGTTCTTTCCTCTCTTTCATCCGCGGCCCCTCGCCCTAGCGCGAAGCGGCACGCAGCCCCACCACCGTCGTGCAGCGTGCGTTGCCTCTCCTCCCAGCCGGACATGTCGCGCACGGGCGAGCGCCGCCGCCACCCATACTCGGAGCTGGAGCAGATCATTAGAGACCGCGCCCGCTCCGAAACCTCCGCCCGAGGACGCACTCAACTTGTTCGACGAATTGCTCAAGCAAACCAAGCCAGCCTCGGTTTATGCCTACAACCAGCTCCTCAATGCCGTCGTGCCGCGCCAGCCTCCTCCTCCGTGCGAGATGGCCCTGTGCTCGCCGTCTCCCTCTTCAACCGCATGGCCCGTGCGGCGCCAAGAAGGTGGCTCCCGACATATGTACCTCGGCATCCTCATCATTTGTTGCTGCCATGTGGGCCGCTTGGACCTCGGTTTCACCGCCTTGGCCATATCATTAAGACAGGATGCGGGTGAACGCCATCGCCTTCAATAAAATGCTCAAGGGTCTCTGTGCCAAGAAGAGGGTGGGCGAGGCCATGGACATAGTACTCCGCAGAATGACCGAGCTCGGCTGCATGCCCACTGTCATCTCCTACAACATTCTTCTCAAGGGGCTCTGCGATGAGAAGAGGAGCCAAGAAGCTCTCGAGCTGCTCCACATGATGGTTGATGATGAAGGCAGCTGCCCAGATGTGGTGTCGTACAACACCTTGATCGATGGCTTTTCTAAAGAGGGTGAGGTGGACAAGGCTACCAGTCTATTTCGTGAAATGAGGGATAGGGGGATTTCTCCGGATGTTGTGACTTACAACTCAATCATTGATGGCCTGTGCAAAGCTCAAGCAATGGACCGGCCGAGGAGGTCCTTCAACAGATGTTTGATAAAGATATTACAGAATAACTATACATATAATAGTCTTCTCCACGGATATTGCTCTTCAGACAGTGGAAAGAGGCTGTCAGAATTTTCAGTAAAATGTCCAGAGAAGGTCTTGAACAAGATGTTGTTACTTATAACTTCGCTGTTGGGCTATCTTTGCAAGAACGGAAGATGTGCAGAAGCTAGAAAGATATTTGATTTAATGGTTGAGAAGGGCCAAAAACCGATGTTACTACCTATGGCATTCTGCTTCATAGATGCGCTACCAAAAGAGCTCTTGTTGAAATGCAGGATCTCCTAGATTTGATGGTAGGAAATGGTATTCCACCTGACCATCATGTCTTCAACATACAGATATGGGCATACGCCAACGTGAAAATGGTTGATGATGCAATGCATATATTTAATAAAATGCGCAGCACGGACTGAGCCCTGATATAGTCAGCTATGGAACAGTAATAGATGCACTTTGCAAGACAGGTAGAGTGGATGATGCTATTTCTCACTTCAATCAGATGAACAATGAAGGATTAATTCCTGACAACCTTGTTTTTAACACCATTATTCATAGCTTTTGCACCTATGGCAATTGGGAGAAGGCTGAGGAGTTAGTTTTGAAATGATGAATAGAGGCATTCATCCCGACGCAGTGTTCTTCAACACAATAATGAGCAACCTTTGCAAGAAGGAAGGCTTGTGGAGGCCCAAAATCTCTTTCACTTGATGGTGCATGCCGTGTGGAGCCTAATGTTGTTTCAGTATAATTCAGTAATAGATGGACACTGCTTAGCTGGCAAGATGGATGAAGCGACAAAGTTGCTTGATGATATGGTCTCATTTGGCTTGAAACCTAATGTGGTTACCTATAGCACTTTGCTTGATGGCTACTGTAAAAATGGTAGGACAGATGATGCATTAGCTCTTTTCAGAGAAATGATGAGCAAGGGAATTATGTGTGATGTTGTTACATACAACACTATACTTCATGGCTTATTTCAGACTGGAAGAACTGCTGATGCAAAGGAACTCTATCACAAGATGATCAAGAGTGGAATACCGTTGGATATTATCACTTACAAAATAATTCTAGGAGGACTTTGTAAAAATAATTCTGTTGTTGAGGCACTCAGAACTTTTCAGAAGCTACGTTCGATTGGTTTTCAGCTTGATACTTGGGCTTTCAATATTATGATTGATGCCTTGCTTAAACATGGTAGAAAGGATGAAGCCATGGATTTGTTTGCTGCTATCTCGACCAATGGTTTAGTGCCTAATGTTGTGACCTACAGGTTGATGATAGAAAATCTCATAGAAGAAGGATTGGTAGAAGCGTCTGATGATCTGTTTTTAGCCATGGACAAGAGTGGCTGTGCTCCAGACAGCCATATGCTTAATGCTATAGTAAGGAAGTTACAAGAGAGAGGTGACACATGTAGGGCTGGCGCTTACCTCTCCAAAATTGATGAAAACAACTTCTCCCTTGAAACTTCTACTGCTTCCTTACTAATATCAGTTTTCTCAAAGCGGAAATATCAGCAACAAGCAATGGCACTCCCTGAAAAATACCATTTTCTTGTGGATACAAGCAATTTCTGACTTGTCTCCCAGCAATGATTTTGTGGCTGGTAAGAACATCCTGGAGTGTTACTTAATTAAATGTCTGGGCATATTCTCCTTACAGAGTGTGTAAATATCTTCGTATCATTTTCCTTGTCGTTTTTTTGGATGGTTAGATTACTTAATTATTATAATATCACAACCTTTTTCTTATGTTGTCTAACAATAAAATCTTATAGTCTTGATATCCCAATGGGTTGAAGAAGGTCAGATGACCAAATGCAAGGAATGTTATATCACAAAACTGTACCTTGGAACATTATGACTTTGCTGTGGAAATTTAGATGCGAATTAATGTTCTCTGATTGTAATCACAAATTAACAAATCACGACTTGTTTGTCATCTTTTCAGGTGAATCACGAATGTGTCTATTACTGTAGGTTTCTATTTTTTTCTCATTTTTCCTTGCTAATATCCATTTGGCTATATGTGTTTTGCTGGTATTTGGTTTGTTTTGAAAGCTGTCAGCAATTGTCCACAAATTAATTATTTTTTTTTATCTGTCCTGCATACTCCAGGTAAGCCCTTTTCTTCAAAAACTATATGTAAGCCAGACTCCCAGATGTAATTGAGCCTTTCTTTTTTAGTCAAATATACTATGATGCTATTGGTTGTGTATGGCACACACCAAAGAACTTCATTTTCTGTCAAACTTTATTCTGTTGAACTTTTGGATTTTGAATTTCTGTTGATATGTCGACCTGTAAAATGGCATTCCTTGGAATAATTTTTTGATTTACTCCAGACGCTTATTTCCTTTTGTGGTAAACTGATAACAACTCTTGGAAGGGGAGTAATTCATCTATGGGAATGTTAAGCGGAATGTGCCCACTGATCAACATATAATTAACTGGGTTTGTTTATTTGGAGTATGGTCACTAGTGGCTTTCATTTCCCTCTTTATCTGTTGTGGACAAAACATACATTGTTGCAGTGTTCTTTACCGGTCAAAATGTCTGTTATGAAATGAGAGTGATATAGGGCTTGTTTGGTTGCTTGCATGAGTATTGCATGGCATGAGTGGATGCATAATTTATTATTAATGCTACTGTTTGGTTTGCTGCATTCTCAGGAAATTTTGGCCCAGTTCATGCATCTTGCTTCCAGCATCCTGGCCCGAAAAAACGCTGTGTCCGGCCTTCTCTCGCGTCCAGGCCCGCGGATGCAACGCGTCTCTCCCGATCCTCCCTCCGCTCCACTCCGCTCCCTCCACACGCCTTTCTCCCGATCGCCTCCCTCGCCCCCTCCCGACCGCCTCCTCCGCCCCTCCCGGCCCGATCGCCTCCCGGCCCGGCCGCCTCCCTCTTCTTCTCACTCATCCGCTCAAGCTCTCCAGCATAACACAGCGGGTAAGTATTGCGGGTAACCTGTCAGAATTGGGAGAGTTGAATCCGAATCAAGGCAGGATGGTTTTATTTCAATGTCGAGCGGTATGAAGATCCAAAGGCTCACAAGTGAAGATGAAGTTTCTGTTCAATCAAGGCTGATATTGGAAGTAGTAATTACCTTAGCATGAATTAGTAGTCATTTACTGTTTACAACTAGTTTTGTCGCTTGTGGTTAAAGGTTGTTGAGCTCGAGTATTAAAGGGAAGGAGTTTGTTACGAGGGTATTATCTGGAGAGAAAGACTTGAGTCGCAAGTTCATATTCGCTTATCAATCTATATTCAGTTTTTCTCTTGCGTTGCTATGTTTTCATTCTTGTTCCTTGTTGTTTTCTTGATTCTTGAATCGAAAAGTAAGTCGGATTACCAGGGGGCCTGACAGTTTGGTATCAGAGCTAATCAATCCTCGGTTGTGGAGTGGTGGGCGTCGATTCTTGTTTGTGATGGTTGGGGAAATCATTCCCTAGTAAAATTCCATAACAAACCTGAGAATCGCTACTGGTGAGAGGCTGATCGGAGGAGTTTGTTGCCATGCCTAAAGCAGGAAGGATGTCTGAAGAGGAGGGAAACTCTGCACTGGTTGGTGAAGTTGATCAAATGAAGAGAGAGATCAACCGAATCCAACAACAGATTGGAGACAATTCGGTGCTGGTCCAAGAACAGATAGATCATCTGCAGAAGCAATTGCAGGGTAATGCATCAAAAATAGATCAAGTGATGGAGATGCTTAAGGCTATGGCGGAGAAACAAGGGCAAGGAGAGGTGGCCAGTAACATTGCGAACGTGGAAGGTGAAGCAGAACATTCGGGAGCAGTAAACATGAGGAGAGTCAAGTCAGTAGCAAATCTATTTGGAACCCCTGGAAGTGGTCAGTCTTTTGCTCCAAATCGGAATACAACTGAGTTACTCACAACTCCAGTCAGCTTACCACAGGCGGTCACCACCTTTCCTTTAATGAGGCAAGTATATGCAGATAACCAAGATAAAAGCATGGGAAGAACTTTTGGAGTTAGTGTTTATCCTCCTGTGTTGGCAACTGGGACTTTTGCACCGCAATATACTGTTTCAAATCCTCCATTTGTTCCACCATACAGACCACCAGTGAGTTATCCTTATTCCCATTTTGGACATCAACCATTTAATAGACCTGGACCTGAAGGACAGTGGGGATGTCATTGGCCTAGAGCAACGGAAGGAATGATGGCGGCTGGAGATGACAGGGCTCATTACAGCAGGAACTTCAACAAAGGACCTAAAGTGGAGTTTCCAAAATTCGATGGAAATCATCCTGATGCATGGATCAGAAAAGCGGAAAAATGCTTTGAATTAGGAAGGACTCGGAAGAGCAAAAAGTAGCTATTGTTGAGGTTTATTTTACCGCAGAGCGCATCGATTGGATTAGCAATAATAGAATTGATACTAGTACCCTTTCTTGGCCTCAATTCGCCACATGGTCTGTCAACGATTTGCTGCGAAACCAGAGTCGATGTAGTGAGTAATTTCAAAGAGTTGATACAAGGGGGATCAGTGGAGAATTACATTGACAGTTTTGAAGAAATGATGAACTTGATGAAAAGGAATAGCCCTGAGCTTACAGAAGAGTATTACTTGGACCACTTCATATTTGGCTTGGAGAATTATATCAGAGTACCACTGAAGTCCCTTAATCCTAGAACATTGGTGGAAGCTTATGCACATGCTAGGAATTATGAGAGCAGTACTAGCTATAAGAAAATTTTTGGGTGGGATCCTGGTAGTGGTAGTAGGCCATAGCAACAAGTGGGTCCTAAACTGAAAGGAGGTCAAGTCATAGCTAAGAAGGAAATTGTTGAGAAAGCTGGTGATAATAAGTGGAGTGGAGGAAAATGCTTTAAGTGTCAGGAGCCATGGGTTCCAGGACACGGCAAAGTATGCAAATTTCAGAAGCAGGTTCATCCTGAAGAAAATCCTGAAGCTACAACATGGGAAGATGCTGATATTACATCCAAAGTATTTCCACAATTTCATCCTTGAGGACAAGGATCTTAAAGGGGAGGGTATTGTCAGGAATTGGGAGAGTTGAATCCGAATCAAGGCAAGATGGTTTTATTTCAGTAATCGAACGGTATGAAGATCCAAAGGCTCACAAGTGAAGATGAAGTTTCCTGTTCAATCTGAAGGCTGATATTGGAAGTAGTAATTACCTTAGCAGTAATTAGTAGTCATTTACTGTTTTACAACTAGTTTTGTCGCTTGTGGTTAAAAGGTTGTTGAGCTCCAGTATTAAAGGGAAGGAGTTTGTTACGAGGGGTATTATCTGGAGAGAAAGACTTGAGTCGCAAGTTCATATTACTGCTTATCAATCTATATTCCAGTTTTTCTCTTGCGTTGCTATGTTTTCTGTTCTTGTTCCTTGTTGTTTTCTTGATTCTTGAATCAGAAAGTAAGTCGGATTACCAGGGGGCCTGACATAACCTCCCTCCTCTCGCCTCCCTCCTGATACCTCTAGATCTGGTTTCTTGGTTTGGTTTTAGGGTTTATTGGCTAGGGTTTGTCTTTAGGGTTGGTTATGTCAGATCCATGGCGATGAGCTTCGGATCCGCGAGCGGATTGGATCAGTGTTTTGGCTGTGCTCGTGGTTGGATCAATGTTTTGACACCACAAATCTTGTCGTGCCGCTCGCAGATCTGGTTGAGTACATAAAACATTCTGCACCCTAGATTTCTACTTTTTTTGTAAGGTCAGTTCCATAAAATTAGTACGAAAGTTTGCATCATAAGTTATGCTGTATTCAGATCAGCATATTCTGTTCTAGGTATGTTGTATTCAGAGCAGATGGTTGTAGTTTACGGGACAGTTCTCCTACAGATCTGAATGCTATGATATTGGGGCATACTCGAACACCCTGAAAGTTCTGTATATAAGAATCCGACTGTTTCATTTCAACTGAACACAGGTATGGCATAGAGATGTTACAAACACTAGAAATTGTTTTTAGAGGATTATTTAGCTAAAATATTTTGGACTAGAGCACACCAGATCGTCACATTTGATAACTCATTAAGACAATGATAGAAAATGGCAATACTGGGGCATAGTATTACTAGGTACTAACCCATCTCTGCTCTTCTGCTGACAAAACTCTAGGAATTGAATGCAAGTGTTCTTCACCTTCTGAGCACCAACACTGCAAAATACAGAAATATACAATCATGAAGGAAGTGAAATAATCTAGAAAACATACACGTTGCACTCTATAATGTCTCTTATATCTTTTTATCACTTCATTATTTTTTGACCAAAGTTCATCTTCATCTTTGCATATAGACTGATCTGTTAATGGCTTCAACAAAGTTCCTGACGCTACTAGTTGTGACATGTATTTCAGGGAAACTTACCTGTAGTAAGCATATATGCTGGAGATGATAGTGTGGAGCTCAAAGGAGCTCCAGTAATTGCTGACTTGAAGTATCTTTTGAATTTGTTGATGTTGTGTTGCTACTCTGCGGAGGATGTTCTTATGCAAGAACCTAAAGCCGAAGTGAGTGAAATTTTCCTATCATTTTGTTATGGGTAACCATTCATTTACTAATTTTATATTCCTGTAATTATGCACAAGAAAAAGTGTATACTTTTCATTGATTTAGATTTTTTCGTGGGATCCCTGCAGATTTTGAAGCCAGCTTTCACCATTTTACTTGATAGAGACAGACAATGTATACTACTATTAACTAGAGGAACCCACAGTATCAGAGATCCTGGGGAGGTGATATAATTTAACTTCTCTAGAATTATAGACCTTACACATTATACTTGTATACTGATCTAAACTATTTTCAGATATGTTGGGCCCATTCTAAATGTCTTCCTGTCAAGCTATATGATTCCGCTTTTCATATGTAGGGTAGCATTGATATTCTTCAGAAGTACCCTGTGCTTGAGTGTGACATCTGGTTTATCAAGTTCTCATGTGTTTTTCACTTCAATCAATTAGCAATAGGTAATATCTAATATGCATGCTGTTTCTGATTAATTCTTTAATTGTTTACGTTTTTGCCACAGTGTCGTTTGATGGAAGGTGCTTATTCTAGATTTATTTATCCTATATTCTGATTGAGATAGCTTCTCCTGTGGGTGATGTCCTTGCATCCTTTTTTAATTTTTATCCGGTTTTGGTCCCGGATGCGAGGATGGCAGCATATGGCGCTGGGATGAAGTGGATCATCCAAGCGTGAAAAACTGAAGCAAGCAAAACCACCATGCCGCCCGTGGCAATGCCAGCCCTCAACGTTGGGTAAAACTGCAATCGGACTCTTGATGTCAGAAGGGTTCATGAACTAAATAATACAAGTTAGGGTGTTGGTTCGATTATGTTGTACTGAATGTTTCACCTTAGGATGTTGGCTCTGTTATTTACTGTGCTGAAATTAGGATGTTGGCTCTATTATTTGCTGTGCTGAAATTAAACTTACTTTTTATTTGTACTCTGGAAATCGTCATCTGTTTGTTTAAAATCCTCATTAATTCTGTTATCAGGTAGGCCTGCCTGCCTGCCTGAATTTGAACTAAACCTGCTACTGCTTTGCTGGTTTTGGTAGTAACAAAATATATCCAATTGGAACACCACATCTAAAGGGCAAAACAATCAGGAGAAAACCAACCAAACAAACAAGATGCAACCAACCAAACAACTTCTCTTGCATCCAGTCATCTCTCCGCTCCCCTCGTGTATCCAACCAAACAACTTCTCAACTCAGCTTGAATCAACACATACAATCAACCAAACAAACCATCTTGCATTTACTCAGTTTGTCTCCTACTATCCTGCATGTCTCGTATGAACCAAGCTAAGGACATACAGGCAACCAAACGCACCCATAGTGATTGTTTGCGTGAACATTTCTCTTTTATGTTAATTTGGTAAGTAATTGTGTTGTCTTCTTTTTTCTGAGCTTGGGCAACATTTATGGTAGCAAATATTTAGGTATGCATTATCTGTCGTGGTTTCCTGGACAAAGAAGTATTGATGCAATGATGCAGTGTTCAACTTCTGGATCTTTTGGTGCACAATGAATGCCAGAAAGTTTTTTGAGCAGTCAGAGTTGAATAGAAACTGTTTTCGCAAACATTTTATCTAAAGTGCAAATATCTTTTCGAGGCGATTCGACAGTAGCACGATCATGGTTCCTACTTAGCTAGGCCAAGCCATTGCTGTTGCCGGCGATATTGGTGATGACCCTTCTGGTGTTTCAGTGGAACATGGAGAGCCCACACGAGCGCCTACTTCGCCATCTTTATCTCCTGATGCCCCATTTGTCTCTGTCGGGTTTTGAGCCCGCAAGCTCTGATGTTGCAGAGGAACGTACCTATGTATCACCGATACACAATACTGGTACGATGATACCGGTATGGCAAAACGGTGAGTATATATGTATTAAAATTAAAAAATGTACATAGGCCAATAATTAGGTGATTTACGGTGTTGGGACCTGAATGTTGCGAGAGAGTTTACGCTGCACGACGAGAAGGAGGCTACGAGGGAGAGATAGATTTTTAAGATTATGATTGATGGGCTGGAATGGGCTTTTCCTTTGTTTAGGCTTTGTGTTATGGGTTTGAAGGTATCGGAGAGGATTGTGAAGTACTCCCTCCGTTTCAAAATATAAGGCGCGCACGCATTTTAAGATTCGAACTTTGAAATCTTTGACCAATAATTTGTCTAACTATATAAAGATTTTGTGATATAAAAGTGGTACCATTGAATTCGTATTTGAAAGTACGTTGTAATGATAGTGATTTTGTTTGTATAAATGATATTGGATAAAAGAAATCAACGGTCAAAGTATAGTTTAGGAGACCGTGCAAGTCAAACCACACTTTATATTTTGAAAAGGATGGAGTATTGAAGAAGGATCGGGACTTTTTTAATTAATTTTTATACTAAATTTCATCGATCCTTGTCGATCTGGAATCGGGAGGATCGGGATATCCGATCGATATCGGCACCTTCGTGAAAGATCGGTGATTCATAGCAGCGTACTCCTCCACCTGCTCCAGTTTGCATAAAGAACACCCTCCTGTAACAGTTGTAGGTAGGGATGTAAACGGAGCGGATAATTTTCGACTGATTCGAGCCCGAATTCGTTTAAAACCCGATTCGAATCCGAAAAAATGATATCCGGTTATATCCGGATTCGAATCCGCCTATCCGAAAAAATATGGGTTAAGATATAGGAAGAGAAGTATCCGATTCGTATCCGATCCGTACCCGCATATCCGAGATATCTGAAAAATATCATTGTAAACTAGTGAAATAGATATCCGATAAACATAAACATTATACATCATATAAGTTCATATGTTGATTGAAATTATACTTAGCTGCATATTATTCTTATGTAGGGAAGACATCTATTACTGAATTTGAAACACTTATATGTCTTGAAGGTTCTAGTAAAGTTTTGTATATGGTTGATCGATCCTAATATGCATGACATATATGGTTTCTGCTTTCACGCATTATCCGACTAACTATTCGTGACCGAGACTAACCGTATCCGGAACGATCAGTATTCGCACCGTATTATGCGAATCAAGTAATCCGTATTAGTGATTGAATCCGGCCTGTTCATATCGATTCTATATCAGAAAAAAATTAGAATAGGATACGGAATAAGTAAAATCCGTCCGTATCCGATCTGTTTGCACCCCTAGTTGTAGGAATATATACTATCAGCCACCGCATTGCCTTGTGAATTCAGGCCAGAGAAGAGGTTAACTTTTTTTCATCTAATCGTATAACACATCAAGCTTTGCAAACTAATTGGGCTAAAACATTAGAGTCTCAAGGACAAGGGATGATTGATCATTTTCCATTGTAAAGATGAGAGATTAGGATTTGTCACCCAAAAGACATTTCTTGATAAAATGTTACTCCAAACTTGAATACATCTAATCTATGTTTCGCCACTCCCACCGTACTCCTCTATTACTTTTTTTTTTTGCTTGAAATCACTTGGTAAATGACCCTTGTTTCGCCACTCTGGTTGCCACGTGAGCTGAAGCTCCTAGCCTCCTGCCGATCCACCTCTCTGCCACCCAGCCGGACATGTTGCAGGAGGCGTTCGCCGGGCGCCAACCATGCTCGGAGCTAGAGTGCGTAGATCATCTGGCACAGCGCAAAACTGGGAAGTTTTTAACGATGGTGCACACTTTCACTCGCAATTCTATAATATTAATGGTTTTAATATAATATGTACCACTATAAATATATCCCTTAAGTCCATAAAAAAAACAAACGCTTCATTGTAAACATCCTCTCATAGAGTGATTGATTTCATATGCCTGTGGTTTTTTTTCTAAAAAGGTTTTCCTTGTAAAATTTCTATCTTTTATTCATTTGATTCTATATGTTTGCCGTACATTTTGTAACAAAAGGTGATTCATAGAGGCTCTAGAAGATTTCATGCGATAGAGGATACACCTTCGTATGAGCTCACTTGAAGTCGAACCAACCGAACCGAAGCCTAGTGCTTGTGTGGACGCCTTCGTGGGCCCAACCAAACACGCGAGACACTGTCTAATGGCGTTATCAAGGCGTGGAGAGAGGGTTGGCATGGCTTGTCGCTTCTGATCGGTCCCTGCTGAATTGCTGATAATCGCCACAGTGCTCGTATGGCAGGAAAATTGTGCATGGGAGCAGTTAGGACCAACTAGGCATAGTAGTGCGCCATGTCGTGCCACTATGAATAGGATCGGTGATAACGAGCAGATGTATCATCATATATTTATCATCAAAACAGTTAAAAAAAATAGCAAACCTATCTGTAGCCTGACCAAAAAGACTGTAAAGAAACGTTGCCTTTGTTTACTTAGTCTTCTTATAGTAATTCCTTTTGCTATTCTTTCTCCTGGTTTTTAGGATAGTCAGTAACTCACGTTACTAGCATGAGCGCCACTCTCTGTAACTAATACCCGAGTCTATAGAATCTTACTTGTGCATGCAATGGTTTATATAAATATAGCAGAACCTGGCACCTGTGCGTGTGCGGGACTGCAACTTCTTCTTCTTCATTCCAATTTTTACATGGTATCAGAGCCATCCTCCTCTTCTCCCACACAATGTCAACTTCCAGTACTGCTTCCTCTAGTACCACCAACGCCGGTCTGCTCCCAACACCATCATTTAGCCATCTGATTAGCAACAGGCTTGGCCAGGAGAATTATCTTCTTTGGAAGGCACAAATGATGCCTTATCTTCGGAGTCAACAACTTCTCTGTTATGTTGATGGCTCCATGGCTGCACCTGAGAAGACTATCACTGTCTCTAGTGAAGGTGGTGCAACCCAGATGCCAAATCCTACCTATCAAACCTAGCTGCAACAAGATCAAGCCATCCTCAGCACGATCCTCTCGTCCTTGGAACCAGATGTTCTCTCTCAGGTACTCCTTTTGAACACATCCTATGAGGTGTGGTCAGCCCTCGAACGTCAATTTGCATCTCAGTCAAGGGCACGTGTTATGCATGTTCGTAGACAACTTTCTGTAATCCAGAAAAAGGATATGTCCATGGCTACATATTTTGGCAAGGTTAAGGCCCTGGCTGATTCTCTGAATTCTTGTAGTGTCTCATTGTCTGATGAGGATATAGTGGCATATATGCTTTCTGGACTTGGTGCAGAGTATGACCCAATTGTGACCTCACTTACAACCAAGTTTGAACCTGTGTCACTCAATGATGCCTATGCTCACCTGTTATCTTTTGAGATGGGCCAAGAGCAGCACCAAAGTGTCGTGCAGGTGAACTTTGCAAACCGTGGTGGTCGTGGTGGAGGCTGTGGCCATGGATGGCGTGGATGCAACGGCCAAGGCCAGGGCAGAAACAATCAGAACCAGCCCCGTGACAACAATCGTGAGCATTCAGCTCAGGGATCAAGCAACTACTCAACCAGCAGGCCAACTTGCCAAGTGTGTGGAAAGGTGGGACATGTTGCTCTCAGATGTTACCATCGTTCTGACCACTCCTACCAAGCTAAGGAGGTGAAGATATCTGCTGCTGCACAGACTACACCTGGCCCTGGGTACATGGTTGATACCAACTGGTACACGGGCACAAGTGCAACTGACCACATTACAGGCGAGATTGATCGTCTGACTGTCCGAGAGAAGTATGGTGGTAAGGATCAAATACAGACTGCGAATGGTTCAGGTATGGACATTTCCCATATTGGTCACTCATAGATTCACACTCCACATCAAATTCTTCATCTGAAAAACATTCTTCATGTGCCTAATGCCTCAAAAAATCTCTTGTCAGTACATCGCTTTACCTCTGATAATAATGTGATGTTTGAATTCTATCAAAACCATTTTACTGTTAAGGATTTGGCCACGAAGAAACTGCTGTTTCAAGGTTGCAGTAAAGGAGGATTGTATCCGCTACCATCACATGTTGCAGCCACGACGAGAACTTCCTTCTCCAGCATTAAAACCTCGCACGAGCAATGGCATTGCCGGCTAGGACATCCCTCTTTTACAATAGTTCAACAAGTAGTCCATCATAATAAACTTCCTTGCTCTAGTGAAAATAAAGACACTTCTGTATGTGATGCCTGCCAATGTGCAAAGAGCCATCAACTTCCATTTTCCTTGTCAAATAATGTATCATCTAAGCCACTAGAGCTTGTGTTCTTAGATGTATGGGGTCCTACCCTTACGTCAGTTGGGGGATACAAGTATTATGTGAGTTTCATTGACAATTTCAATAAGTTTGTTTGGCTATATCCTTTGAAGCACAAATCTGATGTTTCTAGTGTCTGGTCCACTATCAAAGGCATGTTGAAAGATTGCTTGATAGGAAAATTATATGTGTTCAATCTGATTGGGGAGGTGAATACCAGAAACTTCACTCCTCAATTTTTGATCAAACCGGCATAGCACATAGAGTCTCATGTCCTTATACACGTCAACAAAATGGCTCTGCTGAGAGGAAGCATCGTCATGTGGTAGAGGTCGGCTTATCACTCTTAGTTGCATCCTCTATGACTCTGAAATTCTGGGATGAGGCTTTCCAAACAGCAGCCTATCTCATAAACCGACTTCCAAGTAAGGTTACAAACTCTAGAACCCCCTTCGAAATCCTTCTCGGCGCTAAACCAGACTACACTCTCTTAAAAACTTTTGGATGCGCTTGCTGGCCTAATTTGAGACCTTACAACTTGCACAAAATCCAATTCAGATCGAGGAGATGTGTATTCATAGGTTATAGCAGTTTGCATAAGGGGTATAAGTGTCTCGATGCTTCTACAGGAAGGGTTTATATTTCTAGAGATGTGGTTTTTGACGAGCATATTTTTCCCTTCTCTGAAGATTCTCAATCCACTAAGATAACCTATACAGCAGACCATGTTCTTTTGCCAAATCTGCTTTTATCTAATCCTATAAGCTCGGATGAATCTGTGACTAATGACCATTTGGAAAATGTCCATGCTTCTGCACCAACTAATACTTCTATGCAGCATCAACCTGTTTTAGCTTTGTAGCAGTCTGAACCAACTGTGCAAACAACATGTACTGAAGATACTGTGGCATATCAGCCTATTATCAGCACAAATGAACAAATGCAGTCAGGTGGTATAGTCAACACTGAAGCAGCAACAATTCATCCAATGAGAACTTGTCTTAGAGATGGTATAAGGCAAATCAAACAGTACAATGATGGCACCATTAGATATGCAGGAGTTGCAATCACTGAACCTGTAAGTCACTTGGAAGCCTTATAGGATGCAGATTGGAAATAAGCGATGGAATCTGAATATTCAGCTCTTATGCAAAACAAGACATGGCACCTTGTTCAACCACAAAAGGTTATGAATTTGATAGATTGCAAATGGGTTTTTAAACTAAAAAAGAAAGCCGATGGTTCAATAGATCAATATAAGGCACTCCTTGTAGCGAAAGGATTCAAGCAGAGATATGGGATCAACTACGACGACATATTTAGCCCAGTCGTAAAAACACCAACAATTCGTCTTGTCTTGTCCTTAGTAGTCTCAAAAGGATGGAGCTTAAGGCGGTGGGGCGCCCAGTGCGTTTCTTCATGGCATTCTAGAGGAGGAAGTTTATCTGAGGCAACCGCCTAGTTTTGAAGATCAAGAGTGGGACTGAGACATCTACCATAGAACTTTATGAACTCCTTGACATCTTAGCATTCAAAAGAGCTCTCATTGTCAAAAGGAGTCTGTGCTTCACTCGTAAGGACCCAAATTCACCAATTCGAATCCTCTGTGTTTTACCGCACTAGTCCTAGGATCAATGCTAGTGCACACAGCTTAACATCGGTAAGCATCATATCATACACAACGAATAGAATAATAAGATTTCATTTATTTAATATAACTAGTGTATGATCTTATGATCACTTACATTATTCAGCCATATGGGCTAAACTGAAAGTAAACTTAGATAAATGCAGCGGAAAAACAGCAAAAGACGAAGTTGTCCCATCAGCACACCACAGGCGTCTGACAAGGATTGGCCTAGTGACACGTGTCCACCTGAAAGTCCTCCTCCAATAACGGCGATGATTCCTCCACTTTGTTGTTTGTTATTGATAGGCAAGGGTGAGTACAAAAGCACTTTCGATTACGCGATGTAATGCATTCCTATCATAGCTATATGCAAGGCTTATTCCAACGGAATGGCTAAGTGGTTTATTTGCAGTAAAGCAGCATTTACAACACATACAATACATAGATTGAAAAGATAGTAAAACAAATAATTAACATTAATAGATTCAATGATTCTCAAGTAAATCAAGTTTCCATCCTAAGTCAAGTTCCATTATCCACATGGCATCCTTCCAACCCATTCAGTTGTCCAGTTTATTAAACTAACCCTTGACTGTAATTCCCAAGCTTTGCTCAATACCGTGAGCACGGCTATCCTAATAGTTTGTACACTCTGCGCAGAGGTTATGCACTTTACCCACGATACAACCATGCACCACACAGTGAATGATCATAACAAAGCCTTTACAATGTTCTGCCTTAACCCAGTACTACCCACTGAGGTTTCAACACTGAAGGGTTACACCACCACAACAAGGCCCCCCTCTTGCGCCATGTGAGTTTCCTCCATACACCTGGACCCACACCACCAAGATAGTACTCAAGCTAAGACATTACAAATTATTCAGCTAGGCTGCCCCATAACAGACATGTGGTTGCATGATTGACTCGGGTCAAAGGCTCGCAAAGTTAAGTCCTTAGGATTGATCAAAGCAAGACTTACACATACCCTCTGCCCGTCGGGCCCACCCTAGCACAATTGCCCTTGCCACTTGCTTCAATCTAAGTGATTACCAACCCCGGTTGATTACCAAGCACCACGTGCTATCCACAAATCAACATCGTTGCGTGACCTCCTCGCCACAACAACTCAATCTCTTTGTGTGACCACACATGACACACAATTTCATATCATTGTTCCATATTCCATTAATCAAGATTAATAATCAGTAATTTATGAGCATGTGATGACGTGGCATGGCTAAGCAATCTAATCCGATCTAACCATCCAATGTTGATTTCATTATTAACCAACTATAGTAAACCAACCTAGGGTGACAAGTGAATCATGGCATACAATCGACAAGGTAGGGTGTAATTCAAAGGGTATGATATTTAAATCCCAATTTAGGTTGAAATCATTTATACACATAAAATAATATGCAATAAGGTAAAGCAAATTAGCAATTTTGCAAACATGGGTGCAACATGATCAAAGCACAACTTGCCTTGGTTAAGCTCCTGGTTTTGATCTGAAGATTGCTCTTGAGTTGCTAATTCCTCCTCCGAAGCCTCGCACAACTCAACGTCTACGCGAATCGAAAAGAAATAGCAAGTAAACACCAAGAACAGAGAACAAATGAACTCAAAAATTCGAAAAAAACCACCATTAGATAGATCTCAATTTTACAAATTTTTAGGAATTTGAATCACCTCAATCGGAGTTTGTATGAGGGAGAACAAGCCGTCAGAAGATTCAAATTCCTGAAAATCCATAAAATCGAAAAATCAATAATATCCGAATTATTTTTGTAAAGACAAATCTGATTTATTGCATCAGCTGACGTCAGCCCGACCGATCCGATCTGACCGACATGTGGCGCAATCCCTATCGTTCAGAGCCGATCCAATGACTATCATTTAATCCACGACGTGGCGAAACAACGGCCGCCCAATCTAAATCGAATGGTGGAACCTTACCCGAGTGAAACATTATTCACCAAGATGACGCAGCATAATCCGAAGCATCCACGGAAAATCCTACGGTCAAGGCTTACCCGGGCGATGTGCTATTCACTCCGCAACGTGGCTTGATCCTGACCGACGGCTGCAGATCCTACGGCTGGAAGCTCCCGATCTCGGCGATGGAGGCACGGAGGCTCGGTTTCACCGGAGTTGAAGAAGATGACGAGCTCGACGGTGTTTCGACGTGCTCCGGTGAGGAAGAAGTGGCGGATCAGATGCGGCGCGATGCGATGAGTTCGAATCTGACTTTGGCACGGCGGAAGAGGTTCCCGGAGGTGACGAAACACGGCGCAAGAACTTCTCCAAACTTCGGTGAGTTCCCGCGACCTCTCTGATGCTCCTCCGGCGATGGCGCAAAAGCGAAAAGGTGCGACGGCGTTTGATGAACCTCGGGAGGGTGCCCTGGGCCTTAAATACCCCTCGGACGGCGCGAAAACTTGGAAAGTTTCCATGGACACGGCGGCGGCGGCAGGCAGTGGGACTCGAGTCCTTCACGGAGACGACGATAGGCAACCCTTGGATGGAGATCGGATGGTCACAGAGACACCTAACGCGGCACGATCTCGTCCACTTATCCATATCAACGGCCCGGATGGATTAGGCTTCGAATCGGTATCGCTTGATGAAGACCGCTCGATGGAGATCAAACGGCTCGCATCTCAGAACACCGTAAATTGTTTTCCAAGGTTTTTTGGCCGGATTTGTTTTTGGTCTTCTCGCAGTTTCTAGGAATCTTAACGAAAAGTTCGGAGATATGCCGGATGCATATCGGAAAGGGAATTTCTCCGAGCCGCAATTTCTGCAGGAAGTTTTACTCAGAGGGTTTTCTTTTCGCTGTGAGTTTGAAATGTCGGTTCTTGGAGATGGTCGAATTGTAGTCTCGGGGGTTGGTGTAGTTTATTTTCTTTTCCCCTAGTCTTATTGATTCTGTTTTAGTACTCAAATTGTTGGAGTTTATTTTTAAAGGAAAAGGAAATCTGTATTTTCTGGTTTTGGTGGGCCAGAAGTGGAGGGATTTTGGGCCTTCTTGGGTGGGGGGCCTGACCTAATCACCCTCCCCTTGCTTGCTGCCTTGCCTGGTCCCTCCCCTGCGCCCCCACAGCCCCCAAATCGAGCTCCCTTGCGCCCAGCCTCCAGGCTCCTCCTCCCTGGCCGACTGCAGCTTCCCTGGCGCCTTCCCTCCTGCTGTCCTCTTCCTGGCCGGCGCCACTGCTATCCCCCTGGCCGACTCCTTCCCTGGCGGCAGCAGCAGAATGCTGCCGCCTCCTCCATGGTCGGCGACCTCCCTCCAGCGGCTGGAGCTCGGCGAGCTCTCTCACCATGGCCTCCTCTTCTTCCCAGGTGGCGCCCTTCCTCCATTCCCTCATGATTTCTCCTTGAGCCAAGGTGAGGATTAAATCTAGGGTTTGGGTGGGTTTGGGTGGCTGGGTTAGGGTTCTTGCCATGAGGTTTATTGGTTGATTGGAGGTATGTGAAAGGGATTAGAGGTGGAAACCCTAGAAGCTGTGCAGATTGGTTTTCGAGCAGAATTGTGTACCCTGTTATATCATGAAACTGAAAATTATGCAAGCATTTTCTGGGGGTTTGGCTTTTGCGAAAGTTGTAGGTAATAGAGTTATCTTTCAAACCCGACTGGAATCACTCAATTTCGTTAAACCATTTGCAAGTTATGGCCAAATTACCGAGCACTGCTCAGATTTGGGCGCGATTGACAGTAGTATGTTGATCTGTGATTTAAGGCTAGGAGGAGGCCGAATCAGATTTTCCAAATACTTAGGGAAAGCTAGGAAATTTCGTGTAGATTATGAAAATGTCTTCGTTTACTCGATTTGGAGTTGTAGAACCTAAGTTTTGGCCTGTTGTAGCCTGCTGTCCCGAGCGACAGTTTTCAGATTGCGGAATTTCGGGACGATTCGTAGGTTCGGCATCGTTTTGATTTGGTTGCTTGCTGTGGTAGCGTGTTTTGAGTGGAGATTATCCATTGCAGGTGGTGTGAACCTGGGAGCAGCGATGACCGCTTCGATCTTAATGCTCCGTGAACGAGAAAGGCAAGTGTATCACCGTTGTTTGCTAATTTGATGAATCTTGTGCTTGTTTGTGAAACTTGTTGATACAACTTGTGTGCCATGATGATGATGCTCACTAGTATGATTAGGCTAATATGGATATCAAAGACAAGGTATATGCATTAAGAATATTGGTTGAATCGAATTCGTGATGAGTGCTTATGCTTTTAAATAAAGTGTTGATGATAAGTAAAAATGATGACGAAGTATGGAAATTTGAATACTAGTCATGACATTGGCATTATGCATTCATGAAAGTGGCATTGAGCCAAGATTGGTGAGAAAGTCATATGAGAATATATGACTAATCCGGAGTGCTCGAGAGATCCCACTCGTAGTCCCATCCATCGGCGTGGATGGGAGCGGTGTTAAGAGTAGGACTCCACCACGGATGGCGGAGCAAGACCTACTTCAGTGGCCCCTTCCACGTGATGGTTGGGAAGAGGGTGCACGCCGACGGGTGTGCACTGGCAATACCGGTATGTGCTAAGTAAAGAGAAGAGACATTCATGAGCATGCATGATGCATCATATGTATGAAAATTGAGAATGAGATGAAATGAGACATTCATGAGCATAATGCATCATATGGTTGATAAATTGTGAATGAGATGAGATATTCTTGAGCTTGCATATTGAATCATGTGGATGAATCATGTGTGTGTTATGTTCTATGATAAGCTTTGGGTGTTGAATGGAAATGTGAGGAGTTGGGGTGGAGACGTCGACTCATGCAAAGAGGTAATGAGGTATGTATGTGAGTTACGCAACGAGGTAAATGTATGATATACTTTGTTTCATGTATTGGTTGATTCATATGAGAGTTCTAATCTTGTTGTTGGTTCGAATGTGTTAGTTGATTAATTATGTTGATTTGATGCACTTTGCTGAGTTTTCGAACTCACGCTTGTTTGTCATTTGTTTTTTTTAGGTACCTTGAAGTTGTTGCGCCGGGATGGGTGTAGAGGCACAATCACGACTATGGTCACCTTCAACCCACCTAAAATGAATATAGTGTCCGGACTTAGCTAGTGTTGTAATTATATTATTCGTTCTCATGAAATTGTTAGTTACCAGTTGGTTGTGGGAAAATTCCTTTTGCTTCGCTAGTATGTGTCATCTTGGATGACTAGTATTGTGATTATCATATAATGTTGTTTATTTGTTCTGTTCGAGTGGATGACCTCTACTTCTAGAGAGGTCATGCCTAAATTTCTAGCAAATCCGTTAAGTTTTTATTGCTTTAAAATTGTCCTCGCTAAGCGTTATTAGAGGTCTTGGTAGCACTCATGTGTGGTTGGCACCGGGTGTTACTGATTCTTCGAAAAAAAATTGTTAGTGAGTTTGGAAGTTGGTAGCATTCGGGCTCAATGTGGAGCCGGTGTTACACATGCGCTAGGGTTGGCTGATCGGCGCGGCTTGATGAAGTCCGTTGGATCTTGATCCAACGGCGCACTAATCCTCCCAAAATGTAGGCTTTGGGCGAACAGTAGAAGGTGATGAGTGGCACACATCGGGCTTCGACCCATTCATCGTTCCTAACGAATTTTCAGGGTTTTACTAAATAAAATAATTTGAGAAAATACTTTAATTTATTTAGGACAATAAAAGTACAGAAAAATCCAAGAAAAATACCAAAAATACTTTGAGACATTCTGGACTCAAATAAAATATTTTTGGCAAAACTTTATTTTAAACTTGTCTATTTATAATTAGTTTTTGACAAAAAGCAATATACTTAATTTGAGAATAATTCAAATAGATCTTAGAAAAATCCAATAAATCCGGAAAATTCACAAAAGCACAAATAACAATAAAGCACTATTAGCTAAAATAAAAAGGCTAAAATTTGGGATGTTACACTCACGAAACTCAAAACCTCATTTTTCTAAGTGTTTAGCTCAAGCTTGTGTCGAGTCTTTGTAGTTCTTGAGTGAACCAAGAGACAGAACTTGTGCAAGTTTATTACTCTTGGATCTCTGTGATCCTAGAACTTGGAGGGTGAAAAGTGTGACCTATCCAAAGAAAATTGTGGAAGGCCACTTTTGGTTGTGAAAGGTTTGGAGCTCACCTCCTTTGGATAGTGAAAGAGCTACAGTGATTACCATAGCTCTTGCGTCTAGGCGTGGTGAAGCACATGAGAGAAGTGCTTCAACGTGAGTAGCACTACGGGGATCTTGCTCGGTGTCTCGGCTTTTACCGGCGACCACGCATGCCAAAAAACCGCGGGCCAAGAGCTACGTAAGTACGGCCTCCAGGCGACACAAGTCCCACGACCACGTAGTCGGCGACACAACCAACCTATGTCCACCGCCACAATAAATCCCGACGACCACGAGATGCCATCCGAGGCTGGCCCGACACGAGACATTTGTCGTCCACGCGAACTTAAAAGTCTTGCTCGACATGAGAGGACACTTGTGTCCTCGACCTAATATACATCTGCAAACCGCAGATTGGACATCTGTGTCCTCGACCTAATTAATGCCGATAGACATGAGTGGGCATCTGTGTCCTCGACACGGGCTATAGCCGCGATTTGGACGCACTTTCTACGTTGCGGAACCTAGGGCTAGATTACAGTCGCGGCATGGGTTAAAGCCGCGACACGCAGTGGACATCTGTGTCCTCGGCTTTAGATATAGCCGACGACGATGCAGACCCTTCGTGCAGGAACACGTGCGAGAACTTGTGTCGCGTCGGCGGGGTTAGAGCCGAGGACACGGAGTTGTAAAAATAAAAAATATCATGAATTTAAAAAAATCCAATTTTAACTCCAAAAAAACCCCATTCCCAACAATTTTATATCCCCAATTGCCCAACAATCACAACATATAATTTCACACATTCACATTCATCAATACAATTCACAAATGATCAAAGTTTTCATTGACATTCACAAATATATTGCCCGTAACAATGACAATATAATTTCACTAGTTTGTTTCCAATGTGTTTTGCTCAAAGTTCTGAAGACTATGAATCATCGAGACAAGAAATAAGAACATGGACAAGCCACACTAGTAAATTTCAAAACTGACATGTAGGTCATTTTTTGGAGAGAAATTATCGGTTTTACGTCGGGATAATTAATGAATCCAGCTTGATACGTTCTTGACCACAGGTATGGACATCACAAGAAACCAACAAACAAAACATCGGACACCGAGCTATGCCATAATTAGCTAGCAAAACTGTTAAGGAAAAATAAAACTCTAAAATATATTTTTAATACCTTCATAGTGTGCTCTAAACTCATTACGATGTACCTAGAAGCAAGTTTAAAACTCCACAATTACTTAGTGGATATGGGGGGTATTTTAGTTTCTCCTGATTCCTGACATTTTGTACCTGCAGGAAACAAAATAAAACAACTTAAAACTCTCTCAATCTGTCAATAAAGTATAATAATAACTCCTTTCATCGACAAAATAAAGCATAATAATAACTAGGCATACATATTGAAAGAAAACAAAAGTATGTAAGCACTTACAACCAAACTTTCCCTCCATCGAGCAATTGTTCTTATTTTGGTTGCAACTTCTTCACTAGTTTGTTTCAATGTGTTTTGCTCAAAGTTAAAAGACTATGACCAACACCAAATTTCGACAAAGACTTCCCTAAAACTAGGACATCCACCAAACGGACAAAAAGACAACAGTTGATATGATAACAACATAAAGCAAATTAGGATAGCCAACCAAGCACATATAGCACATATAGCAAAATGCATTAATAATTCACAAATTTAGCTCACAAACCAAAAGTGTACATCACATTCACAATCAACGTGTCTATGAACCAGCAAAAGCAATAACTAACTAAGTGCGTGAACCACAAGCGGATCACAAACACACAGTCATCGGACGAATTGATCAAGAGCTTCGATCTAGTGCCATCGAATCACCTCCCTGCGAGCATTCGTCGCAGGCGCAGGCGCAGCTGAGGTGGACACCTACAAGAATAGAGGAAACCACAATTTTCAAAACTCTTGTGCATTTGTGTACTTGTATGAATAGTTAGCGAAAATCGAACAAAATGCATTACCAAGGCGGCGTCGGTGTTCTAGCGTGAAGAACGGCGGTGAGGTGGCATCTGCGTATTGGCGGAGGGTCTCGCCCACAACGCATCGTGGATATGATATGTTAGCATCTGAACGTGTAAGTACAAGCGTAGCTACGTATACAATCTTAATTACACGAAATAGTTGTACATCCAGAGGTTCGACTCGGAGGGGCCTCGTCATCGCCTCTATCCTCCTCTCGCTCACTTTGCCTCCATGCTCATCCGTTTGCCTCCGTCTCATCCGCTTTGCATCTGCTTCTTGCAACTCTGCGATCATCTTCGCTGGGCTTCTAGGCTGTGCCTTTGGCGGAAGAGGCGGCTCATTGGCCGACATGTCTGACTTGGCCCCGTCACGATTCGATTGCGCCACCACCGGAGTCCATAAGCCGAGAGCCTGCCTGACTCCTCCAATTCAACTGGTCGTAGATGACCGGAGGGTCGACCGCATGGTCAAGGGTCACGATCGGCACCGTGCTTCTCCTTCATGGTCAAGCTTGTATGTATCCCTTGCGAACAAATAAGATATGAAGTGGATTAGCTCGCCACGCTTGCAATAGCTATAGAGCGATGAAAAGAGAAAGTCACTTACAATCTTCTCGGCAAGCCGGGTGCATCGGTGGTTGTGTACCATCAGTCGGACACGGGCGTGTGCTCAAGGTCCACACGGTGAACTCGTCGTCGGGTCAAGTCCCGTCTCCGACTCCTGCAGTTCAATTTCAAATGTGAAATGAAAAACTGAATTGACAAGAATGCTAGAGTTGTACTTAGTATATTTATACGATATCGCTGGCGACGTGACCCATGCCTCGTCCACCTAGGTAGGTCACAGATCTCGAGGTTGGCTTCTCGATTCCCCCTGCTCCTCTTGGACCTCTCGATCCACTCCTTCGATGCCCACATCTTGGGAGATCCTTCCAGCGTGTGGACACTTGTCCAACCAGTCCGGACGCAAAGCGGTACTTCCTTCGCCTCGGTGGCATCGCTGGCAAGGCATGTGCCCTCGAGATCTTCATCCCGTGTTCTTGTAGTGCTTCATCACCGCCGTCGGCGGCATAACGATGGCATCCTCGATCATCTTTGCCGCCATTGTGTCGAAAGCACGAGGCGGCAAGCATGATAGTCATCCGGGATGCGTCGAGGGCCAAGCCGATACCTCTTTGAACAGAAACAAACACGTGAAGCTATAAACACGAAAACATTAATAGAAATGACAACTTACCCAAACCCTGGCTATGCAATGATCCGCGACAAAGGCCTCCCCGGTCGTTCCTCCACGAGCGAGTAGTCGCTCCATCTAGATCATCGAGGCGCCGAGCACCACCTCGCCCGCTTCCTGTGGTAGAGCCGCTTCAAGATCACCCCTAGCAAGTGGCCGGCCTCTGCTTACCCTTGTTGAGGCAAACCAAGCCATTTGCATGAAGAATTCATAACAAGTAGTTATCAAGTTTGTGGTTAGCAATAAAAGACATCGAAAATTTATAGCACATACCTTCGCCCGCTAGAAACAACTATCAAGATCCTCCGTTCGGATGACTGTGGGGCTTTAACAATTTATTCCGCCCGACTCTTCTTGGATCCTCATAGAGCTCGGCGCGAGGCACCCTGACTCGGCACCAACAGACTCCCATGGACTCAGGTCCTCGTAAAATCTCATCCTCATCCTCACCTCACCCCCTCCTCAAGTGCGGACGCCAATCACCCGAACAAGCTCATCCTCGTCCACCTCCACTCGCTCCTCCTCCTCCTCCTCCTCCTCCCCGAGTTTGGGTGGTAGCCACCTCCTCCTCCTCCTCCCCGGGAAGGCGTCGTCTTGGGGTGAGCTGCCTCGGCTCAGCACTCCTCATGCCCCCTTCCGAAGACCTTCTTCAATTTTGAAGCCAACTTCTTCAGAATCGAGCTATCATCGCACAAATTAAATTAAATGACATAAAGTACATTCATATTAATTGAAGCGAATAAAAGATAAATGTATATAAAATTAAATGACATAAAGTATATAAAATTAAACCTATAAAATTAAATAGCTTAAAAATCTTGGCTTCTCCTTCCTTCCTCTTCCTCTTCCTCTTCCTCTTCCTCTACCTCTTCCTCTTCCTCTACCCTTTCTCCTCTTCTTCTCCTTCTACATGAGATGGATATACCGATCCCAAAATATTATCTAGCCCATCACCACGATCCTATCTAATATGCATACCATGAGCAGTTAACTTGATTATGCCGTGCGTTGAATTGTTAATGTCAAGGGTTCGAATATACATTATTAAATGCAGGCAATTCGAAATTAAGTGACATGAGGGCAAAAGGGAGAGGCGAGATGGCGCAACCTCTGGGGCCAAGGGTGACGCCTTGCCCCCAGGCAGGTGAGCTTCTCGGCCGCTTAGGCAGAGAGCAGGCACTCTGGTCGGCGACCTCATGGCGGATCAGCGTACGCATCGCTATGCGGTGGCCGAGCGCGAGGCAGGCGGGTGGCGAGGCGGCAGGCCGAGACGAGGCCAGCCGATACGAGCCAAGAGGTGGGCGGCGGCAGGCTTGGCATTGCGCAGCGGGTGGTCGGACCGAGGCGGCGGTGGGCGGGTGAGGCGGCGTCGGCAAGCAAGGCGGCCGTGACGGCAGAGGCGGCCGGGCGAGGTGGAGCTAGCATGGCCAGACGGGAGGAGGCGGGCAGGGGGCGGGTCGAAAACGGCGAGGCGGCGAGGCGGTGGATGGCGGCTTGCGGGAGGCCAACGCGAGGGAGGCCGGGCTGAGGCTGACGGCCCGGGAAGCGTTACCGCTCAGAGGAAAACCGGTGGGCCAGCGTTTTAGGCGGCGTGAGAGCCGAGATTCCATCGGCTGCAGGGTAATAAAGGGGCCGTGGTCGTCGCAGCGGACCGGACATTGACCACAGAGACCACGCATGGGCCTTGTGAGAAGCAAGGAAATGTCGTGACTTGAGGTTGGTCGAGCGATACTGGAACTACCAGTTTAAATCGGCTAAAATTATACCGACGGCAACGTATACCACCTACGGGCCCACTTTATCGAGTCAAAGTTGAAGTTCAAATGCTGTTTTGATGTTAACCTACATATATGGTCTTAATTTGTGTCTCAAGGGTTTAGTAGCTCTTCTTCCTTTGTCACATATATGGTCTTAATTTTATCCCATAATTAGTAGTTGAGAAAACACATCGATTTAAAAGACGAAAATAGAATGAATAGAACATTATACTCGTTGATCAGTGAATGTCAAAACTGACTCGGGATGTAGCTAATGGAACTTCCAATGCGATTCGAGATATGTAGCTAATGCAAACTCTTCCACACCTGTGACCACCCAAAATCATTAAACCTCATCAGGATGTCTAAAAATATATATATATATATATATATATATATATATATTTGTCTTGCCGCCTGTGATCCGACGATGGGGTGAAGAGCATGGACAAGCCGCAAGTGAACATGGCGATGAAGAGGTGGCCAATGTCGCCCTTTAGTCGAAGTCGTAATGGCTATATTTTCATTTTTCTTAATTTTAAAAACAACAAAAACATTTTCATTTAGATTTTCTAAATTAATCTAGAATGCCTATTGTCGTCTGGCTAAAATTAAACCGATGACAAAATTGCATCTGATTGTCGTTGGTACCATTTATCCACCGACATTGCCTACCTTTTATCATGGTGCATTTCTCCCAAACGACACGAGATGGAGCATCCAGGTTGGTCCCACATGGCGGCTATGTTTCTCTTTAGGGTGGAGTGCCTGTGTCGACGGTTTTTATATAGCCAGAGGACACGGCTGCGTCTTCAGCGGATCTTGAATTTTGAATTTCATTTGGCCTTGAGGATCGTCATCGTCTTTTTAATCTAGGATGCCTATTGTTGTCATGAAAATTAAACAAACGACAAAATTGAATCTATGTTGTCGGTACCGTGATCCCGCCGACATTGCCTATTTTTATCTCGGCTTTTCTCCCTGAAGCGACACTGATGGAGCATCCCCACATGCGCTATGTTTTCTCTGTTTTGGGTGGAGTGCATTAATAAGACGGTTTTATATAGCCGGTGACATAGCTAGATCTGGCGGGATCTCGAATTTCAATTTCATTTCGGCGTGGATCGTCATAAATCTTTATATCGGTAATTTGAAGATTTACCGCCGACCACAATTTCGGGGTGTACACGTGTGCGTCGGCTCACATTGAGGCCGTCGAGATAGATAAAATATTTGTCGTCGGGTACATTTTGGCCGTCGTCTGAGAGTATCTGTCGTCGGGGTGCATTTTAGCCGTCGACACAGGTATAATATTTGTCGTGCGGCCATTTACTGGCGACACAAATAATAGACGAGCGACGACATACTTCCGTTTCTGTAGTGTAGGAGAAGGGCTCGAACCACGGGAATAAATCCTTGTCTCATTACATGCTACTTAAGTTGTGTTGCTTTATTGTTAGAATTGTTTGTGATATTCTTTGGTTACTTTTGTTTAAGTAATTCTCTTACATTAAAATAATCTTCACGTAAATGTGAGTTAAAATTTGAAGAGTTGCCTATTCCCCCCCTCTAGAGCCAACTTCGTTCCCTACAAGTGATATCGAGGCGAGGTTTACCTTAATTAGCTTAACAAGCTTTAGTATTAAATGGCGAGAGAAATGGTTCAACAAGCTGTTAGTATTGTTAGAGTACCAGTTTTGATGGTACTAATTATGATTATTGGAAAATTAAAATGAGATGTTATTTAGAAAGGTGGAGGGTATGATGTGTGGAGGATTCTGAGAGAAGGCTTTGCCTCCTCGTATCCACGCTTGAAGAACAAAAGCGTATATGGCGAACCCACTCTGGTGAGATTCAAAATATGCAGTATGATGCCCCAACTAGAAATGCTATATTTTCTTGTGTTAGTTTAGAAGTTTTTGATAGAGTAAGTAATCTCACTTCTACTTATGATATATGGACAACCTTGCAAGAAATTCATGGAAGGAACTCTTGATGTTAAAGAAGAAAAATATTATGTTGTCAGAGAGAAATTTGATCAATTCAAAATGCTTCCTCAAGAAAATGCTAGTGATATATTCTCTAGGCTTAATCCTATTGTCAATGAACTTAAAGGCCTAGGCACTAAAATTTCGATGTTGAGGTTTGCGAGGAAAATGATAAGAGTGCTACCTCGAAGCTTATCACGGTTTGATCACCTATTTGTCAAATAGTGGTGATCTCAAGAAGCTCACTCCCATTGAGCTACTTGAAAAAATTTTAACACCGAGCTTACCTTGGTGAAGAAGATGCTCCTAAAAGAAGTCAATTGCTCTCAAAGCAAATGAGATTGTGCAAGACTCATCGAGATGAGAGTGATGATGAGTCAAGTCACATAGCTGCTCGGTGCCCTAACAAAAGCAAGAAGAAGAATAAGTACAAGGCTAAAGATGATGAAGATGATGAGAAGACTCACGATAAATCCAAGAAAAAGTACTATAAGAAAAGCTACTCCATGAAATTTTCGAAGAAAGGAAAAGGAGAAGCTCATATAGGAGAATGGATTCTTGATGAGGGCGGGTTCAAGTGAAGAATCCTCCTCGATGATGAAGACTTAAGATCGAAAGGGCTAATTTGGGCTTGCCTTAGATGAGTCAACCCCACCACCACCTTCATTTCCTCTATGTCTAATGGCAGCGATGAGGAAAAAGTTAGTCATTCACTTTCATATGATGAGCTAGTAAAATAGTTGAAAAGTTAAACAATGCTTTGCATGCTAAAACAACTTCAACAAGAGCTCTTAAGAAAACTATTGCTAGCATGACTAATGATCAAGAATTGCTAAAGAACAAGCATGCATGAAAACTTACTCATGAATATGAAAAATCTGTGCTAATTTATAATGATCTTGTCTCGGGTCATGCCTTACTTGTCAAGAATCATGAAGACTTTTTGAATAAATATCATGAGCTAGAAATTGAAAATGAATTGCTAGTCAACAAGTCTAAACATGTCTCGTGTGTGATGCATCTATTTCATGTGACTAAGCTTGCAAATGAAATTATAATTTCTAGTTCTTCTAGTCCTGTGATGAAAAATACAAATATGCTTCACGTGCTAAAGAAAATTTGGCGAAAATGAAGAACTAAAAGTCAAGATAGCCAGATTCGATAAAGGCCTGAAAAAATGCTTTACGGGTAGTGCTACTCTTGATAAAATTCTGTTGAACATAGACCCAACTTGGGCAAAAAGGGCTTGGGGTATAAACCTAACGGGTTTGCTCAAGAAAAGTGGATCAAACAAATTTGAGCAGAGTTTTGTTAAAAAAGCACTCAATGCTATTATTGTCATAGATCAAATCATGAATCTAGAAACTATTATCTTGCAAATAGGTTTCATGCTAAAGAAAATAGGGGTTGTATGGTAGATGCCCATTATATGTTTTGTTTAAGAAATTTAGAGGCAAAATGAATGTAAAATTTGTTGGTCCCTCAAATCTTGATAAAGAAATTTAAAGTCATTTGGATACCTAAATCTATACTACTAAATCCTTTTAGATCTAAGGTTATTGAAACTAACATCAAAGGACCCAAAAGCATTTGGGTACCTAAGATCAAAAAATGAACTTACAAGGTGAATTGGAAGAGTGGAGGGCATTGCGTAATTGATAGTGGATGTACCCAACACATGACCCGAACATCAAGAATGTTCACCTCCATTGAAGGAGAAAGATCCAAGCCACAAGATCACTTTTGGTGATAATAGCAAAAGAAAGGTAAAAAGTCTTGGTAAGATTGCTATATCAAATGATCACTCTATTGACAATGTTCTTCTTATTGATTATTTAAATTTCAATCTACATACATTTGCTCAATTGTGTGATCTTGGATTCCATTGTAACTTCTCATCGATGGGGTATGCATGTTTGATAAAATGAAAAGTTTATTTTCAAAGGATTCAGATTTCAAAATATCTATTTAGTAGATTTCAAATCTAACTCCTCATGCATCTCGACACATCGTTAGCTAAAGTTTCTCTTGGATGGCTTTGTACAGGCGTCTTAGGCATGTAGGTATGTCTAATCTCAAAAAGCTTTTCAAAAATGAGCTAGTGGTTTGATGCGAAGGATGTAAATTTGAGAAGAATAGGCTTTGTAGTGCTTGTAAAAGCGAGGCAAACAAGTAGCCAATTCTCATCCATCCAAAAGTATCATGTCCACCACTAGACCACTTGAGTGTTTGCATATAGATGTCTTTGGCCCCTACATATGCCATAGCATTGGTGAAACTCATCTTTGCTTAGTCATAGTTGATGATTACTCTAGATTTACTTGGGTATTCTTTTTGCCAAATAAAAGTGAAGTTGGAAAAATTTTCAAAACTTTTGCAAAAGGGCCCAAAATGAATTTGATTGTCCCATCAAGAAAATCGAAGTGACAATGGATATGAGTTTATTAATACAAACATCATTGAATATTGTGATTAATTAGGAATTAAACATGAACTCTTAGCCACTTATACTCATCAACAAAATGGTGTAATTGAGAGAAAGAATAGAACATTAATTGAAATGGCTAGGTCAATGTTAGATGAGTATGATACTTCTTATGCTTTGAAATTTGAAGCTATTATCTGCTTGCCATCTTTTATGTCGACTTTATCTTCATAGATTGTTAAGAAAACTCCTTATGAATTATTGGTAGGTAGAAAACCCAATATATCATATTTTTGTGTTTTCGGTTGCAAGGTATACATCTATAAAAAGAGAACCCATTTGGGTAAATTTTAAACTAGGTGTGATATAGTCATCATGCTAGGTTATTCTTGTAAGTCCAAAGCATATAGAGTATTCAATAATTCAACTAGCTTAGTAGAAGAAACTTATGATGTCAAATTTGATGAATCTAATGGCTCATAAGGTGAGCATGAGAATTTAGATGATGTAGGTGATAATGGGCTTTTGCAAGCGATGAGAAAAATAGAAATTGGTGATATAAAGCCTAAGGAAGACAAAGATGAACCACCTACACAGTCAATGGTACCACATGATGGAACCCAAGAAGAAGAGGAAGAAAATGATCAAGAACGACCAGTCATCGTCAAAAGTCATCATACTATTGCTAAGGATCATCTCTCTGACCTAATCATCGGTGAAATCAGTAAGGGTGTCCAAACTCGTTCTAGATAAGCTTCTTTTTGTGAACATTACTCCTTTGTTTCTTGTGTTGAACCTAAAACAGTAGAAGAAGCTCTAGAAGATGCTGATTGGATAATAGCTATGGAGGAAGAACTCAACAATTTTGAAAGAAACAAAGTGCGAGTTTGATAGAGCGCCCAAAGGATCCTAGCGTTATTGGTACAAAATGGGTGTTCAGAAACAAGCAAAATAAAAATGGAGTAGTAATAAAGAATAAAGCTAGACTTGTAGCACAAGGATTCACTCAAGTAAAGGAAGAAATGGATTATGGAGAGACATACGCTCGGTGGCACGTCTTGAAGCTATTCGGTTTCTTCTTGCCTTTGCTACTCATTTTAATATTACTCTTTTTCAAATGGATGTGAAAAGTACATTCCTTAATGGATTCATTGATGAAAGCTGTCTATGTTGAGCAACCACGGATTTGAAGATTCAAACTCACCTAATCACATTTACAAGCTATCTAAAGTTCTCTATGGTCTAAAGCTTCTAGAGCTTGGTATGAACGTCTTAGAGATTTTCGATAAATAAGAACTTGAAAATTGGAAAGGTTGACCCAACACTATTTCTAAAAGACATCAATGGAACATTAATAATTTATCAAATATATGTAGATGATACCATTTTCGGATGTACTAATGATACTCTTTCCAGGAATTTGGTGACATGATGGCTAGGGAATTTGAGATGTCCATGATTGGAGGCTGACATTCTTCCTTGTATTTCAAGTTAAGCAATTGAAGGAAGGAACATTCATCTCACAAGAAAAAATACACCAAGGATCTCCTCAAGCGCTTCAAAATGGAAGAATGCAAGCCAATCAAGACTCCCATGGCAACAAACACACATCTTGATCAAGATGTGGGAAGTAATCTCTTGACCAAAAGCTCTTTAGATCTATGATTGGCTCATTCTTGTATTTGACAGACATCTAGGCCCAACATCATGTTTAGTGTATGTATGTGTGCTAGATTTCAGCGCACCTAAAAAGTTCACTTAAGTCTGTAAAAAAGAATATTTAGATATCTTAAGTTTACTTCTAGTATTGGTTTATGGTATCCTAAAGGTGCTCCATTTGAACTTCTCGGCTATTGATTCTGATTATGCGGTTGCAAAATTGATCGTAAGAACACCTCTAGGGGTTGTCATTTGCTCGGAAGATCTTTAGTTTCTTGGTGTTTTAAAAAGCAAAATTCATAGCACTTTCCCTGTCGAAGCTGAATATGTGGTTGCAGGCAGTTGCTATGCTCAAATTCTATTCATCAAACAAATATTTCTAGATTTTGGGATAAAATTTGATAATGTGCCTCTGTAGTGTGATAATAAAAGTGCAGTAAAAATAGCAAACAATCCGGTCCAACACTCTAGAACTAAGCACATTGAAATCGAGACATCACTTTATTCGTGATCATGTTGCTAAAGGAGATATTGTGCTTAGTTATGTAGAGCGAGGATCAATTGGCTAATATTTTTATTAAACCACTTGATGAGATAAGATTCTCAAAATTGAGAAATGAACTGAGTATAATTGATTATTCAAATATTGTTTGATGATATCACATTAAGGGAACAAGTTTGCCTACTATGCATCTCTTGATACCCACTATGTGAGTAAATAGATCCAAAGTGCTGAATTAAGATCAAAATGATATCTTTGTTGTAACCGTTAACTTAAAATTGAGAAAATCTTTCTTTGAAAGTCTTATCTTACTATGCTTCTTTCTTATCTCATCTAACATAGTAACTAAGTTAAAACTATGTCTTTTCAAAACCTAGTGGCAAAATCCAACTAAACCCATCTATTCGATTGCTTGAGTCTTTCGGTGAGCTTAAGTTGTAAATACTAATGCTCATATGAAAAATTGGACTCAAACATTTCCTAAAAATTGCAATTCTTCCAAATTTGTGTTTACCTTTTGTTGTGTTAATTTCTTATCTTAGTTATATCTATTAATTTCAATCTCGAAACATACTCTTATAAAGGACTAAAATCGGTTGGAATGAGCGCCAAAAGCTTATTCGCACGGACCAATCTAACAGAAAGTCTATGCATGCCGGACCAAAATATTTGGTCCGTCATACATCAAAACTTTGGTCTCGAGCTCTTCGAGAACAAAACCCTTTGTCACGATTTTTTGTGCGGCATAAAAAGCAGAATCTATGTTCTATATATCAAAATAGTCGACATATGAGGAAATGTTTCTAAGCTCATTTCTTATCTAAGTTCAAATGGATTTGACCTATTTTATAAAACTTTTTCTCCTTACCTCGGTTTCAAAATGTATTCAAAATCTTGTCTATTGCTTTAGGACTTATCTAAATGCTAACCTATCCTTGATTTGGGACCCTAAGTAAAAAGCCCATTCTATTTTCACGAAAGGGTCCCACCATCTTTCTTGAGCTTTGTTTCTCTCAACCACCTTGTGTTAAATGGTGTCGATTCTCAAGGTTCCTTCATACTTTTCACCCACATTCAATGCAGATAACTTCCTCTTTCCACAAATTTCCTTTCTTTGCTCTTGCCGCTTGCGTAACTTCTCTTGACGAAAACCCTAGCTCTTTCTTCACAGAAGCAATCCCAAGTCGGGCATTGCAGCGGTGTTCCTCACGGTCATCTTCTTGCAGAATCATCGGAAGAACTCGATAAGTTTCACCTTGAACTCTTTCCTCTTCTTGTCAAAAACCTAGACTTAGAACTTAGAAACCGGTGCTTTCTTTTTATTTAGGTCGGGTTTTGTGCAGGAAAGAGTGCGCATTTGAGTCTGTCGACAAGGAGAAAATTTTCAACTAGTAATCAAGATAAGGTCAAAGAACCCGGATAAAAGGGGACTAATTGGGAAAATAGTTGATAAAGTAAAAGGCAAAAGCAGAAAGTATCTAGTTCATCTCCTAGAATTTCTCTGCCTAGACAACCTCAAGGTCTTGTTTTGATTCAAGATGTGCACAATCGAGAAAGAAATAATAGAAAGTTAGTTACTTCTCATCCGAGGAAGGAAAGAACGAAGATGAAGTGGAATCTGAGTCATCCTCACGAAGATAGTGAATATGAACACGATGAGTGAATCTTCATCGAAAATCTTGAATTAATAACTGAAGTTGACTTACTAAGCGGTGAAGATCTATCACGCCCTTAGTGGTAGAAAGTTAAGAAATTTGTGAGACTAGTAAGTGAAAGGGCTTGGTTTCTGCATCTAAACCGATCTTGGGTAAAAACTTTGTGCCTTTACTCCACAAAAACATTTACAATGTTTATCTAAATAGAGTGGATGGAAAAGGAAAAACAATCCCAACTTTGTCTAACCATCAATATGTGGATTAGGGAACAAGTAAATTCTATAATTGGTTCAAATAGGTTGTTTGTTTGCATAAACTCCACCCCGGATTGGCCTATTTAATGTCAAACAAGACCATACCTTGGAGTATTTCAAGAACCCTAGAGTTCTATGCATCTTTATTAGTGAACAAATGAGAAATCATATCATGTTCACTATTAATGGAAAGATAAGAAAAATAAGACACCACAATTTGAATCAGCTATTGGAGCCTCAAGTCCATTAGTAAGTAGAACAAGAATCTTTGAAAAGATGTATCCTGTGAGAGATGGAGATTGATTGGTGACATGCACGATCTACAAGTGTCTAATCATATTTATAAGGATATCACAAGTGCGATTTCAATCCCAATAGAGTTTCATGCCTATCAAAAGAAGCAAAGAATATTGCTCTTGGTATTGAGACACACCAAATTTCCAAAATCAGGATATAAAGAAGGTGTGACCCCAACCCTAGCTCACTGCACTTTGATATTGTCAAGGCAACCCATTGATCTAGTGGATTACATCTTTGGGGAAATGGAAGAAGCGGTATATAGAAAATTGGGCGATCCTGCGCCTTTTTGCCAACAAATTACTCAAGTTTTGATGGCTCAAGGAATTATTTCCCAAAATGATATGAACAGGGAATTTAAGTGTTTCCCAAAAAGTATAATATGCACAAGTCTCTTGGACAGATTTGAGGTCCTTGGTTTTCTTCAAGGGTTACAAGTAAATCAACACAGTAGAAGAAGAAGAACCGATTCATCATGATCAAGAAGAAGAAGTGAATGAACCAAGTAAGGAATTGGTTCTTGAATATGGGACTCTGAGATGAAGAAGAGTCGAGATGATGAACACGAAGACAGATTTGACAACAACGATCACGGTGGTTACTCTCTAGCCCATGGCGATGGCGGCGATGATTATCACTATTATGGCAGTTATCATTCATCGGCGGTTTTGCAGACATCAAGAGCTCAAGTCATAGACAAATGCCTTTAGATAACAGATTATCATAGTAGTCACCAAAGGCACCGGTGCCTAACAAAAGCACAAATCTGGGTATGATAGAGAGCCTAGTGCTCAAAGTATAAGCAAGGCTAAATCTGAAAATGGAAAAGAGCCAAGTGCTCAAAGTATTAGCAAGGTTAAATCTGGAAAAGAGCCTAGTGCTCAAAGTGGACACAAGAGTAAAGCTTCTAGTCATGGTCACTCTCCAAGGCTGTTACTTAATTTCAGGTTCTCTCTCGGAACCAGCGAAAGTGATTCATGGAAGTGAATCACGGAATGAGGATGATCTTGCAACTTAGGTTCTATCAAGCTCGGTTGCTCAATCCCAAAATGAAGAGCAACAAATTCACTATCTTCAAGAATTGGCAGTAGAAGCAAGATTCATGCAAGATCAAGGCTTTGGGCCTAGAGCCCATGATTATGAAATTTGGAGGGTGCAGAATGCCCCAAGCTTTTGAGTCATTTATCCACCCCATGATGCATCCAGATCATGATCAAAGAGATACATTTCCTGGATGGCAAAATCTGTTTGACCTTCAGCATTCCCTTTCACCTCATCAAAGGCAACCTGAGCAGGGACAGCAATATAATTATCAGGCTCAAGAAAGTTTCTGGGATACACAACCGGCCTGGTTTCAATCCTATGAACAACAATACTATGCTGACCAAAGAGGATTTCAAGCAAGATACATGGAAGATCAAGAAATAGCTGCTCAAAGACAAGAAGAACACATGAATGCTCTTAAATAGTACAATGACTAAGTACAAGAGCAAATGAGACAGCAATATGAAGAACAGGCAAAAAGGGGGAGATTGATAGCATCTAGGCCCCCCTCAATTTTTATCATGTTTTATTAAATAGTTTTGGTGTTGATGACCGAGTTAATAATTCCTCACACTATGAAGAGCATATGCTGAAATCATGGATGGAGCTAATTGGACAAACAAGATTAAGGTACCTTATTACTAGTTTATGACTTGGGAGTTGATTCAAGTCAAATAGTTAGGATTATTTTTCACTTTGGTTGTACTATAAAGAGGGACTTTGCATAAGTTGGTAATTTGGTTTATAAGGCTAAGACAAAACTAGACTGCTTGGAGTTAAATCTCTTAGTTTTTTGCTTCTTGAATCAAAATCCCTATATACAGCAAGTCCAAACTATGTGACGGACCAAAATTCAGTTGTTCATTTCTTAATTTTGTCACAAACTAGCCAAAGTCCTTATCTCAAACCAAAGTCAGTCTCTCAAACCAAAGTCAGTACAGTTCAACATCAAAATACTATGTAGTCAAATTCTGATTAAATTCTATTCATTTTCAATGGACCAAACCTCATATTCTTACATACCAAAGTTCGTAGTGAAAACTTCTTGAAGAAATTCAGCTAACTAGTTTTGCCCATCTATGACGGACCAAATATTTTGGTCCAGCATACATGTGCTTTCAGCTGAACTAAAACTTCTCAGATGCCCATCTATGATGGACCAAATTTTTTGGTCCGCCATACACATATCCTTTGACAAATCAAAATTTTTGAGGTTGTCATCTATAACGGACCAAACTTTTGGTCTAGAATAAATTCAAAAATAACTATCTTTTCGATAGACAAAACCTTGATATTCATTCCTTGAATCCATGATCAAAATCATATTCCATTTCAGAGAATTTCTCATCTATGATGGATCGAATGTTGCTAATTCAAAGTTTAGTCCATAGCAAATTCAAATCTTCGATTAAACTCTTTTGTGTCAAAAATGGTCCATAGCTACTGATCTCTGCAAAATCCATCTATGATGGACTAAATTTTTGGTCCGCCATACATGTAAGACTCTTTTTATTGACGCCGGACCAAATGTGCTGAATTCCCCATGCATGACGAGACCAAATTTTTTGCATCCGTCGTAATTATCTGAATTTGGTCCGTGATATACATGATCGATGTCGCTAAGGTAAAATATTTAGTCATTGTAAACGTGTTTTAGCTCTATTTTGACACTCCACAGCGCGTGCAACATTTCTTGTGGTAGGTACAGCGGCTATATTCATCAAAATTGGCTATATAAGCACTACAGAGCCATCTACCATAGAACTTTATGAACTCCTTGACATCTTAGCATTCAAAGAGCTCTCATTCTCAAAAAAGTGCATGCTTCACTCTGAAACTCAAAACCTCATTTTTCTAAGTGTTTAGCTTCAAGCTTGTGTCTAGTGCTGTAGTTTACGAGTGAACCAAGAGACAAAACTTGTGCAAGTTTATTATTCTTGGATCTCTGTGATCCTAGACAGTTTGGAGGAGGTGAAAAAGTGTGACCTATCCAAAGAAGATTGTGGAAGGCCACTTTTGGTTGCGAAAGGTTTGGAGCTCACCTCACTGGAGTAGTGAAAGAGCTACCCGAATGATTACCATAGCTACTGCGACTAGCTGTGGTGAAGCAATACTTCGAGAGAAGTGCTTCAACGTGGAGTAGGAGAAGGGCTCCGAACCATGGGATAAATCCTTGTCTCATTCTGTACTTTACTTAAGTTATGTTGCTTTCGCTGTTAGAATTGTTTGTGATATTCTTCTGTTACTTTTTGTCTAAGTAATTCTCTTCTGTTAAAATAATCTTCTGTAACTGTGAAGTTAAAATTTGAAGAGTTGCCTCTTCACCCCCCTCTAGGCTAACTCATTCCTACAGTTAAAATAAGCACCCAGGGCATGGCACTCACGACTCAGCTCAAAACTATGTGAATTGGGGTTTACACCATCAAGAGCAGATACCTCACTCTTTATATACAATCATAACGGAGATACAATGTATATGCTCGTGTATGTGGATGATATAATTGTAATTGGATCTTCAGATCAAGCAGTGTATAACCTATTGCAGAAGTTACAATTAGACTTTGATATGAAGGATTTAGGTGACCTTCACTATTTTCTGGGCATTGAGGTGAAGAAGACTGTCACTGGAATTACTCTTAATCAGTCCCAATACACGCTTGAACTTCTTAAGAAGATGAATATGGAAAGATGTAAAGCAGTAGCCACTCTAATGACTGTCTCTAAAAACTGTCAAGGATTGAAGGTACTCCACTTTCATCTGATGATGCAACAATATACCGAAGCATAGTAGGAGCACTACAATATCTTACTTTGACTCGGTCGGACATATCATTCTCAGTGAATCGAGGTGTGCCAATTTCTTCACTCTCCTACAAGTCAACATCTTACAACAGTGAAAAGAATACTGAGATATCTCAAATTTACAAGTGCTCTTGGTTTATCAGTTAACAAATCAAGCTCCGAATTAGTGAGTGCCTTCTCGGCGTAGATTGGGCTGGGTGTCCAGATAATCGAAGATCCACAAGTGGATTTGCCATATTCTTTGGCTCCAATCTCATATCATGGAGTTCAAGAAAGCAAGCCACAGTTGCGATCAAGCACTGAAGTGGAGTACAAAGTACTGGCTAATCACGACTGCTGAAATTATTTGGGTTCAATCCTTGCTTAGAGAACTTGGAGTGTTTCAATCAAGAGCACCATGCCTGTGACAATCTAGGAGCCACTTACTTATCAATAAACCCAGTGTTTCATGCAAGAACAAAGCATATTGAGGTGGATTACCATTTTGTTCGTGAAAGGGTTGCGCTCAAGGCTTTGGAAATCAGATTTGTCCCAAGCCAAGACCAAGTTGCTGATGTATTTACAAAGCCAATTACATCAAGATTGTTAGCAGCTGCTCAGCGCAATCTCAATCTGACGATGAGTTGAGATTGAGGGGGCCTGTAAAGAAACGTTGCCTTTGTTTACTTAGTCTTCCTATAGTAATTCCTTTTGCTATTCTTTCTCTTGGTTTTTAGGATAGTCAGAAACTCACGTTACTAGCATGAGCGCCACTCTCTGTAACTAATACCCGAGTCTATAGGATCTTACTTGTGCATGCAATGGTTTATATAAATATAGCAGAAACTGGCACCTATGCGTGTCGGGACTACAACTTCTTCTTCATTCCAATTTTACATATTGAATTGTATGCACCAACCAGTTCACCCAAAAGCTTAAGTGGTGAGGAGATATGGGCAATTCACTTATACTTTAACACTCCCCTCATATACAAGCTCCCTCAGGGCCTAGACGCGTAGAATAGAAGTGGGCTGTATTTTTTAATGCACCAATCGGGTCTTGAACTCGAGACCTCTTGGCTTTGATACCATATTGAGTTGTATGCACCAACTAGTTCACCTAAAAGCTTAAGATGATGAGGAGAGGTGGGCAATTCACTTATACTTTAACAAAGACAACCTAGATCATCAAACTCACATCAAGGGCTGCTACACAAGCGAGCTTAAGAATGTTGGAAAGGATCTTCACCACTCATTTTGGTGGACTAGATTATAAAGGTGCAGATTAACCATATATAAATAGAGTTATATAACAAATACAATTTTATTTCAATCATTGGAAGTAGTGTGGTATATCAAAGATAATTATATCACAATATCTAGATGTCGGATTGTAACATCCCAAAATTTTCAAAATAGGATAAGTAAAAATTAAAAATCTAAAAATAAAATTTTCATCGAAACCAAGATTATTATTTCAAATATTATTGCCTTCTTCATTTTCTTGTATTTCAACCTGAAGGGAAAAGAACAAGTTGCTACATTAAAATTTTTGTCCAAAATAAACAAACTTTGAAAATTTGTTGAAATGTAATTTTATTTTGAATTCCCATCTTTTCTGATTTTTTCTAACCTTATTGATTATTCTTAGATATTTGGCATTAAAGAAAAATCAAGTAATGAAATTAGTAAAAGAGTAAAGGTAAAAAGATGAAAATAAAAAGCTAGAAAAAATGCCATTAAACTTTGATGAGTCTTCATTACATCCTTTCAGCTGTTCAAAGATTTTTAATGAATTTGATAATGAAATGATTTATGAAGTGACATGTTTTGACTTCAAAACAGTGGTATGCTAAAATTTTACAAAATTAGTCAAAGCTTATCTCTAGCTAAAATTTTTTACCACTCTACCACATAACAATATTAACCCCTGGTAAAAATATGAAAAAGTAATGAGTATATTTAGTGCCTTTTAAAATAAAATTTTTAATAATTACACTTAGACTTTTTATTTTAAAATTTTTTCTATAATTTATGTGGGCCATATTACGTCAAAATAATTTAACACATCCACCTCTGCAAAATTTGGGTCCAACTCATCGATGAGGTTCACCTACCAAACGCCAGCTCAGCTAAATATATTAGGAAAAAACGTAATTGAGAACTAGCGAAAATGGCCGCAAGTTTATTAGCGGGTCATGAAAGTAATTTACGTGTTTAGAGAGCTAAGTGGCACGACCGCGAAGTTTAGCAAGCTGCAGTGCAATTCGCTATTTTAAATACAGTGATATCAGAGAACTTTTATATGAGATGATACGTAGGGTCTTCTAAAACGGCAGTAACAGAGGATGGTTTGTTCAGACTTCACCACTTGTATCTATCTACTAGAATAGTTTAGCGGCGTATCGCCGAGCGTGTTATTTTTTCGAAATAATTTAGTTTTTTCCGTCGGCTTTTTGTTTTAAAAATCGTCGAAAAGCGTATGAAATGGTTGATACAAACATATCCATGATTCGCTCATCGAAAAGATCCTTTTCGTGAAAAATACCGGAATGATTCCGAACGACTATGTTTTTTCGTATTTATTTAGGGTCCTTCCACGAAAGATTCATAATTTTTCGAACCGAAGGTTTTCGTAAAAACCGCGTGAAGAACCTACGTAATTATGCATTTTTGAGGTACCTACGTGAAAAGGGAAAAAAAGCGCGCCGAGCGACGGCCAGTGTCGTTGTTTTTTCCATGAAACAATTTCAGTTTTTCGTCGACTTTTTTAAATCGTGGAGGAAAGCGCGAGAAGCGGTTGAAAAAACACAAGTGTATTTGCGATTGAGCTAAATCGAAAGATCCTTTTCGTGTAAAATAGCGGAATGATCCAAGCCAATCGTTTTTTTTAGAGTATCTATTTAGGGTCCTCTTCACGAAAGATCGCGTTTTTCTAAACGAAAAGTCTTCTTTGTAAAAACCGCGAGAAAGATCTATCGTAATTACAGAATTTTGGAGGACCAAAGCATAAAAATTTTTGAGCCAAAGAAATTTGGCCGTAAGAAAACGAGCAACAGCGCCGCGTTATTTTTTCGTGAAACAATTTCGTTTGTTTTAAATGGGTTTTTAAATCATCGAGGCAGCGGAGCGGTTGAAAGAATATAAGCGTCGCATTTGCGCTAAATTGAAAAGTTTTTTCATAAAAATAGCAGGATAATCTAAGCGACACTACGTTTTTTGGTATTTATTTAGAATTCCTCCACGAAAGATTCGGGGTTTTGAACGAGAAGGTTCTCTTTGTAAAAACCATGGGGCGAACATACATGTATTTTTTACATGTGAAAAGGAAAAACAATTTCGTTTTTTCTTAAATCGGCGGAAGCATAGCAGATTTAAAAAGGACACAAGCGCGCTGCGATCGCTGGAAATAGAAAAAGGCCATTTTAGGTGTAAAATAAGCAGGAATGATCCAAGCGCCACTACATTTTTTGGTATCTATTTAGGTCCTCTCACACGAAAGATCGGCGTTTTTTTAAACGAGAAGGTCCTTTTAAAAAAAAGTGAAAAGGACCTATCGTAATTATAATTTTTGAAGGGACTAAAAGCATAAAAAATTAAGGCGAGCTCACGGCGGCGGCTCGGTTCAAAATCCGCAGCCGAGAATACTCCGGAAATAGAAGAGGATAATCCAGCGATCTGCGTTTTTTGGTATTTATTTAGGGTTCCTCCACGAAAGATTCGCGGGTTTTTTGAACGGAAGGTTCTCTTTGTAAAAAACCATGGGACGAACATACATGTATTTTTTACGTGAAAAGGAAAAACAATTTCGTTTTCTTCGTCGGAAGCATAAGAAGCGATTAAAGGACACAAGACACAATACGCGATCTAGCTGAGACAGAAGGCCATTTTAAGTAAAATAATAGGAATGATCCAGCACGCCACTACATTTTTTTGGTATCTATTTAGATCCTCTCACGAAAGATCAGCGTTTTTTTAAACCAGAAGGTCCTTTTCGTAAAAAACCATGAAAAGGACCTATACGTAATTATAATTTTTTGAAGGGACTAAAATGCAAAAAAAAATTGAGCTGCCGGCTCGGCTAAAATAGAAGAGGTATGATGATATGCTGCTTGTTTTCTAGCGTTGAGATGTTAAATACTTTTAATTTGCTTCGCTAGAACTTCCATATATTGGTTTTAATTACCAGGGACATGCAAACGCTTGTTCCAAAATGTTTATACTAGATAAATTTTATGGTGGATAACATACATAGTAAGTAATGGTAGTAGAAATTAAATTTAGTCATCCATTTCTCAAGGGTATTTTAGACTTTTCTATCCATTCATCAAGAGTATTTTAGACTTTTCATAATTATTCCGCATTTGGATTTACGAATACGATAATCTTCGGAGATTTTTATCTATTCATTAAGCCATTCATCAAGATCACGAGCGTGTTTCACCGTAGAGGACAAATAAAATAAGAGATTTTTGCCATTTTACCTCTCTGTGAATTTTAATATCAATATTACGGTGGTAGTATAACTAGATCTAAATTGATTTCAACCATTGGATACAAAGGAATAGACTACTTATATTAATTTTAATCTACCGTAAAAAAAAATCTTATACTAACCCACCCAATTAGAAAGTCGAACGATTGCAGTTCTTTCCGCTACTGATCTCAAGAAGCATGACGCCAAAGCTATACATACGGCGGTCTTAACCGAGAAATACGTGGTATACTACCTTCCATATTAGTGGAAGGATTCACGCCACCGTCAATTTGGCGACGGCTCGACTCAAATAATTTCGCGAATTGGTCTTTTGGAAATTACAAAGCAGGTCCTTAGCGATTTTCTGAAGAGGAAGATTTTTCCTCTAAATTGGCGCTTAGGTCCCTCGTGCATTATTTTAATTTGAGCCGAGTCACGGTTCCTCAAAATATTCGCGAATTGGTCCTTTTGAAATTACAAATGTGTCCTTCATGATTTTCTCGAGAGAGGAAGATTTTTCCTCTAAATTGCGTTTAGGTCCCTCGCACCATTTTACTTAAAAAACTCCCGTTAGATTTAAATCGCGAACAAGCCCTTTTCTAATTTTTTCGTGATAGCGACCAGTCCAAAAACGACATTCAGTCCTTACTTTACGCGTCTAGGTCCTTTCTCCGTTTTCCGGAAAAATATTTTTGTCACTAGAAATACGTGTGCAGCCCGCTTTTCCCGGAAAATGTTTTTGGTCTCGTTTTTCCGAAAATATTTTTGTCACTAGAAATACGTAATGCAAACTCCGCTTTTCCAAAAAAATGTTTTTGTCACTAGAAATACGTTAGTGCGCCCGCTTTTCCGGAAAAAATGTTTTTCACTAGAAATACGTGTGCATCTCTGTCTCTAGACTTTTCCCCACCTCGATTTCCTATATCGAACTCTAATATTTTTAAGCATATATTATTACTCTACTGAACGCGCCGGTCTCTAATATTTTTTAAAACATGTTAAGCTCGACAAAAAGAAGGTTGTCAACTCTAATAATTTTTCACCTTTTTCCTCTAGACTTTTTCCCCACCTCGGTTTTCTAGCTCGGTCTCTAATATTTTTAGAACGCTTTCATCGCCGTAAATATCGTGCAGCTCTATCTCTAGACTTTTTCCCCAGCTCAATTTCCCACTCGAACTCTAATATTTTTAAACATATATTGTTACTCATGAACGCACGATCTCTAATATTTTAAAACATGTATTATTACTCCTGAACGCGTAGAGTGTTGAGATCGACAAAAGAAGATTGTCATCTCTAATAATTTTAGCCCTTTTCCTCTAGACTTTTCCCCAGCGGTTTTCCATTTCGGCCTCCAATGTTTTCAAGATAATTAAATCGAAGGAGATATTTCTACAACTCTATCTCTATTTTTCCCCATTTCGATGATTCAAAAAAACCGCGAAAAAAAAATACATGCAGTGTTATCTTGCGAAATTTTTTTCTCGTTTTATCCGTTATGCTCATTATTTCGACGATTTAAAATAAGCATAAAATTTCAACGAAAAAGCGGCCTTGCGCATGTTACGCCAGCGAAAAATTTTGTGTTCTTTCGTTCGCTCATTATTTCGCGATTTAAAAATAGAAACCGCCGAAAAAATTTATGAAAAAAAATGACAGCGGCAGTATTATAGGCGCGAACAATTTTCTAGTATAGTAGATAGCAATTAACCTTCTTCACAGAATAAACGCCCGCAAATATTAGGGCATCATATGCCATAATATATTCGAAGCATGTGATGCAATCTTACATACACTCATCCGCAGATCGAGGTAATAACATCGGAGAGATGCCAAATCACTAGTCTTTGGAGTCCAGTCACCATCTTCGGTGTTAGACTTTCTCCAACAATTTTGCTTCATTCCCTTCTTTTCTCTTATTTCTTTCCCCATATTTATTCCATTTATTTCTATCATCTCTAGCAGCATCTCCTCGAAAGGTTTTGTATAGAGATTGGAGAAAATCCTTCGAAGAAATCGTGAAGAATTCGTTGGAATGCTTGGGATCTATCTGCAAAAGGATTTAGTGATTGAAGGGATACCACTGAAGATAATCTTACATCTGTATGGGCAGAAATCTGGGCGTGTAGATAAGTTAGCCCTGGGCATTGATTGGGTAAATCCTTCAACTTCCGCCAGGGCAACACAAATCTGCACTCTGCAGTGTTTATATATATATATATATATATATATATATATATATATATATATATATATATATATATATATTTAAACGAACTTACAGTACTCTTTTATCAGTATACTCATACAATAATTATAAGATACTCAATGTGAGCCACATGAAAAAATTGCAAGGAGTCCATAATTTTGCATATTTTGCAAATACCTCCATATATGTACATAAAAAGGAGTATGTCAAAAATATACATACCACTTCTGAAAAATGTACATACCACCTAGATGATCTTATATACTCATATACTACTGGCGTACATACCCTCCATCATAATTACAGTTTTTTCAACTATTAGGAACTATTGGTTTTTTTTCGCTTCTATTTAGTGAAACTATAAATTTGAAGAGAACTTGTATGTAAAAGCTACGGGTTTTAGAATTAACGTTTCTTATAATAGACTGACAGGTGTGGGCTCATATGGTAGCCTCATGTGCAGTGAAATGAGAAATAAGAGCGCATGAGGCTCTTGTGTGGGTCCACACTAATAGACACTGTTATAAGGAGAGCAGTGCATTCAAAACTTATAGTTTTGTGACATAAACTCTCCTAAAATTTGTAATTTTGTGAAATAGGAGCTAAAACCTTAGTTTTATAACAGTTAAGTACAAGATTCTTGTACTTTAAGTGAAATTTACTCGTTTCTTTTTAGTTTTTGTCTTCTATGTATCTAATAATTTATATCAGAGCATGCTTTTTAATCTTTAAATTCTCCAATCCAAAATTGTATTTACTAAAAAATAAGTGTAGTTCCAGGATGCTTGTGATTAAATTATTTTAACTTTGATCAATACTATCCTTATGATATTTAGATTGGCCAAGTAAAATTAATATAAGTAGATTTGTCTTGAGGAATATCTTAACACTATTACAATTTTATTAAGCAGTTTTACAAATATTTTAAATCAAGGTCAAATATTATATTTTAGTGAGCGATGGTGGCTAACCTTTAAGACCTTCTATGGATGGATCTACTAGATAGTACAGCGCGTTAGCTGCACCACGCAAATCTCACTCCGGAGTTTTGTGTTCCAAAAATGGTAGAAGGATCTAAATGTAATTTGAAATATTTCGAGCTTAAAGAAACAACCATATCTAAATGTAATTTTAAATCTTTAGGGTTTAAAAACAAGGCACCCACATTATATGTACTAGTACAAAATATCATATTATTACAAATTTTTTCTCGTGTTCGGCGTTTGCGATGTTGTATTCTTGATTCTTATAAGCGCTGACTAACGCCAACGGCCATGGCGTAGCGCTATTTTACCTAGTATAAATTATTAGTGAGTGGTCCATTCTCCGTTTCCTCCTCTCTAAGAAAATAACATATCAACATATGGATCATATGATAAAAGGAAACCAACCGTATCTCTCTTTTAATTCGTCCACCCATTCCCCTGCTGGACCATTACCTAACTCTCTCTCTCTCTCAGAGGCAACTGAAAAATGTAACTTTAATTTTGTAAACACATGATATGATTTGATTACTTACTTAAAATTATGTTTCCTCAATGCACGAGAGCACAAAACTAGTAGTTCTATGAACTTGTATGATATAAGGGCTCTATAATGCCAAAAACAATGGCATTTGATAGAGTTGGACACAGAGGTGAGGACAGCCATACATAAATCTCAGCACATATTAAATTGTGAGAAATCAACTAAACATACCTAAAATTTTTCATCAACTAATTACTTGACGAATAAAAAAAAGGGAACGTATCCTGTGCACACAGGACCCCTTATGCACACCTTTGCAGTCCATCTCAGCCCTCCTGCTAATCAGCAACGCTTGGGTCTTTTTCACAAAACCCCAGCGAGTCCCCCCATCGCATCGGCTCCCGCCCTCCCCTTTGCATTGGCTCCTCGCGAGAACAACCCCGACGCAGCGGCTCAGGATCGCCGCGCCCTAACCCGCCCGCCTTGCGCCCAGAGCGTGATCGCCGTGCCCGCGGTTGAAGATCCTCCACGGGCGAGGATTTCCGCGTCGGCGCCGCCGTCGCCTCTGCAGCACGATCGCTGCCCGTCGCCCACAAATAGTGCGCTTCGCGCGCGTCGACCGAGATCGCCGCGCTGTCTTGCCGTCTGAGATCGCCGCCTGCCGCCGTCGTCGCTCCTCGATGAGGATTGCCGCGCCCGCTCTCCCGTGCCTCTCCTGCGGCGATGGGCTGCTTTGCAAAACAATAACCGCCGCGCCTCCGTTCGCCCATGGTTGCTTTGCATGGGCAATGACCGCGCTGTCCTCCGTTAGCCCACGGTCGCGCCCGGACTGACGGCCCGCCAAGATCATGTTGCTGTCTCCCTCCCCATGCCATCATCGAAAAAAGCAAAGCCATCTTTATGCTACACTACCAAGACAGATCTCCGCAGCCGAAATTGGACACTATTGTTTATGTCGCCAACCAGATGAACAACGGCAAAAATTCAATGAGAATGGCGCCATCCAAATCTCCATTAAGCCTGTAAGAAGTCAGAATGAGCACTCAGAAAAGAAAATGTAGCATCCTCTCTTGGTGAGTGGTGTTGTCTTGTTCATTTTCATAATGTTTGTGTGTCCCCAATTAATTTTTTTATGTGTTGTATTGTAGTGTTCATCATTTACACCGATTGCGAGGACAGCAGCTTGCCCGTTGTAGGGATGTCGTTTGAAAATATGGATGTCGTTTTGGAGTTCTACAAGACTTATGCACATAAAGTTGGTTTTTCTGTTCGTGTTGGTCAACGAGAAGAAAGAAAATGATGTTGTTCAATGCAAACGGTTTATGTGCTCAAGGCAAGGATACAAGATAGAAAGAGAGTAAAGGAAAAGTTGATCCCTCCCATCGAGAAGAAGGTGGCTGAAACTAGATGTGGATGTGCGCACATATCTATGTCAAGTTGTGCAGTGATAACAGGTACAAAATAATTTCCATGATTGAGCAACATACTCATGCTTTCGTCTCGCCGAGATAAGACACATTTGATTAGGTCGAACCGTGTGGTCGATAAGAGAGCTAAGTAAACACTATTCACATGTCACAAGGCAAGTATTGGCACCTCACAGGCATATAGGATCCTTCATGTTAGTGAGGCGGCTCTGAGAATGTTGGATGCACTAGGCGGGACTTACGGAACTACTATCGTGGTCTTAGGCTAAGAATCAAGGATGCGGATGCTCAAATGTTTGTTGCACAACGAGAGAAAAGAAGGAGGTAAATCCAGCATTTTCTATGACTTTGGCGTCAATGAACAGGGTAGGCTTATGAGGGTGTTCTGGGTTGATGCTATAAGTAGGAAAAATTATAAGCATTTTGGTGATGTAGTATCGTTCGATTCCACATATACTACTGAACCAATATAACATGATATTTGCTCCTTTATAGGAGTGAACCATCATTTGCAGAGTGTATTTTTAGGGCTGCATTCTTGTCAAATGAAAAGGTTGAGTCGTTTGAATGGTTGTTTACAACTTTCTTATTGGCAATGGGAGGACAAGCGCCGAGACCATCGTAACGATGAAGACGCTAGCATGAAAGCCGCTATTAGTAAAGTTTTACGAAGCAGTTCATAGACTTTGCATGTGGCATATCATGGAAAAAGTTCCTAGAAGATTGGACCTTCCGTTAGACAGGACTCTCATTTTTGGACAAGATTAAATTCACGTGTTTAGGGCTCAGAGGTGGTGAAGAATTTGAGACACAATGGAATTCTATCATATCGACTTTGACCTTGGGGAAATGATGGTTGGCTAAAAGGTATCACATTCGTGATTCATGGATTCCACTTACTTCATGGACATACCTCTAGCAGGGCATTCTTAGAACCACCTCAAGATCGAGAGAGTGCAAACTCATTTTTTAACCGTTTTATTCGCCATGAGTTGTCTTTTGTTGAGTTTTGGCTTAGGTTTGACATGACCTTGGAATGCCAACGTCGAGAGGAGTTAAAAGTGATAACACTAGTTTACATACTACACCACATTTGTTGACTCTATGGTTTGTGGAGAAACAGGGTAGTATATTGTTCACACATGAGGTGTTCAAAAAATATCAAGAAGAGGTGGTTGCTGCGAGAGACCGTTGTTCTGTCTTGAGAATGATACAAGCCAAGGGAAAAAAAGTTGTGACTATCAACGATGAGTCTAAAAAGGATAGGGAGGTTATTTGGCACACATCAGAAATGTTTGCAAATTGTTCTTGTAAGTTGTTCGAGTCGAAAGGTATTCCATGCCGCCATATTATATTAGTGCTAAGAGGTGAAAAAATTAATGAGCTACCAATGGCCTACATTATGAAGCGTTGGGAGAAAAAGTGCAAAAGGTAAATTTTATTTGATTTTGCATTTAGTTAGCTAATACTTCACTAACTTTCTTTTTTTTAATACTGAGCAAGTGTCTATGATGAAGAAGGGAATCTACTAGGCGATAAGCCCATTGACCACCCTTCAAAGGTAGCAACAAGAAGAATGATTTATTTGTGCGCAACAAGATGGAAGATTTAATTCAAAGGGCAAAGCACTCCAAGGAAGGAATGGACTTCTTAGTTTCAGGTGTCTTTAACATGGAGGCTCCTCTACAAGAGATAGTCCCTGAAATGACACAAACTAGGCAAGATGAGTACGAGGCTTTTATTGGTTGCAAAATTCCGGATGAAGTTGGGATACATCCTCCGACTGATATTCATTCCAAGGGGAGAAGCAAAAGAATCAAGAGAGGCAAGGAAAAGAAGGCAGCTGCTAAGCCACGTAAGGAAAGGATGCCAAGAATGTGCAAGACTTGCAATCAAATGGTACTCCATGATGCTAGAAATTGTCCAAACAAATGATTGTATAGATGGTGTAGAGACTCATTTTGTTAGGAATAGAGATACATTCTGTACTTTGATATAGATTCAAAAATTATTAACATGAATGGTACTCCATAAAGTTGATTTCTGTCTTGTTGCTTCACCCATCTTGCTCACTTGTTTACCATAGCAAAACTCAGCCAATGTTGGATTGGCATCACTTGAATTTGTTTATCTTCTGAAAAAAATATCCTGACAAAACTTTAGTTGACAAGCTTCAGGTTGGCATTCACAATTCAGTAGCCAATAAGCTCCATATCACATTCATACAACAATGAGAATGATAATCTTCTCATATACACAATTCACTAGCAAGAATTTCAGGTTGTCAAATGAGCTGATATATTCATACAAAACTGACAATCCTCTTTTTTACATCTCAGTTACAAAAATGAATTGAAAAATCATCTCAGATATTAGCCGCTAGTGTCTTCGATATTACATCTCAAATATTACATCACAATTACAAGGACCGTAGCATCCTGTCAATGTATCATTTGCCATTCACCTTGTCAGCCAGTCCAGCCAACAACAGCTATTGCCATTCACCTGATGCCATTGCTATTGGCATTCGCCTGATGCCATTCTGTCTTGTGCATGTCGTGTGTCCTGCATCTGCACCTGCCAGGGCCATTGCAGGTAAGTGCATACCCTTAAATCTTGTAAGGTACTCTAAAAAGAGGAAAATACAGCAAACTTCAACAGAAAGCATGTTTAGAATGTGGTGTCCTGTTAAAGAACAAAATCTTACACGCAAAAGTATATCGATTGATCTTGTATCAGCCAGAAAAGTCATATTCAAGTCGCTTAGTTGGATCACTTAACACTGAAAAAAAAGTGACAAATTAGATAATAGCAGATTCATAACCATGTATACAGGAAAAATCACATTATGTTATTTTTTAGAGTTTAGAGCTTATGGAATTTTATTTGAGATCCGTTGTAACTTACAGTCACTTTGGTAGTAATTTACTTATAGGTAGGGGTGTAGGGCTCCGCTTCCTCTATTCCCTCCCAGAAAAAAAGTCATAAACAAGTATATTGAGAAAACTCCTTGATGACAACATCCTATTCCTTGCATAACAGCCCTCCCTCCATCCCTAGACTGGAGCTATCCAGTTTGTGTATAAACCAACTAATACAATAATTAAGTCAACACTCAAGAACTTCTGATAGTAACATACTCATAAAGTAAACAACAAGTACTCTTGCCATTCAGGTCATGAGAAAACAAAGAAAAAAGATTATATTTTGGGCAGGCTGATAATATGCAGGGGTATAATGACTTGAACAATAGACTTGTAGTTATAATTAGCAACATCTTATTAAACTTAGGCCCTCATAAAGAAGTTACACACAAACTGACCTAGTGAACAACAGATCCGTCGAAGACAGCCTCTGCAGGACCAGTCATGTAAACATGATTGTTATCCTCCCTCCACTCAATTTCCAAAGGCCCGCCAGGCAAATCAACTATACATTTCTATATCACAAAAAAATGGGAACACACAAGGTATAGTAGAGATAAAACTAACAGAGCAAACAACAAAAGAAAGGACAATCCCGTTCAGCTCGGCCCTCAAGAACAGCTGCAACAACAACTGCACAAGCACCAGTCCCACAAGCAAGAGTTGCTCCTACAGTCAAAATCATAAAGTTTATTTTCTACATCCAGTCCTGGTGATAAATGCTTGGAGATACAAAAAAAAATCATGTATACAGGAAAAATCACATTATGTTATTTCAGCAAGAGAGCAGAACCGACAGGCTCAACTCAAGTTAGTTAAGAACCATACATCAAAATTTGATCAGTGCGCCTAGCAAAAAAACATAACACCCCTTTTGGCTACCTATAATTGAATTTAATTCATTAAATTGGATTCCAAGTCTCATTCTAGTTGAATTTGAATTTGATTCAAGCCAAATCCAAATCCAATTTTTCTGTTTGGGTGTCACTTCAAATACGACAAGATTGTAGGGCCCACCAATGCACCGCCTGCCAATGTGCACAAAGTAGCTTCTCTACAGGTTGAATCATCTGCAGCAAATTTCAGCAAACTAGTTAACTTGTCACATATACCACACATCCACACCAGTGCTACCATTTAAAGTGGATACCAGTGCCATCGCCGGTGGGGGAGCACACGGTGGGGATGTTGGAGCAGGGAGGCGCCGGCGGGGGGATGTTGGAGCGGGGAGGTGCCGGCGGGGGGATCTTCGAGCGGGGAGGCGCTGGCGGGGGGATCTTCAACCGTGGCGCGGCGATCACGTCCGGCACAAGGCGGGGCGGGTTAGGGCGCGACGATCCTGAAGCTGCGCGCGTCGGGGTTGTTCTCGGCGCGAGGCCGATGCAAAGGGGAGGTGCGGGAGCCGATGCGATGGGGGACTCATGAGGGGTTTTGTGAAAAAAGACCTTGAAGCGTTGGATTAGCAGAGGGAGGGCTGAGATAGACTGTGCGGCGTGTGCATAAGGGGTCTCAGTGTTGTACGGAGATACGTTCCCTAAAAAAAAAAGGCAAAGCCATTCTTTCTTCCCGTCCACGTGGCCAGTCATGAGCTGTTCTTCATCTCTTAAAAAAAGAAACGAAAAGAAAGGAAAGTCGAGTTCTTCACGCGATGCGAACTGCCTCCACGAAGGGAGGAGTTTTCACAGCCTACGGCCATCACCCCCACCAACCCGAACCAACACCGCCGACGCAACCACCACCACCATTGAGGGCGACCGCGAGCTCCCACGGATATAGAGGCGAGGCGGTGCCACCACTGGCTGTTCTTTCCTCTCCTCCGCACCCCCCCGGGGGCGGCCCCGAGCGCGAGCGGCACGCAGCGCCCACCACAGGTCGTGCCTCGTGCGTTGCCTCTCCTCCTAGCCGGACATGTCGCGCTGGGCGAGCGCCGCCCGCCAACCATACTCGGAGCTGGAGCAGATCATTAGAGACCGCGCCCACTCCGGAAACCTCCGCCCCGAGGACGCACTCAACTTGTTCGACGAATTGCTCAAGCAAACCAAGCCAGCCTCGGTTTATGCCTACAACGAGCTCCTCAATGCCGTCAGCCGCCCCCGGCCTCCTCCTCCGTGCGAGATGGCCCTGTGCTCGCCGTCTCCCTCTTCAACCGCATGGCCCGTGCCGGCGCCAAGAAGGTGGCTCCCAACATATGTACCTACGGCATCCTCATCGGCTGTTGCTGCCGTGTGGACCGCTTGGACCTTGGTTTCACCGCCTTCGGCCATATCATTAAGACAGGATGCGGGGTGAACGCCATCGCCTTCAATAAACTTCTCAAGGGTCTCTGTGCCAAGAAGAGGGTGGGTGAGGCCATGGACATAGTACTCCACAAAATGACCGAGCTCGGCTGCATGCCCTGTCGCCTCCTACAACATTCTTCTCAAGGGGCTCTGCGATGAGAAGAAGGAGCCAAGCTTCGAGCTGCTCCACATGATGGTTGATGATGAAGGCAGCTGCCCAGATGTGGTGTCGTACACCATCTTGATCAATGGCTATTCTAAAGAGGGTGAGGTGGACAAGGCTAGCAGTCTATTTCGTGAAATGAGGGATCGGGGGATTTCTCCGGATGTTGTGACTTACAACTCAATCATTGATGGCCTGTGCAAAGCTCAAGCAATGGACACAGCCCAGGAGGTCCTTCAACAGATGTTTGATAAAGATATTACACCGAATAATTATACATATAATAGTCTTCTCCACGGATATTGCTCTTCAGGACAGTGGAAAGAGGCTGTCAGAATTTTAAGTAAAATGTCCAGAGAAGGTCTTGAACAAGATGTTGTTACTTATAACTCGCTGTTGGGCTATCTTTGTAAGAACGGAAGATGTGCAGAAGCTAGAAAGATATTTGATTTAATGGTTGAGAAGGGCCAAAAACCCAATGTTACTACCTATGGCATTCTGCTTCATGGGTACGCTACCAAAAGAGCTCTTGTTGAAATGCAGGATCTCCTAGATTTGATGGTAGGAAATGGTATTCCACCTGACCATCATGTCTTCAACATACAGATATGGGCATACGCTAACGTGAAAATGGTTGATGATGCAATGCATATATTTAATAAAATCACGCAGCACGGACTGAGCCCTGATATAGTCAGCTATGGAACAGTAATAGATGCACTTTGCAAGACAGGTAGAATGGATGATGCTATTTCTCACTTCAATCAGATGAACAATGAAGGATTAATTCCTGACAACCTTGTTTTTAACACCATTATTCATAGCTTTTGCACCTATGGCAATTGGGAGAAGGCTGAGGAGTTAGTTTTTGAAATGATGAATAGAGGCATTCATCCGGCGCAGTGTTCTTCAACACAATAATGAGCAACCTTTGCAAAGAAGGAAGGCTTGTGGAGGCCCAAAATCTCTTTCACTTGATGGTGCATGCGGTGTGGAGCCTAATGTTGTTTCAGTATAATTCAGTAATAGATGGACACTGCTTAGCTGGCAAGATGGATGAAGCGACAAAGTTGCTTGATGATATGGTCTCATTTGGCTTGAAACCTAATGTGGTTACCTATAGCACTTTGCTTGATGGCTACTGTAAAAATGGTAGGACAGATGATGCATTAGCTCTTTTCAGAGAAATGATGAGCAAGGGAATTATGTGTGATGTTGTTACATACAACACTATACTTCATGGCTTATTTCAGACTGGAAGAACTGCTGATGCAAAGGAACTCTATCACAAGATGATCAAGAGTGGAACACCGTTGGATATTATCACTTACAAAATAATTCTAGGAGGACTTTGTAAAAATAATTCTGTTGGTGAGGCACTCAGAACTTTTCAGAAGCTACGTTCGATTGGTTTTCAGCTTGATACTTGGGCTTTCAATATTATGATTGATGCCTTGCTTAAACATGGTAGAAAGGATGAAGCCATGGATTTGTTTGCTGCTATCTCGACCAATGGTTTAGTGCCTAATGTTGTGACCTACAGGTTGATGATAGAAAATCTCATAGAAGAAGGATTGGTAGAAGCGTCTGATGATCTGTTTTTAGCCATGGACAAGAGTGGCTGTGCTCCAGACAGCCATATGCTTAATGCTATAGTAAGGAAGTTACTGGAGAGGTTACACAAGTAGGGCTGGCGCTTACCTCTCCAAAATTGATGAAAACAACTTCTCCTTGAAGCTTCTATTGCTTCCTTACTAATATCAGTTTTCTCAAAGCGAGAATATCAGCAACATGCAAAGGCACTCCTGAAAAATACCATTTTCTCGTGGATACAATGTCAGAGCTCTGAAGAAATCCGAATGGCGGAGGTTGAAGAACATCCAGAACGGGTGGAGGGTTCAGATTACTTGTTTCTTCCTTTTAGTGAGATCGGGCGGCTAGGGCAGTTTATGAGGATCCAAGGGCTCTTATTTGATAATGAAGTTTCCTGTAGAATCGGTAATTAGCTGTTGCTGGTAATAGTAATTGTCATGACTGTAAGCAGTGTTCTTTTACCATGGCTGTAACTCAGTGAAGACTATAAAAAGCGATAGGTTGTAACAGGATCGGGCATGGATTAATCTGAGAAGTTTCTCGTGCTCCCCATTTCTTATTGCATCTTTCCTTAATCCATTTTGCTATTTCTTCTGTATTTTTGCTTTCGATTGTTGCCTGCGATTCGGGTGTTTCTGTTGGATTCCTCAGGGGTCTGACATACAAGCAATTTCTGACTTGTTTCCCAGCAATGGTTTTGTGGCTGATAAGAACAGCCAGGAGTGTTACTTAATTAAATGTCTGGGCATATTCTCCTAACGGAGTGTGTAAGTATCCTCGTATTATTTCCCTTGTCATTTTTTTGGATGGTTAGCTTACTTTATTATTATAATATCACAACCTTTTTCTTATGTTGTCTAACAATAAAATCTTATAGTCTTGATATCCCAATGGGTTGAAGAAGGTCAGATGACCAAATGCAAGGAGTGTTATATCACAAAACTGTACCTTGGAACATTATGACTTTGCTGTGGAAATTTAGATGCGAATTAATGTTCTCTGATGGTAATCACAAATTAACAAATCATGACTTCTTTGTCATCTTTTCATGTGAATCACGAATGTGTCTATTACTATAGGTTTCTATTTTTTCTCATTTTTCCTTGCTAATATCTACTTGGCTATATGTGTTTTGCTGGTATTTGGTTTGTTTTGAAAGCTGTCAGCAATTGTCCACAAATTAATTAAAATTTTTATCTGTCGTGCATACTCCACGTAAGCCCTTTTCTTCAAAACTATATGTAAACCAGACTCCTAGATGTAATTGAGCCTTTCTTTTTAGTCAAATATACTATGATACTATTGGTTGTGTATGGAACACACCAAAGAACATTTTCTGTCAAACTTTATTCTGTTGAACTTTTGGATATTGAATTTCTGTTGATATGTCGACCTGTAAAGTGGCATTCCTTGGAATAATTTTTGATTTACTCCAGATGTTTATTTCCTTTTGTGGTAAACTGATAACAACTCTTGGAAGGGGAGTAATTCATCTATGGGAATGTTAAGCGGAATGTGCTCACTGCTCAACATATAATTAACTGGGTTTGTTTATTTGGAGTATGGTCACTAGTGGCTTTCATTTCCTCTTTATCTGTTGTGGACAAAACATACATTGTTGCAGTGTTCTTTACCGGTCAAAATGTCTGTTATGAAATGAGAGTGATATAGTGATTCTTTGCGTGAACATTTCTCTTTTTGTTAATTTGGTAAGTAATTGTGTTGTTTTCTTTTTCTGGGCTTGGGCAACATTTATGGTAGCGAATATTTAGGTATGCATTATCTGTCGTGGTTTCCTGGACAAAGAAGTATTGATGCAATGACGCAGTGTTCACCTTCTGGATCTTTTGGTGCACAATGAATGCCAGAATGTTTTTTGAGCAGTCAGAGTTGAATAGAAGCTGTTTTCGCAAACATTTTATCCAGAGTGCAGATATCTTTTCAGGTTGATTCAACGGTAGCACGATCATGGTTCCCACTTAGCTAGGCCAAGCCATTGCTGTTGTCGGCGATATTGGTGGTGACCCTTCTGGTGTTTCAGTGGAACATGGAGAGCCCACAGGAACGCCTACTTCGCCATCTTTATCTCCTGATGCCCCATTTGTCTCTGTCGGGTTTTGAGCCCGCAAGCTCTGATGTTGTAGAGGAACGTACCTATGTATCACCGATACACAATACTGGTACGATGATACCGGTATGGCAAAACAGCGAGTATATATGTATTAAAATTAAAAAATGTACATAGGCCAATAATTAGGCGATTTATGGTGTTGGGACCTGAATGTTGCGAGAGAGTTTACGCTGCACGACGAGGAGGCTACGAGGGAGAGATAGATTTTTAAGATTATGATTGATGGGGTGGAATGGGCTTTTCCTTTGTTTAGGCTTTGTGTTATAGGCTTGAAGGCATCGGAGAGGATTGTGAAGTGCTCCCTCCGTTTCAAAATATAAGGCGCGCACGCATTTTAAGATTCGAACTTTGAAATCTTTGACCAATAATTTGTCTAACTATATAAAGATTTTGTGATATAAAAGTGGTACCATTGAATTCGTATTTGAAAGTACGTTGTAATGATAGTGATTTTGTTTGTATAAATGATATTGGATAAAAGAAATCAACGGTCAAAGTATAGTTTAGAAGACCGTGCCAAGTCAAACCACACTTTATATTTTGAAACGGATGGAGTATTGAAGAAGGACCGGGACTTTTTTTAATTAATTTTTTATACTAAATTTCATCGATCCTTGTCGATCTGGAATCGGGGAGGATCGAGATATCCGATCGATATCGGCACCTTCGTGAAAGATCGGTGATTCATAGCAGCGTACTCCTCCACTTGCTCGGTTTGCATAAAGAACACCCTCCTGTAACAGTTGTAGGTAGGGGTGTAAGCGAGCGGATAATTTTCGATCGATCCGAGCTCAATTCGCTTTAAAACCCGATTCAATCGAAAAATGATATCCGGTTATATCCGGATTCAATCCGCCTATCCGAAAAAATATGGGTTAAGATATGGGAAGAAAGTATCCGATTCATATCCGATCCGTACCGCATATCCGAGATATTTGAAAAATATCATTGTAAATTAGTGAAATAGATATCCGATAAACACAAACATTATACATCATATAAGTTCATATGTTGATTGAAATTATACTTAGTTGCATATTATTCTTATGTAGGGAAGACATCTATTACTGAATTTGAAACACTTATATGTCTTGAAGGTTCTAGTAAAGTTTTGTATATGGTTGATCGATCCTAATATGCATGACATATATGGTTTCTGCTTTCACGCATTATCCGACTAACTATTCATGACCGAGACTAACCGTATCCGGAACAATCTGTATTCGCACCGTATTCGCGATCGAAGTAATCTGTATTCGTATTCGAATCCGGCACTGTCCATATCCGATTCTATATCCGAGAAAAAAATTGGAATAGGATACGAAATAAGTAAAATCCGTCCGTATCCGATCTGTTTGCACCCCTAGTTGTAGGAATATATACTATCAGCCACCGCATTGCCTTGTGAATTCAGGCCAGAGAAGAGGTTAACGTTTTTTCATCTAATCGTATAACACATCAAGCTTTGCAAACTAATTGGGCTAAAACATTAGTCTCAAGGACAAGGGATGATTGATCATTTTCCATTGTAAAGATGAGAGATTAGGATTTGTCACCCAAAAGACATTTCTTGATAAAATGTTACTCCAAACTTGAATATATCTAATCTATGTTTCGCCACTCCCACCGTACTCCTCTATTACTTTTTTTTTTTTGCTTGAAATCACTTGGTAAATGACCCTTGTTTCGCCACTCTGGTTGCCACGTGAGCTGAAGCTCCTAGCCTCCTGCCGATCCACCTCTCTGCCACCCAGCCGGACATGTTGCAGGAGGCGTTCGCCGGGCGCCAACCATGCTCGGAGCTAGAGTGCGTAGATCATCTGGCACAGCGCAAAACTGGGAAGTTTTTAACGATGGTGCACACTTTCACTCGCAATTCTATAATATTAATGGTTTCAATATAATATGTACCACTATAAATATGAGGCATATCGGTGCTATCTGTTTTGGTGCAATTCAACTAAGATTTCAATTTCTGAAAAAAAATCATGGATTCATCTCATCTTACCCCATCTAATATAAAATTTCATGATCAAATTTGTCCTATGCTAAAGTTACAAAAAGACAAATTTGGGGTGCATTTGAACTATTCAAGTTTGTTAGAAATTTGTCTTTTTTATTACTATTAACATAGGACGAATTTGATCATGAAATTTTATATGTAGATGGGGTAAGATGAGATGTACATCCATGATTTTTTTCAGAATTTTTTGAATTTTTTCTTAGTTGGATTGCACGGTGATTGCACCAAAAACCTGATTGCACTAGATATGCCCCCTATAAATATATCCCTTAAGTCCATAAAAAAAACAAACGCTTCATTGTAAACATCCTCTCATAGAGTGATTGATTTCATATGCCTGTGGTTTTTTTTCTAAAAAGGTTTTCCTTGTAAAATTTCTATCTTTTATTCATTTGATTCTATATGTTTGCCGTACATTTTGTAACAAAAGGTGATTCATAGAGGCTCTAGAAGATTTCATGCGATAGAGGATACACCTTCGTATGAGCTCACTTGAAGTCAAACCAACCGAACCGAAGCCTAGTGCTTGTGTGGATGCCTTCGTGGGCCCAACCAAACACGCGAGACACTGTCTAATGGCGTTATCAGGGCGTGGAGAGAGGGTTGGCATGGCTTGTCGCTTCTGATCGGTCCCTGCTGATAATCGCCACAGTGCTCGTATGGCAGGAAAACTGTGCATGGGAGCAGTTAGGACCAACTAGGCATAGTAGTGCGCCATGTCGTGCCACTGTGAATAGGATCGGTGATAACGAGCAGATGTATCATCATATATTTATCATCAAAACAGTTAAAAAAATAGCGAACCTATCTGTAGCCTGACCGTAAAGACTGTAAAGAAATGTTGCCTTTGTTTACTTAGTCTTCTTTAGTAATTCCTTTTGCTATTCTTTCTCCTGGTTTTTAGGATAGTCAGTAACTCACGTTACTAGCATGAGCGCCACTCTCTGTAACTAATACCCGAGTCTATAGAATCTTACTTGTGCATGCAATGGTTTATATAAATATAGCAGAACCTGGCACCTGTGCGTGTGCGGGACTGCAACTTCTTCTTCTTCATTCCATTTTACATGGTATCAGAGCCATCCTCCTCTTCTCCCACACAATGTCAACTTCCAGTACTGCTTCCTCTAGTACCACCAACGCCGGTCTGCTCCCAACACCATCATTTAGCCATCTGATTAGCAACAGGCTTGGCCAGGAGAATTATCTTCTTTGGAAGGCACAAATGATGCCTTATCTTCGAGTCAACAACTTCTCTGTTATGTTGATGGCTCCATGGCTGCACCTGAGAAGACTATCACTCTCTCTAGTGAAGGTGGTGCAACCCAGATGCCAAATCCTACCTATCAAACCTAGCTGCAACAAGATCAAGCCATCCTCAGCACGATCCTCTCGTCCTTGGAACCAGATGTTCTCTCTCAGGTACTCCTTTTGAACACATCCTATGAGGTGTGGTCAGCCCTCGAACGTCAATTTGCATCTCAGTCAAGGGCACGTGTTATGCATGTTCGTAGACAACTTTCTGTAATCCAGAAAAGGATATGTCCATGGCTACATATTTTGGCAAGGTTAAGGCCCTGGCTAATTCTCTGAATTCTTGTAGTGTCTCATTGTCTGATGAGGATATAGTGGCATATATGCTTTCTGGACTTGGTGCAGAGTATGACCCAATTGTGACCTCACTTACAACCAAGTTTGAACCTGTGTCTCTCAATGATGCCTATGCTCACCTGTTATCTTTTGAGATGGGCCAAGAGCAGCACCAAAGTGTCATGCAGGTGAACTTTGCAAACCGTGGTGGTCGTGGTGGAGGCTGTGGCCATGGATGGCGTGGATGCAACGGCCAAGGCCAGGGCAGAAACAATCAGAACCAGCCCCGTGACAACAATCGTGAGCATTCAGCTCAGGGATCAAGCAACTACTCAACCAGCAGGCCAACTTGCCAAGTGTGTGGAAAGGTGGGACATGTTGCTCTCAGATGTTACCATCGTTCTGACCACTCCTACCAAGCCAAGGAGGTGAAGATATCTGCTGCTGCACAGACTACACCTGGCCCTGGGTACATGGTTGATACCAACTGGTACACGGGCACAAGTGCAACTGACCACATTACAGGCGAGATTGATCGTCTGACTGTCCGAGAGAAGTATGGTGGTAAGGATCAAATACAGACTGCGAATGGTTTAGGTATGGGCATTTCCCATATTGGTCACTCATAGATTCGCACTCCACATCAAATTCTTCATCTGAAAAACATTCTTCATGTGCCTAATGCCTCAAAAAATCTCTTGTCAGTACATCGCTTTACCTTTGATAATAATGTGATGTTTGAATTCTATCAAAACAATTTTACTGTTAAGGATTTGGCCACAAAGAAACTGCTGTTTCAAGGTTGCAGTAAAGGAGGATTGTATCCGCTACCATCACATGTTGCAGCCACGACGAGAACTTCCTTCTCCAGCATTAAAACCTCGCACGAGCAATGGCATTGCCGGCTAGGACATCCCTCTTTTACAATAGTTCAACAAGTAGTCCATCAAAATAAACTTCCTTGCTCTAGTGAAAATAAAGACACTTCTGTATGTGGTGCCTGCCAATGTGCAAAGAGCCATCAACTTCCATTTCCCTTGTCAAATAATGTATCATCTAAGCCACTAGAGCTTGTGTTCTCAGATGTATGGGGTCCTGCCCTTACGTCAGTTGGGGGATACAAGTATTATGTGAGTTTCATTGACAATTTCAATAAGTTTGTTTGGCTATATCCTTTGAAGCACAAATCTGATGTTTCTAGTGTCTTGGTCCACTATCAAAGGCATGTTGAAAGATTGCTTGATAGGAAAATTATATGTGTTCAATCTGATTGGGGAGGTGAATACCAGAAACTTCACTCCTCAATTTTTGATCAAACCGGCATAGCACATAGAGTCTCATGTCCTTATACACGTCAACAAAATGGCTCTGCTAAGAGGAAGCATCGTCATGTGGTAGAGGTCGGCTTATCACTCTTAGCTGCATCCTCTATGCCTCTGAAATTCTGGGATGAGGCTTTCCAAACAGCAGCCTATCTCATAAACTGACTTCCAAGTAAGGTTACAAACTCTAGAACCCCCTTTGAAATCCTTCTCGGTGCTAAACCAGACTACACTCTTTTAAAAACTTTTGGATGCGCTTGCTGGCCTAATTTGAGACCTTACAACTTGCACAAAATCCAATTCAGATCGAGGAGATGTGTATTCATAGGTTATAGCAGTTTGCATAAGGGGTATAAGTGTCTCGATGCTTCTATAGGAAGGGTTTATATTTCTAGAGATGTGGTTTTTGACGAGCATATTTTTCCCTTCTCTGAAGATTCTCAATCCACTAAGATAACCTATACAGCAGACCAAGTTCTTTTGCCAAATCTGCTTTTATCTAATCCTATAAGCTCGGATGAATCTGTGACTAATGACCATTTGGAAAATGTCCATGCTTCTGCACCAACTAATACTTCTATGTAGCAGCAACCTATTTTAGCTTTGTAGAAGTCTGAACCAACTGTGCAAACAACATATACTGAAGATACTGTGGCATATCAGCCTATTATTAGCACAAATGAACAAATGCAGTTAGGTGGTATAGTCAACACTGAAGCAGCAACAATTTATCCAATGAGAACTTGTCTTAGAGATGGTATAAGGCAAATCAAACATTACAATGATGGCACCATTAGATATGCAGGAGTTGCAATCACTGAACCTGTAAGTCACTTGGAAGCCTTACAGGATGCAGATTGGAAACAAGCGATGGAATCTGAATATTCAGCTCTTATGCAAAACAAGACATGGCACCTTGTTCAACCACAAAAGGGTATGAATTTGATAGATTGCAAGTGGGTTTTAAACTAAAAAGAAGGCCGATGGTTCAATAGATCAATATAAGGCACTCCTTGTAGCGAAAAGGATTCAAGCGAGATATGGGATCAACTACTTATTACATATTTAGCCCAGTCATAAAAACACCAACAATTAAGCCTTGTCTTGTCCTTAGTAGTCTCAAAAGGATGGAGCTTAAGGCAGTGGGGCGTCAGAGTGCGTTTCTTCATGGCATTCTAGAGGAGGAAGTTTATACGAGGCAACCGCCTGGTTTTGAAGATCAAGAGTGGGACCCGAGACATCTACCATAGAACTTTATGAACTCCTTGACATCTTAGCATTCAAAAGAGCTCTCATTGTCAAAAGGAGTCGTGCTTCACTCGTAAGGACCCAAATTCACCAATTGAATCCACTGTGTTTTACCGCACTAGTCCCAGGATCAATGCTAGTGCACACAGCTTAACATCGGTAAGCATCATATCATACACAACGAATAGAATAATAAGATTTCATTTATTTAATATAACTAGTGTATGATCTTATGATCACTTACATTATTCACCATATGGGCTAAACTGAAAGTAAACTTAGATAAATGCAGTGAAAACAAGAAAAGACGGTTGTCCCATCAGCACACCACAGGCGTCTGACAAGGATTGGCCTAGTGACACGTGTCCACCTGAAAGTCCTCCTCCAATAACGGCGATGATTCCTCCACTGTTGTTTGTTATTGATAGGCAAGGGTGAGTACAAAAGCACTCGATTACAATGTAATGCATTCCTATCATAGCTATATGCAAGGCTTATTCCAACGGAATGGCTAAGTGGTTTATTTGCAGTAAAGTAGCATTTACAACACATACAATACATAGATTGAAAAGACAGTAAAACAAATAATTAACATTAATAGATTCAATAATGATTCTCAAGTAAATCAAGTTTCCATCCTAAGTCAAGTTCCATTATCCACATGGCATCCTCGCCAACCCATTCGCTTGTCCAGTTTATTAAACTAACCCTTGATCAGTAATTCCGAGCTTTGCTCAATACGTGAACACGGCTATCCGAATAGTTTGTACACTCGCAGAGGTTATGCACTTTCCCACACGATACAACCATACACCACACAGAGAATGATCATAACAAAGCCTTTACAATGTTACGCCTTAACCCAAGATTACCCAATGAGGTTTCAACATTGAAGGGTTACACCACCACAACAGGCCCCTCTTGCGCCATGTGAGTTTCCTCCGTACACCGGACCCACACCACCAAGATAGTACTCAAGCTAAGACATTACAAATTATTCAATTTAGGTCGCCCATAATGAACATGTGGTTGCATGATTGACTTGGGTCAAAGGCTCGCAGTTAAGTCCTTATAATTGATCAAAGCAAGACTTACACATACCCTCTGCCCGTCAGGCCCACCCTAGCACAATTGCCCTTGCCACTTGCTTCAATCTAAGTGATTACCAACCCTGTTGATTACTAAGCACCACGTGCTATCCACAAATCAACATCGTTGCGTGACCTCCTCGCCACAACAACTCAATCTCTTTGTGTGACCACACATGACACACAATTTCTCTGAGTGCTCAAAGTACTCACCCACAACAACACAACCGGTTGAAGAAGAAGCAACCCTGCTTCGGGAGGAGGAGATCCAGAGGCCCGACGTACTAGGGAAGCGAGCCGGTCGGTTACTGTGGCAAATTGGTTGGCGCCACGAGTTTATTTTCTTTCATTGCATTTGAATACTTAATAATTTATCGCCTGCTGTAATATCTTTAATAACTTGGCCATAAGGTCAATCAACTAGTTTAGTATTTAATTAAAGTACTTATTATTTAGTTGGTTATGACTGTGATATGGACCAATGTTGAGGCTGTGTGCACTAAGCGTGATCTGGACTAGTGCTGAATACCGAAGGGTCCGGATTTGCGTTCGGGTCCCGCAGAAGGTGGTATCGAGCCATCTTGTTGTAGGGTGGCCCTTAGTTAGAATGGTGTAGGGAGGATAAAACTATTTTCTAAAAATTAAAAGCGCGCCAAGATGATAATGCAATCTCGACTTATCTCTTCCTTCTTTTCATACCCCTTGCTGAATTTAACACATATTCGTTTTGTTTAAAATATCTGAGTTTCACGTGAGTGTCCTTTGGCGAGATGAGGATGATCCACTCTTTTGGTGGCGCCTTTGGAGAATGCATTGCCATGAGCTTTGGCGTATGATCAGACTACTTGGAGGTTATGACGAGGCGATTCTGGGGTACTCTTTAGTGCTGGGCGAGGACTTGATATTGCAGGATGTCACTATCACAGTTCGCTTCGGAATATGGCGGCGGAGTCGTCCCATCCGCATCACTTTGTCGAGGTGGTCGTCGTTTGATCTGGGATCCGGGAGACCTCGCGTCTGGCGATGGGAGATTGCTCGTACCTACTCGGGGAGTTGGATGGCCTGATGTTCCGTCACCACCCACTTGAGACACTCGCTGTCGAGAGCCCATAGAGGAGGATGCCACGATCACCCACGGCGGATATGTCATCGCTCAAGAGGATGCTATCGGCGAGGCGGTTCGGAGCTGCGACACGTGGCGAGTTCCGCGGTGAGGGCTCATTTGTTGCGGACTTGTGAGTACTTGGCCCATTCTATCGAGAGGATTAGGGAGGCGGAAACGGCTTGTACGGACGGCCGAGCGATGCTAGAGCTACACGACCGAGACCGAGGCCACGGCGAGAACAGCGGCGAGCGAGCGAGCGAGCGGTGGAAAGTGAGCTTTGTGGAGGTCAGCGGAGCAGTGGAGGTTGAGCCGGTGCGGAGGCGCGTCGGTGAGATCGTTAGGATAGGTTTGTACCGGCACCAGCACACCGCGGTGTATCCACCGGAAGTTCGGTGGGGGTTGGCTGAGTGGCGTTAGGATTAGCGATTGAGACTCTGCGTTGAGTCGCGTCTTGGAATAAGAGTCACCCTTAGAGCGTTTGACTCGGAGTATTAGTTTGGTTTGCTTCTTTCATGCTTGTGAGTGATCGGTATGTGTTGCAAGGCCCTTAGGCATTGTGAGCAACCATACCCGTTATTAATAAAGTATATCATTGTTCCATATTCCATTAATCAAGATTAATAATCGGTAATTCATGAGCATGTGATGACGTGGCATGGCTAAGCAATCTAATCCGATCTAACCATCCAATGTTGATTTCATTATTAACCAACTATAGTAAACCAACCAAGGGTGACAAGTGAATCATGGCATACAATCGACAAGGTAGGGTGTAATTCAAAGGGTATGATATTTAAATCCCAATTTAGGTTGAAATCATTTATACACATAAAATAATATGCAATAAGGTAAAGCAAATTAGCAATTTTGCAAACATGGGTGTAACAAGATCAAAGCACAACTTGCCTTGGTTAAGCTCCTGGTTTTGATCTGAAGATTGCTCTTGAGTTGCTAATTCCTCCTCCGAAGCCTCGCACAACTCAACGTCTACGCGAATCGAAAAGAAATAGCAAGTAAACACCAAGAACAGAGAACAAATGAACTCAAAAATTCAAAAAAAACCACCATTAGATAGATCTCAATTTTACAAATTTTTAGGAATTTGAATCACCTCAATCGGAGTTTGTATGAGGGAGAACAAGCTGTCGGAAGATTCAAATTCCTGAAAATCCATAAAATCGGAAAATCAATAATATCCGAATTATTTTTGTAAAGAAAAATATGATTTATTGCATCAGCTGACGTCGGCCCTGCACTGATCCGATACGACCGACACGTGGCGCAATCCCTATCGTTCAGAGCCGATCCAACGACTATCATTTAATCCACGACGTGGCGAAACAACGGCCGCCCAATCTAAATCGAATGGTGGAACCTTACCCGAGTGAAACATTATTCACCAAGATGACGCGGCATAATCCGAAGCATCCACAAAAAATCCTACGGTCAAGGCTTACCCGGGCGATGTGCTATTCACTCCGCAACGTGGCTTGATCTGACCGAGCGATTGCAGATCCTACGGCTGGAAGCTCCCGATCTCGGCGATGGAGGCGCGAGGCTCGGTTTCACCGGAGTTGAAGAAGATGACGAGCCCGACGGTGTTTTGACGTGCTCGGTGAGGAAGAAGTGGCGGATCGGATCTTGGTAGCGATGCGAAGAGTTTGAATCGACTTTGGCATCTGGCGGAAGAGGTTCGGAGGTGACTTAAACACTGGCGCAAGAACTTCTCCAAACTTGGTGAGTTCCCGTGACCTCTCTGATGCTCCTCCGGCGGCGGCGCAAAAGCGAAAAGGTGCGGCGGCGTTTGATGAACCTCGGGAGGGTGCCTGGGCCTTAAATACCCCTCGGACGGCGCGAAAACTTGGAAAGTTTCCATGGACACGGCGGCGGCGGCGTGCACGAGTGGGACTCCGAGTCCATCACGGAGACGACGATAGGCAACCCTTGGATGGAGATCGGATGGTCACAGAGACACCTAACGCGGCACGATCTCGTCCACTTACCCATATCAACGGCCCGGATGGATTAGGTTTCCGAATCGGTATCGCTTGATGAAGACCGTTCGATGGAGATCAAACGGCTCGCATGCGCTAAGGTTAGCTGATCGGTGCGGCTTGATGAAGTCCGTTGGATCTTGATCAACAGCGCACTAATCCTCCCGAAGCGTGGGTCACCGGGCGAACAATGAGCGTGATGAGTGGCACAGTACTGGGCTTCGGCCCATTACTATTCCTAACGAATTTTCAGGGTTTTACTAAATAAAATAATTTAAGAAAATACTTTAATTTATTTAGGACAATAAAAGTACCAGAAAAATTCCAAGAAAAATCCCAAAAATACTTTGAGACATTCTGGACTCAAATAAAATATTTTTGGCAAAACTTTATTTTAAACTTGTCTATTTATAATTAGTTTTTGACAAAAAGCAATATACTTAATTTGAGAATAATTCAAATAGATCTTATAAAAATCCAATAAATCCAGAAAATTCACAAAAAGCACAAATAACAATAAAACACTATTAGCTAAAATAAAAAGGCTAAAATTTGGGATGTTACACTCTGAAACTCAAAACCTCATTTTTCTAAGTGTTTAGCTCCAAGCTTGTGTCGAGTGCTGTAGTTTGCGAGTGAACCAAGAGTCAGAACTTGTGCAAATTTATTACTCTTGGATCTCTGTAATCCTAGACAGCTTGGAGGGGGTGAAAAGTGTGACCTATCCAAAGAAAATTGTGGAATGCCACTTTTGGTTGTGAAAGGTTTGGAGCTCACCTCACTGGAGTAGTGAAAGAGCTACCCGAGTGATTACCATAGCTACTGCGTCTAGCTGTGGTGAAGCAATACTTTGAGAGAAGTGCTTCAACGTGGAGTAGGAGAAGGGCTCCGAACCACGGAATAAATCTTTGTCTCATTCTGTACTTTACTTAAGTTGTGTTGCTTTCGCTGTTAGAATTGTTTGTGATATTCTTCTGTTACTTTTTGTTTAAGTAATTCTCTTTTGTTAAAATAATCTTCTGTAAATGTGAGTTAAAATTTGAAGAGTTGCCTATTCACCCCCCTCTAGGCCAACTCGTTCCTACAAGTGGTATCAGAGCGAGGTTTACCTTAATTAGCTTAACTAGCTTTGGTAAATAGCCGAGGGAAATGGTTCAACAACTGTTAGTATTGGTAGAGTACTGTTTTGATGGTACTAATTATGCTTATTTAAAAATTAAAATGAGATGTTATTTAGAAGTTGTAGGGTATGATGTGTGGAGGGTTATAGAGAAGGCTTTGCCTCCTCGTATCACGCCTGAAGGGCAAACTGTATATGGCGAACCCACTCCTGGTGAGATTCAAAATATGCAGTATGATGCCCAAGCTAGAAATGCTATATTTTCTTGTGTTAGTTTAGAAGTTTTTGATAGAGTAAGTAATCTCACTTCTACTTATGATATATGGACAACCTTGCAAGAAATTCATGAAGGAACTACTGATGTTAAAGAAGAAAAATATTATGTTGTCCGAGAGAAATTTGATCAATTCAAAATGCTTCCTCAAGAAAATGCTAATGATATATTCTCTAGGCTTAATCCTATTGTCAATGAACTTAAAGGCCTAGACACTAAAATTTCTGATGTTGAGGTTTGCAGGAAAATGATAAGAGTGCTACCTCGAGCTTATCACAGTTTGATCACCTATTTGTCAAATAGTGGTGATCTCAAGAGGCTCACTCCCATTGAGCTACTTGAAAAAATTTCAGCACACGAGCTTACCTTGGCTGAAGAAGATGCTCCTAAAAGGAAGTCAATTGCTCTCAAAGCAAATGAGATTGTGCAAGAATCATCAGATGAGAGTGATGATGAGTCAAGTGACGCTGAGGACGAAGATGTGAAGAAATTAGCTCTACTGATGAGAAGAGCTAACAAAATTATGAGAAGAGTAAACTTCAAAGACAAAGGAAGGTCAAATTCTTACTCAAAGAAAAATCCTTTTGCTAATGTTATTTGCTTTGAATGCAATGAAAAGGGTCACATAGCTGCTCGGTGCCCTAACAAAAGCAAGAAGAAGAATAAGTACAAGGCTAAAGATGATGAGAAGACTCACGATAAATCCAAGAAAAAGTACTATAAGAAAAGCTACTCCAAGAAATTTTTGAAGAAAGGAAAAGGGAAGCTCATATAGGAGAATGGATTACTGATGAGGACAGTTCAAGTGAAGAATCCTCCTCTGATGATGAAGACTCAAGATCGAAAGGGCTAGCTGGGCTTGCCTTAGATGAGTCAACCCCACCACCACCTTCATTTCCTATATGTCTAATGGCAAAAACTGATGAGGAAAAGGTCAGTGACTCACTTTCATATGATGAGCTAGTAGAAATAGTTGAAAAGTCAAACAATGCTTTGCATGCTAAAACAACTTCAACAAGAGCTCTTAAGAAAACTATTGCTAGCATGACTAATGATCAAGAATTGCTAAAGGGCAAGCATGATAAGCTTACTCATGAATATGAAAAATATGTGCTAATTTATAATGATCTTGTCTCGGGTCATGCCTTACTTGTCAAGAATCATGAAGACTTGCTGAATAAATATCATGAGCTAGAAATTGAAAATGAAATGCTAGTCAACAAGTCTAAACATGTCTCTGTGTGTGATGCATCTATTTCATGTGACTCGCTTGCAAATGAAATTATAATTTCTAGTTCTTCTAGTCCCTGTGATGAAAATTACAAATATGCTTCGTGTGCTAAAGAACTTAAGACTGAAAATGAAGAACTAAAAGTCAAGATAGCCAGATTCGATAAAGGTCTAGAAAAATGCTTTCTGGGTAGTGCTACTCTTGACAAAATTCTGGTTGAACATAGACCCAACTTGGGCAAAAAGGGCTTAGGGTATAAACCTAATAGTTTGCTCAAGAAAAGTGGATCAAACAAATTCGAACAGAGTTTTGTTAAAAGAAGCACTCAATGCTATTATTGTCATAGATCAAATCATGAATCTAGAAACTATTATCTTGCAAATAGGTTTCATGCTAAAGAAAATAGGGGTTGTATGGTAGATGCCCATTATATGTTGTTTAAGAATTTTAGAGGCAAAATGAATGTAAAATTTGTTGGTCCCTCAAATCTTGATAAGAAATTTAAGGCTGTTTGGATACCTAAATCTATACTACTAAATCCTTTTAGACCTAAGGTTGTTGAAACTAACATCAAAGGACCCAAAAGCATTTGGGTACCTAAAGTCAAGAAATGAACTTACAGGTGAATTACAAGAGTGGAGGCCGGCATTGCGTAATTGATAGTGGATGTACCCAACACATGACCAGAACGTCAAGAATGTTCACCTCCATTGAAGGAGAAAGCGATCCAAGCCACAAGATCACTTTTGGTGATAATAGCAAAAGAAAGGTAAAAAGTCTTGGTAAGATTGCTATATCAAATGATCACTCTATTGACAATGTTCTTCTTATTGATTCTTTAAATTTCAATCTCCGTCATTTGCTCAATTGTGTGATCTTGGATTCCATTGTAACTTCTCATCGATGGGAGTAACTGTGTTTGATAAAAATGTAAAGTTTATTTTCAAAGGATTCAGATTTCAAAATATCTATTTAGTAGATTTCAAATCTAACTCCTCATGCATCTCGACACTGTCTGTTAGCTAAAGTTTCTCTTGGATGGCTTTGGCACAAGCGTCTTGGGCATGTAGGTATGTCTAATCTCAAAAGCTTTTGAAAATGAGCTAGTGGTTGGTGCGAAGGATGTAAATTTGAGAAGAATAGGCTTTGTAGTGCTTGTAAAGCGAGCAAACAAGTAGCCAATTCTCATCCATCCAAAAGTATCATGTCCACCACTAGACCACTTGAGTCATTGCATATAGATGTCTTTGGGCCCACTACATATGCGGCATTGGTGAAACTCATCTTTGTTAGTCATAGTTGATGATTACTCTAGATTTACTTGGGTATTCTTTTTGCCAAATAAAAGTGAAGTTGGAAAAATTTTCAAAACTTTTGCAAAAAGGGCCCAAAATGAATTTGATTGTCCCATCAAGAAAATCAGAAGTGACAATGGATCTGAGTTTATTAATACAAACATCATTGAATATTGTGATGAATTAGGAATTAAACATGAACTCTTAGCCACTTATACTCATCAACAAAATGGTGTAGTTGAGAGAAAGAATATAACATTAATTGAAATGGCTAGGTCAATGTTAGATGAGTATGATACTTCTTATGCTTTACGGGTCAAGAAGCTATTATCTTGCTTGCCATCTTTGTTAATCGACTTTATCTTCATAGATTGCTTAAGAAAACTCCTTAAGAATTATTGGTAGGTAGAAAACCCAATATCTATTAATTTCAATCTACAGAAACATACTCTTATGATGGACTAAAATCAGTTGGAATGAACTGCCAAAAGCTTATTTGCGACGGACCAATCTAACACAGAAAGTCTATGCATGACGGACCAAAATATTTGGTCCGTCATACATGGGAAGTTTTGGTCTCGAGCTCTTTCAGAACAAAACCCCTTTGTCACGATTTTTGGTCCGGCGCAAAAGGCAGAATCTATGTTCTATATATCAAAATAGTCTGACATATGAGGAAATGTTTCTAAGCTCATTTCTTATCTAAGTTCAAATGGATTTGACCTATGTTATAAAACTTTTTCTCCTTACCTCAGTTTCAAAAATGTATTCAAAATCTTGTCTATTGCTTTAGGACTTATCTAAATGCTAACCTATCCTTGATTTCGGGACCCTAAGTAAAAAGCCCATTCTATTTTCACCGAAAGGGTCCCACCATCTTTTACTGAGCACCTGTTTCTCTCAACCACCTTGTGTTAAATGGTGTCAGTTCTCAAAAGGTTCCTTCATACTTTTTACCCACATTCAATGCAGTAACTTCCTCTTTCCACATATTTCCCTTCTTTGCTCTTGCCGCTATGTAACTTCTCTTGACCGTAAACCCTAGCTCTTTCTTCACCAAGCAATCCCAAGTCGAGCATTGGCAGCGGTGTTCCTCTGGTCATCTTGCGCAAGAATCATCGGAAGAACTCAAGAAGTTTCACCTTGAACTCTTTCCTCTTCTTGTCAAAAACCCTAGACTTAGAACTTAGAAACCATTGCTTTTTTTTATTTAGGTGCGGTTTTTGTGCACGAAAGGGTCTCATTTGGTCTCTGTCGACAAGGAGAAAATTTTCAACTAGTAATCAAGATGAGGTCAAAGAACCCAGATAAAAGGGGACTAATTGGGAAAATAGTTGATAAAGTAAAAGGCAAGAAAGAAAGTATCTAGTTCATCTCCTAGAATTTCTCTGCCTAGACAACCTCAAGGTCTTGTTTTGATTCAAGATGTGCACAATGCAGAAAGAAATAATAGAAAGTTAGTTACTTCTCATCCAGGAAAGGGAAAGAACAAAGATGAAGTGGAATCTGAGTCATCCTCTGAAGACAGTGAATATGAACTTGATAGTGAATCTTCATCAGAAAATACTGAATTAATAACTGAAGTTGACTTACTAAGCAGTGAAGATCTATATGCCCTTAGTGGTAGAAAGTTAAGGGCTGTGAGACTAGTAAGTGAAAGGGCTTGGTTTCCTGCATCTAAACCAGTACTGGGTAAAAACTTTATGCCTTTACTCCACAAAAACATTTACAATGTTTATCTAAATAGAGTGGATGGAAAAAAAAACAATCCCAACTTTGTCTAACCATCAATATGTGGATTGGGAACAAGTAAATTCTATAATTGGTTCAAATAGGTTGTTTGACTGCATAAACTCCACCCCCGGATTGGCCTATTTAATGTCAAACAAGACCATACCTTGGAGTATTTCAAGAACCCTAGAGTTCTATGCATCTTTATTAGTGAACAAACAGAGAAATCATATCATGTTCACTATTAATGGAAAGATAAGAAAAGTAAGAGCTGCACAGTTTGAATCAGCTATTGGAGCCTCAAGTCCATTAGTAAACAGAACAAGAATCTTTGAAAAGATGTATCCCTGTCAGAGATGGAGATTGATTGGTGACATGCCTGATCTACAAGTGTCTAATCATATTTATAAGGATATCACAAGTGCAGATTTCAATCCCAATAGAGTTTCATGCCTATCAGAAGAAGCAAAGGTATTGCTACTGGTATTGAGACACACCAAATTTCCAAAATCAGGATATAAAGAAGGTGTGACCCCAACCCTAGCACAGCTCTTTTTTTGATATTGTCAAGGCAACCCATTGATCTAGTGGATTACATCTTTGGGGAAATGGAAGAAGCAATATATAGAAAATTGGGCAGTCCTCTGCCTTTTGCCCAACAAATTACTCAAGTTTTGATGGCTCAAGGAATTATTTCCCAAAATGATATGAACAGGAATTTAAGTGTTTCCCAAAAAAGTATAATATGCACAAGTCTCTTGGATGAATTTGAGGGTCCTTGGTTTTCTTCAAGGGTTACAAGCAAATCAACTCAGTAGAAGAAGAAGAACCGATTCATCATGATCAAGAAGAAGAAGTGAATGAACCAAGTAAGAATCGGTTCTTGAATATGGGGCTCTGAGATGAAGAAGAGTCGGATGATGAACACAAGACAGATTTGACAACAACGATCCACGTGGTTACTCTCTAGCCCATGGCGATGCGGCGATGATTATCACTATTATGGCAGTTATCATTCATCTGGCAGTTTTGCAGCATCAATGAGCTCAAGTCATAGACAAATGCCTTTAAATAACAGTTATCATAGTAGTCACCAAAGGCACCACAGTGCCAGCAAAAACAAGTCTGGGAATGACAGAGAGCCTAGTGCTCAAAGTATAAGCAAGGCTAAATCTGAAAATGGAAAAGAGCCAAGTGCTCAAAGTATTAGCAAGGTTAAATCTGGAAAAGAGCCTAGTGCTCAAAGTGGACACAAGAGTAAAGCTTCTAGTCATGGTCACTCTCCAAGGCCTGTTACTTAATTTCTAGTTCACTCACCAGAACCAACAGAAGTGATTCATGGAAGTGAATCCTGGAATGAGGATGATGCTACAACTTAGGTTCTATCAAGCTCAGTTGCTCAATCCCAAAATGAAGAGCAACAAATTCACTATCTTCAAGAATTGGCAGTAGAAGCAAGATTCATGCAAGATCAAGGCTTTGGGCCTAGAGCCCATGATTATGAGGCTGGAGGGTCTGGAATGCCCCAAGCTTTTGAGTTTGTTTATCCACCCCACGCAGTGCATCCAGATCATGATCAAAGAGATACATTTCCTGGATGGCAAAATCTGTTTGACCTTCAGCATTCCCTTTCACCTCATCAAAGGCAACCTGAGCAGGGACAACAATATAATTATCAGGCTCAAGAAAGTTTCTGGGATACACAACCGGCCTGGTTTCAATCCTATGAACAACAATTCTATGCTGACCAAAGAGGATTTCAAGCAAGATACATGGAAGATCAAGAAATAGCTGCTCAAAGACAAGAAGAACACATGAATGCTCTTAAATAGTACAATGACTAAGTACAAGAGCAAATGAGACAACAATATGAAGAAACGAGGCAAAAGGGGAGATTGATAGCATCTAGGCCCCTCAATTTTTATCATGTTTTATTAAATAGTTTTGGTGTTGATGACCGAGTTAATAATTCCTCACACTATGAAGAGCATATCTTTGAAATCATGGATGGAGCTAATTGGACAAACAAGATTAAGGTACCTTATTACTAGTTTATGACTTGGGAGTTGATTCAAGTCAAATAGTTAGGATTATTTTTTACTTTGGTTGTACTATAAAGAGGACTTTGCACAAGTTAGTAATTTGGTTCATAAGGCTAAGACAAAACTAGGCGCTTGGAGTTAAATCTTTTAGTTTTTACGCTCTTTGAATCAAAATCCCTATATACAACAAGTCCAAACTATGTGACGGACGAAATTCAGTTGTTCATTTCTTAATTTGTCACAAACTAGCCAAAGTCCTTATCTCAAACCAAAGTCGGTCTAGTTCAACATCAAAATACTCAGTAGTCAAATTCTGATTAAATTCTATTCATTTTCAATGGACCAAACCTCATATTCTTACATACCAAAGTTAAGTAGTGAAAACTTCTTGAAGAAATTCAGCTAACTAGTTTTGCCCATCTATGGTGGACCAAATATTTTGGTCCAAAGATACATGTGCTTTCAAATGAACTAAAACTTCTCGAGATGCCCATCTATGACGGACCAAATTTTTGGTCCGCCATACACATATCCTTTGACAAATCAAAATTTTTTAGTTGTCTATCTATGACGGACCAAACTTTTTGGTCTAGAATAAATTCAAAAATAACTATCTTTTCTGATAGACAAAACCTTGATATTCATTCCTTGAATCCATGATCAAAATCATATTCCATTTCAGAGAATTTCTCATCTATGATGGATCGAATGTTGCTAATTCAAAGTTTAGTCCATGGCAAATTCAAATCTTCTGATTAAACTCTTTTTGTGTCAAAAATGGTCCATAGCTACTGATCTCGGCAAAATCCATCTATGATGGACTAAATTTTTGGTCCGCCATACATGTAAGACTCTTTTTATTCTGACGGACCAAATGTGCTGAATTCCCCATGCATGACGGACCAAATTTTTTGGTATGTCGTAATTGTCTGAATTTGGTCCGTGATATACATGATCAGTATCGCTAAGGTAAAATATTTAGTCTGCTGTAAACGAGTTTTAGCTCTATTTTGACACTCGCACGCAGTAGCAATTCTCGTGGTAGGTACAACGGCTATATTCATCAAAATTGGCTATATAAGCACTACCTGAGCCATCTACCATAGAACTTTATGAACTCCTTAACATCTTAGCATTCAAAAGAGCTCTCATTCTCAAAAAGGAGCTTGTGTCTAGTGCTGCAGTTTACGAGTGAACCAAGAGACAGAACTTGTGCAAGTTTATTATTCTTGGATCTTTGTGATCCTAGACAGTTTGGAGGAGGTGAAAAGTGTGACCTATCCAAAGAAGATTGTGGAAGGCCACTTTTGGTTGTGAAAGGTTTGGAGCTCACCTCACTGGAGTAATGAAAGAGCTACCCGAGTGATTACCATAGCTACTGCGACTACCCGGAAATAATTTAGTTTTTTCCGTCGGCTTTTTTTAAAAAAATCATCGAGAAAACGTGTGAAACGGTTGATACAAACATATCCGTGATTGCGCTAAATCGAAAGATCCTTTTCGTGAAAAATACCTGGAATGATCTGAACGGCACTACGTTTTTTTCGGTATTTATTTAGGGTCCTTCCACGAAAGATTCATAATTTTTCTGAACCAGAAGGTTTTTGTAAAAAACCGCGTGAAGAACCTACACGTAATTATGCATTTTTGAGGTACCTACACGTGAAAAGGGAAAAAAGGCGCCGAGCCGGCTGGCCGTACATTGTTTTTTTTTCCGCGGAAATAATTTCAGTTTTTCTGTTTGACTTTTTTTTTAAATCGTGGAGGAAACGCGAGAAACGGTTGAAAAAATACAAGTGTATTTGCGATTGAGCTAAATCGAAAGATCCTTTTCGTGTAAAATAGCCGGAATGATCCAAACGCCAATACGTTTTTTTCAGTATCTATTTAGGGTCCTCTCACGAAAGATCTGCATTTTTTCTAAACCAGAAAGTCTTCTTTGTAAAAAACCGCGAGAAAGATCTATACGTAATTACAGAATTTTGGAAGGACCAAAACGCAAAAAAAATTTTGAGCAAAGCCGGCCGGCCGGCCGAGCTGAGACGACGTGCGCGTTATTTTTTTCATAGAAACAATTTCGTTTGTTTTCGTCGGGGTTTTTTTAAAATCATCGAGGAAACGCGTGAAACGGTTGAAAGAATACAAATGCGTTCGCGTTTGCGCTAAATTGAAAAGTTTTTTTTCATAAAAAATAACCGGGATAATCCAAACGACACTGCGTTTTTTGGTATTTATTTAGGGTTCCTCCACGAAAGATTCGCGGGTTTTTTGAACCAGAAGGTTCTCTTTGTAAAAAACCGTGGGACGAACATACATGTATTTTTTTACACGTGAAAAGGAAAAACAATTTCGTTTTCTTCGTCGCGGAAACGCAAGAAACAGTTAAAAAGACACAAGCGCACCCGCGATGCGCTAGACCGAAAGGCCATTTTCGTGTAAAATAACCGGAATGATCCAAACGCCACTACATTTTTTGGTATCTATTTAGGTCCTCTCACGAAAGATCAGCGTTTTTTTAAACCAGAAGGTCCTTTTCGTAAAAAACCGTGAAAAGGACCTATACGTAATTATAATTTTTTGAAGGGACTAAAACGCAAAAAAATTGAGCCGAGCCGGCTCCCGCGCGGCCGGCTCGGCTCAAAGTCACTGCTGCGGCGAATACTCCGGAAATAGAAGAGGGATAATCCAAACGATACTGCGTTTTTTGGTATTTATTTAGGGTTCCTCTACGAAAGATTCATGGTTTTTGAACCGAAGGTTCTCTTTGTAAAAAACCGTGGGATGAACATACATGTATTTTTTTACACGTGAAAAGGAAAAACAATTTCGTTTTTCTTCGTCAGCGAAAGCAAAGAAAGCAGTTAAAGGACACAAGCCGAAAGGCCATTTTCGTGTAAAATAACCGGAATGATCCAAACACCACTACATTTTTTTGGTATCTATTTAGGTCCTCTCACGAAAGATCAGCGTTTTTTTAAACCAGAAGGTCCTTTTCGTAAAAAACCGTGAAAAGGACCTATACGTAATTATAATTTTTAAAGGGACTAAAACGAAAAAAAAATTTGAGCGGCCGGCTCGGCTCAAAGTCACGCGCGTCGGAGTACTCCCGAAAATAGAAGAGGTATGATATGCTGCTTGTTTTCTAGCGTTGAGATGTTAAATTAATACTTTTAATTTGCTTCGCTAGAACTTCCATATATTGGTTTTAATTACCAGGGACATGCAAACGCTTGTTCCAAAATGTTTATACTAGATAAATTTTATGATGGATAACATAGGTAGTAAGTAATGATAGTAGAAATTAAATCTAGTCATCCATTTCTCAAGGGTATTTTAGACTTTTTCTAAGCATTCATCAAGAGTATTTTAGACTTTTCATAATTCGTTCATAGTTTTGGATTTACCGAATACACGATAATCTTTAGAGACTTTTTATCTATTCATTCGCCATTCATCAAGATTACGTAGCGTGTTTCACCGTAGAGGACAAATAAAATAAGAGGATTTTTTGCCATTTTACCTCTCTAGGAATTTTAATATCAATATTACAAGTGGTAGTATAACTAGATCTAAATTGATTTCAACCATTGGATACAAAGGAATAGACTACTTATATTAATTTTAATCTACCGTAAAAAAAAAGCTCTTATACTAACCCACCCAATTAGAAAGTCGAACGATTGCAGTTCTTTCCGCTACTGATCTCAAGAAGCATGACGCCAAAGCTATACATACACGGCGGTCTTAACCGAGAAATACGTGGTATATAGTAAGATAGCAATTAACCTTCTTCACAAGAATAAACGCCCGCAAATATTAGAGGGCATCATATGCCACAATATATTCGAAGCATGTGATGCAATCTTACATACACTCTGAAATAACCCAAAATTCTCAAAAATGGATTTATTCGAATTTTATTGGAGTTATTTGATTTTTGTCAGAATTTTCTCAAATTTCCTTAATCCATTTTCGAGCTCTTCCGTATTTGGCCATTCCCTCCAAAATGCGCTTTCCTTTTTGGTTTCCCGTTTCCACTCCCTGGCCCTGTTCATCTTCTTCAGCATTCCCGCCTGGCTCATTTGGTTTTCCCGCGCAGCTTCTTTCCCGTGCAGCCCGTCTCCTCCACGACTCAGCCCAGCGTTCGGCCCGACTCCAGCTCGCTGCCTCGCCCGGCCTGCTCCCGCCCAGCCCAGCTCCTCGCCTCCGTGTCGTCTTCCCCAAAATGGAAGCGCTGACCTTCGCCCCCATCCCGTCGCCGTTTCCCAAAGAACTACTGATTTGCTACAACCAATCCCAAACCCCAGGCAGAAATTAAGGCGAGACCAGAATAAGTTAACACCGCCAAAAGAAAGGAAGATCCAACAATGTCTAAGAGACGGATGACAGATGCCAACTCCTTAAAAGCTTTCGGAAGGTGAACGAGCTGTACTCTGACCACATGACCATATATATATGATGATAAAAATATGAGAGGATTGATTTTGACAAAGAAAGCGACCAAGGATGACCTAGGCTGTGAAGTATGTTGGAAGGATAAGACAGATCATCGAAGGATCACTGGATTACTACAGCCATACCTGACCCCAAACAATAAATGAGACGAGATCAGGATGGACTTATTCATGAGAATGCCCGAAAACTCAATCGAGATGCGATGATACTTAAGCAATGATTAACCGATTGACCAGGAATGGCCCACTCCAACCCCATCAAGCAGATTTTCGACAAGGACAAACTGACAGAGCTATACTTGACACAAATAATAAGGCTACATGGAATCCGAAAGGAAACTTGTAATAGACCCAGGAACCCCAATTCACGCCCAGGTCCTGGAAGTATCTACATGAAATAATAAAGGCAGGCATGATGATTAAGTACAGTCGGAGGACTGATGGACAAAAAAAAAGGAGTTAATCAGACCATGGAAGACATGCTAAAAACAACTGCTTGACCTACAGAGCCTTTTGGACCGCATACCTGTCGTCTGCCAATCTCTCCCATAGAAACTGCTAACCGGCCGTTAAAGAATGACACCTTTTGGAACACTTACAATAGGAAGTATGGAACCCCATTAAAAGGGTCGAAGATCAGAAAAAGGCAACTCCCGAAGCCACAGGATGTTCCTAATAAGGGAACCCATGAGAGAAATCCACAGAAGAAGAAGAATGTATGTATACATATACACATGTAGGTTGCAAAAAAAAAAAGAGACAAAAGAGTTATGCGGCCAACAAACAAAAGGGATATCAGTTTCTAAGTCAATGACCTGGTCTACCTAAAAGTGACGCCCCTCGAGCAAGGGCACGGACTCCATATTTAAGGCAAGACTCCCACCCAAGTATGTCAGCCCATATCAGGTTTACAGACAGAGCAGAAAAGATGGCCTACAAGTTACAGTTGAGTCCGTGATTATCTCAATGCGTCCCACGTGTCCCGACTAAGGAAGTGCCCCAATGACCAGCAGATAAGATAGCGTTGAAAGGAATTGAGCTACAAGTTGACTTGACTTATCGCAGAAAGCCAGTTCAGATTGCAGAAACAAGTTGAAAGGGGATCTAGAGCAGAAATGCCAGAGTGGATCAACTTCAAAATAAGAATCACATCGGAAGGAACCATCTGGATACGGAATCGGAACTGCAGTAGTATTTTCTCCAACCTGTTTCCCCTGAGGAGTAAATCTCGGGGACGAGATTTATTTTAAGGGGGGTAGGTTGAAATATCCCAAAATTCTCAAAAATGGATTTATTTGAATTTTATTGGAGTTATTTGATTTTTGCCGGAATTTTCCCAAATTTCCTTAATCCATTTTCGAGCTCTTCTGTTTTTGGCCATTCCCTCAAAAAATGCGCTTTCCTTTTTGGTTTCCGCTTCCACCCCAGCCTGTTCATCTTCTTGACATTCCCTTTGGCTCATTTGGTTTTCCCTGCAGCTTCTTTCTCGTCTGACCGTCTCCTCCACGACTTCGGCCAGCGTTCGGCCCGACTCACTCATTGCCTCGCCCGCTTTGCTCCCCGACCAGCTCCTCGCCTCCGTGTCGTCTTCCCCAAAATGGAAGCGCTGACCTTTGCCCCCATCCCGTCGTCGTTTCCCCGTTGGGCGCCAGCACTCGAGAGCCTGTGCCGCCATCCCATCGCCGCGCCTACGTCCCCTCCGCACTCATTTCCGCCGTCGCCATGATGGCTGCCTTGAACCTTCGCTGCAGCGAGCTCGCCGAAACCTCTTTCTCTCTCTCCGCCCCCATAAATGCTTTTCCCGCTCAGTACCAGCTACAGATACTCTCCCCTATGATCTTTTGCCCCTGTTCGAGTTAGCCAAGCTCCATTCTACACCTCCCGTAAACTCTTTTGCCTCCCCGAGCCCTCTACCGCCTGCGCCGGGGTCGTCTTCTTCATCTCCGGTGCCGCTCCGCCGCCAGGCCGTTTCCCTTTCTCCCTTCCCCATTTTTGCCCATTCCCGAGTTCGCCGTGAGCTAAGCTCTCTCCCCCGCACTCTCCTCTTTATTTCCCACCGCTTGTTTCCTTCCCCGGCGCCGTCTTTCGCCGTGCATCGTTCTTCTCCCCCATCCCCGATTTCCTCACGCCGCCACACCTCTCCGGTCCACTCCCGAGCTCATTTCCTCCACCCACGAGATCAACGTCACCTCCGCTCCCCGTTTCTCTATTTCCTCCGAGCTCTCGAAGCCCTCACTCACTGGTCCGCCATTGTCTTCTTCACGTCCATCCATCTCCCCCACAGCACGCTCCACGGCTTGCCTTCTCCCTCTGAACGGTGGGGCCCCTCAATCAGTGCTTCGCACCTCTCTACCAATCCTGGCCCGCATGTCAGTCACCTCCTCGCCTCACTGCGGTCGGGCCCCGCATGTCAGTTAATCCGGCCGTGCGGTGGACCGGCCCAATCTCCTCCCGCGTGTGCGCGCCCGTGCGCGTGGGCCGAAGTTTCATATGCGGCCCAAGTGCACAGTGCACTTTTCAATTTTGGTTTTGGATTTTAAATTAGGAAATCCGAAAATCAATTATTGATTCCAGAAAATCCACAAAAATCCCAAAAATTCCCAAAAATCCAAAAATACATATTCTTGACCGTTTCGAGCCACTGAGTCCAAAAATGATCTCCGTTTCATCAAACCAAGTCCAGAAAATTCCATAAATGTCCCTGAACCCTAATCCGGCCATTTTCTCCCTCATTTTCTTTTTTCGTTTCTTTTTCTTTATTTTGTTCTATTCGTTTATTTATTGGTTGCGTTTCTTCGCGCTAGATTCGACGCCAAGATGACCGTTGGCACGAATCTCAAAGCAGGAGCGGTACGCGGAGCTGTCGCAAGAACAAGAGCCGTTCGAGGCCAGACACGACATCGACCCCCTTATTTTAGGCGAACCCTCGATCACGCAAGGCAAGCCACACTCCTTGAACATGTTGAACCCAGTTCATTACAACTATATGTATATATTTCTGTATTGCATTATTTTGGTATTTCATGAAACTAGAAAATGTGGTAGTTTCGAATGACATGCTTAGATAATACCAAATGTTAAACCCGTTGTTATGACCTAATTCCCTTTTAACCCTAGGTTATAAAATATCGAACCACCGTAGAATAGCAATAATTATAATCTCACTCTTAGTTGAATTAGCTTAAAAATCTCCGAGGGATGGCTTGGGTGATTTTCCAAAAATTGCTACGGTTCGGGGCCCCTAATTGGGCGGACCACGAGAGGTGGATGCCGGCCCAATCCCCAACCGGTGACGAGGCCAGGTTGTGGAGTGGCGGTGGTACCGATGGTACCAACGGGTTGTGGTATGTCATTCGGCCGAGTCTTTGGCATTTAAGGACCGATGTCTTGGGCAAAGTAAATAACTTCAGATCCCGCTCAACCACAAGTTGGGCCGGCCAATCCCGTTGACTTAGCCCAACATAGCTCAGTACATTGTACTCCCCTTTTGAATACCTACATGAGGAAGCTCCCGATTCTGGATAGAGAATGGGCCGCTAAGCGGCAAGGTGGAGCAGTATGGTGCGGCCATTGGTTCTCACAACAGTAGGTATCCGCCGTGACCAGGCCGCTAATCCCGCACCGGCCCGTGGGATCCTGGGGTATGGTAGGGTCCAATTTAGCCTACTGGGTAGGAGCTAAAAGAGGGAAGTCCAACGAAATGCCATGATTATCCCGTCCTGGCCGCATGCATTAAAGTTGCATGTTGTTAGCGCTTGGCACTAATGGTCGATGATATCTTGTGGGTAAAGCTGAGCATCTCTGCAGAGTGATATCAATGGTATTCGAATACGCCGTGCTTAGGTTAATGAAGCTGAGTTAATTTAGGGTGATTCCTGTAACTGCGTCCCTGTAGCTTTATAATTAAAACTTGTCGTGAAAGTGAATTTTTGCAGATGACCCCCCCATGTTATACTGTTACTTATGGTTTGTGTTTCAAATGTAAAATGAAAACTAATACTTGCAAATTGCATCCACAATACTTAAAACCTATGCCTGCCTTTGTTTACCATTGCATGTAATATTCAGAATTTCCGTGTGGTTTGTTGAGTACGGTTGTGTACTCACCCTTGCTCCTAATCCCCCCCCTAGATTTCCGAGAAGGCGATGACTCCCAGAAGTGCGTAGATGGCGATGTTATTTGATTTTGAAGGCCTTGATCTATTTGCTCGAGTCTTTCCTGTGGTTATTTTGGTAATGTACCGGGTGCCAGCCGCACCTTTTGTAAAACTCTGGCCATTAGGCCCTTAAATTATCTAGAAAATATTCGCATTTGTTTTATGTTTGGTAATGTGCACTTGGTTACCTACAGTTAAATTCTGGGTAGCTGTGATGGTATTTATACGCACCCCCCCTAAAAAAGGCGGTTCGTTACACACTCATCCGCAGATCGAAGTAATAACATCGGAGAGATGCCAAAATCACTAGTCTTTGGAGTCCAGTCACCATCTTCGGTGTTAGACTATCTCCAATAGTTTCCCTTCATTCCCTTCTCTTCTCTCATTCCTTTCCCCATATTTATTCCCTTTATTTCTATCATCTCTAGCAGCATCCTCTCGAAAGGTTTTGTATAGAGATTAGAGAGAGAATCTCTTTCTAAACAGATTCTCTCTCCAAATCCCTTCCGAAGGAAATCGTGAAGGGAATTCGTTGGAGTGCATGGGATCTATCTGCGAAAAGATTTAGTGATTGAAGGGATACCACTGAAGATAATCTTACATCTGTATGGACGAAGCCTAGTCGTGTAGATAAGTGCGCCCTGGGCATTGATTGGGTAAATCCCTTCAACTTCCGCCAGAACCACCAAATCACACTCTGCGATATATATATATATATATATATATAGGAAGCCTTTTCCGTACTCCTAGGAGTACATACTCCCACCTCTAATATATCACTTAAATAAACGCTTTATACTCCTTTATCACTTTCGGTATACTCCAATAATAATTCTAAGATACTCCAATATAACATGATTAAAAAAATTTCATCATACCCTTTATTATTTTGCTATATACCCTTTTCCATATGTATAAGGAATATGTAAACAAATTATGCTATAAAGGGTGGATTTTAATGAAATTTTTCATGAAAATCACTTTGGAGTATCTTATAATCATTATTAGAGTATACTTAAAAGGATAAAGAGGTATAACAATATCATTTAAACAGTATATTAGATGTGGGAGTACATACACCCAGGAGTATGGAATCATTTTCATATATATATATATATATATATATATCTTATGAGTAAATTTCATAAAATTACAGTTTTTTTCAACTATTAGGAACTATTGGTTTTCGCTTCTATTTCGTGAAACTATAAATTTGAAGAGAACTTGTATCGTAAAACTGCGGGTTTTAGAATTAATCGTTTCTTATAATAGATCTGACAGTGTGGGCTCATATGGTAGCCTCATGTGCGAGTGAAATGAGAAATAAGGGCGCATGAGGCTACTGTGTGGGTCCACACTATTAGACCTGTTATAAGGAACGGTGCATTCCAAAACTTATAGTTTTGTGACATAAACTCTCCTAAAATTTGTAATTTTGTGAAATAGGAGGTAAAACCTTAGATTTATAACAGTTCGTACAAGATTCTTGTACTTTCGTGAAATTTACTCGTTTCTTTTAGTTTTTGTCTTCTATGTATCTAATAATTTATATCAGAGCATGCTTTTTTTAATCTTTAAATTCTCCAATCCAAAATTGTATTTACTAAAAAATAAGTGTAGTTCCAGGATGCTTATGATTAAATTATTTTAACTTTGATCAATACTATCCTTATGATATTTAGATTGGCCAAGTAAAATTAATATAAGTAGATTTGTCTTGAGGAATATCTTAACACTATTACAATTTTATTAAGCAGTTTTACAAATATGTTAAATCAAGGTCAAATATTATATTTTAGTGAGCGATGGTGGCTTACCTAGTATAAATTATTGGTAGTGGTCCATTCTCCGTTTCCTCCTCTCTAAGAAAATAACATATCAACATATGGATCATATGATAAAAAGGAAACCAATCGTATCTCTCTTTTAATTCATCCACACCTATTCCCCCTGCTAGACCATTACCTAACTCTCTCTCTCTCTCTCTGTCTGAGGCAACTGAAAAATGTAACTTTAATTTTTATAAACACATGATATGATTTGATTACTTACTTAAAAATTATGTTTCCTCAATGCATGAGAGCACAAAACTAGTAGTTCTATGAACTTGTATGATATAAGGGCTCTATAATGCCAAAAACAATGGCATTTGATAGAGTTGGACACAGAGGTGAGGACAGCGATACATAAATCTCAGCACATATTAAATTGTGAGAAATCAACTAAACATACCTAAAATTTTTCATCAACTAATTACTTGACGAATAAAAAAAAAAGGCAAAGCCATTCTTTCTTCCCGGTCCACGTGGCCAGTCATGAGCTGTTCTTCATCTCTCTTAAAAAAAAAGAAACGAAAAGAAAGGAAAGTCGAGTTCTTCACGCGATGCGAACTGCCTCCACGACGGGAGGAGTTTTCACAGCCTACGGCCATCACCCCCCACCAACCCGAACCAACACCGCCGACGCAACCACCACCACCATTGAGGGCGACCGCGAGCTCCCACGGATACAGAGGCCGAGGCGGTGCCACCACTGGCGGTTCTTTCCTCTCCTCCCCCCCCCACCGGCGGCCCCGAGCGCGAGCGGCACGCAGCGCCCACCACCGGTCGTGCCTCGTGCGTTGCCTCTCCTCCCAGTCGGACATGTCACGCCGGGCGAGCGCCGGCCGCCACCCATACTCGGAGCTGGAGCAGATCATTAGAGACCGCGCTCACTCGGGAAACCTCCGCCCCGAGGACGCACTCAACTTGTTCGACGAATTGCTCAAGCAAACCAAGCCAGCCTCGGTTTATGCCTACAACCAGCTCCTCGATGCCGTCAGCCGCGCCCCGGCCTCCTCCTCCGTGCGAGATGGCCCTGTGCTCGCCGTCTCCCTCTTCAACCGCATGGCCCGTGCCGGCGCCAAGAAGGTGGCTCCCGACATATGTACCTACGGCATCCTCATCGGTTGTTGCTGCCGTGTGGGCCGCTTGGACCTTGGTTTCACCGCCTTCGGCCATATCATTAAGACAGGATGCGGGGTGAACGCCATCGCCTTCAATAAACTGCTCAAGGGTCTCTGTGCCAAGAAGAGGGTGGGCGAGGCCATGGACATAGTACTCCGCAGAATGACCGAGCTCGGCTGCATGCCCACTGTCGTCTCCTACAACATTCTTCTCAAGGGGCTCTGCGATGAGAAGAGGAGCCAAGAAGGTCTCGAGCTGCTCCAAATGATGGTTGATGATGAAGGCAGCTGCATGCCAGATGTGGTGTCGTACAACACCTTGATCGATGGCTTTTCTAAAGAGGGTGAGGTGGACAAGGCTAGCAGTCTATTTCGTGAAATGAGGGATCGGGGGCTTTCACCGAATGTTGTGACTTACAACTCAATCATTAATGGCCTGTGCAAAGCTCAAGCAATGGACACGGCCGAGGAGGTCCTTCAACAGATGTTTGGTAAAGATATTACACCGAATAATTATACATATAATAGTCTTCTCCACGGATATTGCTCTTTAGGACAGTGGAAAGAGGCTGTCAGAATTTTACGTAAAATGTCTAGAGAAGGTCTTGAACAAAATGTTGTTACTTATAACTCACTGTTGAACTATCTTTGCAAGAACGGAAGATGTGCAGAAGCTAGAAAGATTTTTGATTTAATAGTTGAGAAGGACCAAAAACCCGATGTTACTACCTATGGCATTCTGCTTCATGGGTACGCTACCAAAAGAGCTCTTGTTGAAATGCAGGATCTACTAGACTTGATGGTAGGAAATGGTATTCCACCTGACCATCATGTCTTCAACATACAGATATGGGCATACGCTAACGTGAAAATGGTTGATGATGCAATGCATATATTTAATAAAATGCGGCAGCACGGATTGAGCCCTAATATAGTCAGCTATGGAACGGTAATAGATGCACTTTGCAAGATAGGTAGAGTGGATGATGCTATTTCCCACTTCAATCAGATGAACAATGAAGGATTAATTCCTGACAACTTTGTTTTTAACACCCTTATTCATGGCTTTTGCACCTATGGCAAATGGGAGAAGGCTGAGGAGTTAGTTTTTGAAATGATGAATAGAGGCATTCGTCCCGACGCAGTGTTCTTCAACACAATAATGAGCAACCTTTGCAAAGAAGGAAGGCTTGTGGAGGCCCAAAATCTCTTTCACTTGATGGTGCGTGCAGGTGTGGAGCCTGATGTTTTTTCGTATAATTCAGTAATAGAAGGACATTGCTTAGCTGGCAAGATGGATGAAGCAACAAAGCTGCTTGATGATATGGTCTCAATTGGCTTGAAACCTAATGTGGTTACCTATAGCATTTTGCTTGGTGGCTACTGTAAAAATGGTAGGACAGATGATGCATTAGCTCTTTTCAGAGAAATGATGAGCAAGGGAGTTAAGTGTGATGTTGTTACATGCAACACTATACTTCATGGCTTATTTCAGACTGGAAGAACAGCTGATGCAAAGGAACTCTATCTCAAGATGATCAAGAGTGGAATACCGTTGGATATTATCACTTACAAAATAATTCTGTTGGTGATGCACTCAGAACTTTTCAGAAGCTATGTTCGATTGGTTTTCAGCTTGATACTTGGACTTTCAATATTATGATTGATGCCTTGCTTAAACATGGCAGAAAGGATGAAGCCATGGATTTGTTTGCTGCTATCTCGACCAATGGTTTAGTGCCTGATGTTGTGACCTACAGGTTGATGATAGAAAATCTCATAGAAGAAGGATTGGTAGAAGCGTCTGATGATCTGTTTTTAGCCATGGAGAAGAGTGGCTGTGCTCCAGACTGCCGTATGCTTAATGCTATAGTAAGGAAGTTACTGCAGAGAGGTGACACAAGTAGGGCTGGCGCTTACCTCTCCAAAATTGATGAAAACAACTTCTCCCTTGAAGCTTCTACTGCTTCCTTAATAATATCAGTTTTCTCAAAGCGGAAATATCAGCAACAAGCAAAGGCACTCCCTGAAAAATACCATTTTCTCATGGATACAATGTCAGAGCTCTGAAGAAATCCGAATGGCCGGAGGTTGAAGAACATCCAGAACGGGTGGAGGGTTCAGTTTACTTGTTTCTTCCTTTTAGTGAGATCGGGTGACTAGGGCAGTTTATGAGGATCCAAGGGCTCTTATTTGATAATGAAGTTTCCTGTAGAATCTAAGGGCTGATAATGTAATCGGTAATTAGCTGTTGCTGGTAATAGTAATTGTCATGACTGTAAGCAGTGCTCTTTTACCCTGGCTGTAACTCAGTGAAGACTATAAAAAGCGATAGGTTGTAACAGGATCAGGCATGGATTAATCTGAGAAGTTTCTCGTGCTCTTACTTTCCCCATTTCTTATTGCATCTTTCCTTAATCCATTTTGCCATTTCTTCTGTATTTTTGCTTTCGATTGTTGCCTGCGATTCGGGTGTTTCTGTTGGATTCCTCAGGGGTCTGACATACAAGCAATTTCTGACTTGTCTTCCAGCAATGGTTTTGTGGCTGATAAGAACAGCCAGGAGTGTTAATTAAATGTCTGGGCATATTCTCCTTACGGAGTGTGTAAGTATCCTCGTATCATTTTCCTTGTCGTTTTTTTGGATGGTTAGCTTACTTTATTATTATAATATCACAACCTTTTTCTTATGTTGTCTAACAATAAAATCTTAGTCTTGATATCCCAATGGGTTGAAGAAGGTCAGATGACCAAATGCAAGGAGTGTTATATCACAAAACTGTACCTTGGAACATTACGACTTTGCTATGGAAATTTAGATGCGAATTAATGTTCTCTGATGGTAATCACAAATTAACAAATCACGACTTCTTTGTCATCTTTTCATGTGAATCACGAATGTGTCTATTACTATAGGTTTCTATTTTTTTCTCATTTTTCCTTGCTAATATCTACTTGGCTATATGTGTTTTGCTGATATTTGGTTTGTTTTGAAAGCTGTCAGCAATTGTCCACAAATTAATTAAAAAATTTTATCTGTCGTGCATACTCCAGGTAAGCCCTTTTCTTCAAAAACTATATGTAAGCCAGACTCCCAGATGTAATTGAGCCTTTCTTTTTTAGTAAAATATACTATGATACTATTGGTTGTGTATGGCACACACCAAAGAACTTCATTTTCTGTCAAACTTTATTCTGTTGAACTTTTGGATATTGAATTTCTGTTGATATGTCGACCTGTAAAATGGCATTCCTTGGAATAATTTTTTGATTTACTCCAGACGTTTATTTCCTTTTGTGGTAAACTGATAACAACTCTTGGAAGGGGAGTAATTCATCTATGGGAATGTTAAGTGGAATGTGCTCACTGATCAACATATAATTAACTGGGTTTGTTTATTTGGAGTATGATCACTAGTGGCTTTCATTTCCCTCTTTATCTGTTGTGGACATAACATACATTATTGCAGTGTTCTTTACCGGTCAAAATGTCTGTTATGAAATGAGAGTGATATAGTGATTGTTTGCGTGAACATTTCTCTTTTTTGTTAATTTGGTAAGTAATTGTGTTGTTTTCTTTTTTCTAGGCTTGGGCAACATTTAGGTATGCATTATGTGTCGTGGTTTCCTGGACAAAGAAGTATTGATGCAATGACGCAGTGATCAACTTCTGGATCTTTTGGTGCACAATGAATGCCAGAAAGTTTTTTGAGCAGTCAGAGTTGAATAGAAACTGTTTTCGCGAACATTTTATCTAAAGTGCAAATATCTTTTCGGGTCGATTCGACAGTAGCACGATCATGGTTCCTACTTAGCTAGGCCAAGCCATTGCTGTTGCCGGCGATATTGGTGGTGACCCTTCTGGTGTTTCATTGGAACATGGAGAGCCCACAGGAGCGCCTACTTCGCCATCTTTATCTCCTGATGCCCCATCTGTCTCCGCCGGGTTTTGAGCCCGCAAGCTCTGATGTTGCAGAGGAACATACCAATGTATCACTGATACACAATACTGGTGCGATGATACTGGTATGGTAAAACGGCGAGTATATATGTATTAAAATTAAAAAATGTACATAGGCCAATAATTAGGCGATTTACGGTGTTGGGACCTGAATGTTGCGAGAGAGTTTACGCTGCACGACGACAAGGGGGCTACGAGGGAGAGATAGATTTTTAAGATTATGATTGATGTGCTGGAATGGGCTTTTCCTTTGTTTAGGCTTTGTGTTATGGGCTTGAAGGCATCGGAGAGGATTGTGAAGTGCTCCCTCCGTTTCAAAATATAAGGCGCGCACGCATTTTAAGATTCAAACTTTAAAATCTTTGACCAATAATTTGTCTAACTATATAAAGATTTTGTGATATAAAAGTGGTACCATTGAATTCGTATTTGAAAGTACGTTGTAATGATAGTGATTTTGTTTGTATGAATGATACTGGATAAAAGAAATCAAGGGTCAAAATATAGTTTAGGAGACCGTGTCAAGTCAAACCACGCTTTATATTTTGAAACGGATGGAGTATTAAAGAAGGATTGGAACTTTTTTTAATTAATTTTTTATACTAAATTACATCGATCCTTGTCGATCTGGGATCGGGGAGGACGAGATATCCGATACGTATCTGATACAGGTACGGCACCTTCGTGAAAGATCGTGATTCATAGCAGCGTAGTCCTCCACCTGCTCCGGTTTTCATAAAGAACACCCTCCTCTTACAGTTGTAGGAAGGTACTAGAAAATTTTTCGCGGCGTAATACGCTGCGCGGGCCGTTTTTTCGTAGATTTTTTTTTCGACGGCGTTTTATTTTTTTAATCGTTGAAATAATGAGCGAAACGGCTGAAAGAACAGAAAAGTTTTTGTGGCGTAACACGCCGTGCGTGTCGTTTTTTCGTAGAAAAATTTCTTTTTTTCGGTGGTGATTTATTTTTTAAATCGTCGAAATAATGAGCGAAACAGGAAAAAAATAGAGAGATAGAGTTGTAGAAATATCTCTTCCGATGAATTATTTGGGAAATATTGGAGACCGAGCTGAAAAATTGCGGTGGGGAAAAAGTCAAGAGGGAAAAGGGTGAAAAATTATTATAAACGACAACATTCTTTCATGCCATTTTTTTTGTAGAAAAAATTTCTTTTTTTTCGGCAGCGTTTTATTTTTTAAATCGTCGAAATAATGAGCGAAACGGGAAAAAAAATAGAGAGATAGAGTTGTAGAAATATCTCTTTCGACGAATTATTTGAAAAATATTGGAGACCGAGCTGGAAAATTGTGGTGGAGAAAAAGTCTAGAGGGAAAAGGGTGAAAAACTATTAGAGATGACAATATTCTTTTGTCGAGTGTAACACTCTACGCGTTCGCCGAGTAATAATATATGTTTAAAAAAATCTTAGAGACTCGCGGCGTATACGCGTGTCGTTTTTTCGTAGAAAAAATTTTATTTTTTTCTCGGTGGTGTTTTATTTTTTAAATCGTCAAAATAATGAGCGAAACGGCTGAAATGACACAAAATTTTTCGCGGCGTAACACGCCATGCGTGTCGTTTTTCTGTAGAAAAAATTTCATTTTTTTCCGGCGGCGTTTTATTTTTTAAATCGTCAAAATAATGAGTGAAATGGGGGAAAATAGAGAGATAGAGTTGTAGAAATATCTCTTTCGACAAATTATTTAGAAAATATTGGAGACCGAGGTGAAAAACCGCGATGGGGAAAAAGTCTAGAGGGGAAAGGTTGAAAAAGTATTAGAAATGACAACATTCTTTTGTCGAGTCTAACGCTCTACGCGTTCACCGAGTAATAATACATGATTTAAAAATATCAGAGATCGAGATGGAAAATCGAGTTGGGAAAAAAGTCTACACACGTATTTCTGTTGACGAAAACATTTTTTCCCGGGAAAAATGGAGAAAGGACCTAGACGTAAGGAGTAAGGACATGATTGTTACGTTTTTGGACCTGTTCGCTATCCTGAAAAATTAGAAAAGGGTTTGTTCGCGATTTGAATTTAACAGAAGTTTTTTCCCGTAAAATGGCGAACAAGGGACCCAAACGCGATAAAGGAGAAAAAATCTTCCCCTCATAAAAATCACGAAGGACTTATTCTAATCTATAGGGACCTATGCATAATTTCAAGAAATGCGTGGGGGTTTGCAAAATCGCCAAGGGGGACACGTGGGGGTGTTCTTCTCCGAGAACTCTTCCAACTATAGTAGGGTGTTATTTCAGTTGACGAAAATATTTTTTCCCGGGAAAAACAGAGAAAGGTCCTAGACGTAAGGAGTAAGGACCTGATTGTTATGTTTTTGGACCTATCCGCTATTCTAAAAAATTAGAAAAGGGCTTGTTCGCGATTTGAATTTAACGGAAGTTTTTTCCCGTAAAATGGCGAACGAGGGACCCAAACGCGATAAAGGGGAAAAAAATCTTCCCCTCACAAAAAATCGCGAAGGACTTATTCGTAATCTATAGAGACCTATCCATAATTTCAAGAAATGCGGGGGGTTCGCAAAATCGCCAAGGGGACACGTGGGGTGCTCTTCTCCAGAACTCTTCCAACTATAGTAGGGTGTTACACTACAGAATCTCGAAAATTTTAAATCGGCCAATTTAATTTTAAATGGGCTCTTAAGAAAGCCGATTTAAATTTATTTTATTTTCGACGACCAAAACCAAATTGACGAAAGTTATGGTTTAAGTTTAAATCGACTACATTCTAGCCGATGAAAATTATTTATTTTTCGTCGACAAGAGTTACCCCACGAAAATAATTTCCCTAACCTAGTCACCAACCGACCGACCAACCCCCCCTTCTCCAGCGCGCCTCCACTCGGACGCGCCTCCCTCCCGCCCCTCCCCACTCCAGACTTGAGACGCGCCTCCCTCCCGGCACCCCCACTCCAACGTGCCGCTTCCCTCCCTCCCGCCACGCCACCTTCCTTCCTCCGACGGCAGCCGCCTCCCCCCCCCTCCGACCGCCTCGGCCCCCCCTCCGACAGCGTCGCTTCCCTCCGCTCCCCTCCGACGCCGCCTCCGCCCCCCCTCCAGCCGCCGCTTCCCTCCCCTCATCGACGCGGCGACGGACTTCACCTCGGCTTGAGCCAAAGCTCCAAATCCTAGCCTCCCCCGGTCACCATGCGGCTCCTCCCCTCCGGTTAGCATTTCCCATATGTTCTGAATACTATGGATCTCACTTGCTAAGTTCTTTTGGTCCATGTTATGTTGTTGTGCCCTCATCAGTTCACCCACGCACACCGGCGTGTGAATTGTAGAACTTGCTTAATTACCTCGTAGTTCAAGTGTTGCTTAATTACTCCATTCTGCAGTAACTTGCTCTTTCGAGATGCAGACAATTAATTAGTCATATTGTGTACTTTATACCTTACATTGCATTTTCATGTCATATTGTGTAACAATTAATGGTTTTGCCTTCAAATATCTTCACTTGTTGCACAAAATGAGAATGTGGTCCAGCAATTCCTTTCCAAACACCCTTCATTTGGTACAAATTTGTTTTGTTGCTCACTTGATATTATGTACTTTCCTTGTATTTTTTACTTTTCGATCGAGATTGATATTTCTCATTTCGATTGATTAACTTGATCTCTTGTGCTTTTTTTCTAAAAAATACCATGTAGTTGTATTCAATGTGGTTAAGTGAATCTTATGGTTAAAAACATTATTAATGACACAAAAGCATAACTACAGCTAGTAGGTATTCGGGGTTAGCTACACCAAGGTGCTGATGCCTTGATAGTTGCACTTTGTAAAAAATAGTTGCTAAGCTATCTGTCATTGCTTGCCAACAAATCAGTCCTAGGCTTCTTGGCGGACTTCGAGCTTATGCTGCATTGAGCAAGTATGATAATGTGAAAGATGCATTTCTATGGCCCAATATAGTTTAAGTGTTTTTGTACGGCTTTTACGCACAAAAGCACTATTACACTTTGCATGTGTAAATATGGCACAGATCAATAGTTTTTTTAGCTGCACATCGTCAACTGGTAACTTGAAAGGCATGATGTAGGCATGTGGAAAACGCTAGAAGGTACCATGCATTAGTAGTAGATAGAGGTAGTCAAAGTATAGAGCTGAGATTACTTTTCGACGAATCCCTTGTTCTTTTAAGCTCAGAAATCTTACTTAATGGCCATATGTTCACCAACAACACCCTTTTTGCACAAGTGTTTGTCATATGGGCCACCTGGAAATCTTACTTAATGGCCATATGTTCACCAACAACACCCTTTTTGCACAAGTGTTTGTCATATGGGCCACCTGGAAAGCCAGAGCGATCAATTTTAAGGTTTGTAAATATAGTTATGTATTGATTCATAGTAGTAAAAGATCACACCCAAGGATCTAAAAAAGCTAAAAACAAAAGAAAGAAAATAAAGGTACGAAATTTTCATAAGTACAGAAGACTATAAAAGTCATTATTCTATAAGTTTGTTAGGTGTAAAAAATAATTTGAATGTAGGAAGCTATAAGATTCGTGAAAGAAATTCAGCAGATAGCATAAAGAAAGAGACCACAGAAAACCCTTCAAAATTTTCAAAGTGCAGAATTATAGAATTTAGACGAATTATTGAAATTTCACTTCTTTGGATTGCAAATTTTCTTTGTCCTGCTATTGAAATTCTTTCACCAAAACAGATCCTGAAATGGGCTATTTAATATTTGTGTATTTTTCGTTTGGTAGGGCATGGAAGTGCTCATCTTATTTTGTTTGTCTTTAGTTCATTCAAGTTGGCGACAAACTGCCTAGATGCCCTTCCGGGATATGTTGCTTGTTACTTTTCTCAACTTGCAGAGCTACAAAAGGTCGATTCAGCCGATAATTGGCATTGCGGAAGTGGCAGCATCCCCAAAACCTTGCGATTTGACCCTGCAACTTCACAAACTAGTGGGCTTCTTGTTTCCAAGTTCATTAAATTACAAACTTAGAGCATATCCGATTTATCTTCATGCACCATGTTCTACAGGTGTGCCTTCAACTTGTAACACCAGTTTTCTTTTGCAGCAACTAGAATGATAATATAGTACAACTTGGTTCCCATGCTCTTGGTGAGATGTTCACGTTTAACATTATTCTTCTAGTTATGAAGAGACCAAAGATGAATTGAACTTCCTGGAGTCGTCTGATCATGGATTGGGCAATCAAATAACATCATATCCGATTTATGAATGGTTTAAAGGGCTATTTTTTTTGCCTGCTACAGAATAATTTTCGTGGGCCAGCAAAACCGATGAAAATTAACAAATTTATTTTCGTGGGCCAGTAAAAAACCGACAAAAATTAACAAATTTATTTTTGTGGGCCGAGTAAACCAACGAAAATAAACCTTATTAACTTTCGTGGGCTAGACAAAAACCGACGAAAATAAACCTTGTTAACTTTCGTGGGCTAGACAAAAACCGACGAAAATTAATTATTTCTCGTCGGTCGTTGTGGCCGACGAAAATTGTGCGTTATTTTCGTCGGCGAGTTCTTGGCCGACAAAAATTACTAACTTTCGTCGGCTGCCGACGAAAATTAAGCTAACTTTCGGCTCCTTATCTCTGACGGCCGTGGTCCGACGAAAATAAGGCTATTGCCGACGAAAATAACTATTTTCGTGGGCAATGGTCTTATTTTCGTGGGCTTTTGGCCGACAAAAATTTTGATGATTACTGTAGTGTTATACCATCAGCCACCGCATTGCCTTGTGAATTCAGGCCAGAGAAGAGGTTAACGTTTTTTCATCTAATCGTATAACACATCAAGCTTTGCAAACTAATTGGGCTAAAACATTACAGTCTCAAGGACAAGGGATGATTGATCATTTTCCATTGTAAAGATGAGAGATTAGGATTTATCACCCAAAAGACATTTCTTGATAAAATGTTACTCCAAACTTGAATATAGCTATGTTTCGCCACTCCCACCGTACTCCTCTATTACTTTTTTTTGTTTGCTTGAAATCACTTGGTAAATGACCCTTGTCCTGTCCTCAACCTGCCCGTCAGCTCCTTCCTCTTCTCCGGCGGCAGCAACACTTGTGATCATTTTCATAAAATTAAAAAGCAAACGCTTCATTGTAAACATCCTCTCATAGAGTGATCATTTTCATTTGTCCGTGGTTTTTTTTTCTAAAAGGGTTTTCCATGTAAAAGTTCTATCTTTTGTTTCATTGATTCTATATGTTTGCCGTACATTTTGTAACAAAAGGTGATTCATAGAGGCTCTGGAAGATTTCATGCGATAGAGGATACACCTTCGTATGAGCTCACTTGAAGTCGAACCAACCGAACCGAAGCCTAGTGCTTGTGTGGACGCCTTCGTGGGCCCAACCAAATGCGTGAGACACTGTCTAATGGCGTTATCAGGGCAAGGAGAGAGGGTTGGCATGGCTTGTCGGTTCTGATCGGCCCCAGCTGATAATCGCCACAGTGCTCGTATGGTAGGCAAACTGTGCATGGGAGCAGTTAGGACCAACTAGGCATAGTAGTGCGCCATGTCGCGCGGCTGTGAATAGGATCGGTGATAACGAGCAGATGTATCATCATATATTTATCATCAAAACGGTTAAAAAAATAGCAAACCTATCTGTAGCCTAACCAGAAAGACTGTAAAGAAACATTGCCTTTGTTTACTTAGTCTTCCTATAGTAATTCTTTTGCTATTCTTTCTCCTGGTTTTTAGGATAGTCAGTAACTCACGTTACTAGCATGAGCACCACTCTCTGTAACTAATACCCGAGTCTATAGGATCTTACTTGTGCATGCAATGGTTTATATAAATATAGCAGAACCTGGCACCTATGCGTGTGCGGGACTGCAACTTCTTCTTCATTCCAATTTTTCATGGTATCAGAGCCATCCTCCTCTTCTCCCACACAATGTCAACTTCCAGTACTTCTTCCTCTAGTACCACCAACGCCGGTCTGCTCCCAACGCCATCATTTAGCCATCTGATTAGCAACAGGCTTGGCCAAGAGAATTATCTTCTTTGGAAGGCACAAATGATGCCTTATCTTCGGAGTCAACAACTTCTCTGTTATGTTGATGGCTCCATGGCTGCACCTGAGAAGACTATCACTGTCTCTAGTGAAGGTGGTGCAACCCAGATGCCAAATCCCGCCTATCAAACCTGGCTGCAACAAGATCAAGCCATCCTCAGCACGATCCTCTCGTCCTTGGAACCAGATGTTCTCTCTCAGGTACTCCTTTTGAACACATCCTTTGAGGTGTGGTCAGCCCTTGAATGTCGGTTTGCATCTCAGTCAAGGGCACATGTTATGCATGTTCGTAGACAACTTTCTGTAATCCAGAAAAAGGATATGTCCATGGCTACATATTTTGGCAAGGTTAAGGCCCTGGCTGATTCTCTGAATTCTTGTGGTGTCTCATTGTCTGATAAGGATATAGTGGCATATATGCTTTCTGGACTTGGTGCAGAGTATGACCCAATTGTGACCTCACTTACAACCAAGTCTGTACCTGTGTCACTCAATGATGCCTATGCTCACCTGTTATCTTTTGAGATGCGCCAAGAGAAGCACCAAAGTGTCATACAGGTGAACTTTGCAAACCGTGGTGGTCGTGGTGGAGGCCGTGGCCGCGGATGGCGTGGATGCAGCGGCCAAGGCCAGGGCAGAAACAATCAGAACCAACCCTGTGACAACAATCGTGAGCATTCAGCTCAGGGATCAAGCAACTACTCAACCAGGAGGCCAACTTGCCAAGTGTGTGGAAAGGTGGGACATGTTGCTCTCAGATGTTACCACCGTTTTGATCACTCCTACCAAGCCGAGGAGGTGAAGATAGCTATTGCTGCACAGACTACACCTGGGTACATGGTTGATACCAACTGGTACACGGACACAGGTGCAATTGACCACATTACAGGTGAGATTCATCGTCTGACTGTTCGAGAGAAGTATGGTGGTAAGGATCAAATACAGACTGCGAATGGTTTAGGTATGGACATTTCCCATATTGGTCACTCACAGATTCATACTCCACATCAAATTCTTCATCTGAAAAACATTCTTCATGTGCCTAATGCCTCAAAAAATCTTCTGTCTGTAATCGCTTTACCTCTGATAATAATGTGATGTTTGAATTCTATCCAAACCATTTTACTGTTAAGGATTTGGCCACGAAGAAACTGTTGTTTCAAGGTCGCAGTAAAGGAGGATTGTATCCGCTACCATCACATGTTGCAGCCACGATGAGGACTTCCTTCTCTAGCATTAAAACCTCACGCGAGCAATGGCATTGCCGGCTAGGACATCCCTCTTCTGCAATAGTTCAACAAGTAGTCCAAAATAAACTTCCTTGCTGTAGTGAAAATAAAGACACTTTTGTATGTGATGCCTGCCTGTTGGAATCTATTTCCATATATACTCACGCCATATATAGAGATATCTATCTTTAGGATATATATCTCCTGATTGGATTGTACCTTTTATAGAGATAGATGTCTATATCTAGAGATAACCTGCTATAGATAGATCAAGCTCTGTACTATATACTTGTACCTGCTCTATCAATGAGAACAATTCAATTCTCCTCAAATCTCTATTCCAACATGGTATCAGCAGCCTAGGTTCTCTGCCTTCGGCTGTGCACAGCGCATCCCCTTGCGCCCCTCTCCTCTATCCCCTTGGCCGACGCCCTCCTAGCGCCTCTCCTCTCTCCTGCAGCGCCGCCTCCCCCCTGTCTATGGCGGACCCCGCTACTACTGCTACAGCCGCCGCAGCTGCCGCCAACACTACCGGTGTTGTGGCCGCCGGTGCTCCTCTCTGCGGCACCGTTCTTCCATACAACCCTTACAACCCCGCCACCGCTCTCTCCACCATAAATGTGCGCACGCACATCCCCTTCTCTCTTTCAACTCGATCCACCCAACTACTCCCGCTGGCGTGAGCTCTTCGAACTTCTTGTCGGCAAGTTCGGCGCTATTCACCACCTCACCCAAGATGCTCCCAATCCACCCGATGGCATCTGGACCACCATAGACATGGCGGTGAAATCTCTCCTCTACGCCTCCCTCTCCGAGGAAATTCTCGGCATTGTTCTCCATCGTGGTGCCTCGGCGCGTATCATATGGGAGAGCCTGGAGGGCCTGTTCCGCAGCAACAGGTCATCACGTGCCCTGTCTCACGAAGCCGAATTTCGTAATTTGGCTCAAGGAGACCTCTCCATCCTCGCCTACTCCCAGCGTCTCAAGTCCTACGCCAACGCCCTCGCAGACATCGGCCAGCCCGTTCGTGATGACACCCTTGTCCTCACCCTTCTTCGCGGATTGACTGACAACTTCCGCAACATTGCCACCATCATCAAGACGAAGGATCCCCTCCCTTCTTTCTTGATGGCTCGTTCGATGCTGCTCCTTGAGGAGGCCGATCTCAAGATCAAGCCCGGTAAGTCCGATGGGGCTACTGTTCTCTTCTCCAACAGCACCAAGTCGTCACCTTCGCCCATGGGTGACAGCAGTACCGGCGCCCCAAATTCCCGCTACAAAGGCAAGGGCAAGGGCAAGGGTCGCTACCCTACCAGCCCACGGCCTCCTGCCATTCCCACAGGCGACACCCGTATGGGTTTTAATCCATGCACTGGTACGTTTCAGATGTGGCCAGTGCTTGCTTCCGGACCCGGCATCCTTGGACCTTGTCCACAACAGCTGCAGCATGCGCCTCGGATGCCGTCTCCCATGTCGTCGGCACCAGCACCATTCGCCTACTATGCAGCACCGCCATCTACTCCCACTGCTGCCTCCACCGGTGCCCCCTCTTGGGATCAGGCTTCCCTCATTCAGGCGATGAATGCTATGACCATGCAGCAGCCGGACTCTTCCACGTGGTACATGGATTCCGACGCCTCCTCTCATCTCACCGCCGACCCCGGTAAACTCTCTATCCGTCACACCACCCCTCGTCCTTCCATCCACATTGTAGTTGGTGATGGTTCTTCTCTTCCTGTTACCACCATCGGCGACACTACTCTTTCCACCCCCAAACCGTCATCTCTCCCTCTCCAATATTCTTGTTTCTCCCAATATTATTGCCAACCTCATCTCCGTTCACAAATTTACAAAAGATAACCTTTGCTCCATTGAATTTGACCCTCTTGGATTTTCTGTGAAGGATCTACGCACACGAGTCGTGATTCACAGGTGCAATAGTTCGGGCGATCTCTACTCGTTCTATCCAGCGCACCCAATCCAGCACCATGCGTTCGTCGCTCCTTCTACTCCCAGCATCCTTTGGCATCAACGGTTGGGGCATCCTGGCGACCACGTCCTCTCCCATCTCCAAGCCGCGGCCGCCATCCCTCTAGCTTCAAATAAAATTGTACCTCATACATGTCATGCTTGTCAACTAGGCAAACACGTTCGTGTTCCTTTTTCTACATCTATGTCCAACACCAATAAACCCTTTGAGTTGATTCATTGTGATTTGTGGACGTCACATATTCCTAGCATATCTGGTTTTAAGTGCTATCTCGTATGCTTGGATGATTTTACCCACTACCTCTGGACATTCCCCCTAAAAGTCAAGTCTGACACCTTCCCCACTCTCAAACACTTTCACTTATGCTGCCACTCAATTCTCTTCCACCATCAAAAGTTTTCAGTGTGATAATGGCACCGAATTCCTTAACACTACCACTCGCACTTTCTTTTTTGCAAAACGGCATTCATCTTCGTCTTTCCTGTCAACACACCTCTCCTCAAAATGGGAAATCCGAACGAATCATCTGCTCCACCAATAACATCATACGCACTCTCCTTATTCAAGCATCCATGCCCCCCTCCTATTGGGTTGAAGCCCTCCACACCGCCACATACCTTCTCAATCGCCTACACACCTCCACTCTTGACAACCTTACCCCATACCAAGCCCTTCTCCATTCCCCTCCTTCCTATGCAAATCTTCGTGCTTTCGGTTGTCGGTGTTACCCAAACCTTTCCACCACCATGCAGCACAAACTTGCTCCACGCTCCTCTAAGTGTGTCTTCTTGGGTTATCCTGACAATCACAAAGGCTTCCATTGTCTGGACTTAACCTCAAACCGTATCATCCACTCTCGGCACGTCATCTTTGATGAACTTACTTTTCCTTTTGCCCGTAGTTCCGCCCACCTCCTGTCGGCTACTCTTTTTTGGATGCAGATGCAGGTGCTCCTCTACATTGGTTGCTGCCTACAGCCCCGGTTCACGCCCCTGTTGTGGCTCCTCTTGCCGCACTAACTTGCCGCCTTTGCTTCTTTGCAACAATAATCTTGGATCTTGCTCCTCCGTCGCATAAATACGGCCATCGCTCTGCCTCCTCTCCAGCGCCAGTTGTTGCCTCTGCTGCAGGGGCTGTTGTAGCGACTGCTGCTACACCCAACCGCCCGAGACCCGCCGTGCGGCATGTGTACATGCGCCGGCCCACTGACGCCTCTGCCGAACCACCGCCTACTTCTGCACCGACATCGTCATCAGTGGAGTCGTCCCATCCTATGACCACCCGGAGCAAGGATGGCACTCTTCCACCTCCCCTGTTCCAGTTGACTGCCACTACCTCCAGCACCCTCTCTCCAGAACTGAAGACATACAGGGGTGCTCTCAATGATCCTAACTGGAAAGCCGCCATGATTGATGAGTTCACTGCTCTTGTCAGTAACAATACGTGGGATTTGGTGCCTCCACCACCCCACGCAAACATCGTCTCCAGCAAATGGATCTACAAACATGAGTTCAATTCCGACGGCTCCCTCTCTCGCTACAAAGCTCGCTGGGTTCTACGGGGTTTTTTCTCAACAACCCGGCATCGACTATGATGAGACTTTCAGTCCGGTGGTGAAGCCAACCACCATCCGCACCGTTCTTTCCATCACCGTCACCTTCGATTGGCCCATCCGACAGCTTGACGTCAAGAATGCCTTTCTCAACGGCACCTTTGCTGAGACAGTCTACGCTCAGCAACCACCAGGCTTTGTCGACCCCGACAAGCCCACTCATGTGTGTCGCCTCAACAAATCGCTGTACGGCCTCAAATAGGCTCCTCGTGCCTGGTACAGTCGATTTCATTCCTTCATCACCGCCAATGGCTTCACCAACACCAAGTCAGATTCCTCTTTGTTCGTCTACTCCAAGGGCACCGACTGTGTTTTTTTCCTACTATATGTTGATGACATCGTGCTTATGGCATCGACTACGGCCCTTCTCGAGCGCATCGTCGCCATGCTGCATCATGAGTTCGCCATGAGTGATCTCGGCCCCCTCCACTACTTCCTCGGCATCACTGCTTCCCGTTCATCTCACGGGCTCTTCCTGACGCAAGATAAGTACGCTGCTGAGATTCTTCAGCGCGCCGGCATGACGAACTACAACCCTTCCGCCACTCCTATCGAGGCTCGCTCCAAGCTTTCCGCTGCTGGCGAAGAACCGGTGCCCAATCCGACCCTCTACAGGAGTCTTGCTGGCGCTTTGCAGTACCTCACCTTCACATGCCCCGACATTGCTCATGCCGTTCAGCAGGTCTGTCTTCATATGCATGATCCGCGCGACCACCACTTTCAGTTGGTCAAACGGATTTTGCGTTACATCAAGGGCACCCTCCACTTTGGTCTTCAGCTCCATCGTACACGGTCTCACGACCTTATTGTCTACATAGATGCTGACTGGGCCGGCTGCCCCGACACACGCAAGTCTACCTCCGGCTATTGCGTCTTCTTCGGCTCCAACCTACTCTCCTAGTCCTCCAAGCGGCAACACATCGTTTCTCGCTCTAGCGCCGAAGCCGAGTACCGTGGAGTCGCCAACGGTGTGGCCGAGGCATGTTGGCTTCGTCAACTCTTACTTGAACTCGGGCATCCCTTGCGCCAGACAACCGTCGTCTACTGTGATAATGTCAGTGCTATCTACCTCTCCACCAACCCGGTTCAACACCAACGCACAAAGCATATCGAGATTGATCTTCATTTTGTGCGAGAGCGTGTTGCTCTTGGAGATATTCATGTTCTTCATGTCCCGACGGATCAACAATACGCCGACATCTTCACCAAGGGGTTTCCTACTACTGTCTTCAAGACGTTCCGATCCAGTCTCAACGTCCGCGATGCTCCCGGCTGAGACTGCGGGGGGCTGTTGGAATCTATTTCCATATATACTCACACCATATATAGAGATATCTATCTTTAGGATATATATCTCCTGATTGGATTGTACCTTGTATAGAGATAGATGTCTATATCTAGAGATAACATGCTATAGATAGATCAAGCTCTGTACTATATACTTGTACCTGCTCTATCAATGAGAATAATTCAATTCTCCTCAAATCTCTATTCCAACACTGCCAATGTGCAAAGAGCCATCAACTTCCATTTCCCTTGTCAAATAATGTATCATCTAAGCCACTAGAGCTTGTGTTCTCAGATGTATGGGGTCCTGCCCTTACGTCAGTTGGGGGATACAAGTATTATGTGAGTTTCATTGACAATTTCAGTAAGTTTGTTTGGCTATATCCTTTGAAGCACAAATTTGATGTTTCTAGTGTCTTTGTCCACTATCAAAGGCATGTTGAAAGATTGCTTGATAGGAAAATTATATGTGTTCAATTTGATTGGGGAGGTGAATACCAGAAACTTCACTCGTCAATTTTTGATCAAACCGGCATAGCGCATAGAGTCTCATGTCCTTATACACATCAACAAAATGGCTCTGCTAAGAGGAAGCATCGTCATGTGGTAGAGGTCAGCTTATCACTCTTAGCTGCATCCTCTATGCCTCTGAAATTCTGGGATGAGGCTTTCCAAACAGCAGCCTATCTCATAAACCGACTTCCAAGTAAGGTTATAAACTCTAGAACCCCCTTAGAAATCCTTCTCGGCGCTAAACCAGACTACACTCTCTTAAAAGCTTTTGGATGCGCTTGCTGGCCTAATTTGAGACCTTACAACTCGCACAAAATCCAATTCAGATCGAGGAGATGTGTATTCATAGGTTATAGCAGTTTGCATAAGGGGTATAAGTGTCTCGATGCTTCTACAGGAAGGGTTTATATTTCTAGAGATGTGGTTTTTGACGAGCATATTTTTCCCTTCTCTAAAGATTCTCAATCCACTAAGATAACCTATACAGCAGACTAAGTTCTTTTGCCAAATCTGCTTTTATATAATCCTATAAGCTCGGATGAATCTGTGACCAATGACCATTTGGAAAATGTCCATGCTTCTGTACCAACTAATACTTCTATGCAGTAGCAACCTGTTTTAGCTTTGCAGCAGTCTGAACCAGCTGTGCAAACAACAGATACTGAAGATACTGTGGCATATCAGCCTATTATCAGCACAGATGAACAAATGCAGTCAAGTGGTATAGTCAATACTGAAGCAGCAATAGTTCATCCAATGAGAACTCGTCTTAAAGATGGTATAAGGCAAATCAAACAATACAATGATGGCACCATTAGATATGCAGGAGTTGCATTCACTGAACCTGTTAGTCACTTGGAAGCCTTAAAGGATGCAGATTGGAAACAAGCGATGGAATCTGAATATTCAGCTCTTATGCAAAACAAGACATGGCACCTTGTTCAACCACAAAAGGGTATGAATTTGATAGATTGCAAGTGGGTTTCTAAACTAAAAAAGAAGGCCGATTGTTCAATAGATCAATATAAGGCACTCCTGGTAGCGAAAGGTTTCAAGCAGAGATATGGGATCAACTACGATGACATATTTAGCCCAGTCATAAAAACACCAACAATTCATCTTATCTTATCCTTAGCAGTCTCAAAAGGATGGAGCTTAAGGCAGTGGGACGTTCAGAGTGCGTTTCTTCATGGCATTTGTAACAGCCCAAAAGTTAAGAACAGTAAAAATAAATAATTTGAATTTGATTGTGAATATTTCTGGAACTTCTAAGTATTGTTTTCCTTATTTGGATTTTCTTGGATTTTTGTGTTGCAAGCAAAATCAAACTAAAGGGAAATAAAGAATGAAGAAGAGGAAAATGCAAAATGTAAAAAGTAAAAATTTAGAAAAATTACTATGAGAACCCTGAGCATATAATTAAACCATTTTAGCCAGCAATTGAAATTTTATACATAGATTAATGAAGAGATAAAATGAAAAGATAACTTTTAAATCAAAACAATGCATTGTCAGAATTTATAAAATATTTTGGAGCCACAAATTAATCTGTAAAAATTATCATGACAACTAAAATGCAATATCTACTTATGTTAAAAATATTATAAATTAATAATGTCATTTAATACTTTTCCAAATTTAAAAATTGAAACCACGAAAATCTAGAAATTGCCATGTCAGAATTTTTATAAAATAATGGGACCATATTTTGAGCTGAAAATTTTACAGAAGCATTATGAGATCAAATCCTTTTGAAAAACAAAATTTGAAAAATAATATCCTTAAATTGATCTCAATCAAAAATCAAAATCCGAAACAAGAAATTAGGAGCAGTCACTGTTGTCAGAATATTTATAATTTTTTGGTAATCTATTTTAACATCAAATTTTACCAAGCATCAAAATCTATTCAAAGACCATGGTCAAAAAGTTTGGATATTTTCTACTCCCATTTGACAGCCCAATAAATTCCTGTACTCATCTCCATTCACTGACTGCTGGACCCAGGCCCCACTTGTCAGCTTCGTCTTCTCCCTGTTCTTGCGACCAGCGAATTCTCCCGAGCCAGCGCAGCTTGACCAAGCTTCAGTTCAATGCATCCTCTTCGATTGGTCGTGTCCTCAGCGTCATCCTCGCTTCAGCTCGGCCACGATCGTCGCCACGTTCGTCCTTGACTCTCTCGTGCCATACCGTAGCAGTTGAGCTCGCCATTTCCTTTGTCGCGTCTGGAGAAGCTCACAACCGAGACCAACTCAACCAAATCTGGTTCATCTACTTAAGTCCTCAGCCATACATTGCACCTTAGAGACCACCAGGGGCAGCGCTTTCTTTCCCCTCACTTCCTCCTTCTTTCTCTTCAAGCCAGCGCAGGAATGCCCTCGCTCCTTGCCGCCATTGCCAAGCTTCAGAACTCTGATCCGAAATCAATTCGAGAGAATGAGCAGCTCATTTCCAAATTCCTTCTAGATACACCATCTATACTCTCTAGTGATCAAAACCCCTCTATAATACTTGAGCTCCCTCATGCGAAACTTGGCTGCAGCCGTGCGCCCCTTCTTCCCCAGGTCCGGCCAATGGTGGCGGCTCAGCTCGGAGATTCTTCCTTCAGGTAAACCTCAAAAATGGAACATCTAGTACCCCTTGATGCTTAATATGCAACCGATTCCACCCCTAATGCCTCTGTTCATCTTCTCCACCGAGTCACCGCCATGGCTGCCGCTTGAGCTCGTGGGCGCGCTGCTTCGGAAACTCGTTCAACGAATCGACTTCACCCCTGGATGCTCCTTGCCGTGCTGATGCGCCCCATGTCCCCGCCTTCGCCGGAGCTTCGCCGGAGAGCCGTCGCCGCCCTGCCCTAGCCGAAGCTCTGCTCTGTCTCACTGCCGATCGGGGCCCCCATGTCAGTCCCTCAGCCAAGATCCAGTGCAAAAGGGTAAAGGCGCCTTCAAGCTTAGGAAACGTCATTTTGAATATTGAGTCTATTTCTAACCGGATTAAAATTTGATTCTTGCATATCTTTTGCAATTTTAACTCAAATTCATTGAAATAAATTTATATATTCATTTAAAATCTAGAAGAATCTAAATATACAAAAATATTTAATTTTTGAAGTACAGGATTATTATTCAAATTAAACTTTGATTATGGTGCTTATATGGCTTTTAATGAGAATTTGTGTATAATAAGTAATGAAATGATGAAATCAATATTCATGAGATTTTAGGATCAAAATGTATTCAAATATACAAAAATATTCAATTCTTGAATCATAGAACAATTATTAAAATCAAGAATGGAATAAACACACTATTATGGTCATTATTGCATATATGAAAAATATAACTTTTACAACTATAAAATAAATCCTTGTTTGTCTCTGGAATCATAATAAACTCAAATATGTAAAATCATCTAATGTTTAACTCAATTTAAAATATTTGCTTCATAATCATTAATTAACCTTGTTATGGCCATTAACAAAATAATAGCATAATGGCTCACAAAATGATATTGTAAATTGTATTAAGTTCCTAAAAATAGCAAGAACCCCTGTATGTATAAATATTTAAAATCAAACTCAATTAGCATTCTTTTAATGAAAGGAAATATTAATTATAACAATAAGTAAATAGGTAATCTATTGCAATTAAAGTTAAAATAATGCCAAACCAAATTTAAAACACTTCTAGAGTTGCATCATGCTGATACCTGAAAAATGAATAAAGGATCATGTATAGTGTAGTTGCAAACTAAAAATGAATCTTGACTGATTTAGTGTTCGCGTTGAAATCATTTATACTATTTCATTAGTTAATAAAATAACTTGTCTAAATGTTAAACTCAGTAAAACCAGTTTAGTAACACTCTACAAAGTTCATTCTACCATATCCTAAAGAAATAACTTTATTTCATCAGAGTTTACATATTTATCCAAATAGCTTAAAACCCTTAAGCATTAATCTGTCATTACCCCTTTCTTGCCGATTTTGAATAGTATAGTCCTTAAGTGTAGCATAAACCATTTTAGCGATAAGATTATAGCCTCGCCCAAAATCCTAAAACTTATGGGATTCACTCAGTAGTGCTCCCCAAAGTATAGTCTACTCTGTTACGAAAAGATAATCTCATTTCACCATGATTTGCATATTAATCTTAATAGCTTAATAACCCTAAGTAATCATATTGCTTTAGACCCTAATATGAATGAGTGAAGTGTAGTTGCCAATAAAGAAGCATGTAGTTAAGTTATTTGTATCACCAGAACCTTCTTAAATATCATGTAAATTAGGCCAGTAGCCTAAATCAGGAGATCTAACCAGCGTAAAACTAATTCTAAGCGAAATCAATTAAAGATAAAGAACTAATCATTTATAGTATAATATGATCATTTAAGCCTTTTCATTAACTCGCAAAGCAGCTCATCTAAATCTGACCTTGGCAAAGAATAGTCTAGAAATGATCTTTAGGATGTAGTCTGTTGTAATCTAAGAAAATATTCTTATTTTATCCTGCTTCGAATCTGAATCCTAATAGAGCAAAACCCGTAAGTGATAAGGATTGACAGAACTCATATTGTGAATAGTAAAGTCAATGAAAGCTTGCAACTAATGATTAATTCTATTAATCCAAACAATCTTTGCATCTTGAATTCATAAATTAAGATTAATAAATTCATAAAAGAGCAACCCGGTTTCTTGTAAAGAGTTTTATTTGTTCTTTCTATCTACTTTCTTTTTGCCCTTATTGAAGTTAGTATTTTGCTTTATTTCTGTTGATCGACGTGTAGAACCCGACGTCTCTAGTTCCGTCATTGCCTCCATCAACTTCGAATCCGTCTTCATCGTAAACGACAAATAAGCAAGGCAAGCACCCTTTGATCATATTGATCCCAGTACTTTACCTACAATATGTTATTTTTGTACTGTATTATGCATGCATTTACTTTATGTAAATGGCTATTTTATGGATGTGGTAGTTATACCTGTTGTCTCATTAACCTTCTTTGATAATTATGGACATGTGAACCTTGATAACCATAGATTGAGGATAGGCATTACTTAATGTCATCATGGGTATATGCGTTCATATTATTCATGCTTAGCCATGCTTTAGAATCAACAAGGTTGATGATCAGATCAAAATTGTTTCCTAAAAACCTTGGAAATGGCACTGTTGGTTATTGGTAATTTTGATTAAAAACCCAGAATAAAACTATGGTTTTGATGCGGGCGATTATTGGCAATAGCCGGGTGTGCTAAAGGGATTGCACGTAGGTAGGGTGAAGTATCGCCCGTGTCGGTTTAGGGACCGAGTAATGGGACGCTATTGATCCAAGAAATCTGTGCAAACCACAAGTGCTGGTATGGGACAGCCTTAAACCGATTAAGTTACCTGGTTTAACTTTGCATTTATGGTAGGCGGGAGCTAGCAGAAGCACTCCGTTCTGGATTGCTTGTGAGGGCTTCCACGATTCGTGTGGGTAATTACTGGCGGTGTAGCGGTGTGCATACTGCCGTGTTGAAGCGTTGTGTTGGGTGTGATGAAAGTGGATCCACGGCTTGGGTGTGTGTTTACTGTTTCTCTGGCGGGGTTAACGTCCGGGCTGGTGTGAAGTTAACCCAGGTAATGTAAAGGTTTTCGTCATGAACATTCTGGCCACACGCTGAAAGTGCATGAAACATGCGGCAAAAAGAAAAGGTCATGACTTGTGGGTAAAGTTGTACACCTCTGCAGAGTTTAAATCTAATCGATTAGCCGCTCCCGCGGTCATGGGCACTTGGTGAAGTCATTCCAATGTTAGATGTTTTATTATTTTCAAAAGGTTTGGTTCCTTTGGTTTTGCAACTGTGCTTTATGTCGAAGGGCTGACATTGTTGGATTTCAGGAATTCAGTGATTTGTCGCTCACGTTATGGAGGACTGTGAGTGTTATTTATGCTTTAATTATTTGTTATCAATTAATCTTTCTTTTATAAGTTCCGATTGCAAATAACTTGATTTACAAATGCAAATTCGCTTTATACAAATTAACTGTAGTAGCCTCCTTTGAAATGGCCTGCATATATTATAGGTTTTGCCAAAGTCTTGCGAAGTACGAAAGTACTCACCCTTGCTTAATCTATTATTTATAGGTGGATTAGAATGCGAAGCTTCGAAGGTTGCTTCATCGCAGGTTCTTGGGATCCTTATTGCCGTGGTTTTCTAAGGATTTATGCAGTCGGTTACTGCGGGTTTGGATGGGTACACTACAAGGCTTTGCTTCTTTTGCTGCTAAATTCTCTGAGTTGTAATATTTATATGTTTATTCGTTTCCGCTTATTTAATATAATGTATGGTTGTGATTCCAATTGTTTGAAATGTGCGTACTAGCTACTGATCCAGGGACTAGTACTGTGTGCACATGAGATTTCCATTTTTGGCATTCAGTGCAAAAAATGGGGGTCGCTATAGCATTCTAGAGGAGGAAGTTTATATGAGGCAACCGCCTAGTTTTGAAGATCAAGAACAACCTCAATTAGTTTGCAAACTTGACAAGGCAGTTTATGGGTTGAAACAAGCACCCAGGGCATGGCACTCACGGCTCAGCTCAAAACTATGTGAATTGGGGTTTACACCATCGAGAGCAGATACCTCACTCTTCATATACAATCATAACGAAGATACAATGTATATGCTCGTGTATGTGGACGATATAATTGTAACTGGATCTTTAGATCAAGTAGTGTATAACCTATTGTAGAAGTTACAATTAGACTTTGCTATGAAGGATTTTGGTGACCTTCACTATTTTCTGGGCATTGAGGTGAAGAAGACTGTCACTGGAATTACTCTTAATCAGTCCAAATACACGCTTGAACTTCTTAAGAAGATGAATATGGAAAGATGTAAAGCAGTAGCCACTCCAATGACTGTCTCTGAAAAACTGTCAAGGATTGAAGGTACTTCACTTTCATCTGATGATGCAACAAAATACCAAAGCATAGTAGGAGCACTACAATATCTTACTTTGACTCAGCTGGACATATCATTCTCAGTGAATCGTGTGTGCCAATTTCTTCACTCTCCTACAAGTCAACATCTTACAGCAGTGAAAAGAATACTGAGATATCTCAAATTTACAAGTGCTCTTGGTTTATTAGTTAACAAATCAAGCTCTGAATTAGTGAGTGCCTTCTCTGACGCAGATTGGGCTTGGTGTCTAGATGATCAAAGATCCACAAGTGGATTTGCCATATTCTTTGGATCAAATCTCATATCATGGAGTTCTAAGAAGCAAGCCACAGTTGCACGATCAAGCACTGAAGCGGAGTACAAGGCACTGGCTAATGCAACTGCTGAAATTATTTGGGTTCAATCCTTGCTTAGAGAACTTGGAGTGTTTCAATCAAGAGCACCATGCCTATGGTGTGACAATCTAGGAGCCACTTAGTTATCAACAAACCCAGTGTTTCATGCAAGAACAAAGCATATTTGTAACATCCCAAAATTTTGACATTTTAATTGTTTAATATTATTTTAATGCAATTTATGATTTTTGTGAATTTTCTGGATTTATTTGGATTTTCAGAGATTTATTCAAATTATTTTGGATTTAAATATATTGTCTTTTCTTAAGAAATAATTTTAAAAAGAAAATATTAAAATAAAGTTTTGCCAAAAATATTTTATTTAGGTCCAGAATGTCTCAAAGTATTTTTGAGATTTTTCTTGGAATTTTTAGAGTATTTTTATTGCTTTAAATAAATCAAATGAATTTCTTGAATTATTTTAAATGGAAAATCGAGAGAAAAGGCGTGAACGATTGGGCCGGCCCAATTCTTGTCTTGGATCGGTGTGAATCGTGAGGGGTAACGTGCACCGTAGGATATCCATCCAAGGGTCCACATTGGTCCACGTCAATTAATGAAACCCTAACGCCTGACAGCCGTTAGATTTTGATCGCACGGTTAATGTTGATCGATACCGGTTCAGACATCTCGTTCTATCTGGGCCATCGGATTAAGATCGGATGGCTGTGGTTCGTCATGTTCGTGGAGGACTCGGAGTCCTGTTCATCCACGACGCCGGCGCCGTGTCCGAGGGAGATTTTCCAAAATCTCGCGCCGCTCGAGGTGTATTTAAGGGTTGGGCGAGCCTCTCGAGACTCACCGTAGCACGCCGCGTCTTTTTGATATTGCGCCGCCGTCGGAGGAGCAACGAGGGAGTCGCGCGCGCTCGTCGGAGTTTCGAAGGCCTTCGCCGCGCCATTGCCGCCGTTAGGGACCTTCCGCCGCCGTGTTGAAGCCAGAGTCGGATTCATCGCGTCGAGACGCACGGGTTCCGCTACATCATCCTCGCCGGAGATCGTCGAAACGCCAAAGCCAAGGTCATCATCTTCGTCTCTGGTGAAATCAAGCCGCCGCCAGCCATTGCCGTTCGGGAGGAGTATCGACCGTCGGATCGTCATCGCACGTTCGGAGATCGTCCACATCGCCTTTGTGCACAGTGCATCGCTCGGGTACGTTCTTCACCGTCGGATTTGAATCGTGTGGTCACGGTTGAGCCGCGTCATTTATGTGAATAGTAAACCTCACGGGTAAGCCTTAGCCGTTGGATTAAGATCGTAGGGTCACGGTCAGGCCACGTTGATTAAGTGCATAGTAAAACCCTTGGGTTAATTTTGATCGTCGGATTTAGATCTAATGGTGGATATTTAGCCACGCCATTAAATTACCGATAGCCGTTAGATTGATAATCAATGGTCCAGATGTCACCACGTGTCGTCCGTACAGTCGGGTGGGAAATTCATATTTTTCTTTATAAAAATAATTCAATTAATTCGGATTTTATGATTTTAGGGATTTTTCAGGAATTTAAAACTTCCAAAAGCTATAACTTTTGCATATAAACTTTGATTGTGGTGATTCAAATTTTTAAAAATTTGTAAAATTGAGATCTATCTAATGGTAGCCTTAGTTTGAATTTTTGAGTTCATTTGCTATTTGTTCTTGGTGTTTATTTGCTATTTCTTCTCGATTCGCATAGACATTGAATTGTGTGAGGCTTGGAGGAGGAATTAATTTCTCAAGAGCAATCTTCGGAGCAATATCAGGAGCTTAAGTAAGGCAAGTTGTGCTTTGATCATGTTGAACCCATGAATAGGAAAAACTGCTATTTTGCTTTACTTTATTGCTTGTTATTTTATGTGTATAAATGATTTCGACTTAAATTTGGGATTAGGTAACATACCCATTGAATTATACCCTACCTTGATATTTGTATGCCATGCTTCATTGTCACCCTAGGTTGGTTACTATAGTTGGTTAATAATGAAATCAACATGGATGGTTAGAACGGAATAGACTTGCTTAGTCATGCTACGTCATCACATGTTCATGAATTATTGCTTAATAATCTTGATTAATGGAATATGGAACAATGATGAGAATTTGTGTGTCATGTGTGGTCACACGATGAGATGGAGTTGTTGTGGCGAGGAGGTCACATAGCGATGTTGATTTGTGTATATACGTGGTGCTTGGTAATCAAGCGGGTTTGGTAATCACTTAGATTGAAGCAAGTGGCAAGGGCAAGTGTGCGGGGTGGGCTCGATGGAGCGGAGGGTATGTGTAAGTCTTGCTTTAATCAATCCTAAGGACTTAACCTTGCGAGCCTTTGACCTGAGTCAATCTTGCAATCGCATGTCTGTTATGGGGCAGCCTAGCTGACTAATTTGCAAATGCTTAGCTTGAGTGCTATCGTGGTGGTGAGTCCGGGTGTACTGATGAAACTCACATGGCGCAAGAGGGGGGCCCTGTTGTGGTGGTGTAACCCTTCAGTGTTGAAACCTCAGCGGGTAGCACTGGGTTAAGAGGATGCATTGTAAAGGCTTTGTTATAATCGTTCACCTGTGTGGTGCATGGTTGTATCATGTGGGTAAGGTGCATAACCTCTGCAGAGTGTACAATCTATTCGGATAGCCGTGCTCACGGTATTGAGCAATGCTTGGGAATTACAGTCAAGGGGTAGTTAATTAAAATGAACAACTGCTTGGGATGGCAGGATGCCATGTGGATGATTAAACTTGACTTAGGATGGAAACTTGGTTTATTTGAGAAACATTGAATCTATTTACTATTATTATTTGTTTTACTGTCTTTTCAATCGATGAGATGTGTATGTTTACAAATGCTGCTTAGTTGCAAAATGAACCCTAGCCATACCTTTGGAATAAGCCTTGCATATAGTTATGATAGAATTGCATTCTGTGCACAACTTGTTGAGTACGTATTGGTGTACTCACCCTTGCTTAAACAAACCAACAAACAGAGGAGGAATCATTGCCAGAGGACTTTCAGGTGGACACGAGTCACTAGGCCAAGCCTCGTCAGCTGCTTGTGGTGTGCTGATGGGATATCTACGTTTTTTTGCTACTTTCCGCTGCATTTGTCTAAAGTCTAGCCCATGTGGCTGAATAATGTAAGCTCATACACTAGCTATACTAAATAAATGAAGTCTTATTATTCTTATCGTTGTGTATGATGTGATGCTTACCGATGTTAAGCTGTGTGCACTAGCATCGATCCTGGAACTAGTGCGGTAAAACACAGTGGGTTTGAATTGGTGAAATTCAGGTCCCGACAATATTGAGGTGGATTACCATTTTGTTCGTGAAAGGGTTGCGCTCAAGGCTTTGGAAATCAGATTTGTCCCAGGCCAAGACCAAGTTGCTGATGTATTTACAAAGCCAATTACATAAAGATTGTTAGCAGCTGCTCAGCACAATCTCAATCTGATGATGAGTTGAGATTGAGGGGGCCTGTAAAGAAACGTTGCCTTTGTTTACTTAGTCTTCCTATAGTAATTCCTTTTGCTATTCTTTCTCCTGGTTTTTAGGATAGTCAGTAACTCACGTTACTAGCTTCTTAACATGCCTTGTTGTGGCTGAGCTGAAGAAAAGGAGAGGAATATGAATAGCACACACAAGAATAAAAATACCAACTTTTCTATTATGAAAGCATATTTCCCAAAGCTGAACAATGAAAAACAAACTCACTTTTTAGGTCATCTGGTGGATAAGAAAGTGGGTCCAGTGAAACAGAAGAGCAATTATTTCCAGACTTGACACTACAGATCATTGGATTTCCAGCGATGCTGTTCAAACAAGTAATAATATAGTGTGTTCAGGGGGGAATTCTAGTAGCCAAGGTGAAGTGGGATAAGATGAACAACTTACTTGAAAGTTCTTGCAGAAATCTTTGGCAACGGACTGCTTAGATTGTTAAATGAAAGATCTCTGTATTAAAGGTCAATGCAAGTTGATTATTACAACACACCAATGAAAGAGAAAAACAGGAAAAACAAAAAGGGAGCGACAGAACGTACATAAGAGCAAGCCCATTAATGCTGGCTAGTGAATCAGGCAGAACTCCAGATAAGTTGTTGTTATTCAATTTCCTGGTAGCAACAAGCAGACCAGAAAATTAAATAAAAGTAAATCGCTATATACAGCAAGAGGACGGGAAAAAAATCAAGAACCAAGGAAAGAAATCTTACAGATAGTTGAGTTGAGGTCCTTGAGATCGCCAAGTGAACTTGGGATACTCCCAGTAAGCTGATTGTTTGACATGTCAAGGACTGTAGCATCCCCAGCCTGCCTATGCTACTAGGAGTAGGGCCAGAAATCGCATTATTCTGTAATAGCCTGTCCAGGAACAACGAAGTTGAAGACTTTCAATCTTTCATATGTCTAGAATCTAGAGCTATCCATTTCAAGAAAATGTCATGCTGCCCAAGCTTCCAATTATTGAATTGTGCCGATGGTCTTCAATGCATTCTGAGCATTGTATCCATTGTTTTTCTTATCGGTTGATCTTTTGCAAACTCTCATAGGCCTGAACCTAAAAGAAATATATTATCACGAGGTATGCATGAGATTGGACCTGTGTAGACATTTGTGGATTTTCTTAGCAGCAGAAAAGCATTCCTCGTATCATGAATGAGTGAGTGAGTGAGGTATGTCTGAACCTGCACATATATTTGGATTTCAATGAGATTTAAGCATATGCTGGAACATGCCATGCTCAAAAGTTATGATCACATTAAAATTTTCTCCTGCATTTATCGAGTGCGAAACTTGTAACTATCACTGATAATCTCTTTGGTGTAATGAATGTCAACACTGATACAAACCGAAGCCTTGATCGTGTGTTTTACAGACGACGTGGGCGAGTTCGACGATCATCCGAGCAGGAAGAGGCGCCAACATCAGCTGCTGGGCCAGGCCCGAACTTGGCGACCGAGGAAGGCATCAAGAGTCCATAGTTATTGTCGATTACGTCTACAGTTAGCTTTTATTTTCTAGTTGGTATCCGATAGCAATGCAATAAGTCTGTTAGACTTGCTATCAGTTTAGGAGTCGGACTCTGTTCCAAAGATCCTATTTAAGGAGAAGAGAAATAAGAAACTCGGCATGCTTGATTGCCACAATTTCCAGTCTCAGGCGGTGGCTCCGAAAACAGCCAGTCTACCGACGTCGCGAGCTGCTCCGGCGGCTTCGTCGATGAACGAGGTTCTCTCAGGCAAACGCCCGAGAGCTCGTGCGTACGATGCTGCCCACTCCGGGCAAGCTCTTAACAAGTTGGTATCAGCTTCCTCCGGTCCTGATCTCATGGCCTCCGCTGACGAGCGCCTTGGCCAACTAGAAGCTGATATGAAGGAGATGAAAACCATGATGAGAGAGCTGATGCAGATGAAGACTCTGATGGCCGGGCTGATTGCCAAAGGCAAGGAACCAGCTTCCATCCCAGACGGGGAGACATCGGCAGCACACCATACGCTCCTTGCGGCGGCTGATGCGGCAGCGAGGACCCCGCTGTTGCCCACCCTACCTTGGCGCTACCGACTCGGGCGCGCCGCCGAGATGGGGGCGAGACAGTTCACCGGCGATAACCGGTGCTGGGTGCCGCGGCCACTGCGTTTTGATCTTCCAGACTATGACGGTGCACAGGATCCGCTCGCATGGCTGCGTAAATGCGAACGATTTTTTCGTCTGCACCAGATTCTGGAGGAGGAATATGTGGAAGTCGCTGGTCTGCACCTTCAGGGCGAAGCCCAAGATGTCTTGGATAACTGGCAGCTAGAGGAACCATGGATATCATGGGAAGACTTCCGGGATGCATTCGTTCGGCGCTTCACGCGGCACTCCACAGCGGGTCCTTTAGGCGATTTGGTGAATTGGAAGCAAGGAGCGGGAAGAGTAGATTAGTATGCTCGTGAGTTTGAACGTCTACTAGCCAGAACACCAAGACTCAGTCGCTCGCAACAGATTGAAACCTTCACAGCAGGTCTTTCAGCCACGATAGCAGCCGATGTCCGGCGCGAGTGTCCTCGGGATCTGGCCGAGGCCATTGGTTTTGCTCGGGAAGCTAAATTACGCCAGGACTTATGGATAGAGGCAGCGACTCGCGGGAATTCGTTGGTCGCGCGAGTGCGACCTTCGATCAACCGCGGCACGCCGTCTAGTCTCACCGTGCCGGTTTCCTCTCCAGTTGCAAGTACGGGAGGGGGCCGCAGGACTGCACAGCTCCTTCCACAGCTTGCCGCCATCACTTCTTCGATCTCAGGAGTACAACGTACTGCTTCAACACAAGCCCCAGCAGGATCAGTGGCTAGCTCAGCCTCCGTGCCAACCCATCGCCGCCTCAGTGCAGATGAAATCGCCGATCGACGAGCCAAAGGCCTCTGCTATAACTGTGATGAGATGTATACCCGCAACCACCGGTGCAAGCGGCTCTTTCATCTGGAAGTAGAAGATGTGGCAGAGGGCACTGATGAGGACGACGACGACCAGTGTCACGAGGATCCCTCGCTCTCCATGATGGCTGTCCTAGGCCCTAAACACGGCAGCACCATGCAAGTCTGGATCACGATTGCAAACCATAAGTTCCTTGGTCTCATTGACAGCGGGAGTACCCATAATTTCCTGAGTTCATACGCCGCCAATCGGATGGATACCCAGACAACAGCCAAACCAATGAACGTCAAGGTGGCCATGGGGTCAACTACCGTGTCTTGGAGAGGTACCGACTGTGGAATTCCTTCTTACTAACCACACCTTCATCGCTCCCTTCTTCGTCATTCCACTGGACTATTTTGATATCATACTTGGCGTGCAATGGCTTCGCACCCTGGGCAAGATTGAATGGAGTTTTGAAGACCTGACGATGTCCTTCCAGCACTCCGGGGTACCCATTCTGTTGCAGGGTCTGAGGAAGGAACGTCCACAGGTACTGCAGGCCGAAGTTCTAGCCCTCCCTGACGTGCAACAAATCCTGGATGCCTACGCCGAACTCTTTGCCGAGCCTCAAGGCTTACTACCGTCCAGAAGGTGTGATCACCGTATCTGCCTCGCCGAAGGGACGAATCCGTGGTGGTCCGCCCCTACCGCTATCCGTATAAGCAGAAGGATGAGATTGAGAGACAATGTGCCGTGATGCTTCAACAGGGTATTATTCGTCCAAGCCACTCACCCTTTTCCTCTCCAGTTTTATTAGTCAAAAAGGAGGATGGCACGTGGCGCTTATGTGTAGACTACAGGGAATTAAATGCACACACAATCAAAGATAAGTTTCCAATCCCTGTAGTGGAAGAGTTACTGGATGAACTACGTGGAGCGCGCTTCTTCACTAAGCTCGATCTTCGCTCGAGGTACCATCAAGTCCGGATGCATGAGGATGATATCAGCAAGACGGCTTTTCGGACACACCATGGGCATTTTGAGTTTCTCGTCATGCCTTTCGGCTTGTCGAATGCTCCGTCTACCTTTCAGGCGCTCATGAATGAGATACTTCAAGACTTTTTACGTAAGTTTGTCCTCGTCTTCTTTGATGATATATTGGTTTACAGCCCGACAGAGGAGGCGCACAACGAGCATCTGCGCTTTGTGTTTGACCGGCTCCGTCTACACCGCCTCTTCCTCAAGAAGTCCAAATGTGCGATTGCTCAAACAAGTGTGCAGTATCTCGGCCATATCATTGCTCACAATGGCATATCTGCGGACCCCGCCAAGCTCCAAGTTGTCTCGGATTGGCCTCGTCCGACCTCAGTAACAGCCTTACGCAGCTTTCTAGGCCTCACGGGTTATTATCGGTGGTTCATCAAAAACTATGCGTCCATCGTCGAGCCTCTCACGGCATTGCTCTGCTGCCATCAATTCAGCTGGACCGACGGAGCTGAAACCTCCTTCCTGTGTCTTAAGCAGCAGCTCTTGACAGCACCCGTTCTACAAATGCGGATTTCACTTGCCTTTCGTGGTAGAATCACGATCGTCCGGTCGGCATTGGTATTTGTGTTGCAACAAAGCGCCACTCGATTGCTTTCTTGACCATAAACTTCGCCGTCGTCATACCAAGCTAAGCGCTTATGGCGGGGAGTTAATCGGCTTATCAAAGGCGGTGCAACATTGGCGACCTTATTTATGGGGTCATTAGTTTATTGTCCGCACAGATCATGGCAGCCTCAAATTCCTTCTGGAACAGGCCTTGGTGACACCTCCGCAACAACACTGGTTAAACAAACTCATGGGCTATGATTTTCAGGTCGAATACAAGCCGACTCCCTGTGCGTGGCCATCACCATCAGCCAGGACATCACACGAGCAGACTGGTTGGACATGCTACGCCAGGATCCGGAGGTGCAATAACGATGCCAAGAGCTCCAATAGGCCACTACCGCACCGGAAGCCGCACAGCAACCAACAGGCGCACGATCAGCCAAATGGGAACACCGTGACGGGCTGCTCTACTTTCAGAATCGCCTCTTTGTGTCGGCAGCATCTTCCCTAATCACCCCCATTATTGCGTCCGTGCATGACCTCACTCATGAAGGAGTGCTGAAAACACTTCATCGTTTGGGCCGAGAATTCTTTTGGGAGAAGCAGCGCCAGACGGTCGAACACTTCATCAGTCAGTGCATCACTTATCAGCGCAACAAGGTCAGTTCTCTTGCTCTGGGTGGTCTCCTGCAGCCTTTGCCTATTCCTCGCCATGTGTGGATAGATGTGTCTATGGATTTTATTACCGGGCTACCCAAATCCCAGGGCAAGACTTCCCTCTTGGTCGTCGTGGATCGCCTCTCAAAATATGCACACTTTATGACAGTTTCGCGGCCGGCAACAACACAATTGGTTGCTAACATCTTGTTCGAACAAGTGGTTCGGTTACATGGAATTCCGGAATCCATCGTATCCGATCGGGACCCAGTATTCCTCAGCACTCTATGGCAGGACTTGTTCAAACGTTGCGGTACCACCTTGTTGTTTTCATCCGCCTATCATCCCAAGAAGGACGGACAAATGGAGGTGGTTAACAGAACCATCAAAATGTACCTCCGTTGCTTAACGGCGGATAAACCGACGACGTGGGTGAAATGGCTGCCTTGGGCCGAGTTTTGTTACAATACTTCCTTTCATTTAGCTACCCGGATGACACCTTTTGAGTTGGTTTATGGCCGCCCTCCTCCGCCCTTGGTACCATATCAGCAGGGAACCACTAGTGTTGATAAGGTCGATTGTCAACTAGTGGACAGGGATGATCTGCTCCAAGCAGCACAACACCATTTAACTCAAGCACAACAAAGAATGAAACACCAATATGACAAGAGTCATCGCGCCGTTCAGTTCAAGGTGGGAGATTGGGTTTGGTTAAAGCTTCAAAAGAATCGCAGGCCATGGTCCGACGTACTTCATTCCACAAATGGACACCGCGTTTTTATGGACCTTATTTGGTACAATCCAGAGTAGGCCAAGTCGCCTATCGTCTTGCCCTGCCGAGTGGTTCACGCATCCACAATGTGTTCCACGTTTCCCTCCTTAAAGCTTTCAAAGGAATTCCTCCAGCTTCTCCACCAGCACTGCCGGAGGATACGCCTCCTTCTACTGAGCTTGCCAGGGCAGAACCACATCAGTTGTTGGCTCAACGGTTTGTGAACGGGCAACGACAGTTTTTGGTACATTGGACGGGCGAATCTGCTAATGACGCTACTTGGGAGGATGCGGTGAACCTCCGAAAGTCCTATCCTCATTGCAAGCTTGAGGACAAGCTTATTTTTCAGGGGGGAGTATTGATACAAACCGAAGCCTTGATCGTGTGTTTTACAGACGACGTGGGTGAGTTCGACGATCATCCGAGTAGGAAGAGGCGCCAACATCAGTTGCTGGGCCAGGCCCAAACTTGGCGACCGAGGAAGGCATCAGGAGTCCATAGTTATTATCGGTTACGTCTACAGTTAGCTTTTATTTTCTAGTTGGTATGCGATAGCAATGCAATAAGTCTGTTAGACTTGCTATCAGTTTAGGAGTTGGACTCTGTTCCAAAGATTCTATTTAAGGAGAAGAGAAATAAGAAAATCGGCATGCTTGATTGCCACAATTTCGATCTCGGCGGTGGCTCGAAAATAGCGATCTCTGGACGTCGCTGAGCTGCTCGGCAACCGTCGATGAACGAGGTTCGCTCAGGCAAATGCCCGGGAACTCGTGCGTACGAGGCTGCCCACTCCAGGCAGGCTCATAACAAACACAGTCCGTCACATGGCAGTATGACACATGGGTGTGATTCCACTGGTTAAGAAGCAAGACAAGTACTTCGTATACGAGGGATCAGTTCCTCTTCAGGTTCAGAATAGGATCTTCAGGCAGAGGGCTTTCCAATTATCATTATCTAACCGAGGCATACCAGGCATTTTCTTTGATGTCCATATTATGATATCTAATGTATTTGCTATAAGATGCATACATCACACCGCTCTTTTGATAAGGAAAAATCCACAATCGCCATACATCTACAAAAGTAGGATTCACACAGAAACGTCAGGCTGTAATGCAAAATAACGAGAAAAGAGCAGAGAAGGAAAAGAAGTTCGAGCGTGATTACCTGATGGTTGTTGGGAAAACACCTATCGCATCTGACAACTACCAAAAAAAACAAGTCATATATTGATTTTCGAGTGTGATTACCTGGAGTGTGTCCATGTGTTGTTCCTAAGCATCGATAGCTTGGCATGCTGAGCTGCTACAGTAACAGGAATAACTCACCGATCCCAAGCACCAGGCCATGACATTCTATAGAGGCAATAGCGATATTCCCCAGAGCAAATAAGAAAAACAATAACCTAAATATCATGCAGCATAAGTCTCAGAGAAAAGGAAATACCTCTGCACATTGATATGATGCCTGTTGGTGGACATCCTCGTTGGGGGAGATTGACAAATATGGGCACAGCACTGTACTCAACCACACCTTTAGTGTTCTTTGATGTGGCTCATGCAATGTCAGTGAGTGGCTATGCAGACTTAAATTGCACCCAAAAAAATTTAAGGAGAAGGTAAATTTTCACAAATCTATTACTGATTAGCACTACAAGTAAAATCAAATCAATGTGATTGGATTATTGATATTATTCCGATACCTGGAGTTGAGGATAGTCCTCATGATCGAGGAACTCAATAAAGCCAGACACCACTCCTGTGTTGATGACCTTACCAATTGGAGGGCTCTGGTCTACAAACATTTAAGGAACTCATCGGTTGGTGACCCGGTTATAATTTTTATATAGAATAATCATGTTATCAACTAGATCTTGTTAAATTATGCCCGGAAATCAATTAATGAATTGTTCTCTTGAAAGCTAAAAAAAAGGAGTAAAAAACACATACGAATTAGAAATCAGAAATCCTTTCTGTAATTGTTGAACCAAGTACTTTATGAAACCATAATTATTGGGAAAAGTATTTCACAGGACCACAACTGCTGAAACAAGTACTTTATGGAGCGATAAACAATTGCCACAGAAGCTAAGCACAGAGTTGGTAAAATAGTCATGAAATTCTTAAAATAGAAAACTCTGAGAGCAATAATGATTCTTTTGTTTCAGAAATTCTTAAATCCCTATGAGGTTGGTAGGAGCGGCTCAGAAAATAGATAGATAACCATGACGACACTCCCATGGAGGGAATGAAGGGGGCTGCACCACAGCAGCTGCAGCGAGCAGGAAGAAAACCATCAGGTAGAACAAGCAATTACTCATTTACTCTACAGGATAACACTCTATCGCAAGCTGAAATGGAACACAAAAGGAAAAGAATAATACGTGCAATAGCAAAAGATAACGCAGCGATGTTCGAATCTTTAAAACGGCTCTGTTGCACAAATGCTACAGCAAATAGAAACATAATCATCAAAACCAGCATGGATTTGAATCGACAAGATCTCCTATGTTTGAAACTAAATCTAAGTGCGGTGATAGCTTAATCTTTCTGTTACTGGAATAATTTGTTTCCCGAGTTTGGAAGTGAATACCCATCTGGCGAATCAAAGGTTTAAATGGCGTTGCTAACTGTAAAATCAACACAACATACCACTGACAACCACTTTCTCTATGCGAAGAAAATGAAGGCTAATATATCGCTCTATATCATTTTCTTTTGCTTTTGTTATGCTAATTGAACACTGATCAACAGTTAGCACAGGATATATGCATCGATAGGAACAACAAAGAAGACAAAGAGACACAAACAAAAAGATTACCAGGGTGGACACCGCACGACGACGAATCGGGATGCGGATCTCCGAACACGGAGCTAACAGCTCCAATAGGCAAATGATGCGACGATAATAGTCGAGGCGCAGAATGAGAGGAGGGACAACCTCGTTTTTAACATCAAGATTTTAGATAGAAAAGTATATCACAAAATCATTCAAAATACTTTGAATACAAGTTTGCCAACTTGATTTTCCATCCTATTATTGTCACCACTCTAGTAAAGGAGATCGTGAGCATTCAAATATGGTTAAATAGGCAAGATAGTTGGACAGCCTAGCGATATGATCTTTTTGCTAAGGACTTTTCAACCAAATTACAACAAGAAAACACCTCAATATGATGATAGAATCAGATTTAGAACTACTTTTCAATGATAATATGATGATAGAATCCACTGGTTCTGGAAATTAAATTGGTCCAAACACTACTACAGAACCAGCAACCACAAGCGGCTCGTAACCCCCTTTAGAAGCGGTTTTATAACCGCTTCTAAGCAACCGCGTGTGATACTGTCGGGTATCTGGCGGTTGCTCAACCGCTGTCTTTGTGGCTCGAAGCGGTTGGGAAGGTGTCCAGGGAAGGCGGTGGAGCCACCGTGGGGACTCCTGGCGGTTCGTGTTACAAACGCTTGTGAGAAGGATATCGAGCGGTTAGTCTTACGAACGCTTGTGAAGCAACACTCGAAGCGGTTGGAGTCGACAACAGCTTGTGGATTAATTTTCGATTATATGTATGATAGAATATGTTATTACGGTGTTTTTGTATATCGTTTTTTACCATAAAATTAAATATGAGTGGAGGAGTTTTTTGCGCAATTAAATATATATTACATATGCATACTCATACACATGTTCACAAGCTAGCTCAGTACACAAAAAAACGAACTTAATAGTGTAAAAAATGGACAAGTACATACATAACCGATGTTTACAAGTTGAATGATTAAAAAATGATTATCTAACTCATTTCTTGCATCGTCACTCTTTTGTCCTTGGTCGCGTGGATGTCATCATCGGTTCATCGGTGTTCAGCGCAGAAACCCTACGTGGAACTTCGCCATTTGGAGATACAACCTCGTCGACAAAGGAAGCCGATGAATTTGTTCTTGAAGTCGCGCGCCCAGTGAAGCGGAACACGTTAACGTGCTCATCGATGTTGAAACATCAATTAATTAAGCGAGAAGTATATAAATATCCGATCGCATGCAATTAATTAAAATGTAACTTGTAGCTAACAAATAATTAACATGCATATCGAACCTCGGCATAATGTTCGGCTCATCGCCATGGATAAAACTTTGAATATAGTGGAACACGTAGTAGCCACATAAGTTGTTTCCGACCATCTGGCGTTTAACCTTCACGGGGAGAAATTTGAATATCGGATGAAGAAGCGATGTGGCGCATGTATATTAATAATAGTTTTTGTAGTGCGTGCACGAGTGCTTACTATGACTTCGAATTCTTTCTTGAAATCTCCTTTTTGCTTCCTCTTGAACTTTGCAAATGCCCTGTTAAGGACGTCAATGAACCATTGGTATTTTTGGACTGGATTCCTCCTTGAGTCATGAACTATAATCCTGCTGTTGTCAAGCTTGATGACTAGAAGGATCCAGTGAAACCTATTCGTATATTGTAACATATTCGTAAGTAGGTAGTCGTACTATCAATGACTTAAGAAATACAAGAACAAGAGGTTTGTGAGAACACGTACTTGAAGTTGAAGGGCAGAAGTATGTACGGTTTGTAGTGCTGTTTCAACATTGCATGCAAAAGGTATGCCTCAACTTGTGTTTTTTGCTTCTCGTATGACCAGACTTTCTCATTGACAACCTCTGGGTCGATGAAGCTAATGTTCTGTTTGCCCAGTCTTTTACATCGTTGTATCTCCATTCTACATAAGAAGGGATAACTAAGTTAATTAGATTTTCAATTTTATGGTGCGAGAGGAAGCAAACGGTAAACTTAGTAGATCAACACTTACAGACACCGGCGGGACATGAAAGACACGTTGACCTCGTCTCCTTGGTACACATGGTACAAGTCATCGAATTCGAGCCATAGTCCTTCGTTGTTCCCGCAGAAGAAATGCTCATCTTGAAAACAGAGGAGGAACATTAGCTCTCCTTTAGATGCCCTTTCCATGTACCATTCATGCATTTGACGCATCTTGGTTGGGAGATCTTTTATATCACTTGGATCAATTAGCAGTTTGCCCAACTCGTACTTCCATTTGGTTGGTGCCCTTTGGAAGATCTGGTCTATTGATTGAGTCCGCCTCCTTGAGAATGCCATTTTCTCAACTCCTCGGCACTCTGCGATCTTCCGCTATCTTCTTCTTTCCGCCCGATGAGCCGTGTATTTTGCACTGTAGCCTTTCTTATTATCCTTTTGTAGTCGCTCATCACAGGCGGCGGCGCGGTTCCGCATGACTGAAAGTACTTCACAGTTTTTTTATCGATTTTAACCTTGGGCTCTGGCTTCGTTGGCGCAAGCTGCCTGGCCACATCCGTCTTTACGGATGCAGCTAGCTCCTCCGCAGTCATATCATATGGCCTCTTCGGTGGTTCATTTGACCTTCTCTGGCTGCCGGATGCCGACTTCGTGGGAGGAGGTGCCAGTGCGGGATCCCTCCTTCTGACATTGAGCTTCTTCCTCGGGGGAGATGCTGGAGGCGTGGTGACTGGAGATGTTGGGTGCTTCTTACTTTGAGGCGGTGGCGGTGGCGGCGGAGTCGGGCTTCTTTGTGGAGCGGGAGGTGGAGGAGCCGTGGCCTGGACCACCGGGGAAGCATTGCGTCTGACGGCGCCGGAGGTCGTGGGTTGTCGATGTGGGCGTGCTTGCTCCTGCGGTGGCTCAAGCTGCGGTGCCTCTCTTGTTGGAGATATAACCTCCACACCATCAGGAATCGATGTACTTTTTGCGCGGAGGATGAATGTGCCATGGAGGGCTGTCCAAGCTTGGTCACTTAGTCGCCCCGACAATCTCGAGCATGAGATCTTGAAGCCCCCACCACCTCTTCCTTTGTGACCTTGAGAATCGGAGGGTATCTGGTTGCGATGGAATGTCCGCCCGCCTCCACCGGATAAGCCATGCCGTAAGCCACCTTGAAAGAGAGGTTACGCATATCAATGTGTGCTTCGCCTTGGCGGCGAACCTTGATCTTGTCCACGGGATAGCAGGCGTCTTGGTCGCTGCCTCTGAGGGCCCTGACGGACGCATAATCTGCTCTTTTCTTGTGATCGGATGATCCGGATTCTGGCGTTGCTGAACATTGGCGAGCGTAGTGCTCCCTCAAAATGGTGATTGCCGCACACTTTTTGCGTGACGGGACATCGATGGAAGCCCTCGTAGCTCTAAGCTCTTCCTCCAATCGGCCCACTCGCCTGATCTCTCCTCTTGCTACATCCCGCTCCTGTAAGTGCTTGAGTCTTTGGCAAAGCCGTGCCTCCATGGCACCTTCCCGAATCCTCGTGTCCGTCCCGGGTGCTCAGGGTTTTGAAGGGCATATGTTAGCTCGTCATTCTCCCTGTCCGTCCGCAAGGATCCTGACCGAGTCTGCTCGATGGCTTCTACAATCCTTCCACCAACTTCTTGGACTGCCGGTGCCATCACCAAGCTACCGTCATCAGCAAGTTTGCCCCCGTGACCCAAGAACCAATTGCGCAGGCGGGGCTCCCAATTCTCAGTTTCAGGTATAACATCCTGCTGCCGAAGTTCCTCTTCCCGCTTGTCCCATTTCTTTGCAGCTTTGATGTAACCACCGGTCCCGAGATGGTGGTGGTATTTCTTCTTCTGTGCATTCACCTTGTTTTTCTCTCTCGCGGCACATCACGCATCAAGCGGCTTGTACTCTCGAAAGCATCCCAATGATCGGCGGCTTAGGAAATTGATTGAAGTCGGCCTTTCTCCTTTGTCGATGTACTTGCGGGTGAGGGCGACTTCCTTCTTTGAAAGGAAGTTGCCATCTTCTTCAAAGCCCATCCCTTGGCCTTCATTCGTACCCATACGGAAAAGTGAAAGTTTCCTTCATATCATTCGAGGCGGTTCCTTGGTAGGCTGCGGGGACTTGACCCATTTACGGATCTTGATTGGGACGTGATCCCTCACGTGGTAGCCGCAAGCATTGTTGAAAGGGCCAATTGCTGATTCCGGGGCTAGCAGACTCCCGTCGTTGCCGACTTCGGTTATCACGTACTTTGTCGAAGGCTTCTTGTTAGGTCCTCGGCTCATTCCGGACTGGGTGACCGATGAGGTACCGGGCTGGAGACACAAACATATATAATATGAATGATTTTAGAATAATTAACATGTTTATGGTGATTTTATAATGGGTAAGAGTATACCTCGGTACCCATGTTAACGGCCTCATCGGCAGCATTGGCAGCACCACCCGTGTTAACGGCCTCATCGGCAGCGTTGGCAGCACCATCCGTGTTAACGGCCTCATCGACAGCGTTGGCAGCACCATCCGTGTTAACGGCCTCATCGGCAGCGTTGGCAGCACCACCCGTGTTAACGGCCTCATTGGCTAAGATGCTACCCAGCGCAATGGTCTCGAACAGCAGATTTTCCGCCTCATCGTAAGCCGGGTCACCACGTCTTGGCGTCGCCATCTAGAGTAGAGCATAGTTTAAGATAGTTGAGAACATTTCGAGTTTGAAAGCATAGTTTAAGATCGGTTCAATTTCTTCTATAGTTCTCAGGGGCATGGGATGTGGGGGAGCGCGGGGACTTAGAAAAAATGTTGACATGAATGTTGACATAAACAACTATATTACATATTACAACACAAGCATAGTGTAATAAATTCCTTTCCTCTGCACCACTTACACATTTCACTTATACTTACACATTTCACATGATACATATACAATTGACAATTCACATATACTTATACATTTCACATACTTACACATTTCACATGATACATATACAATTGACAATTCACATATACTTATACATTTCACATATACTTACACATTTCACATGATACATATACAATTGACAATTCACATATACTTATTTGTAATAAAAATAATGAATCATTCTTATTCCACACTAATAAAAGAAAGCAAAGCGATTATTCCATATCAACAGGATCTTCTCAGCGGTAGGCACCTAATCTTGCCGATGGACTCTACTACGGCGGCGTATCGTTGCGTTGCCGGCCGTTCTTAACCCATCGGCGATATTAAATGCCGACCGATAGAAAACATCCGATATCTTGAAGGCGTGCCATGAGGTGTAATAGACTACTAACATACTAGTAGTGGATTTATAACCTTTTTCATTTTTTGAAAATCATATTAGTGTGGAATAAGAATGATTCATTATTTTTATTAAACAAATTTATTGATCCTTATCTTGGTGATCGGCCTCTTGCACTCGGTAGTGCCATAATTTCGAGGATATCAATGCGGAATAAAGGATAGATGATGATTACATCGAGAGTAAGCAAACTCTTTGAAGTAAACTAAATCAAAGACATATTGTACATATAATAGCAGCACATCTTATACAAAATGATGTGTAGCAGCACATTTTCAACTTCAAGTCAACCAGACAATGCGAGAACATATAGCCACAAGAAATTGCTTGACCTTACAGAGGCAAGCCAAATTAATTCAAGTCGTGAGCGCACACCAATCGAGAAAAATGAGTCGTGAGCGATGGCGAAGAGCATTCCCATTTTAGTAACAAATCCAAGCGCATTCTTCTTGCCACAACAATTCACCACGGAATAAATCCAAAATTGTCTAGAAATAGAATACAATCACCACCTCGTAGCCTCGGCATACTCACAGTCGATTCACACAAACCACCACACCCTACCTCCCAACGCCCGACCGGACATTTAGCGAACACCTTGCAGGCGGTGGGATTAGAGAGGAGGAGGAGGCGTGCGTAGCTATCTCTGTAGTTCTCCGGGTGGAATGGCGGTCTTGGCGTCGGCGGTGGCGAGGGAGGCGATGGCGAGGTGGCGGATCTGGCGAGGTGGCGTCGTGGCAGGGGTCTCGGCGAGGCGGCGGACTTGAGACTTGGAAGGGGACTTAGAAAATTTGGGATGTGAGGAAGAGCAGAGTGTCGACTTTATATAGGGCACCAACATCTACAAGCGGTTGGTAATAACAACCGCTTGTAGAAATACTCTAGCGGTTGGTATTACCAACGCTTGTAGAGAACTTCTAGCGGTTAATATTACTAACCGCTTGTAGAAACTTATGGAAGGCGATAGTGTGAAAGGCCCTATGCAAGCGGTTAGTATTACGAACTGCTTGTAGAAGAATCTGTACAAGCGATTAATAATACCAACAGCTTGTAGAGGAATTTTACAAGCGGTCGGTATTAGGAACCGCTTGTAAAAGCTTCTGAAAAAAGAATGGCAAGGCGCGGCGAGTTGAACAGGGTGGGCGAGCTCGCACACTCAAACGCCACGCTAGCCGGGGAGGAAGAGATCTTATCAAACGATATGTGCACCGTATTGTTTTGAATATTATTCGCAAGCACTTTTACAAGCGGTTGGTATTACGAACCGCTGGAAATAGACCATTCTACAAGCGGTTAAATGTCTGAACCGCTTGTAAATAATACTTCTAGCGGTTTATATTACGAACCGCTTGTAGAAGTGGGTAGAACTTTAAATAGATCCCCACATGCACTCTCCCATAGCTTCAAATTTTCTAAGTCCCCGAGTGCCTCCTCTTTGTCACGCGCTCCCTCCTGCTCTCTGTTTTCATGCCCACAAGGTGTTCGGTGAAATGCCCACAAGGAGTTTTATTGATATGTTGATGTTGGATTAATGAAAAAATATTGTTGATGCTAATTTGTTTCACTCTTTTAAGCTATTAATTCATGTCGACGGCTTCATCAAATGGCGAGACGAAGAGACAACTAGAGGCATTGCGGATGAAGCTATCGTGTCCTCGTCACGGAGATCCTGTAAATGTGTTCACCTCCCATACATCCAAGAATCCATCCAGAGTGTTCATGAAGTGTTGAATATGTCGGTAAGTTTTGAAGTTATTCATTTGTTCATATTCCTTGACTTTCACCTTCCTTTCCATTCTTTCTGTTTGAAGGGCACAACATATCCGTATTGGCGTGGTGATAAAGCCCGACCATGGTGTTGAAAATCTTGCAATGCAAATTGCTGCATTCAAGAAGATTTCTTTGCCAAGTGATGATGGCCTCACGAGTGTAACATTTAATCTGTTGCAAGCGGAGAGATGCACATCCAGTGCTTCGATGACAACAAGAGTATTAAAAAGCTAGAAAAAAGGATGGAAAGAGTAGAGGACATGCTAAAGAAATTAGTTAATATAGCTATCATTGTAATGTTGCTCCTTTTATATGATGTACTAGGTAAGTAGCACAAATTGTTGAAAGCTTGTATGTTAGTTGTGTAAATTTCACACTGCTTTTGGGGTTTTTGTATGGGAATTTATGAGCTAACTATGCTAAGCTGAATTTCTCTTTGTATGTCTGTAATTTTCTTTTTTAGGTATGCTAAAATTTATGCAGTCCTTTCATAGAGTGGAAACATCAACATATCAACATGATCATGTGGAATAATTTGTATACAAGTAGTACATCTTAAGTCTTCGTCTTTACAATTGTTCCTTCGTTATGATAGTGACGTATGTAAGGAGCATCGACATCACTATCACGCGGACGTTTATGTCACATCAAGCGTAAAAGGAGAGCTCGTCGAATCGACCATACTCTTCCTCGTCGGTGGCGTTCTCAACTCCTACAATCCTTCGTTTGCCTTGGAGAACCACATGTCGCTTTGGCATTACCTTTTGCTTGTCATACGCTTTTTAGGTTTGCTTGACATGTCCATTACATAGAAGACACGGATCACATCGTTCGCGAGAACAAATGGTTCGCGCCTATAGCCGACTTCGTGAGATCCACGGTTGTCATGCCGTGTTGTCGACCTTCACACCGTTTGGAGTCGGCTTGACCCATTGGCACTTAAATAGAGGACCTTGAGAGGTCCATAGTCGAAACTCCCATATTTCTTCTATGAAACCATAATATGTGTCCAACTTTTGTTTGTTGTCTTGGCGTCTATCTGGACACCGTTGTTACGTTGGTGCTCTGTTATCACGGGATGCGGTGTAGAATGTGTAACCATTGATCTCATACCCTTGAATGTCACGATTTCTTGTGATGGTCCCGAGCCAAAGCGTTGCAATAGTTCATCGCTTGACCCTTCCTCAAGGATGTATACAGTAGCTTGACCACCGAAAGAATCCATGTGCTTGAGGGTTATCAACTCTCTGTCTTCCTGTGAACTTCATGGCGTAGGACACTCTTGTCTTTGAAGGACATAGGGGCGACTATAGTTGATTGCTTGAGCAGTGAAATGTGCTTGCTTGAATGCAACAAGATCATTGCATGCAACCCTTGCCTTCCTATTGTCCCTTTGCCCGTAGCCTCCTCGTGTGCGTGATATGGGGGCCGATAGGATTTAGGTCATTGATGTAATCAACACAAAACTCTATCACCTCCTCCATCCGTAGCCCTCGGCAATGCGACCTTAGGACCTGACAGTTCTGGACGTACTTCTTGAGACACTCATGTACCTCTCGAAAGGGAACATGTTGTGCGGATACTGCTGGTCCAAGGATACCTATCTCCTTGACAAGGTGAGCGGTGAGATGAACCATGATATCAAAGAATGTAGGAGGAAAGATCATCTCGAGGCTAACCAAACTTTGTACCACATCGGCCTCCAACTTAGGCGGTTTAGCTAGTTTGACAACCTTCTGAAATGGCGTTCGGGAAGGAACATAGCTTTGTGATTGTCCCCGCACCCACTCAGGCGGTATACCTCGGCGACTCTAGGAAGCAAGCTGTGTCATCAACACAAAGGCGGTCATGGGATTTTAGGCCTTGGGTTTGTTCTCTTTCATGTTTACGAGTCTCTTTACATTTGAGGAGTATCCGAAGGGACCTTCACCTTTGTTCAAACACTCAATCATGCTTTTCTTCTCTTCCTTGCTTGGAGTGTAGCTCGCGGGATGTAGATAAAGTTGTTTTGTCCCTTCTTTGTTTTTCGGATGTAGGTCACTCCTCACCTCCATGTCTTCAAGGTCCTTAGAGCTTGCGGTGTATCTTCGATTTGCCGTACATATCTATGTAGCCTAACGAGTTCAAGCAAACATTCTTCGTGATGTGCATGAAGTCAAGCGAGTGTGAACCTCCAAAACTTCCCATCTGGCGGGTCCCAAAATATTGATTTCTTCTTCCATGTGGGTGCATGACCATCCTCGTTAAACGCAGGTATGCTTCGGGACCCTTCCCAAATACTACTTTTAGATCCTTTACCATAGCAAACATAAGTCACCCATTACGATCTTTGAGGCTTAACACAATTTTTGTTCCCCGATTAAATTCTTGCCTTTGCACCTCAAAGCATGGTAGCGAGGAAGAAACTGCGGTGGCCCATGTACACACACTTAGAGAGTTTTTCAGTACATGCAGTCCGTTTCATCCATGCCTTTGAGTGCGCAGCTTTAAACCCTTTGACAGTTTGGCGGACGAGTTCTGAGAAGCGGGCCAATCGTTGATTATTACAAATAACAATGCCTTGAGTTGAAATACTCTCTTTTGTACTCATCCCAAACCCGTACACCATCCTCCCACAACTTCACAAGGTCTTCAACCAATGGTTTCGGTGAACATCGATGTCGTTTCGAGGTTGCTTTGGGCCTTCGATCAACAATGGCATCATGATGTACTTCGCTTCATGCCTGACCATGGAGGAATGTTATAGATGTAAGCGTCACGGGCCGGTGCTATGGATCTTTGCTCAAGCGGCGAAAGGATTCATCCCATCGTGCTCAACCCAAACCTTATGTTTCGACCTCATTTGCAAAGTTCGGGTGGCCCGATCTACTTTCCTCCACTGCGAGCCATCTGCGGGGTGTCTAAACATCCCGTCTTCCTTACGCTCTTCTTCGTGCCAGCGCATCATCTTAGCATGACCTTCATTAGCAAGCAGGCGCTTCAGTAGGGGATCACGGAAATACCATAATACTTTGGTGGAGTTCTCTTCTTCGTCGATTCCCATCTAATTCACGGATCGTCATCTTGCAGCTTATCTGGGATTCTTCGCTGCTTGGACAAACCTCCAAATCGGCATACTCATTGCGTCTGAGGATACAATCGTTAGGACATGCGTGTATCTTCGTACTTGCAATCCTAAAGGCGGAGGACTCGCCGCTTCATCGTGGGTCGGGTAGAGTGTTACCTTCAAAGCAACTTCTTTACAGTGATAACAAACCATTGAATGCCTTGTCGACACACGTTTGTGGCCTTCCATTGCATGAGTTCTAGTGTAGTCTGCTGACTTTTGTGGCCACATCCACGGTTTGGGTACAAATCGATTCTGTGGTCCTCTACCATGCTCTGAAACTTCTTGTATTGTCTTTCCTCTGTGAACTCTCCCTCTCCAATCACGGAGCATCGATCTAGCTCATCATCGCCAAACTCATCATTGTATCTTCCACGGACCCGTATTGAGTGGTGTCCGGCATCTTGTTGGCTCTATCTTCCTCTTCTTCGTCTTCTTCATCGTCTTCTGTCCAATCGCCTCTGTTTACGCCATGGTGAGTCCAGCGAGTATAGTTTGCCATGAAACCTCTTGTGATCACATGCCTCATAACCATCCATCGTTTGGAGTGCTCCTTCTCATTCTTGCAATCTACGACGGACAACGTATGAAGCTTCACAGGCAAGAATGCAACGCAGCGTCGAAAAACTCCTTCATGCCATCTCTGAACTCTCTTGACCGACGGTCCGCATTGTACATCCATTGCGGTTCATCTGCACCAATAAAAATAATAACAACATCTATCACAATATTTAATTAAAGCTAACTATGTCTAATAGTTTTGTATTTTTTAATCATTACGTATTCTTTTAACTAAAGCCAACTAATTATTTCTAATCTGCTTGCATTTTTAAAAATAAAACTAACTAATTGTTACATGTTCATGCAAACCTTTTCTATCATTCCGCATTTTAATTTTACTAAATAAAAATTATTTATTACCTTTTCTCCACCTTTGTAATTTTTCATCGTTTCACATTTATTGCATTTCATTCCATACACCAAACAATATATCACCTTAAGAACAAAAAAATAAGCCAACAACGAAACACTAACAATTCCCACAAGAACAAAACATGATTTCTCAACATCCAATGCACAAAAACATCAATATATAGGTGAGAAGAATGTCGACAACATGTTACTCACCTTAGGAACAATTAATTAGAGCTAATAGCCTCAATTGAAAATTTTGGCGGCACCTCTCCCCATGAATCTGCTCTCGGCCCACCACTCTGTCTGTCTGTGCTGAGCTCGGGGAGGAAGATGGGGTTTAAATCTTGTTGGAAGATGGGGTTTAAATCTTGTTGGGCGGGATGGGGGTCTCTAGCGGTTCTACACACGAACCGCTGGATCCCCATCTCTAGAAGCGGTTCGTGTCTAGAACCGCTTCTAGAGATGGGACTCGAGAAGGGTTCGTGTCAAGAACCGCTTCTAGAGACCCCTCTCGCCCGTTACTGAACCGCTTGTGTACGTAGAGCACAAGCGGTGCGCCTCTTCTGCTTGTGATAGACCGGTTGTGAAGGCGGTTACGTAGTAGTGAAACATGAAGATACTGAGAACCAGACTGTTTTTGTTATCCAGTACATATGAAGTGATTAATAGAATAAGAGACCATTTAATAGGGGGAGATGGTACCGACCTATTCCTCTTCCTTGGACATATGTTGGGCGAGAGGCACGTTTGTATGCGCTCCTGTACAGAACCTTCCAAAAGAATAGCAAGACCATAGATTCAGTTTAGTTTTTACCCCTTTAATCTGCACTATAAACTTGGTTGTCAACTTTAGGAAACCGTAAGCTATAATATATCTACTATATATTTCAGTTGTCTTGAGAAAATATCGTTTTTCATGGTGTAGTTTGCTGTCAAGTGAGCCAGAAAATATACTATATGGATGCCTCAATCGCAACATAACGGCTATCGTAAATTGAATATACATCGAAAATAGCGGGATGTCATTACTCACATTGCAATTTGCAATCATATTGTCAGGTTCAAGGTGAATCCCATCCATAAACAACTAACCGGAAAGATGACAACATGCAGCGATGCAATCCTCTAGCGATCTGCGGTCGGTCAGAAAAGCTCCAAATGCAATTCCTTGCAGACCATCCGAAAGCACTTGACACTTGCGGGGAAGCCAATTAAACAGCACGGCTAGTAGGCAAAACACAAGGAACTAAATTGCTCTTGGCCACATGCCATAGCAAAATAACAATGCCAGTATGCATGCAGGCCGATGGGAGGAAGCTTTTGCAGGGAGCGTACCGAACAGGTGAGGACGTCGGGCAAGAAGGTCCACAGATGCACGGCCAGGCATTTCGTCAAACAGGTGGCAGGCTGACCCCACCGCCACCGATGGAGAGACGGAGCGAGCGACCATCTTGTAACGATCCCACTTGAGGATCACAGATCAACAACAAGCATAGGAGCCAAATCGATAAACAACAAGCAATGGGAAGCAACAACAAGCAAGAGACTGGGAATTGAGAACTAGAGTTTGGGGAAACACAGGGAAGCAAGAGAAGAAGATACAGAGTAGAGAAGTCTCGATGGAAGAAGGAAGGAGTCGTCTGTTCTTCGATGCCCTTCCTGCGCTGTTTGCTTTGCCCTTTTGTATTGCCTCTTCTCCAGCCGAGTGGGCTTCCAAGGCCCAAGGCCCACGTCTGTAACAACGTCTGTGACATTCCTCCCTCCTTGAATGTCGGCTTGTCCCCAAGCCGATGATTGCTAACCATAGATCGTACATATAGTCACCACCAGGGTCCCATGGCAAATACAAACTTCTGCGCCCAACTTGATCAACACATCGGTCAACTATGTAGATGAAGCTCTGGCCCTCCATCATCTTTGTCACATAGTCCTTGAGTGCTGGAAGGGGCCTAACGGCTCCACCACCGGCGGCGTGAGTACTGTGAGACGTCGACGAGCCGGACTGTACTCCACGGGCACTTGCCATAGAACCACTGTCGGAGCTATCAGGCTCCATGTAGAAATAGGCGCGGAAGGCAGCCAGCTGAGCGTAGTATGCTGGAGGAACAATGGATACAGAACATGTGCACCTCGCGTAAGTGTAGCATAGTTTGTTTGTAAGGGTCTGTAATGCATCAGCTATGAAGTTGTTCTCATCCCACAGAACATGGTAATGAGCAGGACGGCTTGTGCTCTTAATGCCAGCATGGCTGCACAGGAAGAAGTCAAACTCTGTAGGATGGCAAATCTTGGAATCCACGACAGTATCAGGCAATATGTTTCCACTCTTGTTGACTGAATTTTGGTCATTGTGGTTGTGTGCAAATAATCTGGTGTGGTGGCGCTTCGGAACCACGATGAAAGTCACCTGCGGTTGGTAATTTGCTTCCAGCGATGCGCACGCCTTTCGGATTGCATCAAGCTCATGCAGTAGAACTTGGTAAAACTGGCCTTCACTAACACCATCCCTATAGAATATTATTCGCTGAGGCTTTTCGCCGGTTGATCTTTTGAAGGATATAAGAAGCTCCCTGATCATGCCACTGGAGATGGTTCCTCTCTGAGGATCATTCGTGACTTTATATAGATTCTCTATTAACTCTTGCCTGTGAGATTGGGCAGAAACTAAGCCAGCATACTTCGTCACCTTAGGCCAATCCTGGGAGGCCACAACAGCAGCAATCGAAGGGCTGCTGTCTTCACCAGGAGGAGGATGGGTGACATCAGCACCAAATATAAATGGTAGGCCTGTCAGTGACCAAAGGAATGCGTCTTGACACTACATCAACCGGTACAGTGTTCCTTCCCCCAACCTTGACATTTATCTTCAGAGCAAGATTTGCCAGGATCTGTTTGTTCATTCTAAATACTTGACTCGTACAACAGCACTGGGAAACTAATCCAAGGTCAATTTCGCAGACACGCTTCAAATCACCTGATACCAGCAGAGAATGAGCATTTGGCTCGAATCTTGAGAACAATTGTGCAGGACCAAGCATTGCAGTACTCTCACATCTACATCTCACCGTTCCAGCAGCTGGATCACAAGACAGAACATTTAAGGGGATGGTACCATCTGCACATAGTATGACATTTCCAGGCTTCACATCTACTGGTAGTTTCTTGTAACTCATGGCAATCATATTCTCATCGCCCTTGATATCATAATCCGTGGTAACAGTGAGTTCTCGACCCTTTGTTATCTTGATTGATTTACCATCCTTCAAAAATCCAGTACGAATCTCAGGACCCTCAGCATGTAGATATACTCCCTTCATTATAGTGCTGTCACCGGGAACAGATTCCAGGTCATCTCCTTTGGTTACTGCTTCCTGACGAATGTCTGTAGCAGCAAACATACTTTCCTTACTAGCTTCTGTAACAGAGACAACAAGATCTCCTTCCGGTGTTGCACCCTCATAAGAACCTTCCTCAATATTTTGTTCCATCGAAGCCTGGTAAACAGATGCATCAGCAGAACCAGGAGTTTCATCCTCTTCCAGATCATAATCAGGGGAAGTTGCACCCACTGTTTCTTCTCCACCATCAAGCTTTAACCCATCCAATTGCCTGATATTCAGCCAACAGCAATTGTCGTAGATGCAACGGCCATGAAGGGCCTCTCGAGCTCGCATCGCATCATGGCATGACCGGAATAGGACGAGCACCTCCACGCGACTTGTCCTCCCAAGAACATACACCTTTTCAGCGCCAAATGTGTCAAAGACCTGGTGAAACACTTCCTCGGTCATCGGATAAAGCACATGGCTCACCGTGACATGAAGAATATGGCCGGTGTTTGCCTCCTGGTGGCCTGACATTTCATCGAACACCTGGCAGGCACTGACAGGGGTGGTATCTGCTGTGCCAATGGTGGTGGTTTTCATCAGCATGGGTGTCAAAGGGGGTATGACCGGCGCCGGAACGAGCGTCGGGGTAGCCTCCTTTAGCAGTGACATGGTTGAGGAATTCCCGTTACCCTCATCTTGGCTGGAACATGCGGTTGATGCGATGGTGTCCAGAAGGTTGCCAAGCTTCTCTGAGATGGCTTCCAACCTGGTGAGGGTCTCCTGCAGCATCCTCTGCTTCCGCACGTCTTGTACCTCCATAGTCGCCATGGGAGTGGTCACCATGGCCTCTCGAGCACCAGCGGGGTGGAGGAGGAGGTAGCCGTCCCGGGAGAAAAGGAGATCAGAGACGCCGTCCCACGAGCTCGGCGACGAGGAAGCTCGGAGGCCGACGGAGGCACCCAGATGCGGATGAGCTTGTCGGCGGAAACGGACGGCACCGGACCACGGGCCAATCGATTTGGGAATCGATTCGGGCGACAAAGCACGGACACTGGCGGAATCACCAAAGGCGACGAAGCATGGACCAACGGCCAGGGGCTGAACGGCTTGGCGGAATCGAACTCGTCGAGCGATGAGGAAGAACTGGTGGAATCGATTCGGCTCTGATACCAAATGTAACGATCCCACTTGAGGATCACAGATCAACAACAAGCACAGGAGCCAAATCGATAAACAACAAGCAATGGGAAGCAAGAGACTGGGAATTGAGAACTAGAGTTTGGGGAAACACAGGGAAGCAAGAGAAGAAGATACAGAGTAGAGAAGTCTCGATGGAAGAAGGAAGGAGTCGTCTGTTCTTCGATGCCCTTCCTGCGCTGTTTGCTTTGCCCTTTTGTATTGCCTCTTCTCCAGCCGAGTGGGCTTCCAAGGCCCAAGGCCCACGTCCGTAACAACGTCCGTGACACATCATTCCAAAGTCCCAGCTGCAATCATCATGCGTGCACGCACCCACATCTTGAGGAACTCGATGCCGCCTGGCGGAGTTCACTGTCTTGCGTCGCGCTCCTTCGCGTCGCTGTCGCCCATGGTTGAGGGGAACGCACGCGCTCCGCGACGCAGAAGGTAGCTGTGTCCCATAGCGGCCTGCGGGAACCGGCGAATTAAATAGCTGGGTCGACGTATCCTCTAGATTTTTGTAGGAACAAAAAACACCCAAAATCTTCAAATATCACACAGGAAAAATACAAAAATTCAAGATACAAAGAAGAGAAAACGTAATGTAAGATACTACTTGGACGCTGGTCGCGGCGATCCAGCCGCGTGGCGCTTCGACCGTCGAGCGGCTCCGTGCTCCTCGCCCTCCATCGCCTCCCCATGGAGAAGAGGACGTGGGGAGACAACCGAAGCGAGGATGAGGACAGTAGCGATGCTCCTCGTGTTCTCCGTGAACATCGGAGAAGCGGCGGCGGGGGTTCGCGAGGCGCCCTCGGCAACTGCTGGCGAAGTCGGTTTGGGGCGCGGAGGCGCCCTCGGCCTGCATGTCGGGTCGATCGGCGACGAGTCGGTTGGGGATTTTGGGCGTTCCATGTGTGGGGATTTTGGAGGTTCGGGCACACCAGAGGTCGAGGATGGACGCCGCGCGTCGGCAAAAAACGGAAGAACACACCACGCAGTAACAGATTGCCGCCACGTCGACCAGCTAAAAATCAAGCCGGGGCTCTGCGAAGACTTCGAGCGTGGGTGGCTGGGCAACGCGAGCAACCTCACATTGCTGCGCACTCACATCACGAAAAATGACCGCGAAAATTTTTGAGCTATGCAAGAGCGTGTCGGCGTGGCTCAACGCGATGGCCGCCGTACACTGCGGCGGCCGCTATTGTTCTCCGAGCGACGGCGGGGCATAGCGGCCACGTCGCCAAGGCAATGACGTGGCGCGCGGAGGAACGTGAAAACCTCCAAAGTTTAATATAGGGATGATGATATGCTGCTTGTTTTCTAGCGTTGAGATGTTAAATACCTTTAATTTGCTTCGCTAGAACTTCCATATATTGGTTTTAATTACCAGGGACATGCAAACGCTTGTTCCAAAATGTTTATACTAGATAAATTTTACGGTGGATAATATAGGTAGTAAGTAATGGTAGTAGAAATTAAATCTAGTCATCCATTTCTCAAGGGTATTTTAGACTTTTTCTATCCATTCATCAGGAGTATTTTAGACTTTTCATAATTCGTTCACAGTTTTGGATTTACCGAATACCTGGTAATCTTCAGAGACTTTTTATCTATTCATTCGCCATTCATCAAGATCACAGGACGTGTTTCACCGTACGTAGAGGACAAATAAAATAATAGGATTTTTTGCCTTTTTACCTCTTTGTGAATTTTACTATCAATATTACAGGTGGTAGTATAACTAGATCTAAATTGATTTCAACCATTGGATACAAAGGAATAGACGGTTTATATTAATTTTAATCTACCGTAAAAAAAAAGCTCTTATACTAACCCACCCAATTAGAAAGTCGAACGATTGCAGTTCTTTCCGCTACTGATCTCAAGAAGCATGACGCCAAAGCTATACTATACACGGCGGTCTTAACCGAGAAATACGTGGTATATAGTAAGATAGCAATTAACCTTCTTCACAAGAATAAACGCAGATATTAGAGGGCATCATGCCATAATATATTCGAAGCATGTGATGCAATCTTACATACACTCATCCGCTGATCGAGGTAATAACATTGGAGAGGTGATAAAATCACTAATCTTTGGTAGGGGTGAAAATGGGTCGGGTACTACCCGTCGGGTATCGGATACGGGTAGTATTTTTACCCGATTTTTCGGGTACGGATTCGGGTATTTTTTTCTCGGGTCGGATACGGATAGTACCTGGATAGTTGAGTGTCAGATTCGGGTCGGATTCGGAGTGAGCACTACCCGGTAAATACCCGAGAATCTCGGGTCGGATACGGGTACCCGGGGTTCGGGTACCCGGAAGGTCCACAGGCAAGGGAGAGAAAACAGATTTTTCTGGACAAATAGCATTCTAGTAATTATTAAAGCTATCAAATCAAGTCAATATTTTATGAAAATTTTTATTCATGTCTACAAGATGAGGTTTAATATCCAGTAAAAATTTCATGGTAAAATATTATGTATAAAAATTACAGTAATTCTGACAATGTGCCCTATCAGATTTTCTATTTTCTGAGTTTGATTTAATTTATGACCAAAATATGGTTAATATTTTATTTATATTTTTATTAAGGTTTATAATTAAAATATTTGTATTCTATAAAATTTTGAGATTTTTATATTTTGCATTTTATTTATAAAAATTCTGACATTGCTATTTTCATATTTATTTACTTTCAGTTTTTGAATTTGTAAAAGCTTCAAATATAAGTTTTAATTTTAATATTTTTACTAGAGGTGTACATCGAGTTGATGTCAGCATGGTAAAAATCTTGGCTTCAGAAAAGATATATATTTTTTACACAAATCTGACAAGATCAAGATTGATATCTTATCTCACGATTACAATTTCTTTTTAATATATTTTTATCACATAGTTTGATCATATGTGTTAGTTAAATTATTGTTATCACATATTTTGATCATAGGTAGTTTATGTATTATTCGACTAAGTACCAAGTTATCCGTATTATACCCGTCAGTATAATATCCAAGATCCGCTTTCTACGGTTCAGAATACCCATCCGTGATCCGTATCCTACCCGATTTTCACTACCCGCACCTGCACTGTAGATCCGAAAAAAAAATAATTAGGGTAGGATACAGGATGACCTACTACCCGACCGTATCCGACCCGTTTTCACCCCTAATCTTTGGAGTCCAGTCACCATCTTGATATTAGGGGCTGTTTGGTTTGGGACCAAATTTGCAAATCAAACCTTACCAAAAATTGGCATATAAAAAATTTGGTCACCAAATTGGTTGCTAATATTTGGTCAACAATTAGCGAGAAAATGAACTAGAGGTGCCAGTGGAGAAGAGAATCTAGCCAAAATTTGGTTGCAAACCAAATGCTTGCCAAATTTGGTCAACACTACTAAAATTTAGTAAGACAAACGATGACAACAATTGGAAGCAAACCAAACAGCCCTTACATCTGTATGGACGAAGCCTAGGCGTGTAGATAAGTGCACCCTGGGCATTGGGTAATCCCTTCAACTTCCGCCAGGGCAGCACCAAATCTGCACTCTGCAGTGCCTCAGATAAAATTTTATCAGAACCCTTTTTTTTTTACTACATACTCTTTTCGATATGTAAAAGGAATATATAAACAAATATTGCTATAAATGGTGGATTTTAATGAAATATTTGGTAGAACTCACTTTGGAGTATCTTATAATTAGTATTAGAGTATACTCAAAAGGATAAAAAGGTATAACAACATCATTTAAATGGTATACTAAAGGTTATGGAACCATTTTCCTATATATATATATATATAGAGAGAGAGAGAGTATTGCTACCATCAGCTTCAAAGCACAGATGCTCCCGTGCTTCAGCCAGATTTTATGAAATCCGTGACAAAAATCTTTGATCCGAACCGTTCATCTTCTTCATCTTGTTGAAATGTAGCCACAGACAAAATTTTGTATTTTTTTGAATTTGTTTACTATTTGTTTTGCATTTTCTAAAATCAGCGATCTAATTAGGCTGATTTTAACAAGATGAAGAAGATGAACGGTTAGGATCAATATTTTATCACGGATTTCAAAAAATCGGCCTCGAGCACGGAGAGGATCTCAGATTGAAGTCGACGGTAGTAAACTATATATATATATATATATATATAGTGAAATCATGTGCTGAAAAATTGGTTGTGTAATGAAATTGCCATTACAAAGTGATTTTGGTTATGGCATGTGTGGTGCTTGTGTATATGCTGTTTCAATTGATTAATTGATATGTTGTGTTAGCATGTTAATGATTTTGCTTGATGCAATGCGCTCGTATGAGTGGTTGCATGGATTAACTTTGAGTCAAATCGTGGACTTGTGCTCGGAATTGTTCCTTGTTTATTCATGTGCAGGTGTTGCTCGAGGGCGACGTGGTCGATGACGGGACCGGAACTAGGTTCATGGAGGAATTGAGATTCGAGACTAGATTCATGGAGGAATCGAGGTCTTGGTGGTCAAGAAGGTCATGCGGGATGTTTGGGCTAGAGAACATGCACATGGAGACTGGTTAGTCACGTGAGTATGGCATGTGAGCTGTACACGCGTGCAAGAGTTGTATTTGGCCATGTTTGGGCCAGATTGAGATGTATATGAACTCTTTCCATGTTGGAAGTGGAGTTGTATTCAATCTCTTTAGGATTACTCTGTATAAATAAGGGAGGTGTCTCCTGTTTATGTGAGCATCCAGGTATTAGGGTTTATACTTTTTTATTTTAAAGTACTGTAACTAGTTCAAAAAAAATGAAATAGAAAATCTTACTTGCGTGAGTTCTTTGCGTTTGAGTCGTTTGGTGGCTGGGTTTTCTTGCGTCGGCTATTTTCCGGCGGCTGTGCAAGTGAAAAAGCTTGCGTTTTATGCATGGAGGACTAAAAGAAAAAGGCAGACGTGCAGGACGGTGAGGATGTTCCAGCACACGACGGTGGCGTGCCAATTTTGTTTATGCACTGGTGTTTGCATGCATACATGTCCTCACTCGGAAAAGTGCAGCCGACTAGAAGATTGCATTGCGTCTAGCGACTAGATAATTGCCTGGCTATTTTTGTTTTCTTCCTCGGCGATTGGAGGCATCTCGTGAACATATCTCATCAATAAAAATCATAATTTGCTCATCGATGTGCTGGTAATCTCATTTTTCGTTTTCACTCTTTGTTTATATGACTGCTTTATTTTTAGATCGATTCATCATAATAATTTTGATTTGATCCATTCAAAATCTGTCTAGGGCATCAAGTAATTGATCTGAAAAGTTTGATTAGTTAATTCCTCATAAATCTTGATTAATCTTGTAATTAGGGTTAGATTAATTTTCGTCACTATTCACATAGTAAAATTGCGAAGGTAATATCTTTAGATCCGTAGATTCGATCAAGCTGATTCCTATTGTGTTAATTTTGAAATTGAATCTAATTTCTACAGTTAAAATTTCATATCAATCCAACGGTGGGATCTTCGGAAATTACTATTTTAGTGGACGTATATATCTCTGTTTTTGTCGAATCCGAATCAGGCAAATTGAGTTCGAATTGGAGTGTTTCAAAATTTTGATTTTAGCTTTCGTGCAATCATTCACCCTCCCTCTGATTGCTAGTTTAATATATATCGATCCTACAAGATACACACACACACACACACACACACATATATATATATATATATATATTCTCATGAGTAAATTTCAGAAAATTATTGTTTTTCAACTATTAGGAATTATTGTTTTTTGCTTCTATTTTGTGAAACTATAGATTTTAAGAGAACTTGTATTGCGCAAAACTACAGGTTTTAGAATTAACCGTTTCTTGTAACAGGTAAGACAATGTGGCCCTATATGGTAGCCTTATGTACAAGTGAAATAAGAAATAAGGGCGCATGAGGCTACTGTGTGGGTCCACACTATTAGACCAGTTATAAGGAATGATACATTCTAAAACTTATAGTTTTGTGACATAAGTTCTCCTAAAATTTGTAGTTTTGTGAAATAGGAGCTAAAACCTTAGTTTTATGATAGTTCGTACAAGAAACTTTTAGTTTCGTGAAATTTACTCTTTTCTTTTAGTTTTTGTCTTCTATGTATGTAATAATTTGTATAAGAGCATACTTTTTTTAATCTTTAAATTCTCCAATCCAAAATTGTATTTACTAAAAAATACGTGTAGTTCTAGGATGCTTGTGATTAAATTATTTTAACTTTGATCAATACTATCCTTATGATTATTTAGATTGGCCAAGTAAAATTAATATAAGTAGATTTGTCTGGAGGAATATCTTAACACTATTACAATTTTATTAAGCAGTTTTACAAATATATTAAATGAAGGCCAAATATTATATTTTAGTGACCATATTTTTACTCCTAAAAATATCTGAGTTAGGAGCGATGGTGGCTCACCTTTAAGACCTTCTATGGATGGATCTAATAGATAGTACAGCGTGCTACGCTGCGCCGCGCAAATCTCACTCCGAAGTTTTTTGTTTCAAAAATGGTAGAAGGACCTAAATGTAATTTGAAATATTTCGACGTTAAAGAAACAACCAGATCTAAATGTAATTTTAAATCTTTTGGGTTTAAAGAACCGACGCCCACCAGTTATATGTACTAGTACAAAATATCATACATCTCCGTCCCAACAGAGTGCGCTCCACCAGTTCGACGAATTGCTCTAGCAGACGAGGCGGGTCTTGGTTTACCCCTTCAATCAGCTCCTCACTGCCGTCTCCCACGCGCTGGCCTCCTCCTCTTCCATGCATGATGGTCCCGCGCTCGCCGTCTCCCTCTTCAACCGCATGGCCCGAGCCAGCGTCAAGAAGGTGGCTCCCAACATATGCTCCCATGGCGCCATCATCGACTGTTGCTTCCGCGTGGGCCGCTAGCTTGGACCTCGGTTTCCATGCCTTCGGCCACGTCATTAAGACAGGATTTAGGGTGAACGCCATCGCCTTAACTCCTCTGCTCAAGGGCCTCAGTGTTGAGAAGAGGACGAACAACACAATGGACATGATGGGTCCGACAAGCCCAGCTGCACTCCAAGTGTAGTCTCCTGCAGCACTGTTCTCAAGGGGCTCTAGCTCCATGTTTCCGGCAGCCACCAGTCCACCACCATCTCGGTATGGAATGGTCACCGCTCCCTGTTCTGGCATGATGTTAATTATATTTGTTATATATGTGTATGATTAATTTGACAATAATATTTGTGATGGTATAATTTATTTGTGGAAGGCTAAGGTACTGTGTTGGATTGGTTTTTCTTATAAGAAAATTAGATCTATATGTTAGTTTGCACCAATTTACCCCACTGTTAGTGCTCTCCACCCTTCACATGACCACTGGATCGACAGAGGATTGACATTGCAAGACATGGCGCCAGTACTCTACTCTTATGTGCGCAGAACAAAAATAATGCAATAATAAGTGGACACTGCTTAGCTGGCAGGATAGATGAAGTTACTTGATGGTATGGTCTAAATAATGCAATAATGAGTTACCTATAATGCTTTGCTTTATGGCTACTTTAAAGATTGTAGGACAGAGGATGCATTAGCTCTTTTCAAAGAAATGTTGAGCAAGGGAATTAATCTAGGAGTGATCACTTAAAGCTCAGTACTGTGTGGGTCAGTCAGACTGGGACTGGGAGAACTGCTGCTGGAGAGGAACTCTCTCTCAAGATGATCAAAATTGGAATACACTTGGAATTGGTAGGTACAACATAATTCTAGCAGGTTGTGTGAATAATTGTGATGATGAAACACTCAGGTTGTTTCTGTTGTAGATAACTCAATATCTCTAACTGTCGTATCTTTCGGTTACATCAATATAGATTGTTAGTCTAAATCATCTACAACTAGAACTCTTTGACTATATAAACCAGCCTCCTATGTCTGCGTGGAGCGTGTCCACATGATCAAATCCGAACACCATTATCTCAACTTGTTTTGCCAAAAATTGGGCAGGGTTGAAAAAGCCGTTGCCGTGATCTTTGCATTTTCATTGGATGTTTGCCACATTGCCTTTAGTTCATGATTCAACTGACCTAGTGGTAGGTTTCATACCAGTCGGAAAAGAGACGCTTCGTGCTACGAGGAAAAACAAATATCTAAACATGAAATAAAAATCCAAACCACCAACTTTCGGCCTACTGTGACAAATTCATTAGTTGGTTATTTTCAACTTTCAATGGAATTTGCTCATCCTCAATAGGCCCAGAAAGCCTAGGGAATCTTTATTTTAACTTATATCTCTACTACTTCTAATTAGGAGTTGGTGGCAGTCGTCCATTCTCTCCAATGTATAATCCGTTGGATCAAGCATGAACGGCTGAGATGGAAGTGAATTTCTACCTTAACTACTTGTAATTTGTATGCTTTGATGAACTGATTTAATCATTCAACCATTGCACATTTAGAGTGAATAGTATCATTCAGACAGAGTTAGTAATATTTGCAAATATTTTTTTGTCGTAAATTGAGTTTCTGTTGCAACGCACGGGCACATGACTAGTATAAATATAAATTATTGGTAGTGGTCCATTCTCTGTTTCCTTCTCTCTAAGAAAATAACTATCGGGGATTGGATAATTTCCATAAAGACTATCATCCCTTGGCAGTCAATTTTAGGCTGACCATGCATGCCCTTGGATGATGTCCCCAAGGGGCACTCTCAGACGGTCCATAGGTCCGTCTCGACCTTGCTCAAGCTCGTCCCCAAGCATGTGCCCTAGATCCCCGAGCATGCTTGCTCGGAGGTGCGCCGCGATCGGTCAGAACCGAAGGAAGACCCCGGGCATGATTAAGAGGTCATGCTCGGCCCATAATGACGACGTGGCGGTAATTGCACTACGGTTTAAATCCACTGCGCCATGATCTGAGTCCATCATGTGCACGACACAACGTGGCGGGAATCAAGGATTCAGTTGCAGCCCCGGTTAGAGCAGTAATGGCGCATTTCTCAGGTGTAGTTACGATCATCGCCTATAAAACCCTCCGGTAGATCAGTGTAGATGAGCGATAGAGATTGAGAAAAGACACAGATTGAAATACTGATACTCTCACGTGTACCTCTCTATAAGAACTCAAGCAATAGCAAGATCACTGGATGTAGGGTTATTATTTCCTTCGAGAGAGGCACGAACCAGTATAAAAATCTCTTGTCCATTGTCCTTTCGAGCATTGCATCTTGACGGCATTCTTCGGATGCAAATCCTTCACGAAGGAAGGGGCTCTGGTTGATCCCTCAATCAACAAATAAGCTTGGCGGGGAACCTGTTTTCTAAATGTCAACAACTGGCGCTGTCTGTGGGGACCGACCGAATCCTTTCATGAAGAATACCTGAAGATGCTGAATTCTCAGTATACTCAAGATATTTGCGCCTTCAACGACGTCGAAGATGATGACATGTACTACGCTGAAGAAGGCATAGCTGGTGTTGCTGACCCAGAGGGTCACACCAAGCCCGGGAGTCCTTCCCCAGCTGCTGCAGTGTGAGAGAATTTCCTCCGCTCGCGGCATGATTCCCTCACAGATGATGGGGAGTGTGACAGACTCTACGATGGTCTGGACATTCCCGATCATTTTGAGCCTGATCACGAGACCGCGTCGCAGGGAGACACCATGATGTCACCTTCGCGGTCCCTGTACTCCCGCGATGTCAATATGGCGGGAGGAGAAGAAGGTCCTGAGGTTGAATCCTTGGGGGCTGGTCGTCATCGCCGCTATGAAGCGGCCAGAAGCCATCTAGAGGCATCTCTAGACAGGACCCTGGTGTCGGGACCGGATTTTCAAATTCGAACCCTCTGTGTTTACCCGTGCTAGTCCAAGAAAAGCTAGCACACATAGTGGAAACAGTGATAATAACATAGTCATATCTCGAAGCAGATAACATTAATTAAGCAAAAAGGAGATAGCTTTGTAACCACATTATTACAAGTAAACAAGCCTTATGGCTTAAGTTCAGTAAGAAGCAGCGGAAATAAAACAGTAGTAGCAGTATGAGCCCATCCATATGCCCAACAGCAATCGGTAAGTCTGCACGCGCCTTAGTAGTCCGGGATCGCCTTCATCAAATCCACACGCATAGAACTCATAATCACCTTCAGCTTCAGCAAACTCCTCTGGGAAAAATTGGGATGTTGCAAGGGTGAGTACACACCGTACTCCGCAAGTCTTGGAAACATAATGCATGATAACTATATGTAAGGCTGAACAATTGAAGGCATAATATGGTTCATTTGCATAAAGCAGAATTTAACTTGAAATACCAATAGTAATTTCATAAAGCAATATTTAACAAATTGTAAATAAATAATAATTGAATTTGATGTATAACAATTTCATAGGTTCCAACCACCTAATTGGCTCCAGCCGCCAAACCAAAACCCGAGAGTTCCATCTACTCACGGTTTTTCTAAAACATTATTTTCATTTAAAACCAAAACCATCATTTTCATTTAAAACAAAACCATAAAATCTACAATGTGCTAGCGTGCCTGCGCCTTGCCCTTGACCAGTGGGCACGGCTACTCAAGTAGTTTTAACTCTCTGAGTGTGTACACTTTACCCACAAGACATGATCGACTCTTGTTGCCATGCAATTAACACACTTCCTTTGGTGTATCTAGCAGAGAGATCATGACAAGGCCTTTACAATGTACAACACACGCTACCAACCGCGCTAAGGTTTCACCATTGTTAGGGTTAAATCCACTCAAGTCAGAAGCCCTCTTGCGCTTTAAGTAGTGTCTACCCGACACCCACATTCAACCCAATGGCAAAGCCAATAACAATACACACAAATTAATTAGCTAGGTCGTACCCATATAGACTTGTGGTTGTACGGTAAAGCTTGGTTCAAGGTAACACACACTTCGGTCCTTAATTGACTAGGACGGAACAAACACTGTACAAGATCTCATGCATCCCGCACCCACCAAACATCCACCCGCCCCGGTCTAATCCATTTTCATTTTATTTCAATTAAATAATACCAGCAATACCAATTGCCATAATTTCATAATTCAGTTTAAACAGTGATTGAAAAGATTTTCCATAATGGCAAAATACCGAAACGCTTAAGCAGGACTAAGCAATTCTACCGTCCCCTACTACATTATTAGTTATCATCAATTACAGTGATTAATATTATCTAGGGTGTCAAAGGTTGTCATGATTAATATCAATGAGGGCATAACAATTCAGGGATTTAGCTAAACCTTAAAACTGAATTTAAAGTATGTTACGCAAAGTAATAAGCATGCATAATTTAAAATAACATAATATTTTTATAAAATTTGGGATCAACATGTTCAAGGAAGACTTGCCTTCAATGCCTCCCGCTAGCTCTACTTCTGCTGGATGATTCGCCTGCGCTTCAACTGCGTCGTCTACACGTAAAACGAGAATAAATAAATAAAACAAATTCAAATAAAATCCAAAAATCAAAAGAAAGGTACTGGCAGATAGAGCATGAATTTAGATTAATTTAGAAATTTGAATCACTCGAATCGGAGTTCGGACGGAGGAGAACGGGACTTTGGAAGTTTCTCGGGAGAGAAAATCAGGAAAATACTAAGGGGTGACACGTGTCAGTACGTGATTGGCTGGGATTTTGGTTTCTCGGGAAAAATCAGAAAAACGAAAATGAAATTCCACTGACGTGTGGGGACCACCCGTCAGTGGCTTGGTTCATGGTGAACCGGGAGCACCGAGAAGCTTATGGGCGAGGTGACTGGTCACGATGACGTGGCAGCCACGCGGAGGGATTAGGGCTGCGGTGGCGCCTGGCTGACGAACACGGGGTGTTGACACGGCGGCTGACGGGGTGGCTTACCAGGCGAGACACGCGGCGCGATCCGGGACAATGGCTTGGGATCGGGCGGTTGAGGGTTGAAGATGCGGTGGTGATGACGCGGGGCGATCTAAGCCGTCGGAGGGGGATCGGACGGCTACCGATCAGCGAAGGAAATCAACGGCGGGGCGGCGACAAGAACACGCCAGACACATGGTGGAATACGGCTGGATCAGACCTAGTTCGGTTCAGATTAGAGAGAAGACAACGCGGGGAACCCGATGGAACCAAAAACCACGGTGGAGACTCACCAATGGCGGAGATACACGGCGGAGAAGGACTCGGGAGGTGGCGGAACTTCGGTGAGGGCGTGGGAGCCAACGACGGCGTCCCCGATGGCGAGAAGTGGGGCAAAGTGGCGGTGACGACGCGAAACCTGAGGGTGCGGCGCTTCGCTTATAGCCTCGGAGGCTAAAAAGGCACGGAAGTCGGCGGTCGCAGCGGCTTAGGGTTTGCACGGCGGCGGGACGCCGCAGGCGACGCGGGCGCGATCGGGCCATCCACGGGTGACGATCCGATTTACGCGGCGCGGATGAGACAGACGCGGATCAAGATCCAACGGTGAGGAAAGGTGCGAGTTAGGGTTTGGGTCATACCGAGATGCGACGGACATGATCCAAGCCGCACACGGGCAACGATCCAACGGTTCATGACACGCGAGACACGGGCAAGAAATCTGCCTGGATCGAGATCCAACCCAGGAGATTGGCTAGAGGTTAGGTTTCAAAGAAGTTGGCAATAAGTAATGGGCCAGAGAGAGAATAGGATCGCCAAGTGAAAAGAATTTCGCCCGAGAGGAAAAAGGAAAAGAAAAGGTTTCTGAAATTAAGAAAATGCCAGAAAATCCGAAATGAAGCAAATAAATTCAATTAAATAGCAAATAACTTTATAAAAAATCTCCAAAAATACAAAAAAAATTCCATGAAGCACAAGGAACCCCGTAAAAATAGAAAAAAATTTAATTTGAGGTATACATTAGCCAAATTAATTCCTTTTGTTTTTGGAAAATTCAAATTAAGCCGAATTAATTCAAATAAAATGCAATCGTTAAATTTTTGAAATTCAAGCACTAAGAAACTCAAATTTGAATGTTACAAACCTCCCTAATGTAAAAATCTCGAATTTTAGATTTGGACCAACCAGGAAAAAGGTCAGTACTCGCTTGAAGATCCTCTTCGCCCTAGGTGGCTTCTCTTCTCAATGGTTGCTCCAATCGAACTTTGCAAAATTTGATCGCCTTTGTTTTTGTCCCGCGCTCGCTTCATCCGCACTCGACGGTACTGGTATGTAAGATCCTCCCGCACTCAACATCTTCAATCAGATCCGCCTTCTCGCACTCGAGGCACTTTTCAATCGTGACACATGAAACACATTGTGCACATTTGACAATCAAGTGGCAGCTCCAATTGATAAGCCACTTCTCCACTTCGCTAGGATTGGGAACGGTCCAATGAATCTTGGTGATAACTTTCCACTAACTTGAATCGACGATTCCTTTGAGCGTGAGACTTTCAGATACACATAATCACCAGAGCAAAGGTTAACTCTTCATGTTATCAAGATAACTCTTTTGTCTTGATCATACCGCTTTTAACCTTTCTTGAATCATTTTCATTCGCCTCGAGCAAAGAGTGCAATCTTTAGTGTTTAATCCAGACCGAAGGTGAGTCCTTACGGCATTTTGTCCAGAGGTTCATTAAAGTTCAAAATTTATTCCAAATGTTTCAGATGAGGCAGCTTGTCCATGCCTTCAAAATTGGCGCTCAGACATCCGCTTCACCTGTGATTTGGAGATCCATCCAGATCTAACAAACAAATGAAGTGTTCCGCATGGTCGATCGGGTTTGCAAATATCGACGAGGTGGTCCAAAGGAAGAAAATATCGACAAGGGTAAGTCAGCCGCCTTAGCTCTTGCTAGAGGGCTCTCACGAGCAAGAAGAATTCAGTTCGCTGGGAAGAAGATAAAGAAGAAAAGAGGCCGCTCTGCAGATCGAGCATGGTGGCGCCATCGAACGCCATCCGCCATTTAGCTCCACAAAGCCGCAAAGAATAGCAGCGGAAGGGCAGGGCCGACCACCCCAGCTCCTCGGCGACCAAGCCCGCAATGTTCAAGATCACATCGGCCAAGGTAATCCGTCGAACGATCGATTTTGCCCACTCCATCAGGCATACGGGCACAACCTTTGCAATTGTCGGACCTGGGCATTCCGCTTGGAAAGGTTCTACAATGGCAAGGGTCCCATGTCCATGCTCCCAAAGATGGGTGAGAGCAGCAAGGGCAAGCAGCCTGCCGTTAATGACGACGAGGAGGACATGGAATACCAGGAGCCCCGCAATCATTTTGCCATAATATTCGGGGGCTCCTCGGCCTATAAGTCCCGTAGGGACTTGAAGGAGGCAGCACGGGAGGTGCATCATGTCGCTCAAGGCAAACCCCTATGCAAAGAACTCGTGGTCCGAAAGGCCCATCATTTTCTCCAAGGATGATTGTCTCCTTGGAATGACCAAGCCTCGAAGCTCCTTTGGTCAGAATCCGACCATCAAGAACACCACTGGGGCAAGTCCTCATCGATGGCGGAAGTTCTTGGACCTCATATCCGCCAAGGTCCTAGACAAGATGCACGTTCCTCGGTCCAAGATCAAGAGCATAGCGATCCCCTTTTTTGGGATCGTCCTAGGCACATCGGCCAAGCCCCTTGGCCAGATTGTTTTGCCCGTTACGTTCGGAACTCTGAGTAACTTCTGGACGGAGATGATCACCTTCGAGGTGGTTGATTTTGAATCAGCCTACAACGCCATCCTAGGTAGGCCGGCTCTTGTCAAGTTCATGGCCGCCACGCATCATGCGTACTAGAGTTTGAAGGTTGCCAGTTCAAACGGGGTAATCACCGTAAAAGGGAACCAGAAGGCCGCCCTGAATTGCGATGAGAAGTCGCTTGACATGGTCGGGCAGTTGCCTCAGTGCGGTCCCGACCAAGAGCCAAAAAAACTCCTAGTCGAAAGTTGCCCTCCAGCCAGGAAGAAAAACCAAGGCAGTCCCGCTAAGCAGCGTGGACCCGACCAAGGTCATGCATTTGGGGTCTTCCTTATATCCCAAATAGGAACTTGAGCTTATTACTTTCCTCCAGAAGAATGCGGATGTGTTCGCTTGGGAACCATCCGACATGCCCGGAGTCCCAAGGGAGGTAATCGAGCATAGGCTAGTTGTTCGGCCTGACAAGAAACCTGTGTGGCAAAAGCTCAGGTATTTTTTCCCGAAAAAACAAGCAATCATCCGGGATGAACTCGACAAGCTCCTCAAGGCCGGTTTCATCCGAGAAGTCGAGCATTCGGAGTGGCTAGCAATTCCGATCATCGTCAAGAAAAAGGGGGCCAAGTGGCACATGTGTGTCGACCACACGGGCTTGAATGCCGCATGTCCCAAGGATAACTTCCTGCTGCTGCGCATAGACCAGTTGGTCGACGCAACAGTGGAGTCCCAAGTGATGAGCTTTTTGGACACTTACTTGGGCTATCACCAGATCGGCATATCACCTGATGAAGAGAAGACTTCCTTCATTACCCCAGTCGGCACATTCTGCTACACGACCATGTCTTCTGCTTAGGAACGCTGAGCGACCTTCCAAATACCATGCATGTAAGACCTTCCTGCATCAAATAGGTTGTAATCTAGAGGTTTACGTGGATGACATAGTGGTCAAAAGTGAGCTCGCCTCAAGTCATGTATCTGACCTTGAGGAAACTTTTTGTAACCTCAACAGGCACCGAATAAAGCTTAATCTAGAAAAATGCATCTTTAGTGTAAGGGTGGGCAAGGTGCTTGGCTACATGATCGGATCACAAGGTATCAGGGCAAACCCAGAAAAGATTAAAGCCATTGAAAGAATGCGACCACCTAGCTGTGTAAAGGAGGTCCAAGCTTTGACCGGACGCATGGTAGCTCTAAGTCGCTTCATTTTCGAGTTAGGTGAGCGTGGGCTGCCTTTCTTCAAGGCACTCCGTAAGCATGATAGTTTCATTTGGACAGATGAAGCAAATTGCTCTTTCGAGGAGCTAAGGCAATACCTGTCCAGATCACCCATCCTAACTACGCCAAGGTCGGGGGAAATTTTGCTACTCTATCTAGCAAATGACTCCATGTGTATGAAGCGAGTGTCGAGAAGTTGAAAGGGATGGGGTGCAGCGACCAATCTATTACGTCAGTGAAGTCTTGCACGGACCGAAGGAGTGATACCCTGAGATCCAGATGCTCTTATACTCACTATTCATGGCTTCCAGGAAGCTGCTCCACTATTTTCAAGCCCCTAAGATCATGATCCTGACCAACGTTCCACTTAGGAAGATCCTAAGAAATCAAGACACCGGTGATCAGATAGCAAAGTGAGCAATGGAGCTCGCCGAGTTTGATATCCAGTTCTCGGCTCGTACAGCAGTTAAGTCCTAGATCTTGGCAGACTTTGTAGGGACCGAGCTTGATAGATCTGAAGAAGGTCGTTGGACTATGTATTTCGATGGGTCCCATGCCTTCGAGCGCTCGGGGGCTAGGGTCGTGCTAGTATCCTCTCAGGGAGATCAACTCCAATACGCCATTCAATTACATTTTATCGTGACCAATAATGTGGCAGAGTATGAAGGCTTCTTGGTCGGACTACGAGTATATAAAGCGCTCGGAGTCCAGCGACTAATTGTAAAGGGCGATTCGCAGTTGGTCGTCAACCAAGTCAATAAGAAGTATCAGTGTTCAAATAACTCAATGACGCTTTACTTGCTTGAAGTGAGGAAAATGGAGAAGTACTTTAGGAATTTCGAAGTACTCTACATCCCCAGGAAGGATAATTCTCTGGCCGACCATCTTTCAAAGAATGGTTCCTTTCAAATTTCCGCTCCGGTAGGAGTGCTCATCAAGCACTTATACAAGCCCTCCATTCCCTCTGTAGAGGAGGCATCAGCGTGGTAACGTCTCTTTTCTTGAGCATGGTGCAAATTGGATGAAGCCATTCATTCAATACCTTGCACATGGGACACTGCCTGAGGAAGAAGTCGAGCGTTCCCGGCTTATAAGGTGATCTTCTCCTTACAAGTTGATCGAAGGTGCCTTATACTGCAAAGGAGAACTGGGAGTCCTCTCCAAGTGCATATCTTAAGAAGAGGGCAAATACCTTCTTAGAGATATCCATGAAAGAGTGTGCGGAGCTTACTCATCTTTTAGAACGCTTGTGAGCAAAGCCTTCCAATTGGATTACTATTGGCCAACGGCCTTAGCCGATGCTCGCCTGATCGTGACAACCTACCGAGTATGCTAGTTTCATGCTCGCAAGTCTCATCAGCTAGCATATGTGCTTCAGACTATTCTACTTTCGTGGCCATTCTCGACCTAGAGAGTTGATATACTCGGACCTTTTCCCCGGAGATAGAAGGGCTGCAAGTACTTGCTCGTGGCTATTGACACTTTCACTAAGTGGATTGAAGCCAAACCCGTGTCGACCATTTCGGGTCAAGCAGCCAAGAAGTTTTTCCGTAACAACGTGGTGATGCGTTTTGGCGTTCCCAACCGCTTCATCACAGACAATAGCACTTAGTTCATGAGTGAACTGTTTCAAGCCTATTGCGAGGACATCGGGACAAAGGTCTGCTTCGCCTCTGTAGCGCATTTGCAGAGCAATGAAGCGGCCAAGCAAGCAAACGGTCAAATAATCCAAGGGATCAAAAAGAGGGTTTTCAAAAACCTCAACCAGCATGGTCAAGCATGGGTGGACGAGCTTCCTTCCGTCCTTTAATCGGTTTGTACTACAGTAAGCCGAGCTACTAGTGAGACCTCTTTCTAGCTTGTCTATGGTGCAGAGGCCATATTGCCCGCCGAAATTGTGCTGGGTTCTCCAAGAGTGCATCTAGTTGACAGTGCCGACCAAGAGCTAGAGCGTCTCCTAGACCTCGAACTCACCGAGGAAACATGTGAACGGGCTTTGCTGTGATCTACGGTGCACCTACAGGCTCTTCGTAGGCATGTAGCCAAGTCAGTTCGACCAAGGACCTTGCAAGTTGGTGACCTTGTCCTACGTTGAGTTCAGGATTTATCAAAAGCTAACATGTTATCCCCCAGATGGGAGGGTCTATTCACGGTCGTCTCAGCAGCACGCCCAGGAGCTGTTCGCCTAACGATGGAAGATGGTCGGGTGCTCGCCAGCTCTTGGAACATCGATCAACTACGTAAGTTTTTTGTCTAGCTTCTATTTTGCTATGTGTTTTTACGTAAATCTAGCCGATTTTTTTATAAAATTCGGTTATTTCGCCCCCATGATTTTCATTCTTTCCAAGATTTTGTGAATGTCTATGAAATCCCTGCCTGCTGGTAAGCCAACTCAGTCTCGCCCAAAGGCACACTCCTCACGGTCTTGATGATGGGATGAGCGCGTACGGGCAAGAACATTCGTTTCAGTCAGTTTACTCTAAGGTTCGGCTAGCGTGCGCAAGAACTCTCAAAGTGCCACGACCAACGCTGGATCGCTAAGCTCGTCACCAGAGGCCTCAGTCTATGTAAGCTGATTATTGTCCGCAGTAGTTCTTTGCTGCAAGATCACAATCGCATACAAACACCTTCTCGGATGGTCCAAAGACTTGGTTCGATCCACGCGTGCTTGGTCGTCATATGCTTTGTTGGACAACCGCGCGTTCTTCCTCATCAAGACTATGCTCGCAACTTAGGGGCATGGATCGAGATGCTCGAGGAAGATGAGGCCATGCGCGTATCTCTTACCCAACCCAACCTATGCTCGCAACTCAGAGAAGTGGTGGTTAGATCGTTAAGGGGAAGAGTGCGTGATTTTTCTGTCTCTCCTATGAAAGAGCTCGTACTCGCAACCTAGGTGCATGACCTTCATTCACAGCGTGGGCTTAGTAGGGACGAACAACCGTGTTTTTCTAAAAAATGCGCGCTCGTATCTTGTTCCTCTACTATCTTTGTTCACTATCTTTTTTCGTTCTGCTCGCCTTGTTTCGTCTGTTTTGTGCAAGCATTCATTGGGAGACAAGACGCAAAAGATGCAAGGCAAAAGTAGTCCACTTTTCATTCAAGCATCAGCAAATCTACGCAAAGTACATGAAGAAGTTTACATGGAGAATTGAGCAAAGGAGTTATTTGCCAAGCTTCGCTTCTTTGAGTGCTGAAAGTTCTTCCTTCGCTTCATCGATCTCAAATTTACAAGGTCGAGGACTCACCGCCGAAGCTTCACGTCCTTCGCGGGCTTCTTGGCGGAGTCGCTTCGCCTCCTCCTTGCCTTGGTTTACCAGCTCGGTGGCCTCCTGAGCGGATTTACTCAACTCAGCCACCTTCTTCTCCAAGACTTCAGAGCGTTGCTGCTTGTGGGGAACCGTCCCCAGGACTCCACTGATTCACCCAAACGCACAAGACATCTCAAGTGAATCAAGGGAACCTCAGGCTCCCACGATTATACCCGTTGGTCCTGTGATAGTTCGCCAACACGAGCATTCTCATCCAACAGCTTGACATCACAACACATTCATAATTGTCGGAAGCGTAAACGCGTTATTACATACCAAAAGTAGGACTGTTGTCCATAACGACATATTTAAAGTTATTACATCAAGTAGCAAATGAAATCATAAGATAAACAACAAAAGGGCCAAGATGGCATGCCCCCAAACCCTCGTGCAACCAATCGGGCAAGAACGGCGACTAAACGTTAGAATTGTTAAAATCGCCTTAAAAGTCCTCGGCAAGGCCTCATCCTCACCGCAGCAAGTGGATAATCCGATTGAGTACAAAGAGTGTACTCGCACAATAATAATATAAGTTATATGCTGGTTTCTAACTACATGTGGTTACTACATCAAAGGAAAGGCAAATGGCAATTTCAAAGATAAAGCAATATTTGGAATCAATCAGAACATGTATAGATTGAAAGGAATTGCATTTAGTAAACATTTGCAAATTCTAATACATAATATAACATCATCATAATCACATTTGTCTCATGCCTTCAAGCATTCTCCGAACCATGAGTTCCATCGCTCATGTTTGACTACACACACGAGTACTCCAATACTCATGTCTTTTTCCCCACTCCCATCCCATTCTTACTAAGACCTTAATACTCGCCAAAGGATCGACAATTCAAGAGATCGCCCCAACCATGGACGCGCTATTCAATAGTTTAAACTCGCAGAGGTACGACTTTACCCACACAACACGCCACACTCGTGAGCCAAGCTATTAACACATTTCCTTAGATGTGTCGGCCGAGGTGAAACGTGACAAACCATTTTTCAAGATGCATGGTAGTGTATCTAAACCATCCGGATGATCGTGACCCTTGATCCCGCGTGCCTAGTGCTCGTGTGTGTGGATCAAGGAGTACACCATGTTGGATATCCCCAACTCAACAAAGTTCGAGGGACTCGAGGACCTTCCTTGGCGCCTCCACCAAGCCCAAGGAATTCCTATGGACATTCCTTGACGCTCCACTAAGCTCAAGAAATTCCGAGTGCACATGGTTTACATACCCTAGTCATACACAAGTACTTGTGTCGGCGTTTCATGAACCGGCAAGTAAATTTGTAAGTCTTAAGGGGCCGCACGTCCCCGCTCCCCGAATGGTTAGATCCCAAAGAGAGAGAAAGAGGGGCCTAAGATCTATACTGGTTCGGGCTGAATGTCCCTACTCCAGTTTGTGTGGTGGTCGGATTTCACTGATTCCGGCGAACCCGCCGAGTTACAAGCGTGGGCAAAGCCCGGGCTCGGGGGCCTTGCATACAGGGGCTGCCTGAGTGGCTATCGGTGTGATTTGGGGGTGCTGTGCTTTGGTGTTCTACCTCATGCCCCCTCCGAAGGGCCAAGCCTCCCCTTATATAGCCTGGGGAGACAGGTTACATGGAGGCTACACATGAGTGTATAAAAGAAAAAATGGATGGGACTCCTTAAGCCTAGGAGTCTGGCCTTTCGCCTCGGTGTCAGGTTGCCGGACTCAACTTCGACGGCAGCCAGGCTTGGAGTCGGTGGGCGTGGAGACGGCTCGCCCGGCCTCCTCGAAAACGGCGACCTACCTCTCACGAAGGTCGAGGTCCGACGCCGAGGGCGCCACTTCTGAATTGCCTCGGGAAGGTGCATGGCGCCCCGTCTTGGCCCGGTCTTGATGAGTCGCTGTGTCAGTTTGATGGGTACCCGGCATGGAGGCTGGTTTCTAGGATTTGACATCCGCCCCTCGGTGGAGATGGTTGGCGCTTTGTTCGAAGCTCCCGGCTTATCCGACCCGTTGGTCGGGTATCTTTGAGTCGATATTGCCGTAACCGACCGCCCAGAAGGCCTCGGTCGGGCTCTTCCCGGTTGGCTTGGCAGTCGGGAACCGAGTGCCTTCAAGGTGCCTGGTTTGGTCGGCCTCGATTGCCTTGGGTATCGTTAAAGGCGCGACCCATCATGCCGGGTCGGACCGCCATTCGGGTCGAAGGTTGGCCGAGGCCGTGAGCCTGAGTGGGACCTCTCGATCGAAGCCCGTGTTGGCGCCCACATGTTTCTCCGGGCGTGGTGTACCTATGCCCCGGTATCCGCTAATAGCCCCGAGCCCTCGGGCGGGTCGAGAGCCGGCCGGGTTTACCCCGTCCGATGGATCTCGCCAAGGTCGCCGCCGACGGATGGCTGGGTCTTGATGGCCCAGACCGACCACCGGTTTACGCGATTTCGATGGCTTGGTTTGGCCGATCTGGTCGGTTTTGTTCCGGTGCATGAAGCGATCCGGGATGGAGTTTTGAAGCCCCGAGCGGCCCGGAGAGCCGGTCGGGGTTTACCTCAGATGTAGAGGCGATTTCGTTTAGTGGATTTTGCCGGTCTAGATTGCTCAAGTACCGACAGAAGCGCTTTTAGTTGGACGGAGGTGACCTCCCGATCGCCGATGCCCGATCCAAATGGTCATTTGCCAATGCTCGGAGTGCGCGAAATGATCCGGTCAGGATGGAGTTCTTGAGCCCTCGAGCGCTGTGCCTGAGAGCCGGCTCGGGGTTTACCTCATGTGTAGAGGCGTCCATTCACGTCGTGGTCCCGATGTACCTGCAAGGTTGGCACTTTGCCGGAGAAACATAGAGGCGTTCGCCTGCCGCTTCTTGCCGAAGCGAGGGCGGCGCCGCTTCCCACTTAATACGCCCCGTCCGCAGGTGTGGGACCTGGAGGGGGTGAGCTAGCGCGCGTTTGCCATACGTTGGTTTGAACGCCGTGCTCGTGCGAGCTGGTAGCGGGTTTGTCCGAGTGGGCCCTGGTGGCTTCCCGAAAGGAGAACCATTTTCGAGCGGACGTTATCCCGTCACGGGCGTCCGACCCTCTGGGGGCGACCCATGAGAACCTTTCTTACTCGATCCGTGATCGGACCCTGTGTCGTCTGGTCGACCTGGGCATACGGCCGCACCACCACGACGGGTTCCGGGCGAGTGTGAAGTATGGTCTCAACACGATTAAAGGTGATTTGGCCGTCCGCCGACCCAACTAGGAGGCCCACCGGGGCTCACCTTATCCTCGCCCTCGCCGATTTTCCGCTCGGCAGGCGGCGATCCACTTGGTGGTCAAGGCCTGGAGCCCATGGCACTTGGTCGAGCCCCGAGCCCGAAAGTTAATGAGCCCTTCGCGCCTTCGAGTCGAGCGGTCTCATGCGTTTTTCTTGTGCCGAGGCGGCTACCCTTCGTTCGGGACGAGGCCCGAGGAGCCAGACGCTCGCCCGACTGCGATCTTGGGCCTTCTCGACCGATCAGAGTCTCCGCTGAAATTGATCTGAGGTGATCGAGAATCGAGACAACGTCGCTGAGCAAATCGCATAACGGTCGAGGGGGCGAACGACGCCGCCTCTTCGCGATATCACCTGTTTGGTTGACGTGTGCCCGATCTGGGGTCACGGCGCTCCTCATAAGCCGAAAGAGGGGGGACCACCGGGCGGATTTGCTAGTGCTGTGCCGTTCCCTACTGCGAAAAAGAGGAAGAGACGCGAGCGACTGTGAGTGAAGCGAAAAAAATCCTAGAAAGGGGACTCACCGCCGCTGCTCCTCTTTTGCTCGCTGGCACTGCCCTTTCGGAGATGACGTGGCCGGAGTGCTCCATTCTCGAGGCTCGCGTGCTCGGCTTGTCGAAGAAGCGGTTCCTTCCCCCGCGCGATGTGTCTCGGTGGAGGGTGCCGACGAGGGCCGTGGCTCCGGAGCCCGGCGACGGCGAGATTGTTGTTCCCGCGCCTTTCTTCGAGCGCAGGTTCAGCCTTCCTCTTCACTCTTTCGTTCGCGGGCTTCTTCACTTCTACAAGGTGGAAACCCATCACCTGAACCCCCATGGCGTGCTGCACATTGCGATCTTCATCACGCTGTGCGAGGCCTTCCTGGGGATCGAGCCCCACTGGGCCCTCTGGAAGTACTTCTTCCACATCGCGTCAGCTGAAGGAAGTCGACTACGGTAGCGTCGTCGGCGCCGACGGGCGGCGCCGCTTATCCAAATTTTTCACGGTCTAACGGTCGGTAGTACGTTGACATGAAGTCGCCTCGTCCGAATCGAGGATGGCATGCGAATGGTTCTACATTCTAATGTAGGGGACAAGTGCTCCGGCCTACCGGAAGGCGGCCTGTGGCGATACCTGAATGGAGCCAGCCGACGGACGCGAAGGAGAAGAAGAAGATGGAGGTGATTCTCGAGCAAATTTTATGGTCTCAAGAGGCGAGGCTCGACGGGCGTCGCTGCCGCCTCAAGACGCTTATGGTGAGGTGCGTGCAACCCCTCATGGACAGGCCTCACCCTATGTTCGAGTACGAGGGGGCATCCGACCCCATGAGGATGGAGCGTTCGGACCTTCCCTCGTCGGAGGTGGACGCTCGGGTGAGGGCCGTCTTGGTCGTGAAGGCCACCGTGGCGGCGGGTGGTGCTCCCGAACCCTTCTCGGCGGAAAACCGCCCAAACTTGGTAATTGGGTGGCCCCCTTATCCCCCCTCGCGTCCCTTGTCATGAATCCTTGTGCTTTGATCTGAGCAGAGTAATTGCCCCCCTTTTCAGGGCCTACTTGGAGCGTCTTCTCGAGCATGGCTGCCGGGGGAGAAGGAGATTAGGGCGGAGGCCCGCAAGAAGACTGAGCTGCAGGAATCCGCTCGGCGAGAACGCAGGGAGAATCGAAGAATGGAGAAGAGGAAGGCGCGCCTGGCAGCGTCCGCACGCGGTGAGGAGGTGTCTGAATCGACCATGGTTTCCACGATCAGTGCGGGATCGTCCTCCAGCGATGGCAGAGAGCCCGCCGATCCGTACGAGGAGTATGATTTTGGGTTGTCATCAAGCGACGACCTGCAGGTGGGTACCGAGGCGGGGGTCTCTGTCATGGTGCCCCAGGTGAGGACACCCCCAGCGGAGGCACCCTCGGAAGAAGGGGGAGACGGCTCTTCTTCACCAGAGAGGCCGGCGAAGAGAGCGCGGTTGTTCAACACCGCTTCCATGCAGAAGTTTTGTTTTGTTTGTTTGCTCGTCACTCTGCTTGAGCTGCCTCGATCGACTTTTGAATCCGAGGACTTTACGAGAAAGCTCTGCCGAGGCGGCGGAATTGCCATTAGAAACGACGCCGCCATCCCCGCCGGCGGAAGTTGGAGATGCGCCGTCCGGGCCAGAGCAAATGGCGGAGGCGGCGGTATTGGTTGTGCCCGCGGCGGCTGACGCGCGGTGGTTGCGCCATGATCGTCAGCGGAATCGATCAAGGTCGACACGCCACGGAGCCCGGACGATCGACATACGCCCGCCACGACCGGGGCCGATGATGGCGAGCAGACTCGCATACCGGCGGTCGCCGCTCGCCCGGTGCACCGAAGCCATCCGTCGTCGCCACGAAAGTGAATGGCTAGAAGAGGAGCCGCAGGGCGTGGTGAGGGTGATCGATGCGCGCCAGCCGTGGCGCCAAGGTCTCGCTGTCATTGCTGGTCGCCGGACGACTATGGGGACCTGCTGAGTCGCCGCCGTCCATCTTAGTCTGGCCAGCGGCGACCTAGCCGGGCGTCGCGCCGCTTCTGTTGGATGACAAAGGCGGGCTTCGGGATTGGGAAACCTGCGGGAAGGTTCCCTGCGAGCCAGGACCGGGATGGAGGAGATTCGAGCGAGCCTGGGTCGGCTCCTCGAATCCTTCGGCGGAGTGCTGGATGCCGTCACCGAAGGGGTTGACCCGGCCAGCGCGGTAAGTTGTGCTCGGAATTTTCCTGTCTTGTCGAATCTTCTTTGGATCCTACAAAGGACACGCGCCACCGGTCGCACGTCTCGCGGAGCGCCTTTCGGAGCAAATCTGGTTTCCGCCGCCGCTTTGACGGCCGTGGGACAGCCATGAGGAGGACCGCAACCAACTGGGCTCCGAGCTGCAAGAGGCTCGAGAGGCTGTGGCGCGCGAGCGGTCGGCGGCGGAGGAGGCTCGCCGGACATTGAACGAGATGTCCGATGTTCTGCAGGAGGAGCGCCGGTTGGGCCAGTCCTCGCGGGCGAGGGTAGCTGAACTGGAGTCCCTCCTAACGGAGGCCAACAGTGCCAAGGCTGTTGCTCAGGCAGAGGCCGCGGGGGCGAAGAAGCTCGAGGAAGATGCCCTGGGCAGGCTCGCCGCCATGACCAAATCGTCGGCCGGTGAGATATCGCCCTCCAAGTTGATTATGAAGGTGCTTCCTCGGAGCGCACTTTTTAACCTTTGCCTCGCTCTTCAGAGTTGCAGAAGAGATTCGGCGAGGTTGCGGAAGTGTGGCGACTGGCGGTGGAGGAGCGGTATGTGGCGGCCGCGGCGGCGACGGCGGCCTAGTCGGCGCAAAAAGAAGCGGAGAGCGATCGGGCTGAGCTGGTCGCCGGGCTGGCGACCTTGGGGAAGGTGGGTCGGGCCGTTTGCGTCCGGTTGCTCGGGGCAGCGCGAGGCACAAGTTTACTCGCGACCGAGTTGGCTCGCGTGCCGGAGCATGTCGAGAAGTCGGTGAAGACGAGTGCCGCCAGGGGCCACTTCGCTTGTCAGCGCCTATGTCCTTCTACAATGGCATTAACACGGACAATGTTAGCAGCGGGATCGCCAGGAACCGGACCGACGAGGAGGTTGAGCGCTTCGCGCTCCAAGCCGAGCCCCATGCCCGAGTGATCGCCGATCGGATCTCGCCGTATAGCGTCCTCCACGGGGACTACGAATGACGTCAAACATTATAATTTTTGCAAAATGTAAAGAACCTTGATATGTAATGGGTCGGGGCTCGTTTTTGTGTGTAATCGAATTGGGGTTCGCTTTTGTGTTTATTTGTGACTCTGCGCTGCTCCTTCGCCCTTGGAGACCATAGCCCTGGGGACTGCTAGGGTCCTTTCGGGCGTAGGTGTGTTCGATTTTCCAAAGAAGGCGCGAAGGGGGCACTAACGAACCCCGGGATCGAGGAGCGTTCATTCATGTTTCTTGCATAGTGGTCGTCCCGATCGACTTGTGGCTCGCGTGCGCGGGTAGCTCCTACCGCAGCGCCACTGAAACCGTGGCCATTACGGGCGTAGGTCGTGGTGCTTGGGTCGGATGGGCTACTGCTAGGGAAGCCAAATGGTCGGCCGGGCCACCAGCCTGTGTGAATATGAATGACGCTAACGCACATTCGATCGCGTTTTAAGCAAAGAGGGGGACGTTCCCGACCGTCTTGTGGCTCGCGCCGCGCGGGTAGCCCCTACCGCAAAGCGCCACTTCGAAACCGTAGCCGCTGGGGCGTAGGTCGTGGTGCTTGGGTCAGATGGGCTACCTGCTAGGAGAGCCGAGCAGTCAGTCGGATTGCCGACCCGCACAAATGCTAGTGGCATTGCGCCTGAGCCCCCGAGCAATGCGTGGCGACCACGTCGCGGTCGGTACGTATTGCTGGTCCTTCGAAATAATCATAAAGGAGACCGAGAGTCAAGGGACTTATCTGTTTGGTCGATTAAATCGGCGGCTTCTTTGGTGCTGCTTTGGTTAAGATTGTCGCGCAACCGGCGCTACTGTGAGACCGAAGGGCGCTAGACGGGCGGAGAAGGCGTGTCCTTTTTCGCTCGGTCGCTTTGCCGCACCACGCGGAGTGGGATCTTAATGCCCATCGCTACGTCGCGCTTCGATGATGGCGTGTCGGGGAGTTTGCGGACGCTCGATCGCGATGGCGGTTTTGGCGTCTTGAAACGCCCTTATAAATCTGGCGCCCAGTGCGGTAACCCACATTGGTCTCGAGCCTTGAAGCAGATTACGCCTTCTTCGTCTCCAAGCGCCTCGTTGAAGGGTTTAGGCGAGGCTCTATGGCGGCGGTGGCGGTAACACAGAGGTCGGAAAGGCGGCGGAGGCAGCCCCGGGTTCACCCCCAAAGCCTCAGACGGAGGGCAGCTCGGCGGCGAGGCGGGACGGCTTGCTCGCCTCGCCGAGATTCTTCATCTGGAGCCCTCGTCGCGGGTAGGTCCCTTTCTAGCTGTCTGGATGAGATGGTGGGTCGTCGAGTTGACGTCTATCCCTTGCTCCTGGTTCTTATAGGTCTGACGAGCCCGAAATGGCGCCGGAGGCCATCGGCCTTGGCAGTGTTGGGTTAGCTCCCCGGTGGCGGATAGTCGCCTCTGGGGTTGAGGAGCGGGCGGCCAACATGGTGGACCTTGTGGCCTTGTTCGCCGCCGCTTCAGTCTCCCAGATGGCGTCCTCCGCTGCCCAGAGGTGGAAGCGGCAGCAGCTTGGCAGGCGCGTGCGAGCCGCCCGACGAGGCGGCGGTCCGCGATCGCGTCTTGGGCGGCCCGAGGCGAGGCGGGCGGTGCGCGAGGACCTTAGCTCCACGCGGGAGGTCCTCCTCTCCATGCTCCATCCGCTTCACGAGCATGGGCGGGGCACTGCGGCGCTCGGTGGAACCCAGGCGAACAGTTCAGCCCACCGTGGCGCAGTACGCCTCCGGCCTTACTCGGGCGGCCGAGGCCCTAGAGGACCTGCCTCGGGCCCTCCAGGAACGCTCCACCCGAGAGGGGCGGAGGTTGCGCCACTGCGATGGATGCGTCTTTGGCGTGTTGCGCCAGCAGTGTAACTCTTCGACCCGTGGCGGCTGTCGCCCACATCCGGAAAGCTGCCCAGCGCGCCGGGGTTCGGGGCAGCGGGCATGGTGGCGTCGCGGCTGCACTCGGAGGTCCGATTTACGCAGCGAGGCAGGGGAGCTCGGGGATGATGAGGCGACACCTTCTTGGGCCAGATCCTAGGAGGAGCCGCGCAAGGCCCTCGAACTCGTCGTCGAGGCGGCAGCCTCGGCTACCGGGAGTGAGGGGTCGTCTCCGCCATGACGTCATTTGCAGTTTTTTGCACTCTTCTGTGTTTCTGGAATGGCTTGTTTTTTGGATGTTTCCAGATGCTTGTGCTCCGTGTGTTTTATGAGACCTCACGTACCCTTTGAATACCTGTAATATTTCAGTCTCCGTGTTTCTTTCCTTCGGTGGGCGCTTGCTTGTTATTGTTTGCTTGTGCGGGGATCATCAAGTTTGCAAGCTAGAGCGCCGTCGCTCGGGCCAAAACCCAGCTGTAAGAAAAAATTTTGTGTTGATCGCGTGTAGACCGCTCGAGCGTAGTCTGCTTCGCTCTTCGGTCTGCTACTTTAGTGGTCGCAGCCAGGGAACAACTATTGAAGTTTTTTCGTGGCGTAGGTCATAGCGACCGAATAGGAGCGGTCCCTTCGAGGAGGGAAACCTTGATTTGCTTGAGCGGAGTGACACGAGATCACGTAGACTATTAGCCCCCCGTGCGGATTCGCGCCGCTCGGGCTCGGCAGGCTAGTAGGAACGTGGATATAGAGAATTAGCCTTTTAGGGAAAAAATTGCCTGAGTTTTTCTATGTTCCAAGCGTTTGAAACAACGTTGCCATCGGCGTCTTTGAGGCGGTAGGTGCCGGGACGGATTACCTCCACTACGGTGAAGGGGCCTTCCCATGGGGGCGAAAGCTTGTGCCTCCCAACGTTGGACTGGACTTGGCGCAGGACCAAGTCGCCTACGTTGAAGGCCCGGCCGCGGACCTGGCGACTTTGATAACGCCGCTTCTTTGGGTATTTGGTCGACGAGGATCGGCGGCGTCCCTACAGCGCCTCGTCGGCCGGTCCTTGGCGTCTTCTTCGAGTCGAGCCCCGAGCTTGGTCGAAGCTTGCAACTGGGGCACCGTACTCCGTGTCTGGTCGGTAGGACAACCGCGCCGAACACGAAAAGAACGGCGTGAACCCGGTCGGCCGGGTCGGAGTGGTCCTCGAGCTCAAAGGATCGGAGGGTAGCTCATGCCCAACGTCCCGCCGACTTCTTCAATCGGTTGAAGATTCGGCGGAGCCCTGCGAGGATCATGCCGTTCGCTCTTCGGCTGGCCGTTAGTCCGCGGGTGGGCGGCGGACGCCCAATGACGGATGTTGAAGTCGTCGCGAGAATTCGAGAATTCTTTCCTCGTAAACCTGCGTGCATTGCCGGTGATGATGGAGTTTGGGACTCCAAATCGAAAGACGATGGCGCGGAAAAATCGACGCTTCTTGCGGATGTGATAGTGGCGATGGTTTCGCCTCTATCCACTTGGTGAACTTGTCCTGCGCGACGAAGAGGTGCGTAAAGCCCGTGCGCCTTTTGAAAAGGTCCGAGTAGGTCGAGCCCCCTGCGAATGGCCATGTGGCGGGATCGTCTCGAGGGCTTGGCTGGAAGGTGTGTTTGCGGGCGAAAAATTGGCACCTTCGCAGTCGCGAACAATTGCTTTCGGCATCGCCAACCCTTCGCAGTCGGCGATGAAACCTTGGCGGAAGGCCTTACCCACGAGAGACCGTGGTGCCGCTGCGTGATGACCGCACACCCCGCCATGGATGTCGAAAAAGAACTCCCTACCTGATCGGCGGGATGCGCCACGGAGGACCGGAGGACTCTCTTGTAAAGGTCTCCGCCGACCAAGACAAAAGATTTAAGCGAGCGAGGCGCCGCCCTCGGTCGGATGCGAAGGCGCCCCATCCGCCAAGCGATCGACGAGGGCTTCCTCCACCGGTTCAACCGTGAAACGCGTTTCACCCAAAGGCGGTGGCGGTGCATCGATGAGCGGGTTGCCGGCGGTGGTCCGGCGCTGCTCGCCACCGGGTCCAGTCGGATGGACGGTTGATGAAGATCGTGGGCAAAAACCCCGGTCGGGACGGGCCCTCTGCCAGATGCAAGGTTGGCGAGGTAGTCGGCCTCACCGTTATTGCGTCGATAGCTGTGATGGAGCTCGAACCCTTTGAACCTTTCCTCAAGCTTGCGCGACTTCCGGCGATATCTTTTGCCATGCGAAGAATCCCGGCTCAAGGCCTTCATGACACAGGTCGACCACCGCCTTGGAATCGCCAGATACGTAAAGTCACCGTCTGTAGAAATCGGCGATCCGAGACCGTTTATAAGGGCTTCAGACTTTCGGCGGCGTTGTTAAATAGCGTCGAAGCGGTCGACGGCGTATTGGAGTTTGTTGCCGAGTGGGGAAATGAGAACGACTCCAGCGCCGGCCCCGTTCTTCGTGTAGGACCCATCGAAATACATCGTCCAGTATTCGGGGTCTTCAAGCACCGGGGGGCCTGGGCCTCAATCCATTCCGCGACAAAGTCCGCAAGGACTTGAGACTTGATCGCCGTCCTGGGGACGAACGAAATGTCGTGGCCGTTGAGCTCGAGTGCCCACTTGGCAATCCTTCCGGCGTCGCGGTTCGAACGATTTCGTAGAGCGAGGATGTCACGACGAGACGGGTGTTGGCCGGCGTAATGGATCGGCTTCCTTTGCGATCAAGCACCGTAGAAATAACTTCGTGACTTGCGGATAGCGGGCTTTGGACTCCGAGAGCACTTCACTGATGAAGTAGACCGGTCGCTGCACCTTAAGGGCGCGGCCTTCTTCCACACGCTCGACAACGAGTGCCGCGCTCACGACCTGGGTCGTGGCGGCAATGTAGAGGAGCAGGGGCGGGCGCGGTGAGGACCGGGTGATGTCGAAGGCCTTGATCCTGTCGAGGGCTTCGGCTTCTTGTGTCCAATCAAGCGGTCGGATTTCTGAAGCAACTTATAAGCGGCATCCGCGCCGCCGAGAGACAGACAAAACGGCTTAAAGTCTGCGAGGCACCACGCCACTCGGGCGCCTTTTTAGGTCGGGAATCGGACCCATCCTCATGATCGCCGAGATCTTCACGGATTAACTTCGATGCCACGCCGGATATCATGAAGCCGAAGCTTTCCCTTCTGGGGACCCCAAGACGCGCACCGGGTTGAGCTTTATCTTGGAACCATGGGAGGTTCGCAAAAGTCTCTTAGGTCGGGCGACGAGGTCGCCGCTTTTTCGATCTTGACGACGATGTCGTCGGCGTACGATACGGACGTTGCGGCCGATTTGGTCATCGGCGTATACATGCACCGCTGGTACGTGGCGCCCGCGTTCTTCAGGCCGAAGGGCATTGTCAGGTAGCAAAACGAGCCGAAAGGAGTGATGAAAGAAGTCGCGAGCTGGTCGGATTCTTTCATCGGGATTTGGTGGTAGCCTGAGTAGGCGTCCAGGAAGGAGAGCGATTCACACCCGTCAGTGGAATCAATGACCTAGTCGATCCGGGGCAAAGGAAAATGGTCCTTGGGACATGCCTTGTTCAAGCCGGTGTAATCAACACACATCCTCCATTGCCCGATTTTTTTTTACAAGGGCAGGGGTTGGCAAGCCACTCGGGGTGGCGTACCTCTTTATGAATCTCGCCTCCAAAAGCTTGGCTACTTCTTCCGCTGCTCGGCTGCGCTTCTCTTAAACGAAGCTTGCGGCGTTAAGCTGCCGGCCTCGCGGCCAGTCGGATGTTCAGAGGTGTGCTCATGCGACCTCCTTGAATACCCAAGATGTCGAGGTCTTCCACACGAAGACATCTCGATTCGCTGAAGGAAGCCGACAGCGCGTTTTCCTATTTGGCGGGAGGGCGGACCCTACCGCCTGCGGTCTTGGCAGAGGTCTTGGGGTCGATCGCGATCCTCTTCGTGTCTTCGCGGACTCGAAGGATCCGGCCCGACTTCTTGGAGGTAGGGACGGACCCGCAGGCCTCCTTCGATAGATGTCGAGCTCATGCGGACACGATGACCGCCGAGGTTAATTCAAGAATCTTTGCTTTCGCGATTGAAGGCAAGCTGAAAAGATGAGGCCACGGTAATGACGCCGCGTGGCCCTGGAATCTTCAGCTTCAAGTAGGTATAGTTGGGGATTGCCATGAACATAGCGTAGCATGGCCTCCCCAAGATGGCATGGTAGGAGCCCGCAAACTCCACAACCTCGAAAGTGAGGTTTTCGGTGCGGAAGTTCTCGGGCGCCCCAAATGTGACTGCAGTCGACTGCCCTTAGGGTAAGCTCTCGCGACCGGGATGACACCATGGAAAGGTGCCTTGCTTGGTCGCAGGGTCGAGCGGGGAATCCCCAGGGCTTCAAGCGTCTCAACATACATGATGTTGAGGCCGCTGCCACCGTCCATGAGCACCTTCGTGAGGCGCTTTGACCCCACGATGGGGTTGACGACGAGTGGGTACCTTCCCTCAAAGGGACATGGTCGGGTGATCCGTCTGATCGAAGGTGATCAGGACTCCGACCACCGAGGTACCGGGGACCGGGGTCACTGTATGCACCTCGTAGGCGAGTTCCGCTGCCGCTTATCGGCGTAGCTCTCCGGCCGCCGAAGATCATGAGGCATCCGTCGGGTTCCGGAACCCGCCGTCGCTTCTCTCTCCCACCTCCGGTGTTGGGTCGCTTTTCCCTTTACCCGTGGTCGCGGGGTTTTACGGAGAGGAAGCGCCTAAGACTTCGCAGTCCGATACTTGTGTTTAATGGCGTGCAGGTGGTGCGGACATCGGCTTTCCATCAACTTCTCGGTGGTCAGCGCTGCGCTGCCGGCTGGCAGGCGGCGGTCGGCGCGACCACGTGGTCCTCGCGAACTGCTTCCTTCCGCCTCCGTTTGTCGGAGTGGTGGAAGAAGCGGCGGCCTTCGGGCGGATCTCGCTTAGCCTTCCCCTTATCGAAGATGGCCCCCACTGCCTCCTCGCCGGAGGCGTGGTTGGTGGCAATGTCGAAAGTGTCCTTGGTGGTCTGGGCTTGTGGCGGCCTTAGCTTGTGGACTGTGTCTTTCGTCGTCTGCGTAGATGAAACGCCCCACGACGTCGGCGTCGTGATGTCGGGGAGTTCATTACCTTTGTTGGGAGAAACGTCGGATGTAGTCCCGGGCGTTTCCACAGGCTGCTTCCGGCGACTTTGAGGTCCCGGAGTTCTGGGCGCTTAGGTGCCCTAGAAATTTCCGGACGCGTTCTTCAAGTCGGCCCGCCTCATCAGATTCGTGAGCGGTACTCGAGCAGCTCGGCCGAGTCCCGCCAGATAAATGGGGAATCTTGGATGATGAAAAGGTCATCAAGATATTGCTGGCTCGACAGCGAGCGGTAATCTTTAAACCAAACACCGGGTTCGTGGCCCCGTGTACTTAGCTATGTTGACGAGTGCCCGAAAGGGCGGGAAATCCGGCGACGGATTTCCCGAGAATGCTTGAGTCCGTGGCCTCGGGCTGCGGTATCAACGCCGTGACGCCGACTGTTTCGGACTGCGAACGGCCCTAGCGCCGGTCGACCTCTTCGAAGGCGTCGAGGTGTGGCGGTAGTCATGGCGTTCCCGAGACGGTGTCGCCACGGGTATAGGAGGCCTAAGGTCGCTCAAGCGTAGTGCGACTCTCTCCGGCTTCATGGCGAGGCCGGCTCTGCGGCCGAGTGGGATCTGAGTGGTGGGTGCCGAGGTCGTACACATTGTACTGACGGCATGCTCTATCGCTCCGGAGGTCTTTGGTAGGTAGCCCTGCCTCGAGCTCGGTTGGCTCGGGGGCCTTGCGAACAACATTGCGGCCGCGGCGAAGTTTTGGCTGGGAAGGGGGAAACACGGGGCAGCAACCGGCTCTTCTGCCGGTTGTCGCCAGACTGGGTGTCTTGTGGCGTCTTGCCTGCCGGGCGCCTGTGGTGGCGCGAGTTGGCTTGGCCCCGATAGGTCGACCTTTGCCTTGCCAAGTCTGGCCGCGCGCAACTCCAGCTCTCGTTGCTGGTGAAGATCATCGTGGGAGACGCGGGGAGACCCGGTGATCGTCCGACGCCCTCCTCCCAGACGCCAGAGCGCCAGTGGCGGGCTTATTGGCTCGGGGAAGTAGCGGCCGATTGGTCGACTACGTCGGCCACGTTGCACTCAGCGGTATGGTCCCTCGAAGCTTACTCGCCGGGCCGAGGTCGCCTTCGGAGGAACTCTCCAATATCTCATGGAAAGAGGCGGTCGTGGCGGTCGCCGCCACGAGGCACGCAGCTTGGCGGGCTCAGACCGAGGGTCGCGGGGGCCTCGAGTCGAAGGTTGTCGAGGGCGTGGGTGGCGAAATCCAGGCGCCGAGCGGGGGCCTGATTCCGCGGCGCGGCAGGAGCAGAGTCGAGCTCTCCTGCCGTGCTGATGAAGTCGAAGGAACCGAATCGGATTCGGCTCCCGGGCGCAAGGGCGCTTTCGTCGATGGAGAAGGCCATCAGGGAGACAAAACGGGAGTCCGGAGACACTGATGACGCGCGAGCCCCCTACCTGGCGCGCCAACTGTCGGCGTTTCGTGAACCGGCAAGTAAATTTGTAAGTCTTAAGGGGCCGCGCGTCCCCGCTCCCCGAATGGTTAGATCCCAAAGAGAGAAAAAGAGGGGCCTAAGATCTATACTGGTTCGGGCTGAATGTCCCTACTCCAGTTTGTGTGGTGGTCGGATTTCACTGATTCCGGCGAACCCGCCGAGTTACAAGCGTGGGCAAAGCCGGGCTCTGGGCCTTACATCTGAGGGCTGCTGAGTGGCTATCGGTGTGATTTGGGGTCTTTGTGCTTTGGTGTTCTACCTCGTGCCCCCTCCGAAGGGCCAAGCCTCCCCTTATATAGCCTGGGGAGACAGGTTACATGGAGGCTACACATGAGTGTATAAAAGAAAAAATGGATGGGACTCCTCAAGCCTAGGAGTCTGGCCTTTCGCCTCGGTGTCGGGGTTGCGGACTCAACCGGACAGGCGGTTATGCGCCCGTACGCGTTGGGTGGTGGGGCGTGGAGCGACGGCTCGGCCCGCTCCTCCGGGAAACGGCGCACCTACCCTCTGCAAGAAGGTCGAGGTCGACGCCGAGGGCGCCCGGCCTTGGAATTGCCTCGGGAAGGTGCATGGTGCCCCGTCTTGGCCCGGTCGTGATGAGTCGCTGTGTCAGTTTGATGGGTACCCGGCATGGAGGCTGGTTTCTAGGATTTGACGTCCGCCCCTCGGTGGAGATGGTTGGCGCTTTGTTCGAAGCTCCCAGCTTATCCGACCCGTTGGTCGGGTATCTTTGAGTCGATATTGTCGTGGCCGGGCGACATACAGCGTCTGGTCGGGCTCCTTCCCGGGGTTGGCTTGGTCGGGAACCGAGTGCCTTCGCGTGCTTTGGTCGATTGACCTCGGTTGCCTTGGAGTGCTTGTTGAGGCGCCCAGCCCATCATCTTGGTCGGACCGCCATTCGGGGTCGAGTTGGCCGGAGGCCATGGGCCTCTAAGTGGGACCTCTCGATCGAAGCCCAGGCGTGTTGGCGGCCCACATGTTTCTCCTGGGCCGCTGGGTGTACCTATGCCCTGGGTATCCGTCAACTTGGTTACGCCGGTCCCATAAACGGCGTGTGGTTCGCACGATAGTTACTCAAAAAGACGTCACCAGGATTTAATCCTTAGGGTCCTTAACCAATATCTCTAGTCATTAACCAATAATTGAAATCAACATCATCATAATAATTCTCAATCATTGCAACCGATGGATTAAGTCCATCTATCGCGGTTTCTAACGATGTTCTAAGCATGGCTAAGCGATTCGCACGAACCCATATATAATAATAATAAACCAACCACCTAGGGCGACAATGGAACATGGAAAGAACACGATACGGGAATGACATCACAATGTGGTAATAGCTACAAATTTCTACCCAAACATAATTGTGATTGAAAGTAAGCATGCAATTGATAAAATACTTCCAAAACATAAATTTCAATTAGTAGGAGCAATCATGGTCAAGGGGTAAAGTAGTGCCTTGCTGCTCGTTCTTGACTTCGAAGGCGTAGTCGTACTCGGGAGTGCCTTCCGAAACGTCAACACCTAACGAGAAAACCCAACTCCATAAACACCAAATCAAGAATTTAAATGGTGCACATGAGTAAAAGATGCATGAAATGCTCATGATGGGTAGTACTAATGGTAATATGAAAATACTAATTGAGTTTTGCGTCAAAAGTTTAAGTCCTAAAGTTTTTATTCAATTATATCCGGAGTATCCGGGTTTAAACCCCGGAGTGTCCGAGTAAAATCCCCGGAGTATCCGGATTAAATCCCTGGAGTGTCCGGGCTGACCCCCTCGGTGTGACGAGTTCTGGCATATCTGGACTATCCAGATTAAATCCCCGGACTATCCGGATTAAATCCCCGGAGTATCCGGGCTGAGCAGTCTGTTTCAAAACGGCCATTTTGTTATTGGCTTCTAAACTTCATAGCAATGCACTAGGACTTCAAAAGGGTGGACTAGGGTGGGATCTTACCACTATGGGGTTGCTTTAACACTTGGTGAAGGTTGGTTTTGGCGAGGGAATGATGAAAAATGTCACAACGCCGGTTTTCACGGTTCGTCTCCTCCAAGCCCGTGTAGACGACAATGCCCTCACTTACTCGTGCTTGCAGTAGCCACTAGCCTTCCTCCTCAAGCTTCCGCGCGACATGCATGACCCGATTCAAGGTTTGAGGATGGATTCCATGGAAAGGCAAGAATGAGTTACAAGAGCAAAAATTTCAGCACAAGGGAGGAAAAGAAAACGATTGCCACTTACCAAAGACTTGATGCCTCAAGAATCCACTTGGATGGATTTGAAGCTCTTGATCTTGGCTTCAAGGTGGTGTAACATGCACAGCCTCAAACTCAAGTTTGGAGGGGATTTGTGGGGGAGACATGGCAAGAGGTTGAAGAAAGGTGCTTGCTGTTTTTCTGTGCTTGAGCTGAGCAAATGAGCAGGAAAGGGGAAAAGAAACCAAGGTTGAGACCTTATATAGGCTGCCCACTCATGCCTCACATGTGGGGCTAGGTCCCACATGTCATAGAGTGGTTAAAAGAGTGGGTATGAGTGGTTTGAGTGAGAAAAGACATGGAAAGGATGTGCAGCCACAATTTCCTATGCAATGGTAGGTCCCATGTGTCATTGACTAGGGGTAGGGGTGAATAGAGTAAGAATTGGTATGGTAGGTGCGCAGCCTACTCTCCTCTCTCTCATAAATGTGGCCCACATGTCAATGACTAAAGTAAAATAACATGGGTGCAGTTTGGAAAATGATTGCTGAGATTTTACAATTCCTTTTTTTCATGCAAGATGAATGTCCTAACACTTGTACAATTATAATTAACAGGAGAATTCGAGGACATAACGGAAGATATTAGTATGTCGAGCCTCGCTTACCGGATTAGCGAAAATCGGGCTGTTACACTGCTCTTGCTCTAGCTTTAGCTCGACCTCGCACATCCGCTCTCTATTCTTCGTGGCGTTATCCTCGGCTTGGCACTTTTTCTCCTGACTCTCCTTGATCGAAGCTTTAAGCTCGGCCAGCATTTGTTCGAGCTCCGCTATCTTAGCGTCTTGCTCGACAGAATGCTTGGCCACGATCTCAAGAGTGACAGTCACCGAATGGAAGTCCGCCATAGTTTCCCGGAGCACCTGCGAGCAAGAAAGTCTTAGGTTCTGGTTACAATCAAAGAAGAAGTCTTTAAAAAAAGGCAAGTACCCTTACCCAGTGAAGGCGGTCGTTTAGGTTTTCTGGAAGATCTTGGCGACGTCTTCCAACGGAAGGTCCGTGAGATCTCCCACGGTGAGCTCCAGCTCGGGGCGTTCGTTCCTCTCCCGAGCATGTTCTTCGCTCGGGGGCTTATTGTCCTCCTCCCGAGCAGACAGTTCGCTCGGGGGCTTCGTGCCTTCTTCTTGGGTAGGCACTTTGCCTGGGGGCACGGGGTTTTCATGGTCATCTCGAGCATCTAATGTGCTCGTGAGCACCAGATACTCCTCCTGGAGAGTTGGTCCCTCCAGGGCTAGAAGCTCCACGACTTGCTGGTCGTGGTAGGCTTCGGCGGTGATGTCTTTCGCCGTCGTAAGGTCAACGGCTTCCGACATCACAAGGTCGGCAGCAAAGGCAAGTTGTTTCTCTGTTGCATGGCCGATGATCTCATTAGCCATAGCCCTAATTTCAAAATTTCAAAGTTTCTCTCTTGTAACATCCCTAATTTTAGGTTTCTGCTAAAAGCTAATTTAAAGTAATTAATATCAAAATTTAGTATTTCCTCGGTGTTCTAATTAACCTGGCATCCATATCCTTCTGAAATTAAAGTTCAATCCTTTATCGTCCGCAAAGTCAGAATTCCTAATTCCTATCCTTATTCAAATTTCACCTACATTCCAAAGTGCTCTAAAATCCCAAAACCTATTGCATTAGGTTCCAAATATTCCAAAATATTTTAGGAATTTTCTCAAGATTTTGAAATCTCTTTGCTATTTTATCTCATGAGTCTTTCATCATAATCAAGATAATCGTTTGAATAATCTAAATTCCAAAATTCATCAAAATTCAGTGAAACTAATTTTATTGGGTTCCAAATAATCTCTAGTATTTTTAAGAATTTTTCCAGGATTTTAATATTATTTTTACTATTTTATTCCCCGCACTTTTATCTCTTCATTTCATCCAACCAACGAGAAAGCGACACATGGCATGTCACTGTTCATCGTCTTCTTCCTCCCGTCAATGCCATGAGCAGAAATTTCAAGTTTTGACTCCATCTTCAAAATGCTCATAACTCTCTCCACGATTGTCCGAATCCAGTGAAATTTGAAGCGTTACGACGGCGTCGTAATGGAGATTGATTACCCTGCCATTGTTCATTCTGAAATCAAGTGAAACGGTCGCTGCAATCAATTCTTTGCCGTTTCTTGTTTTAGCCATAACTCTTCCGTTTCTTCGTCTCTCTGAGCGTGTGAGTACCTCAAATGAGCGTATTGACGTCCTGTACATCGTGCTCACCTTGCCTCTTTGATTCTGTATCATTTTCCATCCCAAAACTCGAGAAAACCGTACGCCCGACGCCCTCCAAAGACACCGGCGAGCCATCTCTTGCTCCGGTGAGTTTCTTGATAAACCAACCGCGTCACTTTGTGCCCCTTGCTTCCAGGAACACAACCATTCAATTGGATTTGATTTTCATTGCAGTTTGACCGCGGATTTCGTGTTTGTTAAATGCGTCACCGTCCGCTCAGCTTAAATCGTCGATTCCTTCCAATCCGGTAACTTCTAGCGCAATTCCATTTACCCGTAGAATCACCTTGTCATTCTCTACGCGATGCTCTCTTTCGTTTCGTGAAATTTCGAGTTTTTGTGCGGATTTGGCCGTCATGCCATCGGTCCGATTTTGGTCATCGGTTTCACCTCGTCGCTGCCGTTCCCATGCTCGTCGACGCCGGCCGCTATGAGCATGTGCTTTGTGCCGCCCCTCGGCCGGTCGCCAACCGCTGCCATCGCGCGCCATATGGTCGCCCTCCCATCGCCACCGGGCCCTTGTGCACCGCCGCCGGCAAGCCTCCACCCGGAGCTCCCTCTCGCGAGGACCCTCCGGCGAGCCCTTTCCCTCTCTCTCCTTGGCCTCTCCCTCCATGGCGTTGTTGTTCTCTGCAATTCTCTGTACAGAGCTCTTGAGAAGAAGCTCTAGCCAATGACAGGTGGGGCCCGCAGCAGAAGTGAGGGAAGAAAATCTGAAATGCTGGAAAAAGAAAAGATTCCAAAGAATATTCCTCGGTTTTCCAATTTTCAGGATTTTGAGAATTCAAACAATTGTTTCTCCTCCGTCGTAACTCTGAATCGAGTGATTCCAATTGCTAAATTCATATAAATTCATCCTCTATCTACCAGTATTTTTATTATAATTTTTACTTTCTATTAAATTTATTTTATTCTTTTCGTGCACCGTTTTGCGCGTAGTCGAAGAAGCTGTCGTAGTCGCCAACGAAAGAGAAGACTTTCAGAGTAACGCAGCGCACCTCGTCGATGAAGGCAAGTCTCCTTGACACACATTGATCCTATGGTTTGCAAATGTTTTACAAAAGTTTTACAACATGCATTGCTATTTATATAAAGATGATGTTAAATATAGGTTGGTAGTTAATCCGAATTGATAAATACCACCTTGATGTTGAAATCCATGTTCATTTGTAACCCTAGATTGCTGTGATATATCATGATCATATTAGGTTGTGATATATTTTGTTTAGTGCGTTAGATGAGCTTAGTTGCGGAATTGATTAAAATAGCTATGGATGGGTTGCTTTGAAAATGTTGTTGAAATTTGTTTTATTGAAACTGTAGCAAAGAGATTGCTGCTGTGATTGCAAAATAAAAATAAAATAAAAATGGTTTAGATTGGGGCGGAATGGTTTGTCAAGTGGTGCAGATGGAGCATCGGTTCCGTTTGTGAAAGCCGCCTAATCAATTTAAGGACCGACGCTTATGACTGCCCATTCTAAGCATTACCGTGCAACCACATGTCAAATGGGCTCTGACCTGGCTGAATAATTTATAGAAACCTAACTTAGACTCACCAGATGGTGGAATGTGGGTGCCAGATGGAGGCAAGTCGTATTTCCCCACACGGCGCAAGAGGGGCTTCTATACTAGGCAGATGGAACCCTAATAGCGGTGAAACCTCAGCGAGTGAGTCGGGTTAGGCGTATACACTGTAAAGACCTTATCATGATCTCTCTGCCGATACACCAAAGGAAGTGTGTTCATAGCGCTTGGCATTAAAGAGATGATCATGTCTTGTGGGTAAAGCTGTACACCTCTGCAGAGTTAAATCTATTCGAATAGCCGTGCCTACGGTCAAAGGCAAAGCGAAGAATGCTTTCATACTGGTAGACTTGGTTTTGGTTTTAGAAATAACTGATGTTTTGTTTTGGGATTTGGGAGTAGATGGAACTCTCGGATATATATTTGGCAGATTGAGTCAATCAGGTAGATGGAACCTGTTTTGATCATGACAGATAGAGTCATGAGTTGGTTTACCGTAATCTTTTAAACTGTGCGGATAGAGCCTTTATACTAGTGATGGTAGATAGAACCTTCACTAGATTATTAAATAATTCAATTGTTAAATAATTGTTTAAAATGTGTATTGTGAAAATTATTATTATGCATGGTTTGATAAAACTTGGCTTTATGCAAAAGAACCCTATTAAGCCTTTCCTTGGAAAGCCCTACATGTTGCATTTTCCCAAACTTGCGGAGTACATTTGTACTCACATGCTACACACAAATTTTTCATCAGAGAACTACCAAGATGCAGTTGAAGGCAACGAGTTCTATGCCGAGGAGTTTGATGAAGATCGCCAGGATAACTAAGCGCGCGCTCCTAGTCGTCGCCTGTGGTGTTTTATGGGTTTTATCATTTTGTTATTTGTTTCATTGCTTTGTGAACTCGGTCATGTGACCGGTGATGTAATAAATAGCCATGCGGTTTGGTACTTTACATTTATGTTATTACTTCGTTATGTTCTGGTTATGATTATCACTGCTTCACTGTGTGTACTAGCAACTGATCTGGGACTAGTACAGAAATACACAGGAGATTCCGGATGGTAAATCTGGGGTCTCACAGAGGTGGTATCAGAGCCTGAACGACTGTAGGACGCAACTTAGTTAGAATGGCAAAGCCTTAAGGATTAATATTTTTATAAAAATATACTTATAAAATTTTAAGTTCCTCTGCTTCTATCTTTTCTGTCTTAGCGTCTTGTTCTTACCTCATCCTCTATTTAAAATTTGTTTACTGCCCTTGTCTTGTTTCAAAATTTGTAGATGTCAGTTTACATCATTTTTGCCGCAATGGCTGGAGGATTCTGTGAGGAGCCTAGTGAAGAGGATTCTTCTCCTCGTGTTCCTGAGGAGGGTGAAGGGAGCAGTTAGTTTTAGTCTTTGTCTGTAGCACCTTTCTTTTGTCTACGCTAGAACGTTATTAATTGTGTGTGATGGACTGTATCGTGCTTCTAAGCATTTGTGATATAGTCATCTTAATAAAACTATTTCGATTTAAATAAAGATTTCAGTTGGTGTTTCTTTCTGTGCTATTGTTCTTGTCGGGGATGTTGTTTAGTTCCCTGTTTTCTTATCTTTGCTTTTCCCTCTTTCCTTGTGCTTTCCCCGTCCTTGGTTTTAGATGGAGAACCCAGGCAGAGGTCGTGGCAGAGGAAGGAGAGGAGGTCATGGCCGTGGTCGTGGTCGTGGAAAAGATCAAATCCAGGATGAAGTGCCGATAGAACAGCAGCAGTTCAATGAGAATAACCAGGCACCGCCACCTCCAGCGCAGTAGAACCAAGTGCCACCCCCACCGCTAGCTTAACCACCAAGCATGGAGCAAATGATGGCCATGCAACTGCAGATACTTCAGGCCTTGGCGCAGAACGCTCTGAACCCGCCTCAGGCAACCTGTTGAACAGCAGCTCGGCCCATGATCCAAGTTCGGGAGTTCATGAGGACAAGACCTCCCACGTTCGCTGGATCATCTAACCCTATTGAGGCCGATGGTGGCTCAAGGATGTGGAAAAAAGCTTTACGGTTCGATGTAATGAATTTGAAAGTGTTCATTTTGCTTCCCATCGACTTAAGAACACTGCAGCCAGTTGGTGGGAGAATTACCAAGTAGCCCATGCAGATGCTCAATCCATAACTTGGGATGAATTTGTTGAAGCTTTTCGGGCTACCCATATTCCCAAGGGGATTATGGAAATGAAGAGAAGAGAGTTTCATAAACCTGCAGCAGGAAATCTCTCGGTTTGTAATATCTGAATAGATTTACCCAGCTGTCCAGATATGCTACGGAGGATGTTGCTACTGATGAGGCAAAGATCTGGCACTTTATGGAGGGTCTTGACCCGAATCTCAAAGTGCAGCTAGTCTTCAATGACTTCCCCACATTTCAGCATATGGTGAATAAGGCTTTGGTTCAGGAGGATGCCCAAAGTCAGCTGTATAAATCTAGGAAGAGGAAGATGGCTTTTCAGGCTCATCGTGGTGCCAGCAATTCTAGGCCACGTTTCTTTCAACCTCACCCCATTAGACCAGCAGTTTCTAGTGCTCCCAGGACTCCTGCTCTAGTTCAGCGCCAATTCACTCAAGCCCCTGCTAGCAACGCAGGAAATCAAGTTCTGAAGAAGAAGAACAACACAGCTACAGCAGGAATCCAGTGCTTCAACTGTAGAGAGATGGGACATTACGCCAGTAAATGTTCCCAGAAGCGTCAGCAGATAACCCCAGTTCGGTTCAACTTGGGATCTACTCCAGCCCGCGCCCCAGTACCAGCTCAAGGAAGAGGAACGCCGCAGACTCCGCGTACTCCTCGCACTATCGGAAGAGGACGTGTTAACCATGTCACTGTTGAAGAGGTCCACGACGCACCTGACGTGGTGTATGGTAAGTTCTTTGTCAACTCGGTACCTGCCTCAGTTTTGTTTGATTCTGGTGCAACGCACTCATTCATATCAGAGTATCTGGTAAGAAAGTATGGATGGGATACAGTTCAGCTTAGAAATCCCTTATTAGTTCAATCCCCTAGTAAAGAACTAAGAACAACTGCTATTTGCCCAAAAATGGATATAATTATAAAAGGGGTAAAGTTCCTAGCGAACTTAATATTATTAGATACTAAGGGTATAGAAGTAATCCTTGGAATGGACTGGTTAACCAAGTACAAGGGTCAGATAGACTGTGCTAGTAGAGTTATCTCCCTTACTAGTCCTGAGGGAATTCGAGTGGAGTTCCTGTCTAATCTCTTCTCTAAGGGGGGTAGTACCCTGAACCGTCTAATAGGTACATCTTTGGAAAATGTGCCTATTGTAAATGAATACCCAGATGTGTTCCCAGAAGATTTGCCTGGAACGCCGCCGGACAGAGATGTTGAGTTCATAATTGAGTTAGCACCTGGTACATCTCCTATCTCAAAAAGGCCTTATCGGCTACCTGCTAATGAGTTAGCAGAGATGAAGAAACAGATTGAAGAACTGCAGGAGAAAGGATTTATAAGACCAAGTTCATCACCTTGGGGTTCCCCAGTAATCTTTGTGAAGAAAAAGGATGGTAGTATCAGAATGTGCATAGATTACCGATCTTTGAATGAGGTCACAATAAAGAATAAGTATCCTTTGCCAAGGATAGATGATCTGTTTGATCAGTTAAAAGGAGCCAAGGTATTCTCAAAAATTGACTTAAAATCAGGGTATCATCAGCTTAAGATCAGAAAAGACGATATCCCAAAAACAGCTTTCACTACCCGATATGGACTGTATGAGTTTACAGTGATGTCCTTTGGATTAACAAATGCACCATCCTATTTCATGAATTTGATGAATAAGGTGTTTATGGAGCTTTCAGATAAGTTTGTTGTCGTTTTTATTGATGACATTCTTATTTATTCCAAGAATAAGAAAGAGCATGAGGATCATTTGAGGACAGTTTTGGAAAAGCTCAGAGAGCATCAGCTTTATGCTAAGTTTAGTAAATGTGATTTTTGGTTGAAGGAGGTTGCTTTCTTGGGTCATGTCATCTCAGCTGAAGGAGTAGCAGTTGATCCTGCTAAAGTGAAGGCCGTGCTTAATTGGGAACAACCCAAGTCAGTCCTAGATATTAGAAGTTTCCTTGGTTTAGCAGGTTATTATCGGCGATTCATTGAAGGATTTTCAAAGCTTGCATGACCTCTTACCCAGCTACTAAAGAAGGAGAAGAAATTTGAATGGACTAAGTCCTATGAACAAAGTTTTCAAGAGTTGAAGAAGAGGTTAACTTCAGCACCCGCACTTGTACTGCCGGATATTTATAAGGATTTTGAAGTTTACTGCGATGCCTCAAAGCAAGGTCTTGGATGCGTTTTTATGCAAGAAGGTAAAGTCATAGCTTATGCTTCAAGACAACTGCGACCCCATGAAGAAAACTACCCAACTCATGATTTGGAGTTAGCAGCAGTCGTGCACGCACTCAAAATTTGGAGGCACTACTTGATTGGAAATCGATGTGAGATCTATACGGATCATAAGAGTTTGAAATACATTTTCACTCAACCAGATCTCAATTTGAGGCAGAGAAGATGGTTGGAATTAGTTAAAGATTATGATATTGGTATTCATTATCATCCCGGAAAAGCTAATGTTGTTGCGGATGCTTTGAGTAGGAAAAGTTATTGCAACAACGTTATGGTTCAAGAAAGTCAGCCAGTACTCTATGAAGAAGTCCAACGTCTCAACTTGGAGTTCGTTAATGAAGGATGTATTTTTAATGTGGAAGTGCAATCAACCCTAGAAGATCAGATCAGAGAGGCTCAAAAGAATGATAGTGGTATCACAGACCTAAAAGATGGTATGAAGAAAGGAAAATTTTCTGAAGACGAGAAAGGAACCATTTGGTTTGGAAAAAGAATTGTAGTTCCTGATCAGAAGGGAATCAAGGATTTGATTTTAAAAGAAGCTCATGATTCTGTTTACTCTATTCATCCGGGAAGTACGAAGATGTACTTGGATTTGAAGGAAAAGTATTGGTGGTCCAATATGAAAAGAGAAGTTGCTGATTTTGTAGCACGATGTGATATATGTCAGCTAGTAAAAGCAGAACACCAGAGACCAGCAGGATTGTTACAACCCTTGCAAGTTCCTGTTTGGAAATGGGAAGAAATTGGAATGGATTTCATTACTGGACTTCCTAGAACCAAATCTAGTTATGATTCTATTTGGGTCATTGTGGATCGGTTGACAAAAGTAGCACACTTTATTCCTGTGAAGACAACATATTCCGGTGATAAACTCGCAGAGCTATACATGGCCAAAATTGTATGTTTGCATGGTGTGCCAAAGAAGATTGTGTCAGATCGAGGTTCCCAGTTTACCTCGAGGTTTTGGCGAAAGTTGCATGAGGTTTTGGGTAGAAACCTAAACTTTAGTACTGCTTACCATCCTCAGACAGATGGTCAGACGGAAAGGATAAATCAAATACTAGAAGATATGTTGAGAGCTTGTGCTTTGACTTATAGAGGTTCTTGGGATCAGAATTTACCCTATGCAGAATTCTCCTACAATAACAGTTACCAGTCAAGTTTGAAGATGGCACCTTTTGAAGCTCTTTATGGGAGAAAATGCCGAACACCCTTATATTGGAAAGAGACAGAGAGTGGACAGATCATTGGACCTGAGATTCTGAAAGAAGCTGAAGAGCAAGACAGAGTGATCCATGAGAATTCGAAGACGGCCCAGTCAAGGCAGAAAAGTTATGCTGACAATCGTCGCTGAGAGCTAAGCTTTGAACCTAGTGATCATGTGTATCTTAAGGTTTCACCTCTCAAGGGAATGTGTCGTTTCAGAGTAAGTGGGAAGCTTGCGCCTCGCTACATCGGTCCATTTCCAGTGGTAGCCAGAAGAGGAGAAGTTGCTTACAAGTTGGAGCTTCCACCGCAATTGTCAGATGTGCATGATGTCTTCCATGTATCTCAGTTGAAGAAATGTCTCAGAGTACCGGAGCATCAGATGCCGTATGAAGAGATGGAATTAAAAGAAGACCTGTCGTATCCAGAATATCTAGTCAAGATCTTGGATGAAGCTGAACGTCGAACCAGAAGCCGAGTGATCAAGTTTTGCAAGGTTCAGTGGAGCAACCATTCTGAGAAGGAAGCAACATGGGAGCGAGAAGAGGATATGAGGGCAGAGTTTCCTGACCTTTTTCCTTCTTCATCCGAATCTCGGGGACGAGATTCCCTCTAAAGGGGGTAGGTTTGTAACATCCCCAATTTCGGGTTTCTGCTAAAAGCTAATTTAAAGTAATTAATTTCAAAATTTGGTATTTCCTCGGTGTTCTAATTAACCTGGCATCCATATCCTTCTGAAATTAAAGTTCAATCCTTTATCGTCCGCAAAGTCAGAATTCCTAATTCCGGTCCTTATTCGAAATTTCACCTACATTCCAAAATGCTCTAAAAATCCCGAAACCTATTGCATTAGGTTCCAAATATTCCAAAATATTTTTAGGAATTTTCTCAAGATTTTTGGAATCTCTTTGCTATTTTATCTCTCACGGTCTTTCATCATAATCAATATATTCGTTTCGGAATAATCTAAAATCCAAAATTCATCAAAATTTAGTGAAACTAATTTTATTGGGTTCCAAATAATCTCTAGTATTTTTAGGAATATTTCTAGGATTTTTATATTATTTTTACTATTTTATTCCTTGCGCTTTTATCTCTTCATTTCTTCCAACCAACGAGAAAGCGACACGTGGCATGTCACTGTTCATCGTCTTCTTCCTCCCGTCAATGCCATGAGCAGAAATTTCAAGTTTTGACTCCATCTTCAAATGCTCATAACTCTCTCTACGATTGTCCGAATCCAGTGAAATTTGAAGCGTTACGACGGCGTCGTAATGGAGATTGATTACCCTACTGTTGCTCATTCTGAAATCAAGTGAAACGGTCGCTGCAATCAATTCTTTGCCGTTTCTTGTTTTAGCCATAACTCTTCCGTTTCTTCGTCTCTCTGAGTGTGTGAGTACTTCAAACGAGCGTATTGACGTCCTCTACACTATGCTCACCTTGCCCCTTTGGTTCTGTATCGTTTCCCATCCTAAAACTCGAGAAAACCGTACGCCCGACGTCCTCCAAAGACACCGGCGAACCATCTCTTGCTCCGGTGAGTTTCTTGATAAACCAACCGCGTCACTTTGTGTCCCTTGCTTCCAAGAACACAACCATTCAATCAGATTTGATTTTCGTTGCAGTTTGACCCCGGATTTCGAGTTTGTTAAGTAAATCGGCCGTTGCTCGTTAAGTCGTCGATTCCTTCCAATACTGTAACTTCTAGCGCAATTCCTTTTAGCAGAGAATCACCTTGTCATTCTCTCGCGATGCTCTCTTTCATTTTGTGAAATTTTGAGTTTTTGTAATCCGTCGTGCCGTCGGTTCGATTTTGGTCGTCGGTTTCACCTCGTCATTGTTCCGTGCTTGTCGACGCCGGCCGCTATGAGCATGAGCTTACGCCGCCTTGCCTCCTCCACGCGCCTCTCGGCGGCCCGCCAACCGCCTCCATCGCCGCGCCATGGTCGCCGCCTTGTGCCGCCGCCGGCCGGCAAGCCTCCACCGGCCGGAGCTCCCCTCCGGCGAGGACCCTCTGGCGAGCCCTTTCCCTCTCTCTCCCTTGGCCTCTCCCTCCATGGCGTTGTTGTTCTCTGCAATTCTCTGTACAGAGCTCTTGAGAAGAAGCTCTAGCCAATGACAGGCGGGGCCCACGCGTAAGTGAGGGAAGAAAATCTGAAATGCTGGAAAAAGAAAAGATTCCAAAAAATATTCCTCGGTTTTCCAATTTTCAGGATTTTGAGAATTCAAACAATTGTTTCTCCTCCGTCGTAACTCCGAATTGAGTGATTCCAATTGATAAATTCATCTAAATTCATTCTCTATCTACCAGTATTTTTATTATAATTTTTAGTTTCTATTTAATTTATTTTATTCTTTTTTAGGTACCGCTTTTGCGTAGTAGTCGAAAGAAAGTCGTCGTAGTCGCCAATGAAAAAGAAGACTTTCAGAGTAACGCAGTGCACCTCGTCGACGAAGGCAAGTCTCCTTGACGCACATTGATCCTATGGTTTGCAAATGTTTTACAAAAGTTTTACAACATGCATTGCTATTTATATAAAGATGATGTTAAATATAGGTTGGTAGTTAATCCGAATTGATAAATGCCACCTTGATGTTGAAATCCATGTTCATTTGTAACCCTAGATTGTTGTGATATATCATGATCATATTAGGTTGTGATATATTTTGTTTAGTGTGTTAGATGAGCTTAGTTGCGAATTGATTAAAATACCTATGGATGGGTTGCTTTGAAAATGTTGTTGAAATGTGTTTTATTGAAGCTGTAGCAAAGAGATTGCTGCTGTGATTGCAAAATAAAAATAAAATAAAAATGGTTTAGATTGGGGCGGAATGGTTTGTCGGGTGAAGCGGATGGAGCCTTGGTTCGGTTTGTGAAAGCCGCCTAATCAATTTAAGGACCGGCGCTTATGATGCTTGATCTAAGCATTACGTGCAACCACATGTCAAATGGGCTCTGACCTGGCTGAATAATTTGTAGAAACCTAACTTAAACTCACCAGATGGTGGAATGTGGGTGCCAAATGGAGGCAAGTCGTATTTCCCCACACGGCGCAAGAGGGGGCTTCTATACTGGGCAGATGGAACCCTAATAGCGGTGAAACCTCAGCGGGTGAGTCGGGTTAGGCGTATACATTGTAAAGGCCTTGTCATGATCTCTCTACCGACACACCAAAGGAAGTGTGTTCATAGCGCTTGGCATTAAAGAGATGATCATGTCTTGTGGGTAAAGCTGTACACCTCTGTAGAGTTAAATCTATTCGAATAGCCGTGCCTACGGTCAAAGGCAAAGCGAAGAATACTTTCATACTGGTAGACTTGGTTTTGGTTTTAGAAATAACTAATGTTTTGTTTTGGGATTTGGGAGTAGATGGAACTCTCGGATATATATTTGGCAGATTGAGCCAATCAGGTAGATGGAACCTGTTTTGATCATGACAGATAGAGTCATGAGTTGGTTTACCTTAATCTTTTAAACTGTGCGGATAGAGCTTTTATACTAGTGATGGTAGATAGAACATTCACTAGATTATTAAATAATTCAATTGTTAAATAATTGTTTAAAATGTGCATTGTGAAAATTATTATTATGTATGGTTTGATAAAACATGGCTTTATGCAAAAGAACCTATTAAGCCTTTCCTTGGAAAGCCCTACATGTTGCATTTTCCCGGACTTGCGAGTGCGTTTGTACTCACATGCTACACAAAATTTTTCATCGAGAACTACCAAGATGCGATTAAAGGCAACGAGTTCTATCTTGAGGAGTTTGATGAAGATCGCCAGGGATAACTAAGCGCGCACTCCTAGTAAATGCTTTGTGGTGTTTTATGGGTTTTATCATTTTGTTATTTGTTTCATTGCTTTGTGAACTCGGGTCATGTGACCGGTGATGTAATAAATAGCCATGCGGCTGGTACTTTATATTTATGTTATTACTTCGTTATGTTCTGGTTATGTTTATCACTGCTTCACTGTGTGTACTAGCAACTGATTTGGGACTAGTACAGAAATACACAGGAGATTCCGGATGGTAAATCTGGGGTCTCACACATCCAAAAAGCCCCTACGAGCTATCACGTCTACGTCAAAAGAGTGGGGTTAGCTTGGACGAACAAAGCAAGGTAAAAGGGGGCGAAAAAGAAAAATGGAAAAGGAACCGTCGTGACCTTCGATGCCCTTTTGCCTTAGCTTCCTTGAGGTCGAGCCTGTTGCTCGGACCTTGTCGATCGTGCTCGTCTGCGAGTAAGTATTGCTCGGATGCTACAGCAGTATTCCGCTGCAAGGTTCCAATCCCTCCTTTGAGTCTGTAGGCTCAAGGGGAAGGCCCCGCCAAGTAAATTTTCACTTGAACCTCGGGGGCTAGCTGTTGGGGATTGGATAATTTCCATAAAGACTATCATCCCCTGGCAGTCAATTTTCGGCCGACCATGCATGCCCTTGGATGATGTCCCCAAGGGGCACTCTCAGACGGTCCGTATGTCTATCTCAACCTTGCTCAAGCTCGTCCCTGAGCATGTGCCCCAGATCCCCAAGTATGCTTACTCGGAGGTGCACCGCGGTCGGTCAGAATCGAAGGAAGACCCCGAGCATGATTAAGAGGTCATGCTTGGCCCATAATGACGACGTGACGGTAATTGCGCTACGGTTTAAATCCACTGTGCCACGATCAGAGTCTATCATGTGCACGACATGATGTGGCGGGAATCAAGGATTCAGTTGCAGCCCCGGTTAGTGCAGTAATGGCGCATTACTCGGATGTAGTTACGATCATCGCCTATAAAAACCCCTCCGGTAGATCAGTGTAGAGGAGTGATAGAGACTGAGAAAAGACATAGACTGAAATACTGATACTCTCGCGTGTACCTCTCTGTAAGAACTCAAGCAATAGCAAGATCACTAGACGTAGGGTTATTATCTCCTTCGAGAGAGACCCGAACCAGTATAAAAATCTCTTGTCCATTGTCCTTTCGAGCATCGCATCTTGACAGCATTCTTCGGACGCAAATCCTTCACGGAGCAAGGGGCTTTGGTTGATCCCTTAATCAACAAATAAGTTCGGTGGGGAATCTGTTTTTCAAACGTCGACAATAACATATCAACATATGGATCATATGATAAAAAGGAAACCAACTGTATCTCTCTTTTAATTTGTCCACACCCATTCCCCCTGCTGGACCATTACCTAATTCTCTCTCTCTCTGAAAAATGTAACTTTAATTTTTGTAAACACATGATATGATTTGATTACTTACTTAAAAATTATGTTTCCTCAATGCACGAGAGCACATAACTAATAGTTCTATGAAGTTATATGATATAAGGACTCTAGAATGCCAAAAACAATGGCATTTGATAGACTTGGACACAGAGGTGAAGACAGCGAAACATAAATCTCAGCACATATTAAATTTTGAGAAATCAACTAAACATACCTAAATTTTTTTCATCAAGTAATTACTTGACGAATAAAAAAACAAAGCCATTCTTTCTTCCCGGTCCACGTGGCGATCATGAGCTGTTCTTCATCTCTCTTAAAAAAAAGCGAAAATAAAGGAAAGTCGAGTTCTTCACGCGATCTGAATCGCCACCAACCCGAACCAACACCGCCGACGCAACCACCACCACCATTGAGGCGCGACATGAGCTCCCACGGATATAGAAGCGAGGTGGTGCCACCATGGCTGTTCTTTCCTCTCCTCCGCACTCCGCACCCGGGCGGCCTTCAGGCCAGCCAGCGCCCACCACAGTCGTGCCTCGTCGTTGCCTCTACTCCTAGCCGGACATGTCGCGCAAGGCGGCGCCGCCGCCACCCATGCTCGGGCTGGAGCAGATCATTAGAGACCGCGCCGCTCCGGAAACCTCCGCCCGAGGACGCACTCAACTTGTTCGACGAATTGCTCAAGCAAACCAAGCCGACCTCGGTTTATGCCTACAACCAGCTCCTCAATGCCGTCGGCCAGCGCCCGGCCTCCTCCTCCGTCTTGAGATGGCCTGTGCTCGCCGTCTCCCTCTTCAACCGCATGGCCCGTCTTTGGCGCCAAGAAGGTGGCTCCCAACATATGTACCTCGGCATCCTCATCGTTTGTTCTTTGCCGTGTGGACCGCTTGGACCTTGGTTTCACCGCCGCCATATCATTAAGACAGGATGCGGGGTGAACGCCATCGCCTTCAATAAACTTCTCAAGGGTCTCTGTGCCAAGAAGAGGGTGGGTGAGGCCATGGACATAGTACTCCATAAAATGACCGAGCTTCATTTGCATGCCCACTGTCGCCTCCTACAACATTCTTCTCAAGGGCTCTGCGATGAGAAGAGGAGCCAAGAAGCTTTCGAGCTGCTCCACTTGATGGTTGATGATGAAGGCAGCTGCCCAGATGTGGTGTCGTACACCATCTTGATCGATGGCTATTCTAAAGAGGGTGAGGTGGACAAGGCTAGCAGTCTATTTCGTGAAATGAGGGATCGGGGGATTTCTCCGGATGTTGTGACTTACAACTCAATCATTGATGGCCTGTGCAAAGCTCAAGCAATGGACACGGCCGAGGAGGTCCTTCAACAGATGTTTGATAAAGATATTACACCGAATAATTATACATATAATAGTCTTCTCCACGGATATTGCTCTTCAGGACAGTGGAAAGAGGCTGTCAGAATTTTAAGTAAAATGTCTAGAGAAGGTCTTGAACAAGATGTTGTTACTTATAACTCGCTGTTGGGCTATCTTTGCAAGAACGGAAGATGTGCAGAAGCTAGAAAGATATTTGATTTAATGGTTGAGAAGGGCCAAAAACCCGATGTTACTACCTATGGCATTCTGCTTCATGGGTACGCTACCAAAAGAGCTCTTGTTGAAATGCAGGATCTCCTAGATTTGATGGTAGGAAATGGTATTCCACCTGACCATCATGTCTTCAACATACAGATATGGGCATACGCTAACGTGAAAATGGTTGATGATGCAATGCATATATTTAATAAAATGCGGCAGCACGGACTGAGCCCTGATATAGTCAGCTATGGAACGGTAATAGATGCACTTTGCAAGACAGGTAGAGTGGATGATGCTGTTTTCCACTTCAATCAGATGAACAATGAAGGATTAATTCCTGACAACCTTGTTTTTAACACCCTTATTCATAGCTTTTGCACCTATGGCAATTGGGAGAAGGCTGAGGAGTTAGTTTTTGAAATGATGAATAGAGGCATTCATCCCAACGCAGTGTTCTTCAGCTCAATAATGAGCAACCTTTGCAAAGAAGGAAGGCTTGTGGAGGCCCAAAATCTCTTTCACTTGATGCTGCATGCAGGTGTGGAACCTGATGTTTTTTCGTATAATTCACTAATAGATGGACACTGCTTAGCTGGCAAGATGGATGAAGCGACAAAGTTGCTTGATGATATGGTCTCAATTGGCTTGAAACCTAATGTGGTTACCTATAGCACTTTGCTTGATGGCTACTGTAAAAATGCTAGGACAGAAGATGCATTAGCTCTTTTCAGAGAAATGATGAGCAAGGGAGTTAAGTGTGATGTTGTTACATGCAACACTATACTTCATGGCTTATTTCAGACTGGAAGAACTGCTGATGCAAAGGAACTCTATCACAAGATGATCAAGAGTGGAATACCGTTGGATATTATCACTTTCAAAATAATTCTAGGAGGACTTTGTAAAAATAATTCTGTTGGTGAGGCACTCAGAACTTTTCAGAAGCTACGGTCGATTGGTTTTCAGCTTGATACTTGGGCTTTCAATATTATGATTGATGCCTTGCTTAAACATGGCAGAAAGGATGAAGCCATGGATTTGTTTGCTGCTATCTCGACCAATGGTTTAGTGCCTGATGTTGTGACCTACAGGTTGATGATAGAAAATCTCATAGAAGAAGGATTGGTAGAAGCGTCTGATGATCTGTTTTTAGCCATGGACAAGAGTGGCTGTGCTCCAGACAGCCATATGCTTAATGCTATAGTAAGGAAGTTACTGCAGAGAGGTGACACAGGTAGGGCTGGCGCTTACCTCTCCAAAATTGATGAAAACAACTTCTCCCTTGAAGCTTCTACTGCTTCCTTACTAATATCAGTTTTCTCAAAGCGGGAATATCAGCAACATGCAAAGGCACTCCTTGAAAAATACCATTTTCTCGTGGATACAATGTCAGAGCTCTGAAGAAATCCGAATGGCCGGAGGTTGAAGAACATCCAGAACGGGTGGAGGGTTCAGATTACTTGTTTCTTCCTTTTAGTGAGATCGGGCGGCTAGGGCAGTTTATGAGGATCCAAGGGCTCTTATTTGATAATGAAGTTACCTGTAGAATCTAAGGGCTGATAATGTAATTGGTAATTAGCTGTTGCTGGTAATAGTAATTGTCATGACTGTAAGCAGTGCTCTTTTACCATGGCTGTAACTCAGTGAAGACTATAAAAAGCGATAGGTTGTAACAGGATCGGGCATGGATTAATCTGAGAAGTTTCTCGTGCTCTTACTTTCCCCATTTCTTATTGCATCTTTCCTTAATCCATTTTGCTATTTCTTCTGTATTTTTGCTTTCGATTGTTGCCTGTGATTCGGGTGTTTCGGTTGGATTCCTCAGGGGTCTGACATACAAGCAATTTCTGACTTGTCTCCCAGCAATGGTTTTGTGGCTGATAAGAGCAGCCTGGAGTGTTACTTAATTAAATGTCTGGGCATATTCTCCTTACGGAGTGTGTAAGTATCCTCGTATCATTTTCCTTGTCGTTTTCTTGGATGGTTAGCTTACTTTATTATTATAATATCACAACCTTTTTCTTATGTTGTCTAACAATAAAATCTTATAGTCTTGATATCCCAATGGTTTGAAGAAGGTCAGATGACCAAATGCAAGGAGTGTTAAATCACAAAACTGTACTTGGAACATTATGACCTTGCTGTGAAAATTTAGATGCGAATTAATGTTCTCTGATTGTAATCACAAATTGACAAATCACGACTTCTTTGTCATCTTTTCAGGTGAATCACGAATGTGTCTATTACTGTAGGTTTCTATTTTTTTCTCTTTTTTCCTTTCTAATATCCACTTGGCTATTTGTGTTTTGCTGGTATGTGGCTTGTTTTGAAAGCTGTCAGCAATTATCCACAAATTAATTAATTTTTTTATCTGTCCTGCATACTCCAGGTAAGCCCTTTTCTTCAAAAACTATATGTAAGCCAGACTCCCAGATGTAATTGAGCCTTTCTTTTTTAGTCAAATATACTATGATACTATTGGGTGTGTATGGCACACACCAAAGAACTTCATTTTTTGTCAAACTTTATTCTGTTGAACTTTTGGATATTGAATTTCTGTTGATATGTCGACCTGTAAAATGGCATTCCTTGGAATAATTTTTTGATTTACTCCAGACGTTTATTTCCTTTTGTGGTAAACTGATAACAACTCTTGGAAGGGGAGTAATTCATCTATGGGAATGTTAAGCGGAATGTGCTCACTGATCAACATATAATTAACTGGGTTTGTTTATTTGGAGTATGGTCACTAGTGGCTTTCATTTCCCTCTTTATCTGTTGTGGACAAAACATACATTGTTGCAGTGTTCTTTACCTGTCAAAATGTCTATTATGAAATGAGAGTGATATAGTGATTGTTTGCGTGAACATTTCTCTTTTATGTTAATTTGGTAAGTAATTGTGTTGTCTTCTTTTTTCTGGGCTTGGGCAACATTTATGGTAGCGAATATTTAGGTATGCATTTTCTGTCGTGGTTTCCTGGACAAAGAAGTATTGATGCAATGACGCAGTGTTCAACTTCTGGATCGTTTGGTGCACAATGAATGCCAGAAAGTTTTTTGAGCAGTCAGAGTTGAATAGAAACTGTTTTCGCAAACATTTTATCTAAAGTGCAGATATCTTTTCAGGTTGATTCAACGGTAGCACGATCATGGTTCCCACTTAGCTAGGCCAAGCCATTGCTGTTGCCGGTGATATTGGTGGTGACCCTTCTGGTGTTTCAGTGGAACATGGAGAGCCCACGCCCCACGGGAGTGCCTACTTCGCCATCTTTATCTCCTGATGCCTCATCTGTCTCCGTCGGGTTTTGAGCCCACAAGCTCTGATGTTACAGAGGAACGTACCTATGTATCACTGATACACAATACTGGTACGATGATACCGGTACGGCAAAACGTCGAGAATATATGTATTAAAATTAAAAAATGTACATAGGCCAATAATTAGGCGATTTACGGTGTTGGGACCTGAATGTTGCGAGAGAGTTTACACTGCACGACGAGAAGGGGGCTACGAGGGAGAGATAGATTTTTAATATTATGATTGATGGGCTGGAATGGGTTTTTCCTTTGTTTAGGCTTTGTGTTATGGGCTTGAAGGCATCGGAGAGGATTGTGAAGTACTCCCTCCGTTTCAAAATATAAGGCACGCACGCATTTTAAGATTCAAACTTTGAAATCTTTGACCAATGATTTGTCTAACAATATAAAGATTTTGTGATATAAAAGTGGTACCATTGAATTCGTATTTGAAAGTAGGTTGTAATGATAGTGATTTTGTTTGTGTGAATGATATTGGATAAAAGAAATCAAGGGTCAAAGTATAGTTTAGGAGACCGTGTCAAGTCAAACCACGTTTTATATTTTGAAACGGATGGAGTATTAAAGAAGCATCGGGACTTTTTTTTAAATAATTTTTTATACTAAATTTCATCGATCGATCCTTGTCGATCTGGGATCAGGGAGGATCGGGATATCCGATACGTATCTGATACCGGTACGGCACCTTCGTGAAAGATCGGTGATTCATAGCAGCGTACTCCTCCACCTGCTCCGGTTTGCATAAAGAACACCCTCCTGTAACAGTTGTAGGAAGATATACCATCAGCCACCGCATTGCCTTGTGAATTCAGGCCAGAGAAGAGGTTAACGTTTTTTTCATCTAATCGTATAACACATCAAGCTTTGCAAACTAATTGGGCTAAAACATTACAATCTCAAGGACAAGGGATGATTGATCATTTTCCATTGTAAAGATGAGAGATTAGGATTTGTCACCTAAAAGACATTTCTTGATAAAATGTTACTCGAAACTTGAATATAGCTATGTTTCGCAACTCCCACCGTACTCCTCTATTACTTTTTTTTTGTTTGCTTGAAATCACTTGGTAAATGACCCTTGTCCTGTCCTCAACCTGCTCGTCAGCTCCTTCCTCTTCTCTACTTGCAGCCGGCAGCCCAACTTGATACATTCTTTCTTCGCCACTCTGGTTGCCACGTGAGCTGAAGCTCCTAGCCTCCTGCCGATCCAGCTCTCTGCCACCCAGCCGGACATGTTGCAGGAGGCGTTCGCCGGGCGCCACCCATGCTCGGAGCTAGAGTGCGTAGATCATCTGGCACAGCGCGAAATTGGGAAGTTTTTAACGATGGTGCACACTTTCACTCGCAATTCTATAACATTAATGGTTTCAATCTAATATGTATCACTATAAATATGTCCCTTTAAGTCCATAAAAAAAGCAAACGCTTCATTGTAAACATCTTCTCATAGAGTGATCGTTCTTATATACCTATGGTTTTTTTTCTAAAAGGGTTTTTCACGTAAAATTTCTATCTTTTGTTCCTTTGATTCTATATGTTTGCCGTGCATCTTGTAATAAAAGGTGATTCATAGAGGCTCTGGAAGATTTCATGCGATAGAGGATACACCTTCGTATGAGCTCACTTGAAGTCGAACCAACCGAACCGAAGCCTAGTGCTTGGGTGGACGCCTTCGTGGGCCCAACCAAACGCGCGAGACACTGTCTAATGGCGTTATCAGGGCGTGGAGAGAGAGGGTTGGCATGGCTTGTCGCTTCTGATCAGTCCCTACTGATAATCGCCATTTCTTCTCACGTCGCTTCATCAAAATTCCTCATCTTTGCTACTGCTTTTTAATTACCCACCTTTGCCATGTTAGTGCTCTTTGCAAATAAATTTTTTATCGTAAATTAAATTTTCGTTGCAATGCACAGGTACATAACTAGTATATTCGAAACATGTGATGCAATCTTACATACACTCATGACTCATCCGCAGATCGAGGTAATAACATCGGAGAGATGCCAAAATCACTAGTCTTTGGAGTCCAGTATGGACGAAGCCTAGGCGTGTAGATAAGTCCCTTCTATATATATATAGGCGAAATATTTGGTGAAAACCACCAATTCCATAAAAACTCCGTGGAAACCACCTGTAGAAGTTTTGAAAAATTCTCAAAAAATTACCATATGTAGGGGAGGTGAACCTCTACAACCCTGCAAAATTTGAAGTTGAAACTCAATCGCATTTGAAAGATATGAAAAAGACAAACAACAAAAAGAATAGTGCCAAAACAGTAAAAATTACTATTTATGCTGACTTTATCTTTTTCATATATTTCAAATGCGATTGAGTTTCAACTTCAAATTTTGCAGGGTTGTAGAGGTTCACCTCCACTACATATGGTAATTTTTTGAGAATTTTTCAAAACTTCTACAAGTGGTTTCCACGGAGTTTTCATGGAATTGGTGGTTTTCACCAAATATTTCGCCATATATATATATATTTTATGAGTAAATTTCATAAAATTACAGTTTTTTTCAACTATTAGAAACTATTGGTTTTCGCTTCTATTTCGTGAAACTATATATTTTAAGAGAACTTATATCGCAAAACTGCAGGTTTTAGAATTAACCGTTTCTTGTAATAGGTCTGACAGTGTAGGCCCATATGGCAACCTCATGTGCGAGTGAAATGAGAAATAAGGGCGTATGAGGCTGTTGTGTGGATCCACACTATTAGATCCGTTATAAGGAACGGTACGTTCTAAAACTTATAGTTTTATGATATAAGCTCTCTTAAACTGTAGTTTTGTGAAATAGGAGCTAAAACCTTAGTTTTATAACAGTTCGTACAAGATTCTTGTAGTTTCGTGAAATTTACTCATTTCTTTTAGTTTTTGTCTTCTATGTATCTAATAATTTGTATCAGAGCATGCTTTTTTTAATCTTTAAATTCTCCAATCCAATATTGTATTTACTAAAAAATAAGTGTAGTTCCAGGATGCTTGTGGTTAAATTATTTTAGCTTTGATCAATACTATCCTTATGATTATTTAGATTGGCCAAGTAAAATTAATATAAGTAGATTTGTCTTGAGGAATATCTTAACACTATTACAATTTTATTAAGCAGTTTTACAAATATATTAAATGAAGGCCAAATACTATATTTTAGTGACCATATTTTACTCCTAAAAATATCTGAGTTAGGAGCGATGGTGGCTTACCTTTAAGACCTTCTATGGATGGATCTACTAGATAGTACAACGCGCTACGCTACGTCGCGCAAATCTCACTCCGGAGTTTTCTATTCCAAAAATGGTAGAAGGGCCTAAATATAATTTGAAATATTTCGGGTTTAAAGAACCGATGCCCACCAGTTATATGTACTAGTACAAAAAATCATACATCTCCGTCCCGACAGCGTTCGCTCCACCAGTTCGACGAATTGCTCTAGCAGACCAGGCGGGTCTTAGTTTACTCTTCAATCAGCTCCTCACTGCCGTCTCCCGCTCCCTGGCCTCCTCCTCTTCCATGCATGATGGTCCCGCGCTCGCCGTCTCCCTCTTCAACCGCATGGCCCGAGCCGGCGTCAAGAAGGTGGCTCCCAACATATGCTCCCATGGCGCCCTCATGGAGTGTTGCTTCCGCGTGGGCCGCTTGGACCTCGGTTTCCCTGCCTTCGGCCACGTCGATAAGACAGGATATAGGGTGAACGCCATCGCCTTCACTCCTCTGCTCAAGGGCCTCAGTGTCGAGAAGACGACGAGCAACATAATGGACAGTGTGGTCCGACAAGCCCAGCTGCGCTCCAAGTGTAGTCTCCTACAACACTCTTCTCAAGGGGCTCTAGCTCCATGTTTCCGGCAGCCAACCACCATCTCGGTATGGAATGCCAGAACCGCTCCCTGTTCTGGCATGATGTTAATTCTATTTGTTATGTATGTGTAATGATTAATTTGACAACAATATTTGTGATGGTATAATTTATTTGTGGAAGACCAAAGTAGTGTGTTGGATTGGTTTTTCTTATAGAAAAATTAGATCTATATATTAGTTTGCACCAATTTACCCCACTGTTAGCGCTCTCCACCCTTGACATGACCACTGGATCGACAGAGGATTGACATTGCAAGACATGGCGCCAGTACTCTACTCCTATGTGCGCAGAACAAAAATAATGCAATAATAAGTGGACACTGCTTAGCTGGCAGGATAGATGAAGTGATGAAGTTACTTGATGGTATGGTCTAAACAATGCAATAATGAGTTACCTATAATGCTTTGCTTTATGGCTACTGTAAAGATTGTAGGACAGAGGACGCATTAGCTCTTTTCAGAGAAATGTTGAGCAAGGGAATTAATCCAGGAGTGATCACTTATAGCTCAGTACTGTGTGGGTCATTTAGACTGGGACTGGGAGAACTGCTGCTGCAGAGGAACATTTTCTCAAGATGATCAAAATTGGAATACACTTGGAATTGGTACGTACAACATAATTCTAGCAGGGTTGTGTGAAAATAATTGTGTTGATGAAACACTCATGTTGTTTCTGTTGCAGATAACTCAATATCTCTAACTACCATATCTTTTGGTTACATCCAAATAGATTGTTAGTTCAAATCATCTACAACTAGGACTCTTTGATTATATAAGCTAGCCCCTGTGTCTGCGTGCATCGTGTCCACATGATCAAATCCGAACGCCATTATCTCAGCTTGTTTTGCCAAAAATTGGGCAAGGTCGGCAAAGCCGTTGCCGTGATCTTTGCATTTTCGTTGGATGTTTGCCACATTGCTTTTAGTGGTAGGTTTCATACCAGTCGGAAAAGAGATGCTTCGTGCTATGAGGAAAAACAAACATCTAAACATGAAATAAAAATCCAAACCACCGATAGAATCTTTATTTTAACTAATATATAAAAATAAATTATTGGTAGTGGCCCATTCTCCGTTTCCTCCTCTCTAAGAAAACAACATATCAACATATGGATCACGGGATAAAAAAGAAACCAAGTGTATCTCTATTTTAATTCATCCACACCCATTCCCCCTGCTGGACTATTACCTACTTCTCTCTCTCTCTGAGGCAACTGAAAAATATAATTTTAATTTTTGTAAACACATGATATGATTTGATTACTTACTTAAAAATTATGTTTCCTCAATGCACGAGAGCACATAACTAGTAGTTCTACGAAGTTATATGATATAAGGGCTCTAGAATGCCAAAAACAATGTCCAGAGAGATTTGAGTATTTGCCACTTCAAACATGTGGCTTCGCAAATTTGCCACTGGATCCACGTTTCATTGACTCAGATGGTCCCATATGTCATTGACTCAAGTGGCATCATAATCCAAAGTGTTAATCTTTAAAGTGGCAAATAATCAAATTTCTCTGGACACATAGGTGAAGACAACAATACATAAATCTCAGCGCATATTATATTGTGAAAAATCAACTAAGGCCTTGTTTGGAAGCATAATTTTTTAAAACTATGGTTTTGATATACTATGATTTGTAATTGTTTTGTCATGAATACCATGGTTTTACCAAACCCCTTTAAAACCATGGTATTCTTTAGAACTACCAACTGTTTGGATGCAACTTCACAAACTATGGTATTTACGTGGAAATAGACAAGAAGCTAGCAAAAATCATGAAAACTTTGGGTTGGAGTGGAGTTTCAAATACTCCAAAAATACCATAGTATCTACTGAATCATAGTTTTTAATACAGAGGTTTTGGCATGGTAACCAAACACCTTATGGTATAAAATACCACGATATTTTAAAAACTATAGTATTACCTAGAAACTATGAAAATACATTGCTTCCAAATAGGACCTAAACATACCTAAAATTTTTCATCAAGTAATAATAAAAAAAAAGGACAAAGCCATTCTTTCTTCCCGGTCCACGTGGCCAGTCATGAGCTGTTCTTCATCTCTCTCTCTCAAAAAAAAAAGAAACGAAAATAAAGGAAAGTCGAGTTGTTCACGCAATGCGAAATTGCGAACTGCCTCCAGGACGGGAGGAGATTTCCCAGCCTACGGCCATCGTCCCCCACCAACCCGACCAACACCGCCACCATCATTGAGGGCAACCGCGAGCTCCCATGGATACAGAGGCTGAGGCGGTGCCACCACTGCCTGTTCTTTCCTCTCCTTCATCCCGGCCCCTAAGCGCAAGCGCACGCAGCGCCACCACGGTCGTGCAGCGTCGTTGCCTCTCCTCCCAGCCGGACATGTCGCGCCGGCGGCGCCCCCGCCACCCATACTCGGGCTGGAGCAGATCATTAGAGACCGCGCCCACTCGAAACCTCCGCCCGGGCGCACTCAACTTGTTCGACGAATTGCTCAAGCAAACCAAGCCAGCCTCGGTTTATGCCTACAACCAGCTCCTCGGTGCGTCGGCCGCTCCCGGCCTCCTCCTCCGTCGAGATGGCCCTGTGCTCGCCGTCTCCTCTTCAACCGCATGGCCCGTGCGGCGCCAAGAAGATGGCTCCCGACATATGTACCTCACGGCATCCTCATCGGTTGTTGCTGCCGTGTGGGCAGCTTGGACCTCGGTTTCACCGCCTTGGCCATATCATTAAGACAGGATGCGGGTGAACGCCATCGCCTTCAATAAACTGCTCAAGGGTCTCTGTGCCAAGAAGAGGGTGGGCGAGGCCATGGACATAGTACTCCATGAGAATGACCGAGCTCGGCTGCATGCCCACTGTCGTCTCCTACAACATTCTTCTCAAGGGCTTTGCGATGAGAAGAGGAGCCAAGCTCTCGAGCTGCTCCACATGATGGTTGATGATGAAGGCAGCTGCATGCCAGATGTGGTGTCGTACAACACCTTGATCGATGGCTATTCTAAAGAGGGTGAGGTGGACAAGGCTAGCAGTCTATTTCGTGAAATGAGGGATCGGGGGATTTCTCCAAATGTTGTGACTTACAACTCAATCGTTGATGGCCTGTGCAAAGCTCAAGCAATGGACACGGCCGAGGAGGTCCTTCAACAGATGTTTGATAAAGATATTACACCGAATAAATATACATATAATAGTCTTCTCCACGGATATTGCTCTTCAGGACAGTGGAAAGAGGCTGTCAGAATTTTCAGTAAAATGTCCAGAGAAGGTCTTGAACGAGATGTTGTTACTTATAACTCGCTGTTGGGCTATCTTTGCAAGAACGGAAGATGTGCAGAAGCTAGAAAGATATTTGATTTAATGGTTGAGAAGGGCCAAAAACCTGATGGTACTACCTATGGCATTCTGCTTCATGGGTACGCTACCAAAAGAGCTCTTGTTGAAATGCAGGATCTCCTAGATTTGATGGTAGGAAATGGTATTCCACCTAACCATCGTATCTTCAACATACAGATATGGGCATACGCTAACGTGAAAATGGTTGATGATGCAATGCATATATTTAATAAAATGCGGCAGCACGGACTGAGCCCTGATATAGTCAGCTATGGAACGGTAATAGATGCACTTTGCAAGACAGGTAGAGTGGATGATGCTATTTCCCACTTCAATCAGATGAACAATGAAGGATTAATTCCTGACAACTTTGTTTTTAACACCCTTATTCATGGCTTTTGCACCTATGGCAAATGGGAGAAGGCTGAGGAGTTAGTTTTTGACATGATGAATAGAGGCATTCATCCCAATGCAGTGTTCTTCAACACAATAATGAGCAACCTTTGCAAAGAAGGAAGGCTTGTGGAGGCCCAAAATCTCTTTCACTTGATGGTGTGTGCAGGTGTGGAGCCTGATGTTGTTTCATATAATTCAGTAATAGATGGACACTGCTTAGCTAGCAAGATGGATGAAGCGACAAAGTTGCTTGATGATATGGTCTCAATTGGCTTGAAACCTAATGTTATTACCTATAGCACTTTGCTTGATGGCTACTGTAAAAATGGTAGGACAGATGATGCATTAGCTCTTTTCAGAGAAATGATGAGCAAGGGAGTTAAGTGTGATGTTGTTACATACAACACTATACTTCATGGCTTATTTCAGACTGGAAGAACTGTTGATGCAAAGGAACTCTATCTCAAGATGATCAAGAGTGGAATACCGTTGGATATTATCACTTACACAATAATTCTCGAAGGACTTTGTAAAAATAATTCTGTTGGTGAGGCACTCAGAACTTTTCAGAAGCTATGTTCGATTGGTTTTCAGCTTGATACTTGGACTTTCAATATTATGATTGATGCCTTGCTTAAACATGGCAGAAAGGATGAAGCCATGGATTTGTTTGCTGCTATCTCGACCAATTGTTTAGTGCCTGATGTTGTGACCTACTGGTTGATGATAGAAAATCTCATAGAAGAAGGATTGGTAGAAGCGTCCAATAATCTGTTTTTAGCCATGGAGAAGAGTGGTTGTGCTCCAGACTGCCGTATGCTTAATGCTATAGTAAGGAAGTTACTGCAGAGAGGTGACACGAGTAGGGCTGGCGCTTACCTCTCCAAAATTGATGAAAACAACTTCTCCCTTGAAGCTTCTACTGCTTCCTTACTAATATCAGTTTTGTCAAAGCGGGAATATCAGCAACATGCAAAGGCACTCCCTGAAAAATACCATTTTCTCGTGGATACAATGTCAGAGCTCTGAAGAAATCCGAATGGCAGGAGGTTGAAGAACATCCAGAACGGGTGGAGCGTTCAGATTACTTGTTTCTTCCTTTTAGTGAGATCGGGCGGCTAGGGCAGTTTATGAGGATCCAAGGGCTCTTATTTGATAATGAAGTTTCCTGTAGAATCTAAGGGCTGATAATGTAATCGGTAATTAGCTGTTGCTGGTAATAGTAATTTGTCATGACTGTAAGCAGTGCTCTGTTACCCTGGCTGTAACTCAGTGAAGACTATAAAAAGCGATAGGTTGTAACAGGATCGGGCATGGATTAATCTGAGAAATTTCTCGTGCTCTTACTTTCCCCGTTTCTTATTGCATCTTTCCTTAATCCATTTTGCTATTTCTTCTGTATTTTTGCTTTCAATTGTTGCCTGTGATTCAGGTGTTTCTGTTGGATTCCTCAGGGGTCTGACATACAAGCAATTTCTGACTTGTCTCCCAGCAATGGTTTTGTGGCTGATAAGAGCAGCCTGGAGTGTTACTTAATTAAATGTCTGGGCATATTCTCCTTACATAGTGTGTAAGTATCCTCGTATCACTTTCCTTGTCGTTTTTTTGGATGGTTAGCTTACTTTATTATTATAATATCACAACCTTTTTCTTATGTTGTCTAACAATAAAATCTTATAGTCTTGATATCCCAATGGGTTGAAGATGGTCAGATGACCAAATGCAAGGAGTGTTATATCACAAAACTGTACCTTGGAACATTATGACTTTGCTGTCGAAATTTAGATGCGAATTAATGTTCTCTGATGGTAATCACAAATTAACAAATCAAGACTTCTTTGTCATCTTTTCACGTGAATCACGAATGTGTCTATTACTATAGGTTTCTATTTTTTTTCTCATATTTCCTTGCTAATATCTACTTGGCTATATGTGTTTTGCTGGTATTTGGTTTGTTTTGAAATCTGTCAGCAATTGTCCACAAATTAATTAAATTTTTATCTGGCCTGCATACTCCAGGTAAGCCCTTTTCTTCAAAAACTATATGTAAGCCAGACTCCCAGATGTAATTGAGCCTTTCTTTTTTAGTCAAGTATACTATGATACTATTGCTTGTGTATGGCACACACCAAAGAACTTCATTTTCTGTCAAACTTTATTCTGTTGAACTTTTGGATATTGAATTTCTGTTGATATGTCGACCTGTAAAATGGCACTCCTTGTAATAATTTTTTGATTTACTCCAGACGTTTATTTCCTTTTGTGGCAAACTGATAACAACTCTTGGAAGGGGAGTAATTCATCTATGGGAATGTTAAGCGGAATGTGCTCACTGATCAACATATAATTAACTGGGTTTGTTTATTTGGAGTATGGTCACTAGTGGCTTTCATTTTCCTCTTTATCTGTTGTGGACAAAACATACATTGTTGCAGTGTTCTTTACCGGTCAAAATGTCTGTTATGAAATGAGAGTGATATAGTGATTGTTTGCGTGAACATTTCTCTTTTATGTTAATTTGGTAAGTAATTGTGTTGTCTTCTTTTTTCTGGGCTTGGGCAACATTTATGGTAGCGAATATTTAGGTATGCATTATCTGTTGTGGTTTCCTGGACAAAGAAGTATTGATGCAATGACGCAGTGTTCAACTTCTGGATCTTTTGGTGCACAATGAATGCCAGAAAGTTTTTTGAGCAGTCAGAGTTGAATAGAAACTGTTTTCGCAAACATTTTATCTAAAGTGCAGATATCTTTTCAGGTTGATTCAACGGTAGCACGATCATGGTTCCCACTTAGCTAAGCCAAGCCATTGCTGTTGCCGGTGATATTGGTGATGACCCTTCTGGTGTTTCTGTGGAACATGGAGAGCCCACCGGAGCGCCTACTTCGCCATCTTTATCTCCTGATGCCCATCTGTCTCCGCCGGGTTTTGAGCCCGCAAGCTCTGATGTTGCAGAGGAGCGTGCCTATGTATCACTGATACACAATACTGATGCGATGCTACCGTGCGGCAAAACAAGAGTATATATGTATTAAAATTAAAAAATGTATATAGGCCAATAATTAGGCGATTTACGGTGTTGGGAGCTGAATGTTGCGAGAGAGTTTGCGCTGCACGACGAGAAGGGGGCTACGAGGGAGAGATAGATTTTTAAGATTAAGATTGATGGGCTGGAATAGACTTTTCCTTTGTTTAGGCTTTGTGTTATGGGCTTGAAGGCATCGGAGAAGATTGTGAAGTGCTCCCTCCGTTTCAAAATATAAGGCGCGCACGCATTTTAAGATTCAAACTTTGAAATCTTTGACCAATAATTTGTCTAACTATATAAAGATTTTGTGATATAAGGCCATTCACAGTGGAGTGTTTCGTTACACGGTTTCCAATAGTGCCACGTCATATTTAGATGTTTGGGTTGATGAATGAAACAACCTCTCTCAATGCACAGTTTCATTTTGCAGTTTCATAGGCATGATATAACATTTAATTGTTGCATGGTGTTGTGATCAACTATGCCATATAAATTGTGTAGCTACTTGCAATTATATTTAGCACACTACAATATGGCCACACGGGATCCAGAAAAGGTGTGGAGATGAAACAAATCACTCTCAATGGGGTTTCATCCCAGTTTCAAAGCACTTGGTAACCGTGTACACCAGGTTTCATCCCCATGAAACTCAACTCTCCTCTCTCCTCATAAATTTGTTGCCATGTCACCACTTTTGCCTATGTGGCATCTCATTTAATGAGAATGAAACTCTCATGAAACTTGCACTGTGAATGGCCTAAAAGTGGTACCATTGAATTCGTATTTGAAAGTACGCTATAATGATAGTGATTTTGTTTGTATGAATGATATTGGATAAAAGAAATCAATGGTTAAAGTATAGTTTAGGAAACCGTGCCAAGTCAAACCACACTTTATATTTTGAAACGAATGGAGTATTGAAGAAGGATCGGGACTTTTTTTAATTAATTTTTTATACTAAATTTCATCGAACCTTGTCGATCTGGGATCGGAGAGGATCGGGATATTCGATACGTATCTGATACTGGTACGGCACCTTCGTGAAAGATCGGTGATTCATAGCAGCGTACTCCTCCACCTGCTCCGGTTTGCATAAAGAACACCCTCCTGTAACAGTTGTAGGAATATATACCATCAGCCACCGCATTGCCTTGTGAATTCAGGCCAGAGAAGAGGTTAACGTTTTTTCATCTAATCGTATGACACATCAAGCTTTGCAAACTAATTGGGCTAAAACATTACAGTCTCAAGGACAAGGGATGATTGATCATTTTCCATTGTAAAGATGAGAGATTAGGATTTGTCACCCAAAAGACATTTCTTGATAAAATGTTACTCCAAACTTGAATATAGCTATGTTTCGCCACTCCCACCGTACTCCTCCATTACTTAATTTTTTATTTGCTTGAAATCACTTGGTAAATCACTTGCAGCCGGCAGCCCAACTTGATCCATTCTTTCTTCTCCACTCCGGTTGCCACGTGAGCTGAAGCTCCTAGCCTCCTGCCGATCCAGCTCTCTGCCACCCAGCCGGACATGTTGCAGGAGGCGTTAGCGGGCGCCACCCATGCTCGGAGCTAGAGTCGTAGATCATCTGGCTGTGAAATTTGGAAGTTTTAACGATGGTGCACGCTTTCACTCGCAATTCTATAATATTAATGGTTTCAATCTAATATGTATCACTATAAATATGTCCCTTAAGTCTATAAAAAAAAACAAACACTTCATTGTAAACATCTTCTTATAAAGTGATCGTTTTGATATGCCCGTGGTTTTTTTTTTCTAAAAGGGTTTTCCATGTAAAATTTCTATCTTTTGTTCCTTTGATTCTGTATGTTTGCCGTGCATCTTGTAACAAAAGGTTATTCATAGAGGCTCTGGAAGATTTCATGCGATAGAGGATACACCTTCGTATGAGCTCACTTGAAGTCGAAACCAACCGAACCAAAGCCTAGTGCTTGTGTGGACGCCTTCGTGGGCCCAACCAAACGCGCGAGACACACTGTCTAATTAATGGCGTTATCAGGGCGTGGAGAGAGGGTTGGCATGGCTTGTCGCTTCTGATCGGTCCCTGCTGATAATCGCCACACTGCTCGTATGCAGGGGCGGAGCCAGGATTTCGGGTTAAGGGGGGCCACGTGGATCGATAAAAATTATCATAGCACCTATCAAAAAATATCATTACAATATCGATGCATTTAAATTTAAATATAGCATGACCATATGTCCACATAAGTAAAATATGATATATTTTTTAGAATAAGAAACTTACATCTCTATTAACTTAAATTTAGTTCTACGAGTACCTAGAAAATCATATGAATCAATAAGTTCATCTGAACTAATTTTCACTGCTAGTTCTTTTTCAATGTAAACTATCATGCAATATTGAAGAAAGTCATCTCCTATTTTATTTCGAATGGGAATCTTGACAAGTTTCATAACTGAAAATGCTCGCTCTGTGGTTACTGTTGACACCGGAAGAGTTGTGAACAATCATAACAGTCTATCAACCATTGAATAATGGGAAGCTTTACCTGTTTTATATTATCCATTTGTTAAATTAACAAGAGATATCAAGCATTACATACATCAAGTTGAGAAAAATGGATAGTCTACTTGTCAAATCAGCAAGAGTAGCCAAGCATTGTAGCTCCGGATGGTTATATGCATCAAGTTAAAAGTGTGGTAATTGATTCTCTAATTGAGCTCGTTGAATTTATTTACCGTTTAGTGTTTACTAATACTAGCTAATTACTAATTATTAAGTTTTCTTTTGGTTAGGGGGGGCCAGGCCCCTGCCCGCCCCCCTTGTCTCCGCCACTGCTCGTATGGCAGGCAAACTGTGCATAGGAGCAGTTAGGACCAACTAGGCATAGTAGCGCGTCATGTCGCGTCGCTGTGAATAGGATCGATGACAACGAGCAGATGCATCATCATATATTTATCATCAAAACAGCTAAAAAATAGCAAACCTATCTGTAGCCTGATCAGAAAGACTACCTAGATCATCAAACTCACATCAAAGGACCGCTACACAAAAGCGAGCTTAAGAATGTTGGAAAGGATCTTCACCACTCATTTTGGTGGACTAGATTATAAAGGTGCAGATTAATCATATATAAATAAAGTTATATAACAAATACAATTTTATTTCAATCATTGGAAGTAGAGTGGTATATCAAAGATAATTATATCAAAATATCTAGATGTGTAGTTGCAACATCCCAAAATTTTCAAAAATAGGAAAAGTAAAAATTAAAAATCTGAAAATAAATTTTCATCTGAAACCAAGATTATTATTTCAAATATTATCGTCTTCTTCATTTTCTTGTATTTCAACCTAAAGGGAAAAGAACAAGTTGCTACATTAAAATTTTTGTCCAAAAGAAACAAACTTTGAAAATTTGTTGAAATGTAATTTTATTTTGAATTCCCATCTTTTCTGATTTTTTCTAACCTTATTGATTGTTCTTAGATATTTGGCATTAAAGAAAAATCAAGTAATGAAATTAGTAAAAGAGTAAAAAGGTAAAAAGATGAAAGTAAAAATCTAGAAAAAATGCCATTAAACTTTGATGAGTCTCAATTACATCTTTTCAGCTGTCCAAAGATTTTTAATGAATTTGAAAATGAAATGATTTATGAAGTGACACGTTTTGACTTCAAAACAGTGGCATGTTAAAATTTTACAAAATTAGCCAAAGCTTATCTCTAGCTAAAACTTTTTACCACTCTACCACATAACAATATTAACCCCCGATAAAAATATGAAAAAATAATGAGTATATTTAGTGCCTTTCAAAATAATTTTTTTTAATAATTACACTTATATATACTTTTTATTTTAAGAATTTTTTTTGTAATTTACGTGTGCCATATTACGTCAAAATAATTGAACACACCCACCTCAGCAAAATTTGGGTCCAACTCATCGATGAGGTTCACCTGCCAAACGCCAGCTCAGCTAAATATGTTAGGAAAAAACGTAATTGAGAACTAGCGAAAATAGCCGCAAGTTTATTAGGGGGTCATGAAAGTAATTTACGTGTTTAGAGAGCTAAGTGGCACGACCGCGAAGTTTAGCAAGCTGCAGTGCAATTTAAAATTTTAAATACAGTGATTTCAGAGAACTTATATGAGATGATACGTAGGGTCTTCTAAAACGGCAGTAACACAGGATTGTTGTTCAGACTTCACCACCACTTGTATCTAATCTATATGCTGCTTGTTTTCTAGCGTTGAGATGTTAAATACCTTTAATTTGCTTCGCTAGAACTTGCATATATTGGGTTTTAATTACCAGGGACATGCAAACGCTTGTTCCAGAGCTAAGTGGCAAAATTACAGTTTTTTTTCAACTATTAGAAACTATTGGTTTTAGCTTCTATTTCGCGAAACTATAGATTTTAAGATAACTTGTATCGCAAAACTATAAGTTCTAGAATTAACTATTTCTTATAACAGGTCTGACAGTGTGAGCTCATATGGTAGCCTCATGTGCGAGTGAAATGAGAAATAAGGGTGCATGAGGCTGCTGTGCGGGTCCATACTATTAGACTTGTTATAAGGAACAACACATTCTAAAACTTATAGTTTTGCGACATAAGTTCTCCTAAAATTTATAGTTTTGTAAAATAGGAATTAAAACCTTAGCTTTATGACAGTTCGTACTTTCGTGAAGTTTACTCTTTTCTTTTAGTTTTTGTCGTGTATCTAATAATTTGTATTATAGCATACCTTTTTTAACCTTTAAATTCCCCAATCCAAAATTGTATTTACTAAAAAATAAGTGTAGTTCCAGGATGCTTGTGATTAAATTATTTTAACTTTGATCAATACTATCCTTATGATTATTTAGATTGGCCAAGTAAAATTAATATAAGTAGATTTGTCTTGAGGAATATCTTAACACTATTACAATTTTATTAAGCAGTTTTACAAATATATTAAATGAAGGCCAAATATTATATTTTAGTGACCATATTTTTACTCCTAACAATATCTGAGTTAGGAGCAATGGTGGCTCACCTTTAAGACCTTCTATGGATGAATCTACTAGATAGTACAGTTGGCCTCTGAAGCGCCACGCGAATCTCACTCCGGAGTTTTCTGTTCTAAAAATGATTGAAGGACCTAAATGTAATTTAAAATATTTTGAGGTTAAAGAAATAACCAGATCTAAATGTAATTTTAAACCTTTCGGTTTAAAGAATCGGCGCCCACCGGTAATACGCACTGCCGTCTCCCGCGGCCTGGCCTCCTCCTCTTCCATGCATGATGGTCCCGCGCTCGCCGTCTCCCTCTTCAACCGCATGGCCAGAGCCGGCGTCAAGAAGGTGGCTCCCAACATATGCTCCCATGGCGCCCTCATGGAGTGTTGCTTCCGCGTGGGCCGCTTGGACCTCGGTTTCCCTGCCTTCGGCCACATCGATAAGACAGGATTTAGGGTGAACGCCATCGCCTTCACTCCTCTGCTCAAGGGCCTCAGTGTCGAGAAGATGACGAGCAACGCAATGGACATGGTGGTCCGACAAGCCCGGCTGCGCTCCAAGTGTAGTCTCCTACAACACTCTTCTCAAGGGGCTCTAGCTCCATGTTTCCGGCAGCCACCACCATCTCGGTATGGAATGGTCACCGCTCCCTGTTCTGGCATGATGTTAATTCTATTTGTTATATATGTGTAGTGATTAATTTGACAACAATATTTATGATGGTATAATTTATTTGTGGATGGCCAAGGTACTGTGTTGGATTGGTTTTTCTTATAGAAAAACTGGATCGACAGAGGATTGACAATGCAAGACATGGCGCCAGTATTCTACTCCTATGTGCGCAGAACAAAAATAATGCAATAATAAGTGGACACTGCTTAGCTGGCAGGATGGATGAAGTGATGAAGTTACTTGATGGTATGGTCTAAACAATGCAATAATGAGCTACCTATAATGCTTTGCTTTATGGCTACTGTAAAGATTGTAGGACAGAGGATGCATTAGCTCTTTTCAGAGAAATGTTGAGCAAGGGAATTAATCCAGGAGTTATCACTTATAGCTCAGTCCTGTGTGGGTCTGGGAGAACCGCTGCTGCAGGGGAACCTTTCTCAAGATGATCAAAATTGGAATACACTTGGAATTGGTACGTACAACATAATTCTAGCAGGGTTGTGTGAAAATAATCGTGTTGATGAAACACTTAGGTACATCAGCAACAACAACAAGGTGAACGGGTTGGTGTCGGATGAAGAGCATGTCACCTTTTTAAACTTATAGCTGGACAAATATTTGTTTTGCGGGGCTTCTCTTGGGCCGACGCAAGTGTATCAATTGATATCAGAGTGTTTAGTGAAGGGGTGTCGGCTTGCCTTGGGTAAGATGCTGCTAGGGACAGAATCTTCCCAGCAATGAAGATTATTAAGATAGATTTGCGAAACAAGATAGCAAATAATTGGTTCAATGACTTGATGGTGTGTTATGCTGAGAAAGAGATATTTAGAAACATCGATAATAAAGAAATCGTTGGACGCTTTCAAGAGATGAAAAATCGTAGAGTGAAATTGGATCGTACTTAGTACTAGTGCCTTCATAAGTTTTATTTCAATTTATATTTTTATAAGTATTCACAAATTAAAATTGTATCACTGAGTTTTATATTTTTATCTACAGGTCAAATGATCGATGATCTGTCCTCACATATTTATGTCATTCTATCCATTAGTAAGGTACCACACTTGTTATAATTTGATTATTCACTTTGTTTCTTTTCTATTTATGTATGAATTTGGAATTTTTTTGGTAATAGATCGGTAGATGTATCATTGGTATGCTTGTCTTGAGTTACAACTTCGATATAAGAGCCCCACCTCTATTTTTATTCTGGATTCGCCATTGATTCCATCTCTCCCATACCTACAGGGGAAAAAATAAGCGCGTTATAAAATTGAAATATCTATACAGTACGTATTATTTCAATAAATAAATAAATTGCAATGCAATTTTTTAAACTTATGTGATTTCAGCTCAATAAACTCGCAAATTACTTTCTTGTTCATGAACTGTATCACTCTGGTCTAAAATTTATGCAACGCTTAGCCCACCCATAAAGTGGACCCGCGTCAATAGCATCCTACTTACATTTTATCTTCACTTCGTGTAAAAAAGTCAATCCAAAAGTGCTACGTTTTAGACTTGTCAAGCAATATATGTTTCACCTACGTTCTAGACCTAGCAAGCAATATATGTTTCTATGGCTCACTTTAGATAATCAATGTAGGACTAATTCCACTACGACAACTCCACATGAGCCACCACACTAATGGACCAGAGTATTACACTCGCTCCCTTTAAAGGGTGACGCCCTTGACATCACACCGTGTACACAACAGATACCTAGAACCATCCCTCGGTGCAACTACCATGCTATGGGTACCCACTAAGGGCCCACACGTACACGTACCTGTACAGCGAGGGTTGATACTCTGATAGCAACCATAACATCCTAACCATAAATTCGCTCAATGCCTAACCCATCCGTGGGACGAACCCATGTCATATAGCACCTCACTTACATTTTTATCTATGCTTCGTGTAAAATAGTTAATCTAGAGGTGTTACAATTGAACCCAACAAGTATTATGTGCTTCTACGACTTACTTTAAACAAACAATATAAGACTAATTATACCACGACATGTCTACATCTCCATTTGGGTCACATAGGTCACTACGTTAACAAATCGAGGTATTACATAAACGGAGAAATATCCTGTGCAATCACCCATATGTGTGCAAGCGTGCAATCAAGCGATCTGGAGCACCCTATCTATATCCAACGCTGGTTGCTGTTTTTACGTTTAAACCCTCCCACCTCACCCTCCATCTCTTCTCTCCCTGCCCCTGAAATTTGTTGAACCCTCCCACCTCACCCTCCAGCGTCAGATATAGATTGGGTGCTTCAGATCATTTGATTGCACGCTTACACATATATAGGTGATTGCACAGAATATGGCCCCTACATAAACTTGCGTCCATTTGCACAATGCTCACTTATGTCATTTCCTAGCCGTTTTCGTTGAGTTAGCGTTTTCCGTTTGGTAGGTGTGGGCCTCATTCAGAGTCAGCACCCAAATTTTGGAGATGGCATGAGCCACACCCTGTAAGAAGAAATGCGGTCCGCGTGGCTGGGCTGTGCACGGCGAAGCGGACCGAAGAGAGAAACTGTCGGGACCGAATTTCCCAAATCCAAACCCTCAGTGTATATCCGTGCTAGTCCAGGAACAGCTAGCACACACAGTGAAAACAGTGATGATAACACAATCATATCACGAATCAAATAACATTTATTAAGCAGAAAGAATTATCCTTATGGCCAAATTATTACAAATAACCAGCCTCATGGCTTAAGTACGATAAGAAGCAGCAGAAATAAAATAGTAGCAGTAAAATGAGCCAATCCATGTGCCCAACAGGCAATCGACTGGGGTACGCATCCTAGTAGTCCGGATCACCTTCATCATAACCACAAGCATAGAACTCGTAGTCACTTTCAGCTTCAGCACACTCCTCTGTGGAAAGTTGGGAAGTTGCAAGGTGTCGGTGTTTGGTACAACCGGCAAGTAAATTTGTAAGTCAAGGGGCCGCGCGTTCTCGCTCCTTGAATGGTTAGACTTAGAGAGTCCAAGATGTATACTGGTTCGGGCTGAACATCCCTACTTCCAGTTCGTGTGGTGGTCCTTTATTGCTCAAGTGCAGAGGACTATACACAGGGTTACAAGCGAGGGCTAAGGACCGGCCTAGAGCGCCTCGTCCGAGCGAGGGGGGTGCGAGCCGTGTGCTCGTGTGCGAATGGATGCTAGAGTGAGTGTGGGGGATGGATTTGCTAAAACGAGTACTGATGCGGATGATCGGGTTTCGGATGACCTTCCCTGAGGGTCCTACCTCCCCTTATATAGACGGAAGGGGCAGGTTACACGGGAGTCTGGAGAGAAAAAAGGATGGGGTGTCCTATGTCTTGGAGTCTCCGTCTTTGGTCCTGGTGACTGACAGATGACTAACAGGTTCCTGTCATCCCATGCCTGGGTTGGTAGACACAACGCGGCGTTCCGTTGGGAAGGGGCGCACCTGCCCTCTGTGCGCTTGTCAGGTGCTGACGCCGTTACGCCATGCTCTGGTGTTGCCTCGGGAGGGAGCGCGTCTCTCCACTGTGTATGACGGGGTGAAGGGACTGGTGCTTGACTTTGGCGGTCTCTTGATCGCCTTGGGAAGGAGCCACCTGCCTCAGCACGGTCGACGTGTCCGTGGGGCAGGTGGTCAACTTGAGGCCGACTGATGACGGTCTTTGATCTGCTGGCGGAGGTCGCTGGGTCGGAGCTCATTGGGCGCCCGACCCGAGGCCAAGTCGGAGTAGGCGGGGTGCTCGACCAGGGGCTAGGTCGGACTGCCTGTAGGGCGCCCGACCTGAGGCTAGGTCGGACAGCCCCCAGGTGGGCTTCGACTGGTGTCGAGGATGCTTCGTGACCCGATGAGGCCTTTGGCCAGAGCTGGGCCTAAGACGGCCCATTTGGAGTTCCGGCCTGCTGGGGGTACCCATGGTATGAGTATTCGTCAGTAGCCCCCGGGGCCATCCTGGAATGCGTGTGTTCCCGGATGGGCCCATTACTTCCGGCGGCGTGATCTCTTCGTAATCAGGATGATGCCTCGGCTTCCCACGCTCTCATTTATTGGAAATCGCTCGACTTTCGCGCCTTGAGCATATATATAAGAACGGTACGGTCGCCAGAGTTGGAGGAGTCACTTGCCTTGTGGTTTTTTGTTCGCTCCGCGATACTTACTTTTCTTGAATCTTCAATGGCTTCTTCTCGCTGGATGGTGTTCAGCTTTGGAGACGAAGAACCGCCGGCACCCACGGACGAGGAGGTCTTCCTCGCGGAGCTTTGGGGTGACTTCGAGCTCGCCCAGGCCGAATGGGCTGAGCTTGACGCCGCCGCCCGTGATGCTGCCGCCGTCGACGCACTGATTGACGTCGTCCCGAAGCTCGTTAAGGCGAGGGATGCTCTCATCGAGGCGGTTCACCGCGCGTGCGCTGCTTAGCTTTATGCGCCATCTTGATTTCTTGATGGTTAGGACGCGGGTAGCAATTATATGTAACTTGCGCGCCATATAAATGCCTCTAGCCTTTTGTCCGTTGAGAACTTTTGCCCATGCGATCTCTTGGAGACCAACTGTCACGTCGCGCGACAAAGCCATGGTTTGCGGTGCTCGCGGAGACAGCCAGCGGGACTTCGAGGAGTTATCCCGGGCGTACGAGCCATGTTCGAGCTAACCACGCCATACTCGACCTCCTGATCACCCGACCCTGAGCGACGCGACCACCCAACGCTCCGAGCGGAACGTGTGGCTGCTTCGGTCGGCAGGATCTGACCAACTGGGTCGGCAAAATCTGACTAGGCGCGTGGGGTTGAACCCAGTAGGCTCCGAGCCACGTGTGGATCGGAAGACTGCCTTGGTCGGCAGAGTCCGACCGGGTGCGCGCAAGCGCACCCGGTGGGTGTAGCCCTCGAGCCCCCGAGCAGGTCAGAGAGCTGGTTGGGGGGTTACTTTGGCCTGTGAAGATCGAACGACTTGGTCGGCAGGACCGACTGGGCGCATGCGGGCGGGCCTGTTCGGCTCCGTGCTCCGAGCGGAGAGGATGACTGCCTTTAGTCGACAGAGTCCGACCGACTTGGTCGATCGGTTTGGACCGGTCGGCGCGCAAGACAAGATGGAGTCTTACCCAGCGGTCGGAGAGCTGGTTGGGGGGTTACTTTTGCTTGTGGAGGCCGTCCGACTTGGTCGGCAGGATCCAGTTCGGTGCTGCCTCGGTCGGCGTGGACGCCCAGATGCCTCAGCGAGGTTCCGGTGTCTGAGCGCTAGTTTTACGTCGTAGCTCGACATTGCCTCGGTCGGCGCGGACGCTGAGATGCCTCACGGGAGGTTCTGTGTCCGAGTGCTAGTTTTACGTCGTAGCTCAACACGGCCGTGGTCGGTAGGGATGCCCAGATGCCTCAGCGAGGTTCTGGTTTCCGAGTGCTCGTTTTACGTCATAGCTGGACGCGGCCTTGGTCGGCGGGATGCCCAGATGCCTCAGCGAGGTTCTGGTTTTCGAGTGCTCGTTTTACGTCATAGCTGGACGCGGCCTTGGTCGGCGCGGATGCCCAGATGCCTCAGCGAGGTTCTGGTTTCCGAGTGCTAGTTTACGTCGTAGCTCGACGCGGCCGTGGTCGGCAGGGATGCCCAGATGCCTCAGTGAGGTTCTGGTTTCCGAGTGCTCGTTTTACATCATAGCTGGACGCGGCCTTGGTCGGCGGGATGCCCAGATGCCTCAGCGAGGTTCTGGTTTCTGAGTGCTCATTTTACGTCATAGCTGGACGCGGCCTTGGTCAGCGCGGATGCCCAGATGCCTCAGCGAGGTTCTAGTTTCCGAGTGCTCGTTTTACATCATAGCTGGACGCGGCCTTGGTCGGCAGGATGCCCAGATGCCTCAGCGAGGTTCTGGTTTCCGAGTGCTCATTTTACATCATAGCTGGACGCGGCCCTGGTCGGCGGGATGCCCAGATGCCTCAACGAGGTTCTGGTTTCCGAGTGCTAGTTTTACATCGTAGCTCGACTCAGCCGTGGTCGGCAGGGATGCCCAGATGCCTCAGCGAGGTTCTGGTTTCCGAGTGCTCGTTTTACGTCATAGCTGGACGCGACCTTGGTCGGCGCGGATGCCCAGATGCCTCAGCGAGGTTCTGGTTTCCGAGTGCTCGTTTTACGTCATAGCTGGACGTGGCCGTGGTCGGCAGGGATGCCAAGTGTGAGGAGCCGTCCAGACCGTCCTCGGGTTATTCGAATGCCCGGTCGCTCGCATCGGATTTGGAGGCTAGCAACGGATCACCGATGGTGCTCACATTGCTAACGCCCAAGCCCAATTAGGACAACAAAGATCCCATTCGAATAACTCGACAACAATCCCGGTATTCCCCCGGTATGCGACCCGAAGCTCGCCCCGCATACCGGTTTCCATAGCCATACCAAATCAATTCGCATAAAGGGGGCAACGAACCCAAAACCTTACGACCACACACGCACCGCGGAAGCACAACAAAACGACTAAAACCAAGGCACAAAGACAAACCCGACAACCACACACGGCAAGAACTAGCAACACAGATAAAGACTCACAAACATACAAATCGCAAGATCCTACATAGACTCATAAAATCTACAAAATTTCGGCATGATGCCCCTAGAAGTACGAACATCCACTCAGCAGACAGGAGAATAAATAACTTAACCAAATATAGCACAACCCGAACAATATAACAAAAGGATCAACATGAGTACAAGCATCATCCAAGACATGGGATGGGCATGGTAATACGACAAGTTCAACAACGGAAATAGCCACGCAATTAAACATACCCATGACATAGATTAGAAGGCTAGCTATACAACAAAAAGAGCATACAATCATCACATTAAACCAAAAGTAAGACATCTCCGGAAGTGTCCTGCCCCTGAACACTTCCGGGCGTTTGCAACGTCGAGCTTAGCCTCATTCGGTGTCCCGCCCGATCACCGAGAAGCAAAACGGACAGAACTCACACCCGCCGGTGTCCTCACCTAAAAACCACAAAGCAGAAGCATGAGTCCAGAAGGTACTCGCAATACTTACCCGTGGTCCATATATGACCGACTCGAAAGAATATGCATTTGGATGTAGCAAGGTATAAGCTTAAGGTAAAAGTGCGGAAAAGCTTACTTTCTTGCATAATCGTATTCAACTACACAAATTTCAAGTTTTTAGCATTTATGGACAGCACCTATTGCTAGAGTGGAATATGAAATTAAACATTAAAGAGAGCAAGTAATAGCATAAACAAGTATCAACATCAAGTATACCAACTAGTTTGAATTTAAGTTATTACTACGTTGAAGTGTCGGATGATACAAGCGTGCTCATATCCGAGAGCGCGGCAATTCGAATCGCTTATTCACCCTGCAGGGGATCATCAATCGCACGACATGTGCCACAAGGAACCTCATGTCAACCCTCCTCCCATCCATATCTACTCGTTGAACCATCCTCATGCGGCCCGAGCACCTAGCAACCTCCCTCGAGCGGCTCAAGCCTCGCTTAGCCCTCGAGAGTCGACCTAGGCCTCGCCCTCAACCACGTCCAATCGCATGAGGGCATGACCCATCGAGTAGTATGCCATGAAAGGGTGGCTTACCGTACCATTATATCGGGCATGCGATCAACAAGGGGTGCTCGATCAACATGGCAAACAACAGATCGGTCCTTAACCAACACAGGCGAGACTACAACATTTGAGTCTCCACACCCAAATGATCCAACCCTCTCGCCCGGTCTCAAGTTTTCTATTTCAAAGCATAAGTATAACCAATTGCAACCCATTAGAGTGAAGTAATTAATCTCAAGTGATGGAGCCATCCACCACTTGGCCCATACCCGACATCTAAGCAAAACTAAGCATGGACACAATATAATTACCCATAGACTAGCTCCGAAGGAGGTGTTCAACAAGTATCAATGAGCGTATGTGCAGCAAATAGGATCTAGTCCTATCCCACATTTCAATTCCTAATGCAAGACGTAATCATTCAATAAGCAGTTTATTCGCCAAAATACAATTATATATAAGGTTGAGAATGCTTAGGTGCTTGCCTTGAGCTTCTGCTGGATTTTCAGTAACAAACGGCTCTCCGGCAACCCCCTCAGTTGCAGCCGTGTCAACCTCCGCGGGTTCGTTCTCTACACGTTCACAATGCATGAAAAATGAGATGCATGCAATGCATATGAAATGAAATGCTAGATGCATCACCATGGCAGTTTCCAAAAGTGCAAACATTCAACTCAATTAAAGAATGAAAATGAAATTGTTAAACTCCACTTCTATTCTATAGCCAAAATCTGAAAACAACAAGCATATATCTCTAAACAGGCATAACTTTTGAATGCTTAATCGAAAAAATGATTTTTTGACTCTAAAGGACCACAAGAGGGTGATCTAACTTTAACATACAACACAACATTCAGAATATAGATTGAAAGTTTTTAACTAAACTCTGAACTTAAGCCCCAAAATTTGAATTTTCAGAAAAACTGGTTTCAGGACAGCATGTATACAAATGACCATAACTTTTTGATCACTTAGCCAAATTGAGCAAACTCAGAGCCTAAATGACCACAAGACATAGACCTACAAATTAGCTTTGGCCAATCACCCAGATTCTGCCCAGATAACTCCCAGTTCGGCCAGGAACAGAGGGTAGTTTTAGAGTTCAGAATACTCAGAGCTTCAGAATAGCATGCAACAATTTTAACATAAAAATTGCTATTCTTAATGGAATTGAGTAAATGATAATATTTTTACAATCTACATGAAATTTTCTACAACTCCACAGGCAAAAATAATTTCTAATTCGGCCTCTAACTAATTTTTATTCACAGCTCAAGTTTCTACCTGAAATCTTCAGTATTTTCAGAGCAGCAAGCACTAAAATTGCCATAACTTTCAGCTGAGTTAACGAAATTGAGTGATTCTAGCTGGAGATGAAAGATAATTTCATTACCCACAACTTTCTCTACAGCCAACCTAGCAGGAAATGCTCGGAACTTACTCAAATCACCACGAAACAGCAGCTACAAAATCTACTCAAATTTCAGAACTATGCTCCAAACCCTAGAATGGCTGTTCCCCAACCAAATCTCCAAATCTCTACTCACCAAAGCTCCCAACTCCACCAATGCTGCCCCCAAAACCAGAAAACACAAACCCTAGATCACGGGAGAGCCTCACCTCATGGGAGTGAAGGAGGAAGAGGAGGAGGGAGTTGCTGCCTTGGTGGTGAAGAGGAGGCCGGCAGCTTGGAGACAGCAGGGAGGAGGAGGCCGGCCGGGGGCTCTGGGAGGCGCCACCAAGGGAGAAGCTGGAGGAGGCACAGCTTGAAGAAATGGCTGGAGGGAGGGAGGATTTCGGTTTGGGAAGAAGTGTGGGGGAGGCTGCGGCTTGGTGAGGGGAAAAGTAGGAAAAAAATGGTGGGGGCGGCTGGAGTTGGGAGGCAAGGAAAAAAAAAGAATGTGCTGATTTCGCTTGCCGCTGACTCCAAATTCCTTTGCAATTTTTGCTCACTTGACCCCACTTGTAACAAGAAGGAGAACGGTTAAGTCCCCAAAATGCTTAGCTCTTAATTTTGGTTAAGTTTGAAATTTTTTTCTAAGTGGCAGTTTAGAACATTGACTGAAGTCTGAAGTTGATCTCAAATGCGGCAAAAATCTTGGTTGGCGCTAATGTTAGCCGCATGAGCCGATTTCGAACTTGGGGCCTTGACAAATCCTCCCCCCCATAAAGGAATCTCGCCCCGAGATTCGAAAATGAGAGCATAGATAGATAGAATAGAATCTATATGGGTAATGCAGCCACATACAACAGATATGATTTGATTGCGAAAAGATTGGATGACAGCACTTACATAGCATTGAAGAACTCGGGATACTCGATTTTTAAACGGTCTTCCCGCTCCCATGTGGCTTCATCTTCGGTGTGATTGCTCCACTGAACTTTGTAGAATTTGAGAGTCCTCCTACGAGTCTTGCGTTCAGCTTCCTCCAAAACTCGAATAGGATACTCTTGGTAGGATAGATTGGGCAGAACCTCAAGTTCATCCACTTCGAGATGTTCAAAGGGAACACGGAGGCACTTCTTCAATTGCGATATGTGGAAGACATCGTGGACCATCGCTAGAGCGGGAGGAAGCTCCAATTGATATGACACTTGACCACGTCTTGCCAGGATCCGGAAAGGTCCTATGTATCGAGGTGCCAATTTTCCCTTAACCCCAAAACGATGGGTGCCCCGGAGGGGAGATACCTTCAGATAGACATAATCACCAATGTTGAAAGAGAGAGGTCTTCTACAACGATCAGCATAGCTCTTTTGTCGTGATTGTGCTATCCTCAAGTTTTCTTGTATGGTCTTTACCTTCTCTTCTGTCGTCATGACCAGTTCAGGTCCAAAGAGTGAACATTCTCCACTCTCGGACCAGTTCAGGTCTTGCGACAATGCGACCATAGAGTGCTTTGAAGGGGACATTTTGATCTTTGGTTTGGTAGTCGTTGTTGTAAGCAAACTCAGCATATGGGAGACATTCATCCCATTTCTTCCCATAAGACGAACACAAGCCCTCAACATGTCCTCAAGGATCGATTGACCCTCTCGGCCCGCCGTCGGTTTGGGGATGATATGCCGAGTGTGAAGCGACTTGGTGCCCAATGCCTCGTCTGAGACTTCTCGAATCGAGAAACAAAGCGAGACTCTCGATCGGAAACTATCCGCTTTGGTACTCCATGAAGACATACAATCCGTGATATGTACAATTTCGCATACCTCTTGGCTTGATAAGTGGTGCGAACGGCTAGGAAATGTGCGGACTTCATCAACCGGTCGATTATAACCCATATCGAGTCGTGACCCGAAGAAGTCGTCGGTAGGCCGGTGATGAAATCCATGCCAACCTCTTCCCACTTCCAACTTGGAATGGGTAGTGGCTGAAGAGTGCCAGCTGGCCTGAGATGTTCGGCCTTCACCCGTTGGCAAACATCACACTCGGACACATAGCAAGCAATCTCGCGCTTCATGCGAGTCCACCAAAACTGTTGCTTCAAGTCTTGATACATTTTGTTGCTGCCCGGATGAATTGTGAGCAAGGAGTTGTGGGCTTCATCGAGAATCTTCCTTCTCAACTCTTGGTCTTTAGGGACGACTAGGCGCTTGCCGAACCATAAAGTTCAACAATCATCAAGATGAAAACAAGTAGCGTGGCCGGAATTCAACTTGTCACGTATTCGGGCAACACCCTTGTCCTTCTTTTGCGCCTCTCTAATCTGATCTAGCAGCGTGGACTTCAACTCTAGGTTGGCCAAGAACCCTTCTTCAACCATTTCTATGTCGAGTTTCTGCAATTCTGCACAGATAGTGGTACTTTGGGGTTGAAGAGTGAGGCAATTGCATCGGGCCTTGCGACTCAATCGTCGACCACCACATTAGCTTTCCGGGTGGTAATGCACTTCTAAATTGTAGTCTTTGATCAGTTCAAGCCACCTTCTTTGCCTCATATTCAAATCACCTGAGTGAAGATGTACTTGAGACTCTTGTGATCGATATAGATGTTGCACTTGTTCCCAAGAAGGTAGTGGCGCCAAATTTTTAGAGCATGAACCACAGCGGCAAGCTCTAAATCATGAGTTGGATAGTGCTCTTCATGTCATTTCAATTGCCGAGACGTGTAGGCGACAACTCGGCTTTCTTGCATAAGCACACAGCCAAGTCCGATACCTGACGCATCGCAATAAATATCGAATGGCTTGTGAATATCAGGTTGCATGAGGACAGGAGCTGTAGTAAGGCGTTGTTTCAAGGTCCGAAATGCTTGCTCACAACCCGTTGACCATTTAAATGCAACACCCTTCTTGAGTAGCTCGGTCATAGGTTTGGCAATCTTCGAGAAGTCTTGAATGAATCGGCGATAATAGCCGGCAAGCCCAAAAACTACGGATCTCCGTGATAGTTTTGGGCTGTTCCCACTCGAGAACTTCTTGCACTTTGCTTGGATCGACAGCAACACCTTGTTCGGAGAGGACATGTCCCAAGAAAGATACCTCCTTCAGCCAAAACTCACACTTGCTGAATTTCGCATAAAGGCGATGTTCTCGGAGTCTCTCAAGAACGATCTTGAAGATGCTTGGCATGCTCTTCTACATTTCTTTGAGTAGATGAGGATACCATCAATGAAGATGACCACGAAGGAGTGAAGTTCCTCCATGAAGATGGAGTTCATAAGGTACATGAAGTACGTCGGCGCATTCGTCAAACCGAGCGACATGACGGTATACTCATATAGGCCATAACGAGTGGAGAATGCTGTTTTGGGATATCTTGACTCGAATCTTGATTTGATGATACCCGAGCCTCAAATCAATCTTGGAGAACACCCGTGCACCAGCAAGCTGATCAAAGAGGATGTCAATTCGAGGAAGAGGGTACTTGTTCTTTATGGTGACTGCGTTCAAAGGACGATAATCAACACATAGGCGAAGAGAACCGCCCTTTTTGGTCACAAAGAGAGCCGAGCAGCCTAAGGTGAGGAGCTCGGACGAATGAATCCCTTGTCCATCAGTTCCTTCAGTTGATTCTTCAATTCGGCCAATTCATCGAGCGGCATTCAATACGGCCGCTTGGAAACTGGAGCAGCCCCGGGCTGAAGTTCAACTACGAACTCAATATCCCGATCGGGCGGCATCCCCGGCAATTCCGCTGGGAACACCTCTGGGTATTCAGAAACCATGGGAATGGACTCTAACTCCTCATGGAAGGGATAGGTTCTTAGACTTGGCTAAAAATTTGAATTAAAACATGATCTAGACAATAGCACAAGACAAAGTAATCCTACAAGTCTAACATACATAAAAGCATAGATCATGATGCAAAAAGACATGGCAAGACATATGCATGCATGGTATGAAATGCACGGTTCCAACGTAATCGTTTCTCCCACGCTCACCATTCAACCCACACAACCTTAATTATATACATAGGGCGGGTAATATAGCACTAATTGCTACCTAGAATGTTAAATAAATCCTAATCAATCACCTAAGTGGTCGTCAAGTTTACGGTTCGTCTTTATGCACCTTGCTCGATACCCGACTTGTGAGGCCGTCCCCGATCCTCGGGTTATTCGAATGCCCGTCGCCGCGCATCGGATTTGGAGGCTAGCAACGGATCACCGATGGTGCTCACATTGCTAACGCCCAAGCCCAATTAGGACAACAAAGATCCCATTCGAATAACTTGACAACAATCCCGGTATTCCCGCGGTATGCGACCCGAAGCATACCGGTTTCCATAGCCATACCAAATCAATTCGCATAAAGGGGGCAACGAACCCAAAACCTTATGACCACACACGCACCGCGGAAGCACAACAAAACGACTAAAACCAAGGCACAAAGACAAACCCGACAACCACACACGGCAAGAACTAGCAACACAGATAAAGACTCACAAACAGACAAATCGCAAGATCCTACATAGACTCACAAAATCTACAAAATTTCGGCATGATGCCCCTAGAAGTACGGACATCCACTCAGCAGACGGGAGAATAAATAACTTAACCAAATATAGCACAACCCGAACAATATAACAAAAGGATCAACATGAGTACAAGCATCATCCAAGACATGGGATGGGCATGGTAATACGACAAGTTCAACAACGGAAATAGCCACGCAATTAAACATACCCATGACATAGATTAGAAGGCTAGCTATACAACAAAAAGAGCATACAACCATCACATTAAACCAAAAGTAAGACATCTCCAGAAGTGTCCTGCCCCTGAACACTTCCGAGTGTTTGCAACGTCGAGCTTAGCCTCATTCGGTGTCCCGCCCGATCACCGAGAAGCAAAACGGACAGAACTCACACCCGCCGGTGTCCTCACCTGAAAACCACAAAGCAGAAGCATGAGTACAGAAGGTACTCGCAAGACTTACCCGTGGTCCATATATGACCGACTCGAAAGAATATGCATTTGGATGTAGCAAGGTATAAGCTTAAGGTAAAAGTGCGGAAAAGCTTACTTTGTTGCATAATCGTATTCAACTACACAAATTTCAAGTTTTTAGCATTTATGGACAGCACCTATTGCTAGAGTGGAATATGAAATTAAACATTAAAGAGAGCAAGTAATAGCATAAACAAGTATCAACATCAAGTATACCAACTAGTTTGAATTTAAGTTATTACTACGTTGAAGTGTCGGATGATACAAGCGTGCTCATATCCGAGGCGGCAATTCGAATCGCTTATTCACCTGCGAGGATCATCAATCGCACGACATGTGCCACAAGGAACCTCATGTCAACCCTCCTCCCATCCATATCTACTCGTTGAACCATCCTCATGCGGCCGAGCACCTAGCAACCTCCTCGGCGGCTCAAGCCTCGCTTAGCCCTCGAGAGTAAACCTAGGCCTCGCCCTCAACCACGTCCAATCGCATGAGGTATGACCCATCGAGTAGTATGCCATGAAAGGGTGGCTTACCGTACGTTATATCGGGCATCACGATCAACAAGGGTGCTCGATCAACATGGCAAACAACAGATCGGTCCTTAACCAACACAAAGAGACTACAACATTTGAGTCTCCACACCCAAATGATCCAACCCTCTCGCCCGGTCTCAAGTTTTCTATTTCAAAGCATAAGTATAACCAATTGCAACCCATTAGAGTGAAGTAATTAATCTCAAGTGATGGAGCCATCCACCACTTGGCCCATACCCGACATCTAAGCAAAACTAAGCATGGACACAATATAATTACCCATAGACTAGCTCCGAAGGAGGTGTTCAACAAGTATCAATGAGCGTATGTGCAGCAAATAGGATCTAGTCCTATCCCACATTTCAATTCCTAATGCAAGACGTAATCATTCAATAAGCAGTTTATTCACCAAAATACAATTATATATAAGGTTGAGAATGCTTAGGTGCTTGCCTTGAGCTTCTGCTGGATTTTCAGTAACAAACGGCTCTCCGGCAACCCCCTCAGTTGCAGCCGCGTCAACCTCCGCGGGTTCGTTCTCTACACGTTCACAATGCATGAAAAATGAGATGCATGCAATGCATATGAAATGAAATGCTAGATGCATCACCATGGCAGTTTCCAAAAGTGCAAACATTCAACTCAATTAAAGAATGAAAATGAAATTGTTAAACTCCACTTCTATTCTATAGCCAAAATCTGAAAACAACAAGCATATATCTCTAAACAGGCATAACTTTTGAATGCTTAATCGAAAAAATAATTTTTTGACTCTAAAGGACCACAAGAGGGTGATCTAACTTTAACATACAACACAACATTCAGAATATAGATTGAAAGTTTTTAACTAAACTCTGAACTTAAGCCCCAAAATTCGATTTTTCAGAAAAACTGGTTTCAGGACAGCATGTATACAAATGACCATAACTTTTTGATCACTTAGCCAAATTGAGCAAACTCAGAGCCTAAACGACCACAAGACATAGACCTACAAATTAGCTTTGGCCAATCACAAAGATTCTGCCCAGATAACTCCCAGTTCAGCCAGGAACAGAGGTCAGTTTCAGAGTTCAGAATACTCAGAGCTTCAAAACAGCATGCAACAATTTCAACATAAAAATTGCTATTCTTAATGGAATTGAGTAAATGATAACATTTTTACAATCTACATGAAATTTACTACAACTCCACAGGCAAAAATAGTTTCTAATTCGGCCTCTAACTAATGTTTATTCACAGCTTAAGTTTCTACCCGAAATCTTCAGCATTTTCAGAGCAGCAAGCACTAAAATTGCCATAACTTTCAGCTGGGTTAACGAAATTGAGTGATTACAGTTGGAGATGAAAGATAATTTCATTACCCACAACTTTATCTACAGCCAACCTAGCAGGAAATGCTCGGAACTTACTCAAATCACAACGAAACAGCAGCTACAAAATCTGCTCGAATTTCAGAACTATGCTCCAAACCCTAGAATGGCTGTTCCCCAACCAAATCTCCAAATCTCTACTCACCAAAGCTCCCAACTCCACCAATGCTGCCCCAAAACCAGAAAACACAAACCCTAGATCACGGGAGGCCTCACCTCATGGGAGTGAAGGAGGAAGAGGAGGAGGGAGCTGCTGCCTTGAGTGGAGAAGAGAGGAGGCCGGCAGCTTGGAGACAGCAGGGAGGAGGAGGCCGGCCGGGGGCTCTTTGGGAGGCGCCACCAAGGGAGAAAATGGAGGAGGCGCAGCTTGAAGAAATGGCTGGAGGAGGAGGATTCGGTTTGGGAAGAAGTGTGGGGAGGCTGTGCTTGGTGAGGGAAAAAGAAGGAAAAAAAATGGTGGGGCGGCTTGGGTTGGGAGGTAGGGAAAAAAAAAGAATGTGCTGATTTTGCTTGCCGCTGACTCCAAATTCCTTTGCAATTTGTGCTCACTTGACCCCACTTGTAACAAGAAGGAGAACGGTAAATCCCCAAAATGCTTAGCTCTTAATTTTGGTTAAGTTTGGAATTTTTTTTCTAAGTGGCAGTTTAGAACATTGACTGAAGTCTGAAGTTGATCTCAAATGCGGCAAAAATCTTGGTTGGCGCTAATGTTAGCCGCATGAGCCGATTTCGAACTTGGAGCCTTGACACCAAGATACCTCAGTGAGGTTCTGGTTTCTGAGTGCTAGTTTTATGTCGTAGCTCGATGTGTCTGTAAGGCTGGTTTAACGTCGGAGCTAGGCAGAGGGCGTCCATCCCAGGTCCTCATCTGGTGAGGCTATCTCTAGGAGGAGTGGCCGCTGTTTGTCCCACGTGTACACCCCGTTCGCAGGTGTGGGACCTGGAGGGGGTGAGCGAACGCGTGTTTACCATCGTTGGTTTGAACATCGTGCTCGTGGAGCTGCTAACGGGTTATCCGAGTGGGCCCTGGAGATCCCAAGCCAAGGGGGACCTCCGAGCGGACAATCCCTTCATCGGGCGTCCGACCCGCTGGGGGCGACCCATAAGAAACCTTTCTTTACTCATCCCGTATCGGACCCCGAGTTGTCCGCCAACTCGGAGCGCAGCTGGCTGCCACCCATCGATGGGTTCCGCGGGAGAGTGCGAAGTATGGTCTCGGACACGAGTTAAGGCAATTGGGTCGTCCGCCAACCCAACTCGAGGCCCACTGGGGGCTCGCCTTGTCCTCGCCCCTCGCTCAATTTTTATGCTGGGGCGACCTTGAGTCCACTTGGTGGATCAGGGCTTGAGGACCCGCAGGGCTTTAGCGCTCTCGCCACCTCGAGGCCGCAGCAGCCCGTGGGCTTTTCATACCTTATACAGGGCGACCGACCCGGCCCGGAGGCGGAGATCGAAGAGTCGCAGGGCGTGCCGCCCAGAACGGTGCTCTAACGCCTCCTGCTGGTATTTAATGCACGTGGAGGCAATTAAATGCGAAGCGAAATGATTGGAAAACGATACGTCTCACCAGCGGCGTGGCGTGGCACTCAGACGGGACGTGCGATGTTTCACCCGAGGTGGTGTCCAATCGGTTGGCGCCCACACGGTTGGTGCCTGTTCGGCTGGTGCCTGTTTGGCACCTATAAGCTCAGCGTGGGGGGCGCTTAGGCGAGTTCTCGCATCTGCCTTCCCCTCCTCCTCGTTTTCCTGCTTGAGAAAAGAGAGCAGAAGAGCCCGAGGGTTCCTCACCTTCCCCTTCTCCCATCTTTCGCCGCTACGCCTCTGGAATGTTGTGGCACAGAGTGCTCCTTGACCCGTCGTCGGTTGGCTTGGAGAAAAAGGGTTCCTCCCACGAGAGCGTCTCGCGGTGGAGGGTGCCGACGCAGTCGCGGTCCCGCTCGGTAACGAGCAGATTGTTGTGCCCACCTCGTTCTCGGCCGGAGTTGAGCTCCGCTCCATCGGTTTGTCCGCAGGCTGCTACACCACTACAAGGCCGAGGTGCACCACCTCAACCCTAATGGAGTGCTCCACATCGCAGTCTTCATCACGCTGTGCGAGGTGTTCCTGGGGATCGATCCCCATTGGGCGCTCTGAAGGCACTTCTTCCAGGCTCGGCTGAGGAAGGACCAGCCGGCGGATACTGCAGCGCTCATGGGTGGCGTGGCCCTCCAGCTGTGAGGCGGTCGCACGGCGGGCTACATCGACCTGAAGCTGCCGTCGTCGAATCGGGGGTGGCACTCCGAATGGTTCTATGTCCAGAACCTGGGAGGCAGCGCCCCGGCTTTCACTGGTCAGCATCCTGAAATGAAGCCCGAGTGGGCCTAGGGGCCCGATCGGAAGGATAAGAACAAGGTGGAGGTGATCATCGAGCAGATCAAGGCCCAAAAGGAGCGGGGCCTGACCAGTGACATCGTTTTACGCGCATTCATGAAGATGCGCGTTCAACCCCTTATGGAGAGGGCTCGCCCCATGTTTCAGTACCAGGGGGGGTGTCCGACCCCATGAGGATGGAGGAGGCGGAGCTTGCCGTGTCGGAGGTCGAGGCTCGGGTGGCCGCCGTCACGGTCGGGAGTGCCATAGAGGCAACGGGCGGCCACCCCGAGCCATTCTCGGCGCAGAATCCCCCGGACTTGGTAAGCCGAGCGATTCTCTTCCCTTTCTCTTCTTCGTCCCTTGGCCCTTAGCCCTTAGTGCTTGGTCTGACTAGTGTCTCCGTGTCGCCCAGGGGCTGGCCGGGATGGTCTCCCGGGCATTGCTGCCGGGGGAGAAGGAGCAGAGGGCCGAGGCCCATACAGCGGCCGAACTGCACGAATCCACCCGCAAGAAGCGGAAGGAGGCGACGAGGAAGAAGAAGAAGGAGGTGCGCACGGCGAAGGCCGCGCGTGGTGAGGAGGTCTCCAAGTCGACCGCCGTTGACACGACCGATCCGGAGTCGTCCTTCGGTGACAACAATGGTGACCCGTACAGCGGGATCGACCTTGGACCGCTGATCGATGGTGGCCCAGTCGGTGGTGCTAGCGTGAGTGCTGCCGCCGCCGCACCTCGTGTGAGGCGTCGAGTGGAGACGTCCTCGGGAAAGCGTGAGTGACGCCCCGCAAGGGGTCATCGAAGAAGGCGCAGTTGCCTCTCCCCTTCTCGGGGTTGGTTCCCTCGGATGTGATGGCGGCCCCGCGAGGGCCGGCAGTGTCACTGTAGCTGGTAACGGTCGAGGCTTTGACCGCCGAGCTGTCATCGCCGGTGAAGCCGTCGGGCGACGAATGTCATTGGTAGTCGAGACCACTGCAGAAGAGAGATCTGGAGGAGCTGGGGCGAGAGGCCCTTCGCCCCTTAATGGTCGGGACCTCGGCCGGAGGCGAAGGCGAGAGGGTTCCCGCCGCCACCACCAGGACCTCCGCCAGCGGGTGTGACCCTGGCGCCTGTTGTGATCCCGCCGCTGTCACCCAGGGGCCCACCGGAGGGGGTGGTCCAGATGTTGGAGATGATCCCATGGGTCAGGCGGGCGAGGCGTGACCCTCCTGGCGCTGACCGCAAGGCGTCGCGAGAGTCCCTCGAATGCCCTTGCTGTCTTGCTGACTGACGGGCAACGACTCGTCGATGGCTTATTGTCACGTCTTCGGGCGGCGAGGTGGAGGGCGGGCGTGGGGAGCCCTCAAGAGGCCTTGTGACTAATCGAGGCCGAGTGAGCGGATCCGGAGGGTTTGGTTCTCGCCCTCGAATCCACCAAGAAGGCACTGAACGCCATCTCCGGGGGAACCCGCCCGATCGGCGCGATAAGCCAAACCGAACCCCATCCTCAGCTCTTGATGAGTTTTAGCGGTCGGCAGGCTAATAGGGTGTTCATGCCTTGCAGAACTTGCTGGCCCGATCGATGGAGAAGTCGGAGTTCCTTCGGAGTCTGTACGGCCGGAGGATGGCCGCCAAGAAAGAGTGCGACCAAGTGCGCTCCGAGCTGCACAATGCTCGGGAAGCCTTGGTGTGCGAGCGGTCGGAGGCGGAGGACGCTTGCATGGCGCTGGAGGAGTTCACCCAGGCCTTGCTCGAGGAGCGCCGGATGAACCAGCCCTTGAGGGCGAGGGTGTCCGAGCTCGAGTCCCTCCTGGCGGAGGCCACCAAAGCCAAGAACGCCACTGAGGAAACCCGAGCTAGGCTCGAGGGCGAACTCAGCGCCATGACTGACTCCGCGGCTGGTAAGCGGCCCGACCTCTTGATCGATTTTCGCCGTTGTGGCTTGCTTCTTTTTGACGTTGCCTCGATCTGCAGAGCTGCAGAAGAATCTCAGCAATGCAACGGAGGCACGGAGCCAGGCAGAGGAGGCGCGTGATGCGGCGATCGTGTCGCGTGACACGGGCCCTGGCGGCGAAGGAACTGGCAGAGAAGGAGCTGTCCGAGCAAAGCGCCGAGCTGGCGACCCTTGGTCGGTCACGGAGGTCTAGGACCGGTGCTTTCGGGGCCGCGGTCTGGTCCAAGTTCACTTGCCGCCGACCAGCCAGCGCGTCGGAACCGCGCCGAGCGCCGATGAGCGGCGATCGAACTTCGGAGGTTCTTGTTGCCGCTCTGCACCATCTCCCACTACGACGGCATCAACCTCGAGGCTGTTAGCCGTGGGACCGCCGCGGACCAGACCGAAGAAGAGATCGATGGGTTCGGGACCCAATTCGAGCCGTGCGCCTGGGCGATTGCCAGCTGGATATCGCCGCAGAGCATCCTCCACCAGCAGTAGAGGAAAAAGTTAGATGTTTTTGTTTTTTCGTAGTGTAATGAACTAAAGTTTTTTTGGTGTTTTGGCTAGTCGGGCCAATCCATAAGTTCGGCTTTGTTCTCTGCACTTTCTTGAGGTAATGAACATTTGACGACCATAGCATTAGGAACCGCGGGGGTTGCACGAGCGTAGGTCGTTATGTTAACACTTTCGAGGTAAGCGCAAAGAACACAGGAACTTAGGAATGAAATGTTGGCCTGCACTCGACACGGGAAAGGAGTGTTCCCGACCTTCTATGAATCGCACCGCACGGGTACTTCCTTCTTCCGCGAAGCACTACTTAGCAACCGTAGCCGCTGGGGCGTAGGCCGTAGTACTTGGGTCGAGAGGGTTACCGCTAGGGCAATCCGAGTGGTCGGTCAGGTCATCGACCCGTGCCTAGGGACAAAACGCTCGCCTGCACTCGACATGGGAAAGGAGTGTTCTCGACCAACCATGGATCGCACCGCACGGGCACTTCCTTCTTCCGCGAAGCGCTACTTAGCAACCGTAGCTGCTGGGGCGTAGGCCGTAACACTTGGGTCGAGAGGGTTACCGCTAGGGGGAACCAAGTGGTCAGTCGGGTCACTGATCCGTGTGAGTGTAGGAACTTGTTAGCCCCCGAGCGGTGAGTGGGGACCAAGCTGTGGTCGCCGCGCAGCGCTTGAACTCGGAGGTAGTGTAAAAAGCTTTTAAGCATAGAGTTTCCTTAACTTTTGTGGGTTGAAAGGTGCGGGGCCAGTGTCGGACCCACTTGATAGGCCGTGGCATGGGACCGGCGGCACTGATCGGCCTTGTGCTGGGCCACAGGTGCGAGCCATCGGGCCCTCAGGCACCTCGCGGCCACGACGGCCCATCAGCGCGTTTGGTCCAGCCCGGGGGCTGAAACCGAAGGATCGCGTAGCGCTCTGTCCGAAGCGCTATCCTTCCGCCCGCTGTCGTCCCATCGGTATTAATCACGTAGTGGAGAATTAATAGCCATCGCGTCTGGCTTGGAGCAGTGGGAACGACAGGACGCGCGGTGCTGCACACGAGGCGGCGCCCATTCGGACCGCATCGCCTCACTGCTATAAATAGGACATGGAGGGCGTGAGAGCGACCACGCCTAGCCACCACTCCCGCGCTCCCTTTCCTTCTCTGCGCTCTTCACCTTCTCCCTTCGTCTTCAAAGAACTTGAGAGGGCGAAATGGCGAGCGGGGGCCAGGATGACCGGAGGGCCGGGAAACGACCGGCGGATGCGGACCCACGGGGTTCGGACCCCAGGAGGCCTCGCACCGACGCCGGGTCCTTCGCAGCCGCAGCGAGGGGCCGGATCGCCCTACCCTCGCCGGCGTTCTACATCTGGAACCCTCCTGCAGCGTGAGTTCTCATCGTGTAATTTTGGGATTGTTTTGATTCCCTTTTGCTGACGGTGGCCTGCTTTCTTTCCTTCAGTGCCACTGGCGCTGGCTCGAGCCCGTCGCCCGCAGTGCCTCCGCCGGCCGCCTCGGTTGAGGCAGGGGAGGTAGACGTCGCTGGAGCCACCTCCAGCGTGGCTCCGGCCGCTCAGGGCGGCCTCTCCAAGATGAGGGCCCAGGCGGCCGGTATGATGGACGCGCTGGCGAGGACGCATGCTTCCTTGGCCGCTCAAGCTGCAACGGCCGCCACCCAGGAGGCGGAAGCAGCGTTGCAGCGGGCTCGTGCTGGGGCCACCGAGGAGGAACTCGTGAAGACACGAGGACCTCCAGTCCACGCGCGAGGTCCTTCTCCATGCTCGCCCGCCTCTCGAAGCATGGGCAGAGCTCGAGTCGCTGGGTGCGGCCAACGAGCTGCGATCTCTTCAGGCGCGAAGACGCCTTGCCTCACCGGCGGCCGAGGCCTTGAGAGACCTACCGCGCCAGAGAGAGCGTCGCTCGCGAGGGCGGAGAGTCGCCGCCCCGACGGCATCTTATGTGCGGCGCATCGCCGCCGCCGACCCGATGGCGGCTCGCCGCCAGATCGGCGACTCCGACCGGGCATGGGCAAGGGTGCTGGCGGCGGCAGAGACGGTGGCGGACCGGCTGCACGTGGAGGACCTGGGCACGGAGACCGAGGGCAACGGAAGCTCTGACGAGGGTGACACCTTCTGGGGTCTGGACCCCACGGAATAGAAGCCCTTCGGGCGCTCGCCCCTGAACTCGCCGTGTAGGCGAGGCAACTTGGGCACTGGAGTGCTGCCTGTCGGGTCGTCGTCGTCCTTCATTTTTCTTCTTTTTTTCGTTTGATATAATGTAATGTACGATGTTGGAATGAGAACTTTGTTTGATATCCTGACTGGTTCGCATGTCTCTGAATCTTATCATTTGTGTTTTTTCTTTGCGGGGAGTACTTACTGAACGACTGTAGCCCTTAGGAACCACCGGGGCTATTCGGGCGTAGGTCGGAGCGATAGCACTTTAATAAAAAGGCAAAGATAGCAAAGACTCAGCATCCCAGAAGCGCGTTCCCGATCGACTATGGACCACCCCACATGGGCACTTCCTTCTTCCGCAAAATACTACTTAGCAACCGTAGCCGCTGGGGCGTAAGCCGTAGCGCTTGGGTCGAGAGGGTTACCGCTTGGGAGGTCCTGATAGCCGGTCGGGGAACCGACCTGGGAAAGCATGCGAACGAGTAGCCCCCGAGTGGCGCATGAGGACCGGGTTGTGGTCGGCACGCGTCGCTCGAACTCGGAGGATTGGCGAAAATGTTAGAATAGAAAAATAGTCTTAGGGATAAAATCGCCTTAGCTTTTCAATATTCCATGCGTTGGGTACAGTGTTACCGTCGGCGTCCTTGAGTCGAAAGGTGCCGGGTCAGAGGACCTCCACGACGGTGAAGGGACCCTCCCAAGGAGGGGACTGACTTGTTCTGCCCCTGTTGGGTGAACTCGCGCAGACCAGTCGCTAACGTTGAAGGACCGCCGGACTGGACGATTTGTGGTAAGCGTCGCAGTCTCTGCTGGTACCAACCGATCGCAGACGGCCACATTGGCGGCTCTCGTCAAGCCGGGTCGATGGTGTCTTGTTGTGATTCGAGCCCCCGAGACTCGTCGAAGGCTTGAAGTCTTGGGGCACCGTATTCCAGGTCGGTTGGCAGGATAGCTTGAAAGATCGAACACCATGAAGAATGGTGTAAACCCGGCCGAAAGATTGATGTAGGTCCACAGCTCCAGAGAACCGAGGGCGCGCCCACCGCCTCGCGAATTTCTTGATCGGTGAAGATTCGCAGCTTGAGCCCTGGAGGATCATGCCGTTTGCCCACTCGACCGGCCGTTGGTCCGCGGATGGGCTCGGTACGCCCGATCAATGCGGATGTTGAAGTCGTCGCAGAACTCGAGGAACTCCTTCCCCGTGAACTGTGTGCCGTTATCGGTGATGATGGAGTTCGGGACTCCGAACCGATAAACGATGTCGAGGAAGAAGTTGGCCGCCTGCACTGAGGTGATGGTGGCGACCGGCTTGGCTTCTATCCATTTGGTGAACTTGTCCACCGCGACGAGCAGGTGGGTGAAGCCTCCGGGCGCCTTCTTGAAGGGCCCGACCAGATCGAGTCCCCAGACCGCGAAAGGCCATGTGATGGGGATCGTCTACAAGGCTTGCGCCGGAAGATGGGTCTATCGGGCAAAGAATTGGCACCCCTCGCAGATGCGGACGACTTGCTCAGCGTCGGCCACGGCGGTCGACCAGTAAAAACCTTACCGAAACGCCTTCCCCACGAGTGACCGCGGTGCGGCGTGGTGGCCGCAGATGCCACCATGGATGTCGAGCAACAGATGTTTCCCTTGGTCGGCCAGGATGCACTTCTAGAGGACTCCAGAGGGGCTCCTCTTGTAGAGGTCTTCTCCACCAGTATGGAAGATTTCGCCTGCCGAGCGAGGTCTTAGCCTCGATCGGGTTGGCGGGAGCGATCCATTCAATCAACCGGTCAATGAAGGGCTTCCTCGGCCGAGTCGCAATTAACACGCCAGAGTTCGACCTCGGACGGTTCGCTCAAGGCTCCCACCGCCACGGCCGGAGCGGTCGGCTCGAGAGTCGATCGGGCTACTTGGTTGGCGAAGTCTAGTTTTATGTAAGGCCTTAGGAGGTCGGAGATGAAGATCACGGGTGGGACCGGTCCTCTGCTGGAGGCGAGATTGGCTAAGTAATCGCCTCATCTGTAGAAGGCCGATAGCTATGGTGAAGCTTGAAACCCTTGAACCTTTCTCGAGCTTATGCACCTCCCAGTATATGCGGCCATGCGGGCGCCACGAGGTTCAAGCCTTCATGACTTGGTCGACGACGAGCTTGGAGTTGCCGTGTACGTAGAGTTAGCGGCCGAGGTCGACAAAGGATCCGGAGACCGCTGATTTAGGGCTTCAGACTTTCGGCGACATTGTTGGTGATGTCAAGAGCGCCGGATGGCGATCGAGCTTGTTCCTGAGTGGGGAAACAATGACGACTCCAGCTCCTGCTCCGCTCTTGGTGTAGGACCCGTCGAAGTACATCGCCCAAGACTTGGGTCTTGAACGGTGGCGCCGATTCGGGTCCACTCAAAGAACGGTCGGCCAAGACCAGCGATTTGATCGCCGTCCGAGGGACATATGATATGTCGAGGCCGTTGAGCTCGAGGGCCCACTTTGCTATTCTTCCGAAAGCGTCGCGGTTGTGGACGATTTCGCCGAGTGGCGAGGAGGTCACCACGGAGACGGGATGCCGATCAAAGTAATGGACCAGCTTCCTCTTCGCGATGAGCACTGCATAGAGTAATTTCTGCACCTGCGGGTACCGAGCCTTGGACTCGGAGAGTACTTCACTGATGAAGTAGACTGACCGCTGTACCTTGAGCACATGGACTTCTTCGGCTCGCTCCAGAACAAGTGCCGCGCTGACGACCTGGGTCGTGGCGGCGATGTAGAGGAGGAGCGGTTCCCTTGGTGTCGGGGCGACCAGCACCGGGGGTGAGGTCAAGAACGCCTTCAGCCGGTTGAGGGCTTCCTGTGCCTCCTAGGACCAACTGAAATGATTGGATTTCTTGAGCAGCTTGTAGAGCGGCATTCCGCCCGCCAAGGCGAGACACAAACGGCTCAAGGTCGCAAGACATCCGTCAGCTTTCGACCCTTTAGGTTGCTTTAACGGCCCATCTTCATGATCGTGGAGATCTTCTCCTGCTGGCTTCGCCGCCGCCGGAGACGATGAAGCCGAAAGCGCTTTCCTCTTGGGGACCCCGAAACACACTTCGGGTTGAGCTTTATGCGAAACCGCTTGAGGTTCGCAAAGTCTCTCCAAGTCGGAGACGAGGTCGCCGCCTTCTTAGTTTTGACGACAATGTTATCGACGACGCCATCAAATACAACCGATGGTCGCCAAACACGCTTGCATACATCGCCGTATGTAGCACCCGCGCTTTTAGACCAAATGGCATCGCATACGAACAAAATGAGTTTAACAGAGTGATGAAAGAAGTTACGAGCTGGTCGGACTTTTTCATCACTATCCGTGGTAGCCGAATAGGCATCTAGAAAGGACAGGATTCGCACCCCACAAAGGAGTCGACGACTTAGTCGATCCGAGGCAATGGAAAAGGGTCCTGGGACACACCTTGTTCAGCTCGTAGTCAACACACATTCTCCATTGCCCAGATTTCTTTTTACAAGGACAGGTTGGCTAGCCACCGGTGGCACACCTCTTTATAAACCCCGCGCCAAAAGTTTGGCGATCTCTCCCCAATGATCTTGCGCTTCCTCGTTGAACCGGGCAAGAAGCTATGACCGCCTTGAGCCAGTCGATATTCAAGGAGTGCTCGGCGATTCCCTTTGGGATGCCTCGGCATGTCGAGGGTCGGCGCGAAGACATCCCGATTGGCCCAGAGGAAGTCGACGAGCACGCTTCCTATTTGGCGGGAGCGGGTTCGACTCAGACGTCTTGGCCAGATCCTCGGGATCGACCACGACCTCCTTCGTGTCCTCGGTGAACTTGAAGGATCCTGGCCCCGACTTGCTGGAGTCGGGAGCAGACTCGGAAGTTTCCCTCCGGAGGCTTTCGAGCTCGGCGGACGCGATGAGCGTCGATGCGAGATCGCAACTGCCGTTCTCGCAGATGTAAGCGAGCTGAAAAGACGAGGCCATGGTGATCACCCCCCGTGGTCCCGGCATCTTCATCTTGAGGTAGATATAGTTGGGGACCGCCATGAACTTGGCGTAACATGGCCTCCCCATGATGGCGTGGTAGGAGCCTGGAAACCCCACGACCTCGAAGGTGAGGACCTCGGTGCGAAGTTGTCCTGCCTCAAGGTGACGGGCAGTCAATCCGCCTTGCTGTAGGCTCGGCTGCCGTGACGACGCCGTGGAAGGGCGCCTTGCTCGGTCGGAGATGCGAGCGAGGGATTCCCTTGGTGTCAAGAGTCTCAACATACAAGATGTTGAGGCTGCTGCCACCATCCATGAGCACCTTGGACAGGCGCCAGGGCCCCACGACGGGGGCAACGACCAGTGGATATCTCCCTGGTTGCGAGACGTGGTCGGGTGGTCGGTCCGATCAAAGGTGATCGGGGACTCACCACCGGCGGTACTTTGGGTACGGCGGGTCGCCAGATGGACCTCTTGAAGGCGAGCTTGAGCCGCCGCTTGTTGGCGAGCACGCCGCCCATCGAATCATGAGGCAGCCGCCGGGTTCGTAACTCGCTGCTCGCTTCTTTTCCCAAAGATCCGTGCCGGGTCCTTATTCTTCACCCGCCTGGGAGCCACGGGGCCCCAGAGAGGAGGTGCTTCAGGACTTCGCAGTCCTGAAACTTGTGCCTGACGGGGTACCTGTGGTTCGGACACAGGCTATCCATTAGCTTCTCAAAGTGGTCGGGCGCCGCCGCCGCTGCTAGCAGTATGGCCGGCGGCCGCGACCGTGGCCTCGCGGCCTTGCTTCCTTCCGCCCGCTTGCTCCTGAGCGGTTGGAGGGGCACCGGCCAGCCACTGGCTCGCTGGCCTTCCCTTGTCGAAGATGGCCCCCACACCTCTTCGCCAGAGGCGTACAGGCGGCGTCGAGGAGCTCCTTGGTGGTCCCGGCTTGGCGCACTTACCAGGACCAAAGCTTTGGAGGTGGTGCCATAGATGAATGCCTGGACGATGTCGGGCGCTGCAGATGTCGGGGAGCCTATTGCATCGCTGGGAGAATCACCGATGTAGTCCCGAGAGATTTTCCTAGTCAGCCGCCATGCCTTTCAGTCTCAGAGTTCCTGTGGCATTTGTAAGTGCCCTGAAATTATCGACGAAGAGATTCTTCAGTCACCCCGCCTCGATGGTGTTTAGGGCGTATTGAGCCAGCTCGAGCCGAGTCCGAAGGTAGATGGGGAGGTATCGGATGATGAAGAGGTCATCCAGAGTCTCCCGCCCGACAGCGAAGCCGCAGATCTTTCTAGCCGACACCGGGTTTGTCGCCTGTACTTGGCTATGTTGACCGGCGTTCTTGAATCCGGCGGAAGTCCGCGGGCGGATCCTTGACCAAACGCCGCGGGCTCGGGCCATCGGGCTCGGCCGCGGTCATCGCGGGCGGCCGGGGTCTATCGCTTTTCTCCGCCGATGGTGCCACGACATCGCGTTGTCGCCAGCGCCGGCACACTGGTGCGCGAGGTTCGGGTCATTATGTTATGCACCGCCTTTGCCGAGTCCACCGATGCCGAAAGGGCCGATATGGTTTCGGCGGCTTGAGGAAGCACCCAAGTGGTGGGTGCCGAGTTTTGCATGTGCCGTGACAAGAAGACGCTTCCACCACCGGAGGTTCTGGTATGTGGCCTTGGCCGCCGGGTCTTCTGGCTCGGGGATGCCGCGGAGGAGCACTGCCGCTGCGGCGACATTTTGGCTGGCGTGGGGAAGAATGGAAGACCGTAAGACCCCTGGCCGGGCTTGATGTCGAACTCGGCGCGGCGCAGGCGCACACGACGCCAGATGCGCGGAGGGGGGGCGAAGCTAGCCCTCGCCTCCAGTCGGCTCGGCTTTGTCTAGCTCGCTTTTGAGTTTCCAACCGCCGCAGACCGCCGCTAGAGTTCAGCGGGCGAGCCTCGAGGCGCCAACAGTTCGTGGCGGGTATTCCGCCTCACGCTTTGGTGTGCCGAGAGTGATTCCCGTGGCCGACGGGTAGCAAATGACGGGCCACACCCGCCATGTTGCACTCGCGAGAGTACAACTCATCTGCAGTGTGCTCCGTGTCGGAGTTGGAGTCATGGCTGGAGGAAACCTCCAGCAAATCATGGACAGAAGTCGGTGCATAGCCGACCATCGCCACGAGCCGCGAGCCTGCGGGGGGTGATGTCGCTGCCCGCACAAGCCCGCGTGCACGGTCGTCAGAGGTGGCGCAGCGCTTGACAGGCTCCGGCGTCGGGGTCCGCATGGGGGCCTCGAGCCGGAGGTTGCCGAGGACGTCGACGACAGAGTCCAGGCTCCTAGAGGAGGCCTGGTTCTGAGAGGTGGTGGGGACGAGCATGAGCTCTCCTGCCGGGGTGGCGACGAAGTCGAGGGTGCCGAAGCGGATCTGGCCCCTCAACGCGGACGCGCCGACGTGGGTGATGAAAGCCATCAAGGGAGCAAATGGGAATCCGGAGATGATGATGACGCGCGAGGCCCCTACCTGGCGCGCCAACTGTCGGTGTTTGGTACAACTGGCAAGTAAATTTGTAAGTCAAGGGGCCGCACATTCCCGCTCCTAGAATGGTTAGACTTAGGGAGTCCAAGATGTATACTGGTTCGGGCTAAACGTCCCTACTTCCAGTTCGTGTGGTGGTCCTTTATTGCTCAAGTGCAGAGGACTACACAGGGTTACAAGCGAGGGCTAAGGACCGGCCTAGAGCGCCTCGTCCGAGTGAGGGGGTGCGAGCTGTGTGCTCATGTGCGAATGGATGCTAGAGTGAGTGCAGGGGATGGATTTGCTAAAACTAGTACTGATGTGGATGATCGGGTTTCGGATGCCCTTCCCTAAGTGTCATGCCTCCCTTTATATAGACGGAAGGGGCAGGTTACACAGTAGTCTGGAGAGAGAAAAGGATGGGGTGTCCTATGTCTTGGAGTCTCTGCTCGGTCCCGTGACCGATGAGATTCTCGCTCATCCCATGCCTGGGTTGGTAGACACAACAAGCGGCGCCTGCTGGGAAGGCGCGACTCGCCTCTCAGGCGCTTGTCGTGCCGACGCCAAGTACGCCTCGCTTCGGTGTTGCCTCGAGGGAGCGTGTTCTCCACCGTATGACGGGTGAAGGGATCGGCGTTGACTTGGCGGTCTTTGACCGCTTGAAGGAGCCACCGCCAAAGACACCGATGTGTCCGTAAGGTGGTTAACTCGAGGCCGATCGATGACAGCTTTTGACTACCGGCGAGGTCGCTGGGTCGGAGTTTGTTACGTCCGACCTCGACCAGGGCTAGGTCGATCGTCAAGGGGCGCCCGACCGAGGCTAGGGCCTGACAGCCCTAAGTGGGCTTCGATCGGTGTCGAGGATGCTTCGTGACCCGATGAGGCCTTTGGCCAGAGCTGGGCCTAAGATGGCCCATTTGGAGTTCCGGCCTACTGGGGGTACCCCGGGTATGAGTATTCGTCACAAGGGTGAGCACAAAATGTACTCCGCAAGTCTTGGGAACATAATGCATGATAACTATATGCATGGCTGAACAATTGAAGGCATAATATGGTTCATTTGGCGTAAAGCAGAATTTAACTTTAAATACCAATAGTAATTTCACAAAGCATCATTTAACAAAATGTAAGTAAATAATAATTGAACTTGATGTAACAACTACACAGGTTCCAACCACCTGACTAGCTCCAACCGCCAAACCAAAACCCGAGAGTTCCATCCACTCGCGGATTCCCAAATCATCGTTTTCATTTAAAACAAAACCATAAGATCTACAATGTGCTAGCGTACCATGCTTGCCCTTGACCGTGGGCACGGCTACTTAAGTAGTTTTAACTCTGCAGAGTGTGTACAACTTTACCCACAAGATATGATCGACTCTTGTCGCCATGCAATTAACACACTTCCCTTGGTGTGTCGGTAGAGAGATCATGACAAGGCCTTTACAATGCACAACCCCGCTACTAACTTCGCCCGCTAAGGTTTCATCGCTGTTAGGGTTCTAGCCACCCACTACAGAAGCCCCCTCTTGCGCCTTGCGAGTGTCTACCCGGCACCCACATTCAACCAAATGGCGAAGCCAATAACGAGATGCACAAATTAATTAGCCAGGTCGTACCCATATAGACTTGTGGTTGTACGGTAGTGCTTGGTCCAAGGTAACACATGCTTCGGTCCTTAATTGACTAGGGCAGAACAATCACTTTACAAGATCTCATGCATTCAGCACCCACCAAACATCCATCCGCCCTGGTCTAAGCCATTTTCACTTTATTTCAATTAAATAATAGCAGTAATACCAATTGCCACAACTCAACAAATAAATTTAAACAATGTTTGCAAAGTTTTCCATAATGGCATTGTGCCGAAACATTTAAGCTAGACTAAGCAGTTCTACCATCCCATGCTACACTATTGGTTATCACCAGATAAAGTAGCTAGTATCATCTAGGGTGACAAAGGTTGTCATGGTTAAAGTCAATGAGGGTATAACAAGCTGGTATTTAACTAAACCTTAACACCACAATCAAAGTACATTGCGTAAAAGTAAGCATGCATAATTTAAAACAGCATAATGTTTTCATAAAATTTGGGATCAACATGTTCAAGGAAGACTTGCCTTCAATGCTCCTTACTGGTTCTACCTCTGCCTGATGATTCACCTGCGTTTCGACTGCGTCGTCTACATGTAAAACGAGAACAAATAAATAAAACAAATTCAAACAAAATTCAAAAATTGAAAAGAATGGTACTGTAAGATAGAACATGAATTTAGAAATTTGAATCATTGGAATCGGAGCTCGAACGGAGGAGAACGGGCCTCTGGAAGTTTCTCGGGAGAGAAAATCAGAAAAATTCAGAAAGGATTGTGAGACCCCAGATTTACCATTCGGAATCTCTTGTGTATTTCTCAGCATTAGTCCCTGCATCGGCTTGTTAGTACACACAAGGAAGCAAAGGATAATCATAACTTAATAATATATTGAACGGTAATAATCAAGCATCAATTTTATGGCCACTTATTACAACTGCAGGTTACAAGACCTGAAGCACACAATAAAACAAAACAGTGGAAGCAAAAGAAACAAGTGAGCCACAAGCTCCACAGGCAGATGATGGAGAAAAACGCGCCTAGTTAACAGGACTGCCGTCCTCGAAGACCTCTTCAAAGAACTCATCACTAGGCTTAGCATCTTGGAAGACTTCTGAAGATTCGATTGGTAGCAAATGAGTACAAAAGTACTCAGCAAGTCTAGTAATTATGCATGATGAAGGGCTTGCCAAAGGTGGCTTAGTATGGTTCATTTTGTACAAAGCAAATTTTATTAAACATTACATGTAATAATTTTTGTAAAGCAGTTTTGTCAATTATTTGTAACATTTGAATTTATGTATATTTCTAGTGAAGGTTCTATCCACCAATCACTAGCTAACAGGCTCTAACCGCTACAATTTAAAATGATCAGGGTTCCATCCACCCCATGGCTCCAACCGCCAAAGGCACACCCGAAAGTTCCATCCACTCTCGGATTCCCAAAACTCATTTTTAAAAAGAAAACATAAGACTACCAATGTGAAAGCATCCTTCGCCGCCTTTGACCGTAGGCACGGCTATTCGAATAGTTTGTTTATACTCTGTAGAGATTGTACACTTTACCCACAAGACATGATCGACTTTTGATGCCATGCAATAAACACTTCCTTTGGTATGTCGGTAGAGAGATCATGACAAGGCCTTTACAATGTATACATCTAACCCGACCTACCCGCTGAGGTTTCACCACTGTTAAGGTTCCATCCACCCAGTACAGAAGCCCCCTCTTGCGCCGTGTGGAAAAATATGACTTGTCTCCATTCGGCACCCTCATTCCACCATCTGATGTGTCTAAGTTAGGTTTCTACAAATTATTCAGCCAGGTCGTGCCCACTTTGATATGTGGTTGTACTGTTGTGCTTAGTTTGGACAATCACAAGCGTCAGTGTAACATCCTAATTTTTGACATTTTAATTATTTAATATTATTTTATTGCAATTTATGATTTTTGTGAAATTTCTGGATTTAATTGGATTTTATGAGATTTATTGGAATTATTTCAAATTAAATATATTCCTTTTGATAAGAAGTAATTATAAAAAGAAAAGTTTAAAATAAAGTTTTGCCAAAAATATTTTATTAAAGTCCGTAATGTCTCAAAGTATTTTTCGATTTTTCTTCAATTTTTCTCGATATTTTTATTGCCTTAAATAAATCAAATGAATTTCTGATTATTTTAAATGGAAAACCCTATGAACAAGAATTCGAGTCGGCCCATTATCGCGCGGATCGACCGTGAAATGGGAGGGGTAACGTGCGCCATCGGATTGCCATCCAACGGACGATAACAGGCCATGTCATTTAAAGAACCCTAATCACTGCGAGCCATTAGATTTTCATCGGATGGTTCTTATCAAAACATACCGATTTGGAAAGCCGATTATATCCGGACCGTCGGATTAAGATCGTGCGGTTGGGGGGTCTCGTGTCTGATTCGAATTTGTCGCCGCCGCCGTAATAGTTCCGGACTCCGCCGCCGCTAAGCTTTCCGAGTTTTGAGCGCTGCCGCTGGGTATTTAAGGTCCGGGGTACTTCTCCGAGGATCCCCACAAGTCGCCGCGTCCTTTCGCTGTTGCATCATCGCTGGAGAGTTAGCCGCGAAGGTTTTCGAGCTCGCCGGAGTTTCCTGAGGAGGTTTCGCCGTGTTTCGTCGTCACCGGTGACTCTTCTGCCAAGCCGAAGTCGGATCCGAGTTCCTTGCATTGCACCGCATCGAATTCACCAACTCTTCATCGCCGGAGCACACTGTAACGTCGTCGGGTGGGTCGTCGTCCCCAGCGCCGGTGAGACCAAGCCGCCGCCAGCCATTGCTAAGTTCGAACATCCTCAACCGTTGGATCATCATCGCACACCCGGGATTCGCCCACGTTGTTTCGGCGCACAAGAAAGTACTTGCAAGTATTTCACCGCTCGATTCGGATCGTGGTCGGGATCAAGCCACGTCGCGTGGAGAATAGTAAAACAACTCGGTTAACCGTGGTCACCTGATCTAGATCGGGCGGCTATTGTTTTGCCACGCAGTAGATTAGTCGGAAAACGTTGGATTGATTTTAGACGGCTTAGATCGTGCCACACGCTTGGTCGTGACAAACACTAGCAGCTATGCCGACGCCAACCGACGTCATAAATTCGGATTTTTCTTTATAAAAATAATTCTCTTAAATCTAGAAATTCAATTTAATTTATTTTTCAAAATTCTAAATGCTATAACTTTTGCATACGAACTCCGATTGAGGTGATTCAAATTCCTAAAAATTTGCAAAATTGAGATATATCTAATGGTGATTTTTATTTGAATTTTTGAGTTTATTTTTTCTTTGGTTTTGGTGTTTATTTGCTATTTCTTCTCGATTCGCGTAGACGTCGAATTGTGCGAGGCTTCGGAGGAGGAATTTGCAACTCAAGAACAACCCTTAGACCAAGACCAGGAGCTTAAGCAAGGCAAGTTGTGCTTTGATCATGTTGCACCCATAGCTAGATTAGTTGCTATTTTGATTTACTTTATTGCATGATATTTTATGTGTATAAATGATTTCAACTTAAATTTGGGATTAGCTAATGTAGCCTTTGAATTATACCCTACCTTGTCATTTGTATGCCATGATCTATTGTCACCCTAGGTTGGTTCACTATAGTTGGTTAGTAATGAAACCACATGGGATGGTTAGATCGGATTAGATTGCTTAGCCATGCCACGTCATCACATGTACTTGAATCTTTGATAAATAATCTTGACTAATGGAATATGGAACAATTGTTATGAATTTGTGTGTCATGTGTGGTCACATGATGAGATTGAATTGTGGTGGCAATGGATGTCACGTTAACGATATTGAATTGTTGATGGCACGTGATGCTTGGTAATCAACTGTGGTTATGATTTTAGATCGAGCAAGTGGCAAGGGCAAGATGTTGTGGTGGGCCCGATGGGCGAGGGTATATGTATGTCTTGCTTTGATCAACCCTAAGGACACCTTTATGTAGCCTTTGACTCGAAGTCAATCATGCAACCACATGTTCTATATGGGGCAACTTAGCCGACTAATTTGCAAAGTCTTAGCTTGAGTACTATCGTGGTGGTGTGAATCCGGGTGTACGGAGAAAACTCACATGGCGCAAGAGGGGGGCCCTGTTGTGGTGGTTTTAGCCCATCAGTGTTGAAACCTCAGCGAGTAGTACTGGGTTAAGATGATGCATTGTAAAGGCTTTGTCATGATTCTCTGCCGGCACACCAAAGGAAGTGTGCTAATAGCTTGGCAACAAAGAGATTATCATGTCGTGTGGGTAAAGTGCATAACCTCTCGCAGAGTGTACAAACTATTCGAGTAGCCGTGTTTCACTAGATTGAGCAATGCTCGGGATTACACCAAGGGTTTAGACTTTTGCGAAATAAAACTTGGGATGGATGGCAAGTTGCCATGAAAGGTTGAATCTTGACTTAGGATGAGAAAACTTGGTTTACTTGAGAAATGCTGAATCTATCTATTATTGTTATTTGTTTTACCGTCTTTTCAATCTATATAATGTACTTGTTCATAAATGCCGCCATCGCAATCGAACCTCTTAGCCTTCCTTTGGAATAAGCCTTGCATATAGTTATGATAGAATTGCATTCTCGGCACAACTTGTTGAGTGCTTTATGTACTCACCCTTGCCTACAACATCATCGCTCGGTCAAGAAGGTGTACCATGAAGAGACTTAATGTTTAGGTGCGAGCCTTGTCAATTGCCCGTGGTATACCGAGGGGTTATCTACGCCTTCATTTCGCCGCAGCTCAATTTGTTGTTCAAATTTTGTGAGGCATTGTTAAGTAAGTTGACCATAAGGTCATTCAACTAGTAATATTTAGTATGTTATGTCTTTTATCTTATTTCCGCTATGTATGATTGTGATATTCACTAATGTTGAGCCTGTGTGTTTAGCGTGATCCTCGACTAGTGCAAGATACACAGAGGGTCCTGATTTGCATATTCGGTCCCGACAAAGGTGGTATCGAGCCATACCGACTGTAGGTCTTGCCCCTAGATAGTTGGTCGCCTCTATAGGTCCTTCAAAATTATTTTCTAAAGTAAAAGACCTAACCCGAAAGTATAATGTGTTCTTGACTTATCTCATTCTTCTATTTCTGCCCTTACCAAAATTCTTTCTTTTCCCTTGCTGAAATTTCTTTCCTTACCTTTTGCTGAATTGAGTTAAAATCTTACCCGAGTTATCTAAGTAGAAAACGATATACCACACTTTAGGAGACAAAGATCAAGTGCTCGCTACCGTAATGATCATGACGGAAGGAATCATCAAGCTCATGGAGGAGCGGATCAATGAAGTGTATTCAGAGTTAGAAGACTCAGTGCTTCAAGTAGCCAGTTGGGACTCGTGTGTGGGAGTCACGTTTCCTAAGATAGGAGTGTCGCCCATGTCGACGGTAGTTTTGTGTGTACAGGTTGAATTGGTTCTTCTTGATTGTTGAGTGCGCAGTATGTGTTGCAAAGCTTTTAGGCTTATATGAGCAACCATACCAAGTTATTAATATTGATTGCTTAAGTTGTTGGGTTAAACCTATCTCCCCTGTGTTAGGATTCTTGCTTCTTACCTATGCTATTTCCCTCTTTCCTAACCCCCTTCGAGGTAATCAAGCGGATGGTTCAGATTAGTGATAGCAATGGAGCTAGTGGAAGTGAAAATCAACTCAATAGAAATTCCAAGGATGGATTAGTTTTTCAACCGTCACTACCGATAGATATGCAAGGTTTCAAAGAGTTTTTGGCCGCTCAGACCTAGTTGATGCAAGCAATGATGAATCAAACATAGAATAGGACTAATCAAGCTAATGTCAGCAAAGCATCTCGAATTGTTATTAGTGATCCCTGTATTGACTCAAGGTTATTAGAATTCATAAAGACTCGTCCACCAACGTTTTAAGGGAATGTTTCACCTTTAGAAGCCGAGGATTGGCTCAAGATTATTGAGAGGAACGCTACCCCGCAGTTTGTTCTAGAGCTAAACATTGTTGTAAGAAGTACTGTCAACCAAACAATTTAGAAGATCGTGCGTGCATTCGCTGTGGAGAAATAAAAACGCACCCTCCTAAACCTGTTGACCTTGATCAAGAAACCAGTAATTGGCCATCACCCGCAGTAGGTCCCTTGTATGGTGAAGAAGATCGTTTCGCTAGGGAATGTGTTGCGAATCAGGAAGTAATCACAAGAAGAGTGGCATTGAGTGCTACCACTATCACAGAAAAGGCCATTACGCTAACCGATGTCCACAGAGAGAACACATAATTCCTATAGCCATGGATATACCGGAAGTTACCTCAGTCCAGTACATAACGCCAAGAGTGAGGGGTGAAATTGCGAGAGAAATTTGCCTAGAGAACCAATTGAAGAAAATGCGTCTAGGTAAAAGATACTGTTCTAATCAACGAATGCTCAAGAAAGAAAGTTCACCCTAGACTCTGCTATATTTTCCACAAATCTGAGCATATTGCCAACAAATGCCCCCAAAGGAAAGCAATCGCGATGGTTCAAGTCAATTACAACTCCGTCCCTGCCAAAACCCCAACGCCAATGCTAAGTCAAGGAAGTCAGGAGCCATGATTTTAGTTAGCGCAATGTCGTAACCCCATTTGTGAAGTAAGGAGATTAGTGATGAATTCTATGTAAAGGTTTTTTGTCGGGAGAAATAAAAGGTAAATGTTGATACATTGGTATACTGAGTATTGGGATGAGAGGCAATAATGTAAAATGATGAGTTAGATGTTTCTCTAAGAGTATTCCCGTGTTTTTGGTTCATCTGGAATTGATACATATGCAATGGTGGCTAATTTAGTGGTACCTAGCCTGAGCTCGTTAGCCAAAGGATTTGTCATTGTCAGTAAGTGCTCAGCTGTGCTAGATTTAACTAGGACGTTGAGAGTTCCATGCTTATTGAGAGAGTAGAGTGTCAAGTAAATTATATTGCGATTGGATACTTAGACCTTTGACATTAATCTTGAAATTAGTGAGATGCTCAACCGTAAGGCTATTTTGGTGAAGAGTATATCGATTTAAAACCCTGAATGTGGAAAAAGGGGTTTCAAGTGACGATACGTGTTAGCCAAATTGATGGATAATAATGTGGAATTTGCCAATTAGAAGATGCGCCAGTTGTTAGAAAATACCTTGATATATTTTCCAAGAAATTGCCTGGTATGCCATCATGTTGAGAGATCGAATTCACAAGCGAATTAGTACTTGGTACAACACCAATAGCGAATAGACCATGTCAAATGTCTACTAAGTAATTAGTGGAAAATGGAAAAGCATATCGAAGAGTTACTAGTAAGAGTACTAAGAAGACCTAGTACGTACTATGGGAGCTCTTGTTTATCAAAAGGAAAATGGAAGATCGGAGAGAGCATCAATCATGCTCTAAATAAAGAAAAGATCGAAAACAAATATCCAATATCGGGATCGACAACGTGTTGGACAGCTTGAGAAAAGAGTAGAATATCTCTAGGATAAAACTTCGCTTAGGCTATCATCAATTGAGGAGTCATGTGAAGGATGTTTTAGGATTGGCGTTTCTACGCGATATGGACAGTATAAGATTGGCTATATCCCCTGGATTGACCAATGCCCTGCATACCTCAGGAATATGATGACTAAGGTGTTTATGGATAAATTCATGGTTGCTATATAGATGACATTATAGTATACTCTAAGACAAGAGGAACACATGAGGAGCCTTGAGAGGAGTTCTTGCGAAAGCAGCAGTCATGCGCTAAGATCAACAAGTGTGACTCTGGAAGAAAAAGGTGGAATCTCATTAGCCACGCAAAGGCTGCTAAAGGAGTTACTGTTGAACCAGGCAAGGTTACATCGGAAGCAACCAAAGTTCGTTACTTCGATTCGAAGCTCTGGAAATGGCAAGATTGTTGCATATACGGTGAGGCAATTGAGACAGCATGAGGAGAAGTATCCTACGTATGACTTGGAGTTAGCTGTCGTAGTGTGTGATAAAAAAATGGTGCCACTATCTCGTTGGAAATAGATGTAAACCATAAGAGTCCAAACTATACACTTACTCAGTCAGACCTTAATTGGGAATGAAGAAAATGGCTGGAAATAAACAAAGACTCTAGTGTCAGAATTCATGGGCATTCTAGTAAGACCAATGTGGTAGTCGACGTTGAGTTATGAGGTCAGAAAAGTAATATATTGATAATAAGCAGCTAACTGTGGTTATACAAAGGATTCAAGAGGCTGAAATTGGAGGTCGCTCGATAAAGTTTCATAGTTGCTTTGATAAAAAAAAACCAATATTAGAAGATTAGATCACAAAAAGATGAAGGATGATGAAGTACAAAATCAAGTCAAAGAAAAAAGAATACTTAGCCCAGAAACAAAATTTTGAGTGATTAGGATATCATAAGGAGTTAAGGTCGAACCGGTATGCCGGATAGGAAGATCTTAAGTAGATGATACTTAAGGAAGTGTCGGGACCCAAATATGCAAATCCGGACTCTCTGTGTATACTGCACTAGTCCAGGATCACGCTAGTGCACACAGGCTCAACATTAGTGAATATCATAATCATACACAACGTAAATAAGACAAAGACATAATATATTAAATATTAGCAGTTGTATGACCTTATGGTCAACTTACTTAGCAATGTCTCACAAGGCTGAACAACAAATTGAATCTGCAGCTGAATGAAGACGAGATAACCCTCAAGATACCACAGTAACCGACAAGGCTCAGACCCTAAACATTCGCCCTTCATGGTACTCCTTCTTTAGCACCGATGATTTTTGTAGGCAAGGGTGAGTACACCAACACATACTCAACAAGTTGTGCACAGAATGCAATTCTATCATAGCTATATGCAAGTCTTATTCCAAAGGAATGGCTAAGGTTTACTTGCAACTAAGCAACATTTGTAAACATGTACAATACATAGATTGAAAAGATAGTAAAACAAATAGTAACAAGTAAATAGATTCCATTGTTTGCAAATCAACCCAAGTCTCAACCTAAATCAAATTCCATTATCCACATGGCATCCTGCCATCCCATAACAGTTGACAAATTTTAATTAACTACCCCTTGACTGTAATTCCCGAGCATTGCTCAATACCGTGAGCACGGCTATCCGAATAGATTGTACACTCGCAGAGGTTATGCACTCTACCCACATGATACAACCATGCACCACACAAAGTAACGATCGTGAACGGCCTTTACAATGCATCCTCTTAACCCAAGGCTACCCGCTAAGGTTTCAACATCAAGGGCTACACCACCACAACAGGCCCCCTCTTGCGCCATGTGAGTTTCTCAGACACCCTGACTCACACCACCAAGATAGCACTTAAGTTAAGCATTTGCAAATTAGTCACCAAGTCATTCCCATCCGTGACATGTGGTTGCAAGTTAGACTCAGTCAAAGGCTCGCAAGGTTAAGTCCTTAGGATTGATTAAAGCAAGACTTACATATACCCTTTCTCGCCCATCGTGCCCACCCCGCACCCTTGCCCCTTCCACTTGCTTTAATCTAAAGTGATTACCTCCTGGTTGGTTACCAAGCATCACATGCTCACAAATCAATATCGCTGTGTGACCTCCCGCCACTACAACTCAATCTCTTCGCATCCACACATGATACACAAATTAACATCATTGTTCCATATTCCATTAGTCAAGATTATTAACCATTAATTCATGAACATGTGATGACGAGCATGGCTAAGCGCTTCTATTCCGATCTATCCATCCATGTTGATTTTCTATTAACCAACTATAATTAACCAACCTAGGGTGACAAGTGGATCATGGCATATAATTTAACAAGGTAGGGTGTAATTCAAGAGGGTATAATATCTAAATCCCAATTTAGGTCAAATCATTTGTACTCATGAAATAACAAGTAATAAAGTAAACCAAAATAGCATGCGTCTAATTTATGGGTGCAACATGATCAAAGCACAACTTGCCTTCGTTAAGCTCCTATTCCCGGTCTGAAATAATTCTCGAGCCGAGAAATCCCCTTCCAAGCCTCGCACAATTCAACGCTCACGCTAATCGAGAGAGAAAAGCAAATAAAAACCAAAACCAAATAGCAAACAAATTCAAAAATTCAAATAAAAGCCACCATTAGAAAGATCTCATTTTTACAAACTTTTAGGAATTTGAATCACCTAAATCGAGTTCAGATAACGAAAGTTATGAGATTTTGAAGTTTGAAAATCCTCGAAAATACCCTCAAAATAGAAATTCCGAATTTAGCTAATTATTTCTATATGGAAAAATCCGATTTTCCGACGCCGCCTAGACACGCAATGCCAACGTGATGCCAACGCGCGCCACCTCAGCAATGCGATCTACGGGCAACACGGTCAACGGGCATCAACTCAACCTTAACCGGCGACGTGGCGAGATCTTGGCGCTCCATTGGCGATCGGACGGCTGATAACTTTCCCGAGCGGTGATGGTTGTGCGGTGGCGTAATCCTTCTGGCGCTGAAGAAGATGACCTTGGCGACGGCGTTCCGGCGCTCCCCGGCGAAGAAGAGACAGCTGCTCGGATGTGGCGTGACTCTACGAAGTTCGAGATGGCTTCAAATCGGCGAAGAGATACCGACGGTGATTTAAACCGCGACGCAAACCTTCGGGACTCGGCGAAGCCATGCGCTGCGCACTTACCGTTTCTCAATGATGGCGCGAGAGGAAACAATGCGGCGAGGTGAGGCGAGTCTTGGAGGGCTCGACCTCCTTTATACCCCATGGACGCGTAAGGATGGAAGGAAGACGGCGCAGCTCGGCCGGATACTGGCGGCCGGATTCCTAAATCGAGACGATGACCACGGTCCGCTTGATCAAAATCCAATGGTCGAAGGCTTAGGGTTTCCTATTTGGTTTTGGCGCGATGAAGGCCGTTGGATCAAGATCCAACGGTCGCCCTTGATCCCTTAAAATCCGATCGGTCAGCACAGTAATCGGGCCGGGCCCATTACTGTTCATTCCATATTTTTCCCGAATTTCCTTTTTAAAATAATTCGATTAAATGTTTTTATTTATTTAAGGCTATAAAAATACTCTAAAAATTCCCAGAAAATTCTCAAAAATATTTTAAGCTATTCTGGATTTAAATAAAATATTTTCACAAAAACTTTATTTTGCAAATATATTTTATAATTATTTCTTGACAAAAGATAATGTAAACTAATTCAAAATAATTCAAATAAATCTCGAAAATCCAATAAAATCCGAAAAACATAAAAATCATAAATGGCAATAAAATAATATTTAATAATTGAAAAGCTGAAATTTTGGGATGTTACAGAAGCCCATGATTCTAAGTAATCGATTCATCTAGAAAGTGCCGTAATATATTACTGCCTAAAGGAAAAGTTTTGATAGCCTAAGGAGAAGCGCGGTTATTGGATATGATACTGGCGTGATGAGTGTCGAGAATAATGGTAATGCAATAGAGACCTAAAAGTTCGTTGCACTCATTATAGATCCCTAAGTGGAAATGGGAGGCAAATCATTAAAAGGATCCCTAGTATGAACTAACCATAATAGATATGAATTGAAGGAATCATCATTGATTGATTGACCCAAGTTGCTCACTTCGTTCCAGTAAAAGACGATCTATTTAGGAGACCGATTAGCAAAGCTGTACATATCAAGGATTATGTGTTTGCATGGTATGCCCAAGAAGATTGGGACAGATCGAGACAGATAGTCAAACATAAATAGTTAATCAGATTCCGGAAGATATCTTGAGAACTTGTGCGTTAGCTTACGCCATGTTTTGGGATAAACGCTTGTCATATGCAGAGCTCAGTTATAACCATAACTACTAGGTTAGTTGCAGATGTCACCATTTAAAGCCTTATAGGGTCGTGCCTATCATACCCCGTTGAATTAGAGAGAAATGGGAGAATGTTCAGTATTGGGCCTGAGATTATGGGAGGTGCGGGCGGCTGCTAGGCATGGGGAGGCGACGGCCGGGCTCGGCACGGGCGGCGGGTCGGGGCCGGCGAGGCGCGGGCGGCGCGGAGGAGGGCAGGCGCTCATGTCGACGGCACAAGCAGAACAAGCAACGACGAGATGAGACCAGCGACGCCCAAAAACGAGCCGATGGCTCGACGACCAAATTTACCCGAAAAAGTGAAATTTCTCAAAATAGAAAGGAGCACGGGATAGCTAGCATCAAGGGGAGTCTATGGGTGCAAGGAATTAAATTGACGATGAACAAACTCGAAATTCGGGGTCAAACTGCAACGAAAATCAAATCCGATTGGATGGTTGTGATCACGGAAGCAAGGGGCACAAAGTGACGTGGTTGGTCTACCTAAAAACTCATCGGAGCAAAAGATGACTCGTCGGTGTCTTTGGAAAACGGTGGGCGTTGGTTTTCTCGAATTTTGGAAAGGGAAACAACACTGAATCAACGGGGCAAGGTGAGCACGGGATAAAGGATGTCGATACACAAATTTTAAGTACCCGCACGTCCAGTGAGGTGAAGAAATGTCCGTGATAATGACTGAGCAATAAATTGTCATTAGCGCTTAATTGCGGCCGTTTCGCTCGGATTAATGATGCGTAACGGCAGGGCATTTGTTCTCCATTACGACGCAGTCACGATGCTTTAGATCTCACTTAATTTGGTGCAATATATTGAGAGATATAAGGATTTGAAGATTTTGCTTGTAAAGAGTTGAAGCTTTGAACAGGTGCTGGATGTTTGGGGAAGATGAACAGTACCGATTCTAGAGCGCGCGAGATAAAATAGATAACAAGATCTAAAAATACCAGGAAAGATTCTAAAAATCCTAAAGAATAAAATGGAACCCAATAAAATTGGTTTCGCTGATTTTGGATGAATTTTGGAATTTAGATAATTTCGGTATGAATATAATGGATTTGATGAAAGTGCGCGAGAGATAAAATACTAGAGAGATTCTATAAATCTTGGAAAAATTCCCAAAATCATTATAGAATATTTGAAACCTAATGCAATGGGTTTAGAGATTTTTAGAGCATTTTGGAACTCGGGCAAAATTTTGAATAAGGACCGGAATTTGAAATTTTAACTTTATGACAAAGGAAGGATTGAACTCCAATTTCAGAAGGATTTGGATGCCAGGTTAATTAGAAAATCGAGGAAAATCCAAATTTTGAATTAATTAATTTTAAAATAACTTTTTAGAACAACTGAAAATCTGGGATGTTACAAGGGTGACACGTGGCAGAAGCTGATTGGTTGCAATTTCAGAATTTTAGGAAAATCAGAAAAGTGGAAAATAAATGCGGCTGACACATGGGGCCCGTGCGACAGGGACACGACTCATGGTGGACTCGGGTCATCGAGATGAAATTGGGTGACGCGGTAGACCGGCTGAGGTGGCATGCCACGTGGGCTGCTAGGGTTGACATGGCGATGACGCACCGCCACGCGGCCGACGGCTACGCAGGCGGGGGCTACGCCGGCGGCATCCATCGGCGGCGCCGATCGGGGCCGAGGACCAACGGCGACGCAACGCGATCCGAAGCATGCACCGCAGATCGGACGGCCACGGCTTGGCGAAGGAGGGCGACGGCGGGGCAATGGCGCAATTTCGCCGGTCGCGAGGAAGAAGACCTGGCAATCGGCGGAGATGGACTGGATCGGGCTTGACTCGGCACGGATCGGAAAGAGGATGACACGGCGAACTCGGAGATGTAACCCATCACGACGGAGACTCACCGACGGCGGAGATATACGCGGCAGAAGGTCTCGGGCACGGCGACGAACTTCGGCGAGCACGTGGGAGCAAACGGCGGCGGCTCGGGCTACGGCGAAGAGGGCAACGGGTGCGGCACGGAAAGGGGAACACTGCACGGGGCATGGCGGCGGCTTTTATAGCCTCGGGAGGCGGGAAATACGTGGAGACCGAGGTTGGCTGCGGCGGCTAGGGTTTTCGGGTGGTGGCGCAACGTGGGGCGATGTGGCTCCATCGGATCCGTTCGCAGGGCGACAATCGGACGGACTTCAACACACGGCGATGCGGGTAAACTTCGTCCGTTGGATCAAAATCCAATGCTCGGGCGCTAGGGTTTCGGCGACAATAACAAAGGAGCTGGCTCACAAGAAAGCGAATAGGAATGGGCCACAGGGAATATGGCCCACGTGGGAGAGAGGGAAGCAGGCTGGGCTGGAGGAATGGGCCGGTGGAATAGGAACGGGCCGGGGAAAGAATTCAGCCCACACAGAGGGAAGAGAAAAGAAAAGGCTTTCCGATTTTAGAAAAAATCTACAAATCTGAATAAGAGCAAATAAATTCAAATAAATAGCAAATAAATTCAGAAAAATCCCCAAAAATACAGAAAAATTCCATGAAGCACAAGGAACCCAACAATAACTAAAAAATTTTATTTTGATGGATAAATTAGTCAAATTAAACCCTTTTGTTTTTGGAAAATTCAAATTAAGCTTTATTAATTCGAGGAAAATGCAAATGGTTCATTTTGAAATTCGCACACTCAGAAACTCAAATTTTGGAATGTTATAGAAATAGGAACAGGCTGGTCGAAGAATGGTCTGAGAGGATTTTTTTAAAAAAAATATATATATTTTTCTTACAAGTAAATTTCACAAAATTACAGTTTTTTTCAACTATTAGGAACTATTGGTTTTCGCTTCTATTTCGTGAAACTATAGATTTTAAGAGAACTTGTATCGTAAAACTGCAGGTTTTAGAATTAATTGTTTCTTGTAACAGGTCTGACAGTATGGGCCCATAAGGCAGCCTCATATGCGAGTGAAATGAGAAATAAGGGCGCATGAGGCTGCTGTGTGGGTCCACACTATTATACCTGTTATAAAAAATAGTACATTCTAAAACTTATAGTTTTGTGACATAACTTCTCCTAAAACTTGTAGTTTTGTGAAATAGGAGCTAAAACCTTAGTTTTATGATAGTTCGTGCAAGAAACTTGTAGTTTCGTGAAATTTACTCTTTTCTTTTAGTTTTTTGTCTTCTATGTATCTAATAATTTGTATCAGAGCATACTTTTTTTAATCTTTAAATTCTCCATTCCAAAATTGTATTTACTAAAAAATAAGTGTAGTTCCAGGATGCTTGTGATTAAATTATTTTAACTTTAATCAATACTATCGTTATGATTATTTAGATTGGCCAAGTAAAATTAATATAAGTAGATTTGTCTTGAGGAATATCTTAACACTATTACAATTTTTTTAAGCAGTTTTACACATATATTAAATGAGGGCCAAATATTATATTTCAGTGACCATATTTTTACACCTAAAAATATCTGAGTTAGGAGCGATGGTGGCTCACCTTTAAGACCTTCTATGGATGGATCTACTATATAGTAGAACACGCTACGCTGCGCCGCGCAAATCTCACTGCGAAGTTTTCCATTCCAAAAATGGTAGAAGGACCTAAATGTAATTTGAAATATTTCGAGGTTAAAGAAATAACCAGATCTAAATGTAATTTTAAATCTTTCGGGTTTAAAGAACCAGCGCCCACCAGATATATGTACTAGTACAAAATGTCATACATCTCCATCCCGACAACAGGCGCTCCACCGCTCGACGAATTGCTCTAGCGGCACTGTGGGTCTTGGTTTACTCTTCAATCAGCTCCTCACTGCCTCCCGCGCCTCGCCTCCTCCTCTTCCATGCATGATGGTCCCAAGACTCGCTGCCTCCTCTTCAACCGCATGGCCAGAGCCGATGTCAAGAAGGTGGCTCCCAACATATGCTCCCATGGCGCCTCATCGATCGTTGCCTCCGCAGGCCGCTTGGACCTCGGTTTCCCGCCTTTGGCCACGCCGTTAAGACAGACTTAGGGTGAACGCCATCGCCTTCACTCTCTCGCTCAAGGGCCTCAAGTGTCGAGAAGAGGACGAGCAACGAATGGACATGGTGGTCCGACAAGCCTGGCTGCACTCCAAGTGTAGTCTCCTACAGCACTCTTCTCAAGGGGCTATAGCTCCATGTTTCTGGCACGATGTTAATTATATTTGTTATATATGTGTAATGATTAATTTGACAACAATATTTGTGATGGTATAATTTATTTGTGGAAGGCTAATGTACTGTGTTGGATTGGTTTTTCTTAATGGAAAATTAGATCTATATGTTAGTTTGCACCAATTTACCTCCCTGTTAGCACTCTCCACCCTTCACATGACCACTAGATCGACATAGGATTGACATTGCAAGACATGGCGCCAGTACTTTACTCCTATGTGCGCAGAACAAAAATAATGCAATAATAAGTGGACACTGCTTAGCTGGCAGGATGGATGAAGTTACTTGATGGTATGGTCTAAACAATGCAATAATGAGTTACCTATAATGCTTTGTTTCATGGATACTTTAAAGATTGTAGGACAGAGGATGCATTAGCTCTTTTTAGAGAAATGTTGAGCAAGGGAATTAATCCAGGAGTGATCACTTAAAGCTCAGTACTGTGCGGGTCAATCAGACTGGGACTGGGAGAACTGTTGTTGTAGAGGAACTCTTTCTCAAGACGATCAAAATTGGAATACACTTAGAATTGGTACGTACAACATAATTCTAGCAGGGTTGTGTGAAAATAATTGTGTTGATGAAACACTCATGTTGTTTCTGTTGCAGATAACTCAATATCTCTAACTGCCGTATCTTTTGGTTACATCTAAATAGATTGTTAGTTCAAATCGTCTACAACTAGGACTATTTGATTATATAAGCTAGCCCCTGTGTTTGCGTGCATCGTGTCCACATGATCAAATCCGAACGCCATTATCTCAAATTTTGTTTTGCCAAAATTAAGGTGGTCGGCAAAGCCGCTGCCGTGATCTTTGCATTTTCATTGGATGTTTGCCACATTGATTTTAGTTCATGATTCAACCGACCTAGTGGTTGGTTTCATACCGCTTGGAAAAGAGATGCTTCGTGCTATGAGGAAAAACAAATATCTAAACATGAAATAAAAATCCAAACCAATCGATAGAATCTTTATTTTAACTAATATATAAAAATAAATTATTGGTAGTGGCCCATTCTCCGCTTCCTCCTCTCTAAGAAAACAACATATCAACATATGGATCACGTGGATAAAAAAGAAACCAAGTGTATCTCTATTTTAATTCATCCACACTCATTCCCCCTGCTGGACCATTACCTAATTCTCTCTCTCTCTGAGGCAACTGAAAAATATAATTTTAAGTTTTGTAAACACATGATATGATTAGATTACTTACATAAAAATTATGTTTCCTCAATGCACGAGAGCACATAACTAGTAGTTCTACGAAGTTATATGATATAAGGGCTCTAGAATGCCAAAAACAATGGCATTTGATAGACTTGGACACAGAGGTGAAGACAACGATACATAAATCTCAACGCATATTAAATTGTGAGAAATCAACGAAGGCTCTGTTTGGAAGCATAGTTTTTCAAAACTATGGTTTTGATATACTATGGTTTGCAATTATTTTGTCATGAATACCATGGTTTTACCAAACCCCTTTGAAACTATGGTATTCCTTAGAACTACCAACTGTTTGGATGCAACATCACAAACCATGGTATTTGAGTGGAAATAGACAAGAAGCTAGCAAAAACCATAAAAACTTTGGGTTGGAGTGGAGTTTCAAATACTCCAAAAATACCATAGTATCTACTAAATCATAGTTTTTAATACAGAGTTTTTGGCATGGTAACCAAACACCTTATGGTATAAAATATCTCAGCTTGTTTTGCCAAAAATTGGGCAGGGTCGGCAAAGCCGTGGCCGTGATCTTTGCATTTTCGTTGGATGTTTGCCACATTGCTTTTAGTTCATGATTCAACCGACCTAGTGGTAGGTTTCACACCAGTCGGAAAAGAGATATTTCGTGCTATGAGGAAAAACAAATATCTAAACATGAAATAAAAATCCAAACCATCGATAGAATCTTTATTTTAACTAATACATAAAAATAAATTATTGGTTGTGGCCCATTCTCCGTTTCCTCCTCTCTAAGAAAACAACATATCATCATATGGATCACGGGATAAAAAAGAAACCAAGTGTATCTCTATTTTAATTCATCCACACCCATCCCCGTGCTGGACCATTACCTAATTCTCTCTTTCTGAGGCAACTGAAAAATATAATTTTAATTTTTATAAACACATGATATGATTTGATTACTTACTTAAAAATTATGTTTCCTCAATGCACGAGAGCACATAACTAGTAGTTCTACGAAGTTATATGATATAAGGGCTCTAGAATGCCAAAAACAATGGCATTTGATAGACTTGGACACAGAGGTGAAGACAACGATACATAAATCTTAGCGCATATTAAATTGTGAGAAATCAACTAAGGTCCTGTTTGGAAGCATAATTTTTCAAAACTATGGTTTTGATATACTATAGTTTGCAATTGTTTTGTGATGAATACCATGGTTTTACCAAACCCCTTTGAAACCATGGTAATCCTTAGAACTACCAACTGTTTGGATGCAACATCACAAACCATGGTATTTGAGTGGAAATAGACAAGAAACTAGCAAAAACTATGAAAACTTTAGGTTGGAGTGGAGTTTCAAATACTCAAAAATACCATGGTATCTATTAAATCATAGTTTTTAATACAGAGTTTTTAGCATGGTAACCAAACACCTTATGGTATAAAATACCATAATATTTTTATAAACCATGGTATTACCTGGAAATTTTGAAAATACATTGCTTCCAAATAGGACTTAAACATACCTAAAATTTTTCATCAAGTAATTACTTGACGAAGGGCGAAAAAAAAGAAACGAAAATAAAGGAAAGTCATACCTTTCTTTCTTCCCGGTCCACGTGGCCAGTCATGAGCTGTTCTTCATCTCTCTCAAAAAAAAAAAACAAAAATAAAGGAAAGTCGAGTTCTTCACGCGATGCGAAAATAAAGGAGATTTCCCAGCCTACGGCCATCGTCCCCCACCAACCCGAACCAACACCGCCGACGCCACCACCACCATCATTGAGGGCAACCGCGAGCTCCCATGGATACAGAGGCTTAGGCGGTGCCACCACCACCATCTTTCCTCTCCTTCATCCCGGCTAAGCGCGGAAGCAGACGCAATACCACCACCGGCGTGCCGTCGCGTCGTTGCCTCTCCTCCCAAATGGACATGTCATGCCAAGGCGAGCGCTGCCCGCCACCCATACTCGAGCTGGAGCAGATCATTAGAGACCGTGCTCGCTCGAAACCTCCGCCCGAGGACGCACTCAACTTGTTCGACGAATTGCTCAAGCAAACCAAGCCACTTCGATTTATGCCTACAACCAGCTCCTCAATGCCGTCACCAGCGCCCGGCCTCCTCCTCCGGCGAGATGGCCTGTGCTTTCGCCGTCTTCCTCTTCAACCGATGGCCGTGCCGGCGCCAAGAAGGTGGTTCCCAACATATGTACCTCGGCATCCTCATCTATGTCGCTGCCGTGTGGACCGCTTGGACCTTGGTTTCACCGTCTTCGCCATATCATTAAGACAGATGCGGGTGAACGCCATCGCCTTCAATAAACCGCTCAAGGGTCTCTGTGCCAAGAAGAGGGTGGGTGAGGCCATGGACATAGTACTCCGCAGAATGACCGAGCTCGGCTGCATGCCCACTGTCGCCTCCTACAACATTCTTCTCAAGGGGCTCTGCGATGAGAAGAGGAGCCAAGAAGCTTTCGAGCTGCTCCAAATGATGGTTGATGATGAAGGCAGCTGCCCAGATGTGGTGTCGTACACCATCTTGATCGATGGCTATTCTAAACAGGGTGAGGTGGACAAGGCTAGCAGTATATTTCGTGAAATGAGGGATCGGGGGATTTCTCCGAATGTTGTGACTTACAACTCAATCATTGATGGCCTGTGCAAGGCTCAAGCAATGGATACGGCCGAGGAGGTCCTTCAACAGATGTTTGATAAAGATATTACACCGAATAAATATACATATAGTAGTCTTCTCCACGGATATTGCTCTTCAGACAAGTGGAAAGAGGTCAGAATTTTCATAAAATGTCCAGAGAAGGTCTTGAACGAGATGTTGTTACTTATAACTCATTGTTGGGCTATCTTTGCAAGAACGGAAGATGTGCGAAGCTAGAAAGATATTTGATTTAATGGTTGCGAAGGGCCAAAACCTGATGTTACTACCTATGGCATTCGCTTCATGGGTACGCTACCAAAAGAGCTCTTGTTGAAATGCAGGATCTCCTAGATTTGATGGTAGGAAATGGTATTCCACCTAACCATCATGTCTTCAACATACAGATATGGGCATACGCTAACGTGAAAATGGTTGATGATGCAATGCATATATTTAATAAAATGCGGCAAAGACGGATCGAGCCCTGATATAGTCAGCTATGGAACGGTAATAGATGCACTTTGCAAGACAGGTAGAGTGGATGATGCTATTTCCCACTTCAATCAGATGAACAATGAAGGATTAATTCCTGACAACTTTCTTTTTAATACCCTTATTCATAGCTTTTGCACCTATGGCAATTGGGAGAAGGCTGAGGAGTTAGTTTTTGACATGATGAATAGAGGCATTCATCCCAATGCAGTGTTCTTCAACACAATAATGAGCAACCTTTGCAAAGAAGGAAGGCTTGTGGAGGCCCAAAATCTCTTTCACTTGATGGTGTGTGCAGGTGTGGAGCCTGATGTTGTTTCAGATAATTCAGTAATAGATGGACACCGCTTAGGGGCAAGATGGATGAAGCGACAAAGTTGCTTGATGATATGGTCTCAATTGGCTTGAAACCTAATGTTATTACCTATAGCACTTTGCTTGATGGCTACTGTAAAATGGTAGGACAGATGATGCATTAGCTCTTTTCAGAGAAATGATGAGCAAGGAAATTAAGTGTGATGTTGTTACATACAGCACTATACTTCGTGGCTTATTTCAGACTGGAAGAACTGCTGATGCAAAGGAACTCTATCTCAAGATGGTCAAGAGTGGAATACCGTTGGATATTATCACTTACAAAATAATTCTAGAAGGACTATGTAAAAATAATTCTGTTGGTGAGGCACTCAGAACTTTTCAGAAGCTATGTTCGATTGGTTTTCAGCTTGATACTTCGACTTTCAATATTATGATTGATGCCTTGCTTAAACATGGCAGAAAGGATGAAGCCATGGATTTGTTTGCTGCTATCTCGACCAATGGTTTAGTGCCTGATGTTGTGACCTACACGTTGATGATAGAAAATCTCATAGAAGAAGGATTGGTAGAAGCATCGATGATCTGCTTTTAGCCATGGAGAAGAGTGCTCGTGCTCGCATCGCCGTATGCTTAATGCTATAGTAAGGAAGTTACTGCAGAGAGGTGACACAAGTAGGGCTGGCGCTTACCTCTCCAAAATTGATGAAAACAACTTCTCCCTTGAAGCTTCTAACGCTTCCTTACTAATATCAGCTTTCTCAAAGCGGAATATCAAGAACATGCAAAGGCACTCCTGAAAAATACCATTTTCTCGTGGATACAATGTCGAGCTCAAGAAATCCGAATGGCGGAGGTTGAAGAACATCCAAACGGGTGGAGGGTTCAGATTACTTTTTTCTTCCTTTCGGTGAGATCGGGCGGCTAGGGCGTTTATGAGGATCCAAGGGCTCTTATTTGATAATGAAGTTTCTGAGAATCTAAGGGCTGATAATGTAATCGGAAATTAGCTGTTGCTGGTAATAGTAATTATCATGATTGTAAGTAGTGCTCTTTTACCCCGGTCAGAACTCGGTGAAGACTATAAAAAGCGATAGGTTGTAACAGGATCGGGCATGGATTAATCTGAGAAGTTTCTCATGCTCTTACTTTCCCCATTTCTTATTGCATCTTTCCTTAATCCATTTTGCTATTTCTTCTATATTTTTGCTTTCGATTGTTGCCTGCGATTCGGTGTTTCAGTTGGATTCCTCAGGGTCGACATACAAGCAATTTCGACTTGTCTCACAAAGAATGGTTTTGTGGCCGATAAGAGCACCTGAGTGTTACTTAATTAAATGTCTGGGCATATTCTCCTTACAGAGTGTGTAAGTATCCTCGTATCATTTTCCTCGCTGCTTTTTTGGATGGTTAGCTTACTTTATTATTATAATATCACAACCTTTTTCTTATGTTGTGTAACAATAAAATCTTATAGTCTTGATATCCCAATGGGTTGAAGAAGGTCGATGACCAAATGCAAGGAGTGTTATATCACAAAACTGTACCTTGGAACATTATGACTTTGCTGTGGAAATTTAGATGCTAATTAATGTTCTCTGATTGTAATCACAAATTAACAAATCATGACTTCTTTGTCATCTTTTCGTGAATCACGAATGTGTCTATTATCTGTAGGTTTCTATTTTTTTCTCATTTTTCCTTGCTAATATCCACTTGGCTATATGTGTTTTTTGGTATTTGGTTTGTTTTGAAAGTCACAGCAATTATCCACAAATTAATTAATTTTTTATCTGTCTGCATACTACCTGTAAGCCCTTTTCTTCAAAAACTATATGTAAGCTTTAGACTCCCAGATGTAATTGAGCCTTTCTTTTTAGTCAAATATACTATGATACTATTGGTTGTGTATGGCATACACCAAAGAACTTCATTTTCTGTCAAACTTTATTCTGTTGAACTTTTGGATATTGAATTTCATTGATATGTCGACCTTTAAAATTGATTTTCTTGGAATAATTTTTGATTTACTCCGACGCTTATTTCCTTTTGTGGTAAACTGATAACAACTCTTGGAAGGAGTAATTCATCTATGGAATGTTAAGCGGAATGTGCTCACCGATCAACATATAATTAACTGGGTTTGTTTATTTGGAGTATGGTCACTAGTGGCTTTCATTTTCCTCTTTATCTGTTGTGGACTTGTGGGCAAAAAATACATTGTTGCAGTGTTCTTTACCGGTCAAAATGTCTGTTAAGAAATGAGAGTGATATAGTGATTGTTTGCGTGAACATTTCTCTTTTATGTTAATTTGGTAAGTAATTGTGTGAGAGATTTTGAAATTTGACACCCTTTAAACACGAATTTTTCAATATTTGACACCCTGGCCCACTGTCATTGACTCAGCTGGACCCATATGTCATACACAGAGCCCGAAAGGCATGCGAATTGGGTGTCAAATATCGAAATACCCTGTAATTGTGTTGTCTTGTTTTTTCTGGGCTTGGGCAACATTTATGGTAGCGAATATTTAGGTATGCATTATCTGTCGTGGTTTCCTGGACAAAGAAGTATTGATGCAATGACGCACAATGAATGCCAGAAAGTTTTTTGAGCGGTCAGAGTTGAATAGAAACTGTTTTCGCAAACATTTTATCTAAAGTGCAGATATCTTTTCAGGTTGATTCAACAGTAGCACAATCATGGTTCCCACTTAAGCTAGGCCAAGCCATTGCTGTTGCCGGTGATATTGGTGGTGACCTTCTGGTGTTTCTGTGGAACATGGAAAGCCCACGGGAGCGCCTACTTCGCCATCTTTATCTCCTGATGCCCCATCTGTCTCCGCCGGGTTTTGAGCCCACAAGCTCTGATGTTGCAGAGGTACGTATCTATGTATCACTGATACATGATACTGGTACGATAATACCGGTACGGCGAAACGGCAAGTATATATGTATTAAAATTAAAAAATGTACATAGGCCAATAATTAGGCGATTTACGCTGCCGGGAGCTAAATGTTGTGTGAGAGTTCATGTTGCACGACGAGGAGAAGGGGGCTATGAGGGGGAGAGAGATTTTTAGGGTTATGATTGATGGGCTAGAATAGGTTTTTCTTTTGTTTGGGCTTTGTGTTATAGGCTTGAAGGCATCGAGGAAGATTGTGGAGTATCGAAGAAGGATTGGGACTTTTTTTAATTAATTTTTTATATTAAATTTCATCGATCTTTGTCGATTCGGGATCAGGGAGGATCACGGAGGATCGTGATTTCCAATAAGTATCTGATACCGGTACGGCACCTTCGTGAAAGATGGGTGATTCGTAGCAGCATGCTGAATTTCATCAATCCAGGATCGGGGAGGATCGGGGTATCCGATAAATATCTGATACCGGATCGGTGATTCATAGCAACATACTCCTCCACCTGCTTCGTTTGCATAAAGAACACCCTCCCGTAATAGCTTGCACTACTACGTAGCAAGACATCACCGCTGGCTCTAAGGTCGCCATCATCGCGGTTATAGGAGCCAGTGATATTCGATTATCACCGCTGCTCAGAACCGGCAAGATTAAGAGCTATCACCGTCGGTTCTCTGTACAACCGGCAGTGATATTGGACTATCTCTGCCGAGTCACACCAAAATCCGATAAAGGATATATATATATATATATATATATATATATACTATTTAAATATCCATCTAGCATTTTTAATTATTTAGAAGATTTATTCAATTCATTTTGTTATGTAGCGCTATTAAATTAAATTAATATACATCAAACAACATATAATTGAATATAAGAATATATTTCAAAATAATTATGTATCTTGCAACTTTCATTATTGGAAAATCCATCTACCATTTTTTATTATTTAAATATTCACCTAGCAATTCTCACTATTTATAATTCATCTAGGATTTTACTATTTAAAATCCATATAACAATTTTTGCATTATTTAAAATAATTACAATTATGCATAGTTGTCCATCTAGCAATTTTCATTACTTAAAATCCACTACATCACTAAAATTGATAAGAATTATAATTTATTCAATAATTTAGCTAGATCTTAATTTGAACACTACCAACTTAAAATGTTCACACCATACAATCAGCAATTATCAACATCTAGAGCAATCTATAAAGTAAAATTTTACTACAAATATAACATAGATCAAGTCAGTAATTAACCTCGAAGAGAAATACGAGACAAATTTTAATACAATTTATTTGCAACAACTCGCCAAGGTAATAACTACTGAGCAAAATAGAGCTCCTCTTTGTTCTGCTCGGTCGGAGAAGAAGTCGCCTCGAAGAGAAATACGAGATAAATTTTAATACAATTTTTCAGTAGCAACTCGCTAAGGTAATAACTACTGAGCAAAACAGAGCTTCTCTTTGTTCTGCTCGGTCGGAGAAGAAGTCGCCTCAAAGAGAAATACGAGAAAAATATTAACACAATTTTTCTTCTTCTTTCTTCTGCCACGTGAGCTGAAGCTCCTAGCCTCCTGCCGATCCAGCTCTCGCCACCCAAAGGACATGTTGCAGAGGCGTCACGGGCGCCACCCATGCTTGGAGCTAGAGTCGAGATCATCCGCACATCGCGAAATTAGGAAGTTTTTAACGATGGTGCACACTTTCACTCACAATTCTATAATATTAATGGTTTCAATCTAATATGTATCACAATAAATATGTCCCTTAAATTTATAAAAAAAGCAAATGTTTCATTGTAAATATCCTCTCATAGAGTGATCGTTTTCGTATGCCCGTGGTTTTTTTTCTGAAAAGGTTTTCCATGTAAAATGTCTATCTCTTGTTTCTTTGATTCTATATTTTTGCCATACATTTTGTAACAAAAAGTGATTTATAGAAACTCTGGAAGATTTCATTCGACAGAGGATACACGTTCGTATGAGCTCACTTGAAGTCGAACCAACCGAACCGAAGCCTAGTGCTTGTGTGGACGCCTTCTAATGGCGTTATCAGGGCGTGGAGAGAAGGTTGGCATGGCTTGTCGCTTCTGATCGGTCCCTGCAGATAATCGCTACAGTGCTCGTATGGGGAGCAGTTAGGACCAACCAGGCATAGTAGCACAGCCTGTCGTGCCGCGGATAGGATCGGTGACAGTGAGTAGATGAAAGTGCATCTAGGCCTCTAATTGTGTTTTGGGTGATTAATGACAAACGATTAAGGGACTAATGGCTTAAATGAGTGCATGAGCAGGTGTTAGTCCCAAAAGGAAGACATCTACGGATTATGGTGACCCTCAAAAGTCCAAGGAAGAACGGCGTCGACCTAGCGTAGACTTTTTATTTTTATTAAGTCAATAGGATCGCCGTACTATCAAGAGGGATGGGTATAGGTGCTCTAGAAATGATCTCGTGCTCGATGAACATCCTTTACAAAACAAGTTTTCAAGTCACCAAGCACGACACTCACCTTGTTTATATTTTGTCTTTGATTATATCGGATAGTCCGATGCGATATCGGATAGTCCGATAGTATCGGATTCTCCGGTGTGAGTGTGGGTGCTGTCTCAGGATCTCTCGGGAAAAGTCGGATTGTCCGATAGCTTATATCGGACCGTCCGATGTTGTTTGAAAATTTTTCTAAGTCTTTTCCTTGATCTTCGGGAAACATCGGAATGTCCGATGGTAAATATCGGAACATCCGATGTATTCGGAAATTTTTCTAAGTCCTTAGATCGAACTTTCGGAAACATCGACATTCCGATGTTTAAGATCGAACATCCGATGTGGACTTAGAAAGATTTTGGAAGTTCTTGAGTTCGTTGAAAACTCTCTGGAAACATCGGAACATCCGATGTGTGAAATCGGATAGTCCGATGTGTGCTTTTTCTCAGCAGTTTGAATTTTCGAGTGGAGTTGATCTGGAAATTTGCACTGATCGGATAGTCCGATGTATGTCATCGGATAGTCCGATGTGGGGTCTGACACAGGACAGAACGGCTCTTTTTTTGTGTCTTGGCTATATATACCCCACCCTCTCTCTCATTTACTCTACACCTACCAGTACATTGAGCATTTACTTCACTCTTGCTATTCCTTTGCTCTCTTGCTCTCTTTTGTGTTCATTTTTGTGATATTTGTTGAGAGATTTGAGCAAGTGGTTTTCTAGTGCCTTGATTTCAAACCGAGAAAGTCCATTTGAGCACTAGGGTGATTTTCAAGAGCGGATCTACACTCCATTTATTACTCTTGGAGATTGAGGTCTCCTAGACGGCTAGGAGTCACCGGTGAGCTCCCAATCTTCGTGTGGGAAGCCGCCGGAGTTTGTGAAGGTCCGATTCCACCTCCGTAAGGAAAGGGATTAAGAAGTGAAACCGGCGAGTGCTTTGTGCAACACCGGGAGGATCGTGGTCGAAAGGGACCCGGGCTTTGTGCCTCCTCAACGGAGACGTAGGATCTCCTCAAAGATCCGAACTTCGGGAAAAATCGCTGCATCTCCTTGGTTTGTGAGTTTTCTATTTGTCCCCATGTGCTCTTGACTTAATCATTGGGGATTCAAGTATTTGGTAGCTATTTGCGGTAGATATTGGTTGATCTAGTACTCTGGTAGTTGCCTTAGTTCAGAAATTTCATTTGGTAGAAATCGAGTCTCTCAAATTTCTCAGATCTACTTTTTAGGGTTTATTGCGCTCTGATCGGATTGTCCGACCTATAGTATCGGATAGTCCGATATCAAAGTCGGATATTCCGATAATTCCGCTGCTAAATTAGTTTTAAATTTTATTACGCCTATTCACCCCCCCTCTAGGCGACTTTATCGATCCTTCAGTAGATGTATCTCTATTACTTCTAATTTTGAGTTGGTGGTGATGCGTCCGTTCTCCACCACCAACCCACCTCTAAATAGTAAAAAACAAAGCCGAACCGGTCGAAAAAAAACCAGTCTATTCTTTTTTTTCTTCTGTTCCTCACGATAGTTCTCGATCTGTTCCTCCCAAACAAAACCGAACCGGCCCCTTCCATCGAGCCCCTTCCGGATAGCTCCAGATTTCGTTCGTCCCGATCTCATCCCCCCTGGGCCGCCGGCCATCATCGCCCCCGACATCAGCTACCTCTCCACCGCCGCGCGAGACCATGGCCTACCTCAGCGAGATCTCCACCGACACTTGCAACATCGAGGTCGCCACTCGGTCGGGGTGTACCACCACGACATTTCACGGCGTTCCCCTCCACCTCGTCCTCGTCCGCCTTCGCCACACCGCGAGGAGAGCTTGCTGAAGAAGCGCCGTGACGGCCTCCCACCCTCCGCCGCCGCTGCTGCGGTGCTGCAAATGGCCCATCTTCCGCACTCCAACAAAAGGTTTGCACCCCACTCGCTCGTTCGCTTTCACTCCTTTCCGATCTGATCGGTTTGCTAGGGTTTGTGGTTGGGGAGCCTCGATCTGATGTTTTCGGATCTGTTTCTCTCTGTCATGTGTGCAGTTGGAGGGCTTGCAGGCGATGGTGTAGGCGGTGCTCTCGGACGACAGCGCCGTGAAGTTGGAGGCCACCACGCATTTTCGAAAGCTGCTATCCATCGGTGATATTTGATTTTTTTTATTAGTTTATTTGTTGCTCTCATAGAGTTTGGGGGTGATTTTGGACTAATAACTGTGAGGGTTTGTCTAGCTTTAGATTTGCTTGCGGTGAATTGTGACATTTTCTTAATCATAGTTTTCCGACGCCTCCCCTTCTCACCCCACTTCTTTCATATGTGTAGTCACCGCCGATCGAATCGATGGTAACGCCATGATCCTCTTGTCGTTTGTTGTAGTGGCGCTGAAGCCAGAGCTGTTCGAGGGCTTGTGCTTTGGTTTCACCAGAGGGCTCAACCAGTACTTCGCTTTGAGCCACAGGTACCCTACTAAATGACCACTTCCTGGTTGTTTCTTTTCTTGTAAATCGGTAGCAATCTGGATGTACTGTTACAATTCTTGTGCGTCTTTGGACCAGTGTGTTCATGGTATCCATGGAGATCCCATCACAGGAGGCCGAGGTGATCAAGGTCTCCACCTCCAGTTACGATTTCAGTGCCAACTTTCTTGATCCCAAGGTTGTCTTCTTTTAGGAAGGCATTAGCCCCGTTCTGGTTCACTTCATATTGTTGATCTAAACGTGACCCATCTATAGATGATGCTTATCGGGAGGATCTCGCATGATGGAAGGGTAAATGCATGTGTCAAGTGTGATCTCACGGACAATCTTTACTTAAATGCCCAGGTGATTGATTTGGCATCATGAATCAGATATGAGATCAGTTGTACTTGATGTAGAGCAGTATCATGCTGTTTTATTTCTTAACTATTTTGTTTTTTTTGTTTTGGCAGTTGACAAGCGAGCCCCATTACTCCCAGGGCATGTTTAGTTTTGATTATAAGGTCAGGTCTCCGAGGCATGTTTTTTTAATTATTTTATTTGGTGGGCAGATCATGCCAATGGTAGATTGCTTTTACTGTTCAGCTAGGAACTATGATGTGATCTCGCGTTGTTCTCTGATGAAAAAATAGTTCATTTCTTATTTGCTATTATTGTCAAATTGGATGAGTTCTGGTAGATATTACTATGAGATGAGATCAAATTTGTTTGGACTTGGAATCAAGCAAAGAAATATTAGTCCTTTTCTTGAACCTGTTTTGCTGTTGAGATTTTGTTTAGATCTTATGAGTTCTACCTTCCTCAACTTTTATGTGGAATTTGGACTATCAGATATGCCTTTTGAGTTACATGCTAATGGTCTTCTTAGGTTACTGATTTAACACCTAAACTTTCAGGATATTGCCACATAAGACAGCAGGAACCTTGATATAGTTTGTACTAATATCCTTATGAATGATTTATAATGAAAATGATGGCATCCAAGTATTGCTTATATTCTAATTACATGTAGTCTCTCTTTCATAATTGTTACCCGACTATCCCTACTTGTGTGTGAGAACAATCTCAGTGATCCAATCACATTGATTTGATTTTTCTTCCCTTTAAAGGTCTTTGTTTTTCTTCCATAGCAGAAACTCTTAGTTGCCTGCAGTATATTCATGTAGCACACCATACATCAATCCAAATCAGTACCTTAATCTGCAGGATAAACAAATTTGAACCATCCTGATTTGCATGCCTTTATCTTCAGTGGGTATTAGTTAGTATAGATTGTACATGATAATAGAATTGCTCGGCAGTAGTGGCATTGTACAATTTGTGGTTCTTTTGTGGGAGTGACAAGGTTGGAAGAACAAAATGGCTTTTCTATTTATTACAAAATAAATCGTGCTTTCACCAGAAACTGCTTGTGCTATGTACAAGGTCACATAATATTTCCTGCTTAGTTACATCATTTGGTCTTCTATGATGCTACTACTAGGATTACTTTCTAATGTATGTGTACCAGTACTTCCGTTGATGTGCGGATTATAGAATTACAGCACGCCAGGCACCTCCCTGGCACCGGCGTTGCAGAGGATATATGTCTCTGAATGCCACTATAAATCAGTAACTATGACACCTTACTTCCACCTCTTTGCGTTCTTCAGCAATTTTGATTTTTGTTTGCTTTGTTGGAAGGTCTGTATCTTCAGTTTCTCTCTGGCAATTTTCTCTGCCTGCATTGCAGTTCAGAAAAAGAGAATATCAGTTTGGTAAACTAAACCATAGCAAATTTATTGTAGTTCACACCCAAGTTTGCATTGCAGCAAACGGATAGTAGAGATATTCACCTTCGACACATTTGACTTGGCTTTTACTTTGGGGGCTTTCTCCTCTAGCTCTTCCTCACGTGCAGTTCCCTCTCTCTGGCCTCAAGATTCCTTTCAAGATAATACTGCAAAAAATAAGAAGAAAATTTCATCATTTGTGTGTATGTGTGTGAGAGGGAGAGAGAGAGAGAGAGTGTGTGTGTGTTTTGGTGTACTTATGTCCTAAGATTAAAATTCATAGGCTTATTGCTAATTTATTCACTGAGTAGCCAGAATGGGCAATATGATTTTGTTGCCCAAAAGGTTCATGTCAATTCAAAAAGGAAACTTCTCATTAAACTGGAGATTCTGATTCATTGTCTTTCACTATTACTATCGCTATGGTTACTGACATACTACTTTGGCATGTCAACAGCATATAATTTGGTAGAAAAGATGAAACACTTAACTCTGCATTAAGTGGAGAATACTATAGATAGATTAATGAATATGTTGCTGTACTACAGGAAATTATTATACGCAAGAAAGAGTAGAACATATTTCACTCCCAATGCAATCAGAAATTTGAAGCGAGTATAGGATAACTTACATTGTGATCTCCTTGATAGTCCTGGATAGTTTGATCTTTCACTTCAATGACTCTGTTAACGATTTGTTTTATGAAATACCGATCATGAGAAACTATTACCACTATGCCTGTGTATTCTGTTATTGCCTCCTGTCATGCACACAAAAACATTTATTAGAACTGCTCTACTCAAGAAATATCAACAGAAAATAAGGAACCGATAGATCATTAAAAAAATGATTTTGCAAAGAATGAGAACTGCATGCAACCTCAAGCATATCTTTTGATGGAATACCAAGGTGATTTGTTGGTTCATCCAAGATCAGTAAATTAGATGGAGTCACCAAGAACTTGTAGAAGGCAAGCTCGCCTGCGGGTACAATAGATAAAAAATGAGTAATTGTACACAAATCAGCAACACTTATGTATATCATTCTTTGCCATAGAGTATTTCCATAAGTTGTTGCCAATTGATTGGAATTGGGCACAACGTTGTAATTTTTAAATTGCATTCATCTAATTGTCGGCATGACCTTTTTTTAATTTCTTGCAGGCTGCAGCTGTGGAAGGCAACTAGATTAGTATGAATTTTTTTTTGGAACAACTAAATATTTGCCGGAGCTACCTTTTGTTGTAAAGCTCAAATGTACTATTTGTCAGTCCTTTTGCTGGGTAAATGTGTCTAATGCTTCCAAAAACGCTTATAAACATTCTGGTATTGTCAAATTTTTAGTGACAAGTTACCGTGTGAAATACCCTTCTCCAGGATTTCAATCAATAGCAACTCTGGTTTTTTATGAGTTTTGCAGTATACACTTGTTGTATCCTTTCATCAATTAATTTTTTATATGGATACCGTTGCAACGCACGGGCACCATACTAGTCATCATATATTTATCATCAAGACGGTTAAAAAAATAGCAAACTAACCAAAGACAGTTTTTGCAAAATGCAACACTTCAGGCAAATACTGTGCAGAATACAAATATTATCAATACATTACCTTATTTAAAAAATGATCTGGTTGTACATGAAATCGTGAAATAGTGCTAGTCCATAAGAAAATGTAACTAATGGAATGATTTCGGGACCTCATCATGTCATAAATCCAGATACGATTCATGTATGTACACAATATTGAAACTACACGTTAGTGATCATTTCAAGAAAATGTCTGAATGGAGCTGGATAGAAGCAACACACCATTTCTGCAGAAGTAGCCATTTTCTTCTTACAAACAAGAAAGTTTTTGTTATCTCACTACATTACTAATCCGTTAAACTAAAATAGGTTCGAAAGCAATAGAAAATATTAGTCAAACTCTGCAAGCAAATTAAGGTCAGCTGATAGACCTACCAAGGTAATCTTCCTTTTATTAAAAAGATAAGGGTGTATGCTAGTGACTCCAGATCATCCCTCCTGCTACCTGTATGACCTAAATGGGAATGGACAGCAGCATATCTAATTGTTCTCCGGTCAAATGTAAAAAGGAAATAGTTAAGTTAATAGTTGCCGCAATTTTGTACAGAAAGAAGCTAGTATAGTAGTATGCCCACAAGATCTAATCAACATGTGGATCAGACGATGTTTCTTTCCTTTTGGATGTTGTATAACTTCAACATTCACAGAACCACGTAAAAGGTTAGTGGGGCATAAAATACATCGGCATTCTATTAAGTGTCCAATGCCTATTAGGTATGTGATTAACTATCTGTAGCCTAACCAGAAAGACTACCTAATCATCAAACTCACATCAAAGGACTGCTACATAAAAGCGAGCTTAAGAATGTTGGAAAAGTAAGAAGGGACCAAAGTCCTCTTGTATCCAGGAGGAGTAAATGCCAAATTTGCACTAAAACTTTTTCCATCCCAATCGTTCTTCATGAGGCCAAAACATGAAAGTCTAAGGTTACACCCCAAAGACATGAACAACAAAAAATGTTACAAAACACACACACACACACATACACACAATGACCACATTGCGAAACAATTTATATGATACTCACACCTTCAAACAGAACTCAGAGGCATTAAGATCATCGTAGAGACACGCTCAGTTGAGCGATATTCTAAATCCTCAAAGAAGATAGACAACAACCCTTAATCTCATGGGCCATTTCATTACTATTGGCTCCTCCGTGAAATGCATACAATAATGGGAAAATGTTAATTCATTAATCGAGAGAATTCTGCCCCTATATGTGTCACACCTGAGACTTAAGAATATCAAATATGTTCACAGTCACATGATAGGCGACAGCTTTCGTAGAGACATGAACTTGTAGAAGGTAAAATGGAGATATGACTGTAGCATGCACTTTCATTAGATAAAATGAAGTATAATCGAATAAGGGCAAACGTTTGATGCACAGAATTTATCAAGTATCCTTTCTGTTTTTATGCACAGAATTTATCAAGTATCCTTTCCATTTTTATGCACGGGCATCATGTGCAATTCAATGTAGGAGGCATTCCTCATTAACCCTATCACGTATATCATCATTATGCATGATTTGAACTTGTATGACTTACAGTTTTTACTGCAGCGTATACATTTTCGCTACACTCATCTTCTGTACTAAATCTCTAACAAAATCACAAAATAAAGTTGTCCCATAACTGTATCTACAGTATGGCAGATTTGCAATAGAGAATAATTTCGATAGATTTGCTCCAAAGCTTTGAATTCCAACTATAAGTAAAGCAGAGGAGAAACATGATCTATAGTATATCAAATCTAGTGTTGAAATTTTGAAACATGGACAAAACTAAAATTGCCTAAAACCCATCAACTATGTTGTAATGCATCTGCCACTGAAACCAAAATGAAATTCCAAGAAAATTTGCATGGAGTCATGAACTATGGTATGTCAAATTTGCATCACAGAATATTTTTTAGAAATTTGGATCGATTGTTCAAAGCATAGATGTAAGTAAAATTTCTTGTGAACCATGAGCTAATAGCATGCGTAATCTGTCGTGGTAGCACTAAAATTTATATAAAAATAAAATTGATTTAAAACCATGATATATCAAGGATAGAACTAAGCTTTTTTGAACTCAAAGAAAGATCCGAGCTTGAAACAAAAAAAGTAACCATCATAAAAAAACAATGGCATCAAACCATGAGCTATAGCATGGTACATTTGCACCAACGATCAAGGGGATAGGAGATTTATAAGAAAAAGAATAGATCATGTTATTGAAAATAACTTTAACTTAGAAAATAGTTAAGGGCTAACCACTTCTCTATTCTTACGCTTGGAGTCGAGGGAGAAGTTGACAAGGTTGGCCAAACACAAATTATGATCTTTCTCATTTTCAAGCTCAAGATGAGAAGCACCGTATTTATGGCCCTATGGTGGCACAAAAAGTGCAGCAAGCAGAACAAAAGGTGTTATTAATTGTAGATCCTTGTGAGACAAGTTCTTACTGTCCCTCTTAGGCAAGTTGAAAAGCTTGAGCCATGCATATGCATGATACAGATGGTTATCAGATATCCATAATATTTTAGTTTACTTGGCATAATATACAACCAGAACAGATGGTTTTGGAGTTTTTTTTCACCGAGCTCATCAAGCCATGGATATCCTCCACAGATCGGAAGCCTTACTGCAAGAAGAGGTTGGTGGGTGAAGCAAATTGCCTTAGCATAAAAAAGGAATATTATATGACTTATGGAACGGATCTGCCATAAGGTCTGCAGCAATTTTGAGTTGTTCAACCTAAGTATCAAGGTACAGCTGCAAGCTTTCAGGGGCAGGCATATCAGGACGATCTAGCCGATCATGATATCTGCTCAAATTAGCAAGATGGTTTCGATAATCTCACACAACGCACGGATTTTAGAGGTTCTTTATATCTGCTTGCAAAACTAAAAAGCCTTGTGTACAAGCATCTGCATTTGAGCATGTTAAAAAAGAGCATCCACAATAGCTAGTCAAGTATTTAGTAGAGAAGATTATGTGCAAGGAATCAAGTCGGTACTTTTTAAATTTAAGAGAAGTGCAGGAAAAATAGCAAAGATGCTAATTCAATGATTAGGTATATGCAAGGAATCGATTCGACACTTCTGAAATTTAAGAAAAGTGCAGCAAAAATAACAGATAGCGACACAATCCAGTGTAGCGAAAAATATCAAACATAACTCTATTTTGCCAAAATGTATCAAAAGATACATGAATTTATTGCAGAAACACTCTGAAAGTTTCTGAAATGTAATGATAAGCAGTCAGACTATTGCTCTCTAATATGTTGTGTGTGTCTATATATATGTATGTATACATATGTATGTGTATATATATATACATACATATATATATGTATACGTATACATATATATATGTATATATATATATACGTATATATACGTATATATACGTATATATATATACACGTATGTATATATACGTGTGTGTGTATATACACACACACACACACACACATATATATATTTATATATATGCTGGTACATCTATCTATTGGTCATGAGCATTCTTGGGCATACTACTAACCCTAGAGATTGAAATACACTTCAGTTCAAACAAAATATTCATGGCAAAATTCAATCGTTGAAGACGTGCATTAGCTTCAAGAGTTAATCCCTGGTTAGTTCCTAAATGCAGGGGAAAAAGATTAAATTCTCTAACTGGCAGCATATTTGAATTAAGAATAAAGTATGTAAGCTTAGTTACGGACTCATCCACAGCAGCAAGAGTTAGAAAAAAGCTGAGATAAAACAACATCTAGACATTTGACAAAGATTCAATGGGATTCCACATGCGTCGCTGAACACCTAAAGACGCAGGTGGTACTCTCTCTCTTTATATTTGTTGGTCACAAATAGTGTCACTTCTGCAGAGATGGACATTGTTGAATCTCTGACTAAGTTCGGTTGCCAGAATGGAAGATCCATAGCGGCGAAAAGCAAACTTTGTAGCATTAAACAAACTTTGCTAAAGGCATTGTTTCCGTAAAGATCAAGCCACCCCGCCAATTGTAGCCATAGAGAATGTCTTAATACCGAAATAACAAAAAGAGGGTGCTATTTAGGAACAATCGAGAAATAAATTGAATGCTTCATTTCAGATATGTCGCAAGCATTAAAAGCTTGCAGAAACAATATTCATATTGACAATAAAAAATCACGTTTATCTAAAAGAAGCAGCAAAGAAATTGGAAAAGGGTAGTGAACCTGGATTTTGAATTTGACAATCTGAAGGCCGGATCAACAGAGAATTTTTGTTTGTTGGGTTGATTGACTTTTGCTAAATAACTGCCAATGTTGTTGTCTCCAATATAAACCTCTGTAAATCCAACTTCAACAAAATATCAAATTCCTAAAGAAGCAAAAATGCAACCACTTCTAGATTCATCTTGCAAATTCTCATCGATCACTGTCTTTATTTGGGACCACCGCATGATGGAAGACACATTTCGATATAATGAACTATTCTTGTTATATGGTGAGCCACTAAGTATGGCTTTGTATGCAAAGACATCATTATAAATACCCATCTGAGCTTGATTCTCAAATACCACAGACTGAATTCTAGAGAAACTAAGAAGGATGTTTGTACGTTATTACGTTGTCTATCGAGTAGTAGTTTCACATAATCGGTCTGGCAGTGGCGTTGCCCTCGCCATCCCTAAATCTAACCGCAAAGAAATGTCAATTTCTTGTCTTTAAAAAGACACAAATAATCACGGCAACGACTGTGGTGCAATCAGGCCTCCCGTGCAATCACCGTGCAATCCAACTAAGAAAAGTTTCAAAAAATTCTAAAAAAAATCATGGATGTAAATCTCATCTTACCCCATCGACATATAAAATTTCATGATCAAATTCGTCCTATGCTAGAAGTTACAAGAAAGAAAATTTTGAGGTGCATTTGAACTTTTTAAGTTTGTTAGAAATTTGTCTTTTTTGTAACTTCTAGCATAGGACGAATTTGATCATGAAATTTTATATGTAGATGGGGTAAGATGATATGTACATCCATGATTTTTTTCAGAATTTTTTGAAACTTTTCTTAGTTAGATTGCACAGTGATTGCACGGGAGGCCTGATTGCACCACAGTCGTTGCCAATAATCACATCATCGAACAGGAAGAGATCAGCAAACATCAAAAAAATTGAACCTAGTACCGGTAGCCGCTTCATCCGCGATGCGCTGGTGGCATGGGCCCTCCCACTACCGACCTGAGAGAAGAGCAGATCTCTCATTAAAGAACCAGCTACGCGATTCAATCCAACGCTTCTTGGGTGAAGTCCGGCGGTGCTGCACGGCTCGGGTCCTCCACGTCGAGATGCCCTCCATCCTCAGCCATGGGGACGGTGCAGGCAGCAATGACCTGATTTGGGAGGCGGAGGCAGCGAGGAGGAGGCCGAGAGGGCAAGGCCACATGAGTGGGGATCGATCTGAGCCGACCGGCCACCTCGTCGCCATCAGTCGAGGCCAAGGCGGAACAAGGCAAGCGCACATAGAGGCGGCCGATTGGGCGAGGATGCGGCAAGCGGGACACACCGACGGAGGGCGCAAGGGATAGGGCGTGCGGAGAAGCTGCGGGTCACCGGACGGAGTGCGCGAGGAGGGGAGCAAAGGGGAGACGGGCGGAGCTGTCATGACTGGAGGGACCCAGTGGTCAGTGGGTAAGCAAGGGACTTAAAAAGGCCAACATCAGGAGAGAGACGGGACAGATAGCAAATGAACTGAGTCCAGACTTGTCCCTTTTTTGTTCTTCTTCTTCCCCACGCTCGTCTCACGTCGCAGCATTCTTCGCCGGCGGCCACGGGATACTCCTCTGCTTCGAGAGCTTCCTGCCTGAGCTTGTCTAGCCTCACGTACCGCGGGAAGCCGGTGCCACGGGGTGTGACATTTGGTATCAGAGCGACGAAAGCGACGTGCTCGAGGCCTTCTGCCGCGACCTCGCCAATTTCAGCACCGGCCAGTGCCGCGAGAATGAGGCCCTCTGAGACGCCACCACCCGCACCACGCGGGACATCCCCTCCTCTGCGCGTGCGCTTGACGGACCTAGTGGTCAGTGCGTAAGCAAGGGACTTAAAAAGGCCAACATCAGGAGAGAGACGGGACAGATAGCAAATGAACTGAGTCCAGACTTGCCCCTTTTCTGTTCTTCTTCTTCCCCACGCTCGTCTCACGTCGCGGCATTCTTCGCCGGCGGCCACGGGATACTCCTCTGCTTTGAGAGCTTCCTGCCTGAGCTTATCTAGCCTCACGTACCGCGGGAAGCCGGTGCCACGGGGTGTGACATTTGGTATCAGAGCGACGAAAGCGACGTGCTCGAGGCCTTCCGCTGTGACCTCGCCAATTTCGGCACCGGCCAGCGCCGCGAGAATGAGGCCCTCCGAGACGCCACCACCGCGCGCGGACATCCCCTCCTCTTCAAGGCTTAGCGGCCTCGCGGACATCGCCGCCAGGGCAAGGTCGCCATCGCCAGATCACCGCGGCAACGGATCTCACCGCCCGGGTCCGCGCCCTCGACGACGCCGACTCGAGCCCAGCTCCACCTCGGGACACGAGGAATGACCGCTTCGAGGTGCGATTCGCGCGCGCCCGGTCGGATCCGCCACGCTCACTACCGATCCCGAAGAGGCCGAGAACTTCGCAGCGTGGAGGGCGGATTTAGTGTGGAGAGAGAATGAGGAGATTGAGGCGCGGTTCAAGCGGAAGAAAGGTTGGACGCGTGAAGGGAATCATCGATCGGTTGTTCGTCGAGTGGGGAAGATGGAGGTGTCGCAACAACAAATGGCGCGCTGTAGACTTGGTGTCCAAAGTGGTGGAGAATCAAGTTCGAGAGTAGCAGATTTTGGCGAAGCAATTGGAAGCGACAACCAAGGCGATTTGCAAGGATTACGGAAGAGGTGGCATCCAAGGTGACTAAGACATCAGAGTATGCTGTCTCCAAGGTGTTCGACGAATTGCACGATAAGGATGTGGTGTGGGATGAGGAGACACCGAGTGGCTTTGACTCACACAACAATTTCTTTGTGGCAATTGGGTTGGCATAGAAGACCCAGGTGGCGAGATGACGAGCGTAAGAGAAATGAAGTGATTATTGATAATGACGAGAAGGATCTTAAGGGATATCGATCGCATATAAACATTGCGGTGATCGGAGTAGCTCCATTAATGGTGGGGAATAATGGAAACCATCCACTTAGTAGCCCCAGAGTTGAGGGGACTATCATGCTATTTCTCCATCGAAATTGCATCCGCCGCCTACTAATCTTTGCTACCGATCCACTTGTGTTCATCTTGACCATAAAGAGTGCTCCCGGAAGATATAGATATTGAGGAACATACGATGATGTGACCGAAGAAGAAGATAAACACAAGAAGCAAACAGATGTTGTGGATGCGAAGTGGCGCAGAAGAGGTACCTAAAGGCAAGGAAACCGAGATGCGCCTTCATCGAGAAGGGCCACTATGGGCTTGGGCGGATCGCCGAGGTCCTTCGCCGATCACGACCATGAAAGAGGAGGTACTGAACCTTTTATTCCTCGGCGACGATGAGGATGAGGACAGTTGTTCGCTCATGCTCTTGGTGGCAGGAACAAACATGCAAGATTAGCAATTCATGAAGTTTCAAATATTGTCATAACAAGAGAGGTCTTACTGATGCTTGAATGACAAAGAGTGGCTAAATGATGAGGTCATAATGTCATATCTTGAATCGCTGAAAGAGAAAGAACCGAGAGAACCTAACAAGGAGGTGCATTGGTGTTTAGCAACATCAACATAAGGGATAAAAAGTTTCAAGATCTGGATTCAATCGGCGGCTTGGACATGAAGGTCCCGAGAATCCTAGCCAGTATATGGTGGAGGATGATAAGTCAATAATACTTGTAATTTGGCTTTATGTGCAATGGGACCCCTAATTATAGGAGTTGTTCTTATGACAACCAAGAGGGCTGAACAATTCTACACTGTATGCGTCATGAGGTCATATGTCATGTTCAAGGATGACACACTTTCACCGGTGTTCTACGGGAGCCCAAAATGCATGGGATATGCTATCCGATGAGCAATCGCAGCTAACATCAAGATCGGGTTCTGTTGACCTCAACAACATACTTGGTGGAGGCATTCATCAGTAAAGAAGTTATTGAGATTGGTGGTGTTCCAGAATCCAGAAAACTCAATTGGGGTATGTTGTACCTGCCATCGAATGCAAGTTCAAGAAGATTCTCTACTAAAATACCAACTTTTGTCGATTCAAGTAGCAATCAATGTCCAAATTCTAGTTGAATATGGTGGTCTTGGTGCAAAAGCGCTTTATATAGATACAGAGGGCGCTTCATGGGTGAACGATCTACCAAGTTGTCAAGGGTGTATCAATGACATACTAGAGTACTTTCCATACAGACCATGACAAGGCTTCATCCGACAAGGAAAATTGCATCCTGAGCATTTCCTATCAAACATCTATTACTTGAATATGCAGCTACACGAACAAATTGCAAGATAAACTATCCGGAGAAGTTCCTTTGGGAGCATAAAGAAGTGAGAATAGTTATTATTGATAGTGTCACTTTCCATTTTCAACAAGATTTTGATGATCCGCGCCGAGGACTAGAGTGCTCGATGGATTATCATTGAAGTTGATGAAACTTGAAAAGACATATAACTTGGTCTGTTGTCTTGTTGAACCAAGTCACTACTAAATTCTGTATGATCATTTCGCTTAACTCTTGCTCGGGTGACACTGATTATTGTGATGCGGTGTGGGCTCGCTCTCTTGGAGGATGTTCTAGAACCCCTAAAATCGAAACCTTGTGCTTGGCATATGCAAGAAGAAAGGGTCTTACCAGGCAATGATTCTTCGCTTAATGAATCTCGGAGTGATGTTCGTGTTGCATCGGAGGAGTAGGTTCTGAGGTAATTCTGCTGCTTGAGGACAAGCAAATTCTCGAGAGGGCGGTAATGTCATGACCGGAGGGACCTAGTGGTCGATGGGTAAGTAAGGGACTTAAAAGGCCAACATCGAGGAGAGACGGACAGATAGCAAATGAACCGAGTCCGACTTGCCCTTTTCTGTTCTTCTTCTTCCCCACGCCGTCTCACGTCGCGGCATTCTTCGCCGGCCCCACGGATACTCCTCGCTTCGAGAGTTTCTGCCGAGCTTGTCTAGCCTCACGTGCATCAAGGAAGCCGGTGCCACGGGTGTGACAGAGCGCATTTAATGATTCGGAGAGAATGGGGAGGCGGCGAGAGCGCTTGAAGGATGTGGGCGGAGAAAGTGTGGAGGCACATCGAAACGCTTGGTTGCGGCCATGCTCGCAAAGAGCCATCGAACGGGCAGCGGGCAGCCTCACAGGCAGTGAGGGCACGACGAAAGGAGATAAAGGAGGCACGCAGCAATCGGCGAAGCGCCACGACGTGGACGACTGAGAGCTCGGAGATTTCAAGCGGCATTATATAGTCTACATATATGTGTGCCATGGAGCATCTTGTGATGCGTGGTATGTATGTAACTTGGAGTACGATTATATTGTGAAACTTATATGCTACTTCTAAATTCAAGATTATATGCTACTTCTAAATGTCTGTGGATCCATCTTCTCCACGGCGGTTTGGGACCCGGAAGCCACAGGTGGAGCATGGCCGGGCGGTTCCAGATAAGAAGGAAGGTGCGATCGTTCCTTGGGATGCCGATTGGGGGATGCGGGCCACAGCCGCGGCGCAGTATGCAGATCGCTCAGAGATCTCGTCAAATCACTCAACTCCACCAAGGAAGCTAGGCCACGAAGGTGTTTTGGCTCAAGCGCGGTTTTCGGAGACAGCGAAAAAGAAATCGGGGCAAAGAAGCATTCAACCGCAGCAAGAAGATGGCATTGATGAGGGTGGTGCAGGCTCGCATTCATGGCCTGAATCCAAGGGGAAGCTTCTGCAGTCTAGTATGCCAGGCTCTCATAAGCAAAAAGGGATCCAAGAGGAGGGGTTTGGCTCGAGGCTACTGTGCAAGATTAAATACGGACTCAAAGGGCAGCGGGAAGAAAACCAGGAGTTCTTCAAGGTATCGCAATCCAAGGCTGAAGAGGTAAATGGAGATCTCCCTTCGCAGATACACCATCGTGGAGCCTTGATACCCAGTGTACCAAATCAAGAAGCGGGAGCTTGGACCCCAGTCAAACCACGACACTGGTGGAGGAAAGATAAGACGCATTCATCACCGAGAGGTAGCTTGGAACAACCGTGCCACCATCTCCGTGGGTCGGCTTTTTTCAAGCTCAAACTGAGGGGGAAATGCTTTAACTGCCTTTCACCGAATCATATGGTGGCATCGCGGTCTTATTGGTTCAATGTCGGGCGCTTGCCTCCGCTTCGGACACAAGGCAATTGAATGCCCGAGAAGAGGAACCACCAGCCGCATCACAAATACATTTGGCTCAACTCCAGCACAGCGACAGCAGCTGCCCACTAGTTCCATCCTCCCCAGTATTCCATCCTCAAACGCAAGATCTTACAGTGAAGTAGTTCGGGAGGGTCTTGCCATGGAGGCAAGGTATCCCGGCGACCCCAGAGCGAGGCCTGCGAGGACCTACTGTGCTATCTCTGCTACGGGAGCCATCAAGCGCAAACGCGATGAACTCATTGACCGAGCGGCGGTGTGCTGGTTCGACGGGAACAGCCACGACGTGGAGTCTTTCACGGTGGGAGATATGCTACGGTACCGTTTCAACCTCGGCCACGGTGACTTCCAACTCCTCAAACACTTCCCCGAGCAGTTCCTGGTCATTTTCTCCGAGTCAGCTATCAGGAGGAGGGTGGTGAACTCGACTGTGGTTGCTTACAGGGGCCGCGAATTCAGCTTTGCGGCCTGGACTGAGAAGCGTTATGCCACAAACGTCAACTTTGAATTTCGCGTCAAGGTCCGTGTGGAAGGGGTGCCTGTGCACTGTTGGAGTGAAGAAGTGGCGGCAAGGGCTTTGGGGAAGAGTTGCGCAGTTCACTACGTGCAGGAGAGCACCCGTCGCAGGGAGCGCACTAGGTCCTTCGACCTGTGGGCTTGGTGTTCGGATCCAAGTGAAATTCCGAAGGAGGTATCCTTGACTGTCATTGAGCCGGACCGGGAACTTCCGCCAACCAATGTGTCGCTACCTCAGGTGGCCATCCACTACGACGAACCAACAGACTTGAAGCGAGGGCAAGTATTCAACCTCCGCAACCATATCGAGATTGTTGAAGACCTCTCCTTCCTCCGGGGGCGCGGTGGCTTCGGAGGACTCATGAACCGAAAGCAGCGCCGTGAGTTCGTCTGGGCCTACAGGGCGCCGGATGAGGTGGGGGAGAGAAGGGATCGTTCAGAACTAGACAGAGGTAGAGTCTCAGTCCACCGCCGCCGCCATGATGATCAAGATGATGATGACTATAACCGCGATGAACATCACAGATCACGCAGACACCGCAGCTTGTCCAGCTGGGTTCGAGACTCAAGATGCAGAGGTGGGGTTGAAGACTGCCATAGTGCCTCCTGGCGTGGATTCGCTGGTTCGGCCTCAAGAAGATATCGACATGGCGCCCCACAATCCCATTAGGTGCTGTGGCGCATGACCAAGAATGCCTGGAGGCCAAAGAAGATTCATGCGGAACAAGACAGGAGGAGGGTGACCTTCGCCGAACCTCTTGTGAGTGAGTTCAAGATGAAACAGCAGGCGGCGGGGGATGCTGACACTCACCTGGAGAACAAGACGAATGGAGGGACCTACTCCGGACGAGCACTGAGGGGGCTGCAGGTATGTCAAGCTAGTACATCTGCCACTTACTCACAAGTGGTCCAGCACTCTCTACATAATGCATCTTTTGTTGATTCTCAAGCTGCATTACCTGTGCAAAAAGTTGTCCATTTGCCTTGCTCAACTGCTCAATACACGCAAATTGTCCCTTCAACTCTATTTACCTCACAAAGCACCCAGCCAGATGTTCGACCTGCTGACATCCTAGCTGATATAAGGGGCAGTGAGCCAAATCTGTTAGGGGTGTAGGAGAGGCTAAAGGGGCAAATTAGTATGCCTGTTCACTATCAAACTGGTTTGTCGGTCAGGCCGGAAATGACTCACTTAGATGCCCTGGCGGCCGATCAACCTCAATGCACCAAGCCTAGTGGTTTCCAGGCCGAACCAAAGCAAGACATCACCAATAACCCAGTTGAGAATGACCTACAGTCACCTACTCCTTGTGAATCCCTGAACGAACCAATGCAATATAACACCTATAGTCCTGTAGACCATGACTTGCATATAAATCCAACCAGAGCTTCACAAACAACATTGCCAGAAAACTTAGCGTCAACTTTCACAACGCAAGAGGCTGTAATAGTTGAAGATAATGAGCCAGAAAACTTAATTTCAGAAAGCTTACCAACAACAGCTCTAGAGGATCCACCAGAAACACCAACACCAGTTGCTATACAGACATTGACAACTTCAGAAGCGCAACCAACAGCACCTCTAGAGGTTCAACCAGAAACACCAACACCTGCTGATACACCTGCTGCTTAGATGGCCCAAGTCTCCCAGTTCACAAATCATAGCACATCTAACAACCAATTGGGTCTAGAGGAATTCATAATGACAGTCGCACACAACCCTGAAACTCCGATAATACAAACCCCCCATGCCTCAATAACAGACAGCAACCCAATTCTGAAAACAAAAGTACATCTTCTAAAGGTTACTCCCAAAGAAAAAGTATGAGATTAGCGGCAAAAGCTAAAGCTAGAACAGGGAATCAAACGGGTGCAATCAAGTTAGCCCAAGAAGTGCTAGCAGCAAAACTTAAGGAACTTTCCCCACCGGAACAACATCACCACATGATTAATGATCGCTCACATAATTGTCATTTTGAGCAGCTTGCCAGCTACTTCGAGTAACCACTCAGTAAGGAAAAGATGGAGGCGATCCTAGAGTTGGTCAACCAGGGCAAGAACAAGTGCAGAGGTGAGAAGAAAGCACGCAAGGGGAAGATGGGATCGAGGGAGGATGAGAGGCTGACTGGCTGAGATTGGAAGGCCACCTGAAGTGGAGTTTGCATTTTCCTCTCAAGTCACAAGATGAGTTGAGGCAAGCTCATGGCAGTCCTAAAGTAGCTAGGATTGCTCCTCTTAATTATTGTGTTAGCTTATCTGTTGTGTTGTGTGAGTCAGTTGAATCACCTGGCGTGGTGTTAGGGGCCTGTAGGCCTGGGTCGTGGGGATTTAGAATCCCTAACCAGTTGTTATTAGTCAGAGGTATGTTGGTGCCAGATGTGTTTTCTCCCCCGGCATATATGTTTCCTCCCCCAGCAACATATGTGTTATGCTGGTGCCAGAGCTGTCCTCTGGGTGCCATATGTGTATTGTCTGAAGTGTGTAGGTGCCGTATATGTTGGTGTTGTATCAGTGGTCGATGCTATGTGGCACAGAGGTCTATAACTCTCTACTCGATTCAGACTAGGCGATGGAAATGTAATGACAAATGTTTTATGTGCTCCAACTTCTCGGTGCAGTGCCATTTAGCCTGTGGATTTACTCATTTATAATGCCTGCAAAATGTAATATTCTTTCATGGAATGTTAGAGGTCTAAACAACCCGGCAAAGAGAGCAAGCATTAAGCAACTAATTCAGTCAACAGCCGCTACGATTGTTTGCCTGCAGGAAACAAAAATAGAAAATTGGACTACAAGTTTACTGAATGAAACCTTGGGAGGGAGAATGGCCAATCAGACAACCTATATCCCTTCCAATGGTGCCTCGAGGGGAATCCTTTTGGCGGTCTCGAAAGATCTGTATGACCTCCAAAATACTAGAACTACAATCAACACGATCACGGCAACTTTGTCATCACGCTTGGATGAGGAGACCTGGGACATAACCGGGGTTTACGGTCCGCAAACAGATGAGGAGAAAAGAAACTTTCTTACCGAGTTAGAGGATCTGAGTGATTTGGTCCTCCCGAGGTGGTTAATCGTTGGGGACTTCAACCTAATTAGACGAGCGAGGGAAAAGAATAGAGGTTCGACGAATAGAAGAATGATGCAACGCTTCAACCACACTATCAATACACTGCAGCTTTTCGAACTGGACCTCCAAGGCCGTCGGTTCACATGGACGAATGAACAACAATAACCCACAATGACAAGAATAGATCGATTCCTGGCTACGACGGAATGGCACGAAACATTCCCAAACGCGGACCTATACGCTCTGGCAACCATGACATCTGATCATTGCCCCCTCCTCATGCAAGGAGACGCAAGTTTCGAGTTCTTCAGAGGATTTCGTTTCGAGGCCTGTTGGACATCATTGCTGGGGTTCCAGGAAATAGTGGCGCAATCCTGGAACCAATCGGTCCATACATCGAACGCGATGTTGCGGCTGTATGTCAAAATGAATAGAACAGCTAAGGCATTAAAGAATTGGAGGAGGAAAACCTTTGCGAGCATCACTCTTCAAACAGCTTTGATACAAATCACCCTCACAATCCTAGAATGCATACAAGAAAGACGTTCGTTATCACAGTATGAAATTGAGCTCCGGAATACTCTCAAAGCCAAACTGCTCGGCCTGGCGGCAATACACAAATCAAGAGCGCGACAGCATTCTAGATTAACAAAAATCAGACTAGGGGACTCCAACACACGTTTTTTCCACTTAATGGCCAGCTCAAGGCGGCGAAAGAACGTGATTCGGGTGCTGAAAAGAGGAGACCAAATAATGTTCGAGCAGCAGGACAAACTAGCTGAAGCCTATGAATACTTCAAAATGGTATTGGGCAGACACGGAGTAAGGGACAAAGCTCTTCTCTGGGACTCCTTGGGCTACACTGCTAGGGACCTCAGCGATATCGAGACATTAATCACGGACAATGAAGTGGCTAAAACCATTCAAGAACTGCCAACACAAAAATCACCGGGTCTGGATGGCTATATCGGTTTGTTCTACAAAACATGTCTCCACATCATCAAATCGGACCTACTGGAAGCAATTAAGGACTTCTTCAATCTTCGACATGACAAGTTACATAAATTAAACGAAGCGAACATTATTCTACTGCCAAAAACTGAGAACGCAGATAGACTGTAAAATTTCAGGCCAATTAGTCTTATTAACAGCTTCATGAAGATCATTACTAAAATCCTGGCCAACAGCTTGCGCCAAACTTGAGGAATTGGTCTCAATCTCACGTAATGCTTTCATAAAGAAAAGATGCATACATGACAATTTTCTATATGTTCAAAGTGTTATCCGTCAACTACACAAAAACCGAGAGCCAGCTCTCTTCATCAAACTGGACATTTCAAAAGCATTCGATTCGCTAAACTGGACATATCTTCTCGAGGTACTCCAGGCGCTTGGCTTTGGTCGCACATGGCGAGAATGGGTGGCTGCAATTCTCAGAACCTCATCCTCACAGATTTTAATCAATGGGCAACCGTCAGAGCCAATAAGACATGCGCGGGGTGTGCGACAGGGAGACCCGCTATCCCCATTACTGTTCATCCTTGCAATTGACCCTCTACAAAATTTTCTTGAACTAGCGGAGAGGCGGGGTATCCTCAAACCCGTTCTACCAACTAACGTGAGACTTAGATGTTCACTTTATGCTGATGATGCAGGAATATTTTTAAATGCAGATGTGGCTGAGCTGACGGCCCTTAGTCGCATATTGGATATATTGGATATTGGACATATCCAAAACAGAAATTTACCCTATCAGATGCCAACATGACCTTGTGCAAGAGTTGTTGAATGTTTTCCCGGGGAAACTCTCAACCTTCCCTGGAGATACCTAGGCTGCCATTACACATCGACAACTTCAAGAATTGAATTTCAACCGTTGATTGACAAAATTAGCAGTAGGCTGGCAGGTTGGCAAGGTAAATTTCTTTCTACGGCTGGAAGAGAGACCCTTATTAATTCGGTGTTAACATCTCAACCGATATATCACTTGACGGTCTTCCCAACCCAAAAGTGGCTCATTAAATGCATAGACAAAATCAGAAGAAGCTTTCTCTGGAGAGGAAAAGAACAAGAAAATTGTAGTGGAGGACACTGCTTAATCAAATGGCTAGTAACCTGTATGCCAAAAAACAAAGGGGGACTCGGTATCAAAGACCTAGAACGCTTCGCCAGAGCGCTTAGGTTGCGTTGGCTTTGGTTTAGATGGAAAAACAACGATAGGGCCTGGACAGGGATAGATCTGCCGTGCGATAAAACTGATATCACACTATTCAATGCCTCAACGGTGGTCACGGTAGGTAATGGTAAACTCGCTGACTTTTGGAGATCAAGCTGGATAGAAGGCCAAACACCTAAAAACATTGCCCCGCATCTCTTCCGTGTAGCAAGCAGAAAGAACATATCTGTCCACCGGGCCTTGAAAAATAACTATTGGATACGTTTCTGCACCCCAGTTAACTCAGAGAACGAAATCAGGGAGTTTGTGGCACTATTCGAAGCAATAAGTAGAATCAATAGGGATGAAGAGAGGGATGATCAGATAACCTGGCGGTGGACAGCTGACGGACAATACTCAACAAGGAGCGCATACCTCATGCAATTTCACATGGTCGACTGCAAGATGAAGATTTGCCCGATATGGAAGGCAAAAGCTGAACCGAAATGTCGATTCTTTGCTTGGACACTGCTTCACAACAAAATTTTAACAGCTGATAACATGATCAAAAAGCAATGGCCATGTAACGCAACCTGTAGCCTCTGCAATGTGTCGCACGAAACACCAAGCCATCTCTGTAAAGATTTCCCTTTCGCTAGACAGGTGTGGACTATCATATTACAGTGGGGAAAATTGGATTGGTGCCAAAACCTCAGCCACAGCGGATCGGTGTATACGTGGTGGAGAAGGCTCAGAACACGATTTGATAAAGAAATACGAAGAGATCTGGATGGCCTCTGTATCTACTTCTGGTGGAATTTATGGCTAGAGAGAAATCAACGCATCTTCCAAGGGAAGGCGAGATCGCCTGAGCAGGTGGCCTTAGCGATCAAGGCTGCAATTCTCACCCGTGGTTTTGCTTTGTCACCTAAGCCTTCGGCTTAGCGCATCTTGTAGGTCTATTCTGGGTGTGTTTTTTTCGTATTTAGTGGTTCCTTACAGTCAGGTGTGCTTTACTTGTAAGTGACGATAATTTGTAAGGTTTTTTCTCGGGCCCGGTTTTTTCCTTAAAAAACAGGACCCACCCTTATCTCCTTTTTTCCTTCTTAATATAAGTAATGCAGCAATTCTCTTGCTGCCCTTTCAAAAAAAAATTCAAGATAATTATTTGTGCATGACCAATCAGATTGTATGGTCATGTATTAGCACTAAAATTTGGCAAGACATAATTAATTTGTTAGGCCATTGGATAGTTCTAGCCGATATTGGTTAATAAGGGAAGGTTAAGTTAAAAGTTAGAATTATAGTTGATATTGATTCAAAGATAGAATTTTACTTGTCAAGGGGTGGGGGCGATACGGTTTATATAACGGATCAAAGAAGGATACGATCGTCCTATACGTTATAAAAAGAGCAAGCCTAGGATCAATTAATCCAACACAATCAATCGAATTGCATATACTTTTTGTTTACTTTCTGTTGACTAGAAGTACTTTTTGTAATTTAGAATCTCCCTATGATTCATTATTTATCAATAAAGTTGAGTATCATCGATTGTTGACCATCTTCGATTATGCAAAATTACCCAGGTTTGCTTTTCTCCGATTTTATTGCGCATCACCTTTTTCAGAAAAAATCTGTCTTTACCAAATAATCTATTCAACCGTAACAAGCTGTTTAGATTTATCATCACTTATAATCTAATCGGCTCTGGCAGCTAGTTAGATTTCTTACCGACTATCACATCAAATTAGCTTTAAGCATTATTTCGATCTATCTTGCCGATTACAAGATCAAATTGGCTAACACGTTATGAACCAAACTTAAACCCGACATTCATGTGTGTTCAAGCTGATCAATTTTTTGTCATATTTTTTGACTCCAACACACGTTAGTACATTGACCTGAAAAAAACTGAACTTCACAGACAACTAACTCATTATATTGGGAACTCCAATTGTCTTTTCTAGTTAAGAAATTATGGTATCATTTATTTGAGTTCCGTTGCTATAACTCTGTTTAATATCTGAGTAAATACCACTCAAACATCGTCTCTATTATTCTCAAGATATTAAGAGTAAGTGCAATAATAAAGCCCACAATTTACTCTAATTCTCATCTATATCATTTAGAGTAAACAATAAATCCAACTTGTACAATGACTATCTCTAAACAAACACTAAAGTATTTAATTTGGGTATTCAACACTAACTTCATCTTCGTCACTATTGGCAAAATGCGTAAAAAGTCGTTTGCGCCTGTTCCAACAGTGTAACAGCCCAATTTCCTTTAATCCAGTAAGCGAGACTTGTCATGCTAACATTTTCGTAATGCCATTACGTCCTCCCTTAATTATACCCATACACATGCTAGGACCTTCTCCTTGCATAAAAAGGGAGCAACAAAATTCTGAAAATCACTTCTCCAAACCGCACACATGTTTTATTGCTTTAGTCAATGACATGTGGGCCATGTTTGTAAGAGAGAGAGGAGTAGGCTGCACACACCTAACCTACCATTTTTCACTTTACTCACCTTACCCACTTACCTAGCTACTCTATGACACATGGGACCTACTTGCATTGGAACTTGTGGGCTGCACACACACTCTCCATGTCTTTTCTCACTCAAACCACTCATACCCACTCTTCTAGCCACTCTATGACATGTGGGACCTAGCCCCACATGTGAGGCATGAGTGGGCAACATATATAAGGTTTTTCCACCTTGGTTTCTCCTCCCCACCAGCCCATTTGCTGCCCAAGAACCAGAAAAACAGCAAGGTGTTCTTCTTCAACCTCTTGCCATACTCCCCCACAAATCCCCTCCAAACTTGAGTTTTGGTTTGTGCATGTTACACCACCTTGTAGCCAAGGTCAAGGGCTTCACATCCATCCAAATGGATTCTTGAGGAACCAAGTTTTGGGTAAGTGGCAATCGTTTTCTTGCTACCCATGTTCTGAAATTCTGCTCCTTGTAACTCATTGCTATTTTCCCCATGGAATCCATCATCACCCCTTGATTCGGTCGGGTTTGTGCAAAAGTTGAAGAGGAGGGCTAGTGGTCGCTGCAAGCACGAGCAAAGGAAGGCATTGTTGTCCACGCAAGCTAGGAGGAGGCGGACCGTGAAGAACCGGCGTTGTGACATTCTTAAATCGCTCCTCGCCAAACCAACATCCACCTTGTGCAAAGGCAACCTTGTAGTGGTAAGTTTCTACCTTAGTCCATTCCATTGGAGCCCTAGTCCATCCCTATGAAGTGTAGAAGCCACTGTACACGTAGTCGTTTTTGAAACAGAAAAGTCAGCTCGGATAGTCCGAGGTTTAGCTCGGACATTCCGAACCATTCGGATATTCCGAATGATATTTCGGATAGTCCGAATAGTGCTGGTTCCGCTTGACCGAGAGGGTCTGCTCGGACATTCCGAAGTGACCACTCGGATAGTCCGAACCATTCGGACATTCCGAATGAAACTTCGGATAGTCCGAATATTATTTCACTTCATACCGAGAGGGTCCACTCGGATAGTCCGAAGTGAAGCTCGGATACTCCGAACATAATTCAATAAAAGCTTTAAGACTTGAACTTTTTACGCAAAAACTCAATTAGTACTTTCATATTATGACTAGTACTACACATCATGAGCATTTCATGCATCTTTTACTCATGTGCATCATTGGAGTTCTTGATTTGGTGTTTATGGATTTGGATTTTCTCGTTAGGTGTTGACGTTCCGGAGGGCACTCCCGAGTACGACTACGTCTACGAAGTCAAGAGCGAGCAGCAAGGCACTACCTTATTCCTTGACCACGATTGCTCCTACTATTTTGACACCTACATTTTGAAATTATTTTATCGAGTGCATGCTTACTTCAATTACAATTATGTTTGGGTAGAATTCTTAGCTATCACCATGTTGTGTGTTATACCCTTAGCATGTTCACTCCATACTTCCCTTGTCGCCCTAAGTGGTTGGTTTATTATTGTATATGGGTTCGAGTGAATTGCTTAGCCATGCTTAGATCCCCATTAGAAACCGCGATAGATGGATTTAGTCCATCGGTCGCAATGATCAAGATTTATTATTATGATGATGATGATGTTTTTAAATGTTGATTAATGAGTAGAGATATTGGTTAAGGACCCTAAGGATCAAATCCTGGTGACGTCTTTTTGAGTAACTATCGTGCGAACCACACACCGTTTATGGGACCGGCGTAACCAAGTACTTGTGTATGACTATGGTATGTAAACCATGTGCACTCGAATTCCTTGAGCTTTGTAGAGTGTCAAGGAATGTCATGCGGAGTTCCTTGGGCTTAGTGGAGCGCCAGGAAGGTCCTCGAAGTCCCTCGAACTTTGTTGAGTTGGGGATCTCCAACAACGGTGTACTCCTTGATCCACACACACCGAGCTTTGAGCACGCGGGATCGAGGGTCACAAATCATCCGGATGGTTTAGATACACTACCATGCATCTTTGAAAATGGTTTGTCACGTTCACCTCGGCCGACACATCTAAGGAAATGTGTTAATAGCTTGGCTCATGAGTGTGACGTGTCGTGTGGGTAAAGTCGTACCTCTGCAGAGTTTAAACTATTCGAATAGCCGCGTCCATGGTTAAGGACGATCTCTTGAATTGTCGATCCTTTGCGCAGTATTAAGGACTTGGTAAGAATGGGATGGGAGTGGGAAAAGAGACACAAGTATTGGAGTACTTGTGTGTGTAGTAAGACACAAGTATTGGAGTACTTGTGTGTGTCTAGTTGAACATGAGCGATGGAACTCATGGTTCGGAGAATGCTTGGAGGCATGATATGAATGTGATTATGATGATGTTATGTTATGTATTAGATCTTTAAAATGTTTATCAAATGCAATTCTTTTCATTCTATACATGTTTACAATTTATAACAAATGTTGCTTTATGCCAAAATTGCCATTATGCTTTTCCTTGATGTAGCAACCACATGTAGCTAGTGACCAGCATATAACTTATATTATTGTGCGAGTACACTCTTTGTACTCAATCGGATTGTCCACTTGCTGCAGGTGAGGATGAGGCACTGCCCGGGGACTTTTACCGGGCAGATTTCGACAATGCTAACGTTTAGTCGCCGTTCTTGCCCCAGTTGGTTGCCTGAGGGTTTTGGGGATGCCATGCTGGCCCTTTTGTTGTTTATCTTATGTTTTCCGCTGCTACTTGATGTAATAACTCTAAATATGTCGTTGAGGACAGCAGTCCTACTTTTGGTATGTAATAACGTTTATGTTTCCGATAATTATGTATGTGTTGTGATGTCAACTGTTGGATGAGAATGCTCGTGTTGGCGAACTATCCTGGGACCAACACGGGTATAATCGTGGAACGCCCGAGGTTCCCTTGATTCACTTGAGATGTACCACGCAATTGGGTGAATCAGTGGAGTCCCGGGGACGGTTCCCCACAGGCTTGGTATCAGAGCCATACTGACTGTAGGTTAGAACGGCCATGCTACGACTAGATAGAGAGCGTTTTGAGTCAAAAATTATTTTGCTATCAAATAATTTCAGAACTGATAGCCTTGTGCATTCCTTTATTTCTTACCCCTCTTATTTCTGTATCTTACCCCTATGTTCATTTGATTGTGCAAACAAGTGTCTAACTTCTCTTATCCTTTCAACATGACAGATGAGTTTTGGGCCATTGGTTTTGGTCACTCGCGCTGAAGATGTGGAGGGCTATCCTTCCCTCCTTAGAGATATGCTATGGAGAGCTAATTTCACTTATACACCGGAGTACGCGGTTTATGGTCGTGCTATAGGACCTGGATTGAAGACCTACACTGCCACGGTTCACATCATCGCTAGGATGGTGACGGGGAGCATTCCCTATCACTTTCGGGCGAGGGGGACGTCCGTAGGAATGGCTATCCAAGAGGTGGCATATGTTGCCATGTGCCATCTCCGTCATGATTTGTGGGAGCTGACACTACCTCCGTATCAATATTTCCCTCAACAAGGATCAACCGATGAAGTCAACAGTGTTGCTGAAATCGAGATAGGAGAAGATTCTTCTATTCGCCAGTTGTCGTGCTTGGTCCGTGCCTTGGACCGGGCTAATCGTTGCATTGTCCATGAGCTGTGGGAGACTCGTGCCCGTCTTCATGAGGCACAAGGGCATCTTCACCAATTTGTTCAGATTAACTTGGTGCCAAGGGACGTATTGTATGGGCGCAACTCCACGATGCCACACGATACAGCCCCACCTGCTTTTCAGTTTCCGCATGTGCCGGGGATAGAGACTGAGGATGTTGTGTCTAGCACCGCGCGCATCAATTCGGGAGGTGTGATGCGTCGGCATGCCCGGGAATCTCCGGGGGTACCTAGGTTCTATATAGGATCACCACAGCGTCTCACTAACCCCTTGGACCCCGAAGACACCGGATCTCCGGGATACCATCTTTTGGATGTGTTTCCCCGTGGATTCCTTAGGGACATTTGAGTTGTCCCGATCAAGCCCATCGTGGAGGGCAAGTAGAGATGAGCTGGACTTATTAAAGTGATGTAATAGACTATCGTATGACCCTATACTAGCTCTTATATTTGGACTCGTCATCTTTAGCTATTGCTTTTGGTTAAGAACTAGTGCTATTGTATCGGAACCTTGTTATTTGCTCTCATGGATGATGTTGTGGCTCAAGAACCTTTTTATATTGATGTCTTTTGGAGTTGGTGCATGTTTTCTTGCTGCATACATGTAGGGTTTAAATTGTGTGATTTGCTGTCCGGATATTTTTAAATTCAGCGTTGTTGTGGCTCTCCTGTTACGTGTTGCTAATTTGGCTTTGGCAACAGATGACGGGAGTTACCACTCGTTCCCAAGCTCAGCGTGGGCGAGGCCGCCATCCACCGGCTCCCAGCGATCGAGGATCCGACTCGGGGTCACTCATAACCACCCGGAGTCCTCGCATCATCAAAATCAGCACCCCGCTCGCGTGGAAGAGGAACTTCCACCCCCTCCTACCATGGCTCAAGTCCTTGCTCTGATTGAGCAAAACAGACAAGATCAAACCTTGATCTTGCAGCAGATCGCCCGTAACACGACCCCTGCACCGGCCCCTTTTCGAGGAGCCGAGAGGGCAGGACATCACACCGCCAGCGGACTTGGCGAGTTTCTCCGCACGCAGCCGCCAACATTCTCCGCGCTGCGGACCCACTTGAGGCCGATGATTGGCCGGACTATTGGCGCAAGCTGGCCATCGCTCAATGCCCGGACCATGAGAAGGTCCTCTTTGCTTCACATCAACTCGATGGTGCGGCGTGCGCATGGTGGGACAGCTTTACCGCCATGCAACCCGCCGATCATATCATCACGTGGGCGGAGTTTCGCGCGGCTTTCCGCGAGGCTCATGTTCCCGCTGGCGTTATGGCAAGGAAGAAGCGTGAATTTCTTGCATTGAAGCAAGGTGGCAAAACCGTCATGGATTATCTTCACGAGTTCAACTATTTGGCTCGTTATGCCCCCGATGAAGTCTCCATCGATGGCGCAAGCAAGAGCGCTTTATGGAGGGACTTTCAAAGAGTTGCAGCCTGGAGCTCGCTGCTCATGACTTCGAATTTCCAGCACTTAGTCCACAAGGCTATAGTGGTGGAGGAGAAATGGGGAAGGTTGGAGGATTCACGCAAGCGCAAGCGGATTGCATAAAATTCAGCAAGTGGCAACTTGCAGCCATCGCGCATGGTGCGCCTCACTTCCAAACTATCAAGCTCGCACCGCCGAGGCCTTCAACATTCATTGCTCGTCCACATGCAGCCAAATCTTCCACCAACTATGGGTGGAAATCAGCAAGGAGCCAACCCTCAAGCTCGCCCAATACTTGTTTGTTTTCAGTGCAAACAGCCGGGGCACTTTGCACGTCAATGCCCGCAAAAGAACCAAGCAATGTCGGGGATTAGGCCCACTATTGCGCCAGGGGCAGCAGCACTTCCACCTCGACCAATGCCTCCAAGAACCGCGCCAACCCCACGGCGTGGTCGCATCAACCATGTAACACCAAGAAGCTCGAGAATGCACCTAAGTGGTGTTGGGTGCGCTTTCATCAACTCACACCCGACTCTCAGATTATTCGATTCCGAGCATCTCATTCATTTATTAAAGAGAAGTTTGCTATGCATCATGAGTTCCCTACACAACCTATGCATCCACCACTTCTCATTAAAACCCCGGGATCGGAATTAAGGACCGATCGAGTCTGCCGGGAAGTAATGATTGAAATTAATGGAATAGAGTTCCTAGCTGACTTGATAGTGATTAAAACGGAGGGAATTGAAGTTATTCTTGGGATGGATTGGCTATCCAAGCACCAAGGATGTATCAATTGTGCCAGCAGATCTATTTCTCTTACCAACGCAAGCGGCAAACAAGTCGTGTTTGCATCAAGTCCAGATTTTGCTCACCTCTATGCCTTGAAGGGTGAGCCATTCCTTGGAATAAGTAGCATTCCAGTGGTATGTGATTACCCGGATGTATTTCCAGAAGAATTGCCGGGGATGCCACCTGACCAGGAGGTGGAGTTCGTCATTGAGCTTCTACCCGGAACGGCCCCGATATCGAAGCGACATTACCGTATGCCTCCTAATGAGTTGATTGAGTTAAAGAAACAACTTACGGAGCTGCAAGAGAAGGGCTTCATTCGACCGAGCTCCTCACCTTGGGGATGCCCGGCGATATTTGTGAAGAAGAAGGATGATAGCCTGCGGATGTGTGTTGATTACCGCCCGTTAAATGAGGTCACGGTCAAGAACAAGTATCCCCTTCCGCGGATTGATGATTTGTTCGACCAAATGACTGGAGCCTGTATATTCTCCAAGATTGACCTGAGATTAGGCTACCACCAAATCAAAATCAGATCGGAAGACATTCCAAAAACGGCATTCTCCACCCGTTATGGTTTATATGAGTATACCGTCATGTCTTTCGGTTTGACCAATGCACCGGCCTACTTCATGAACCTTATGAATTCAGTTTTCATGGAGTATCTCGACAAGTTCGTTGTCGTCTTCATTGATGATATTCTTATCTATTCCAAGTCGCGAGGAGCATGAAGTACACCTTCGGGCAGTTCTGGAAAAGCTGCGAGAGCACCGGCTTTACGCAAAATTCAGCAAGTGTGAATTTTGGCTAAAGGAGGTTGCCTTCTTGGGCCATGTGATCTCGGAAGGCGGAGTTGCGGTTGATCCCGGCAAGATACAGACTGTACTTGACTGGGAGCAGCCAAAGAACATCACAGAAGTTCGAAGTTTTCTCGGGTTCGCGGGTTATTACCGCCGATTCGTTGAGAACTTCTCCAAAATCGCAAAACCCCTGACCGAACTTTTGAAGAAGGAGAACAAGTTCGTATGGTCAGCGAAATGTGAGGCAAGTTTTCAATTGCTGAAGGATAAACAACCATTGCACCTATCTTAGTCTGCCCAGATATTCACAAGGGCTTCGATTTATACTGCGATGCATCCCGCCTTGGGCTGGGTTGTGTACTTATGCAAGAAGGCCGAGTTGTGGCATATGCATCAAGGCAATTGAGATCTCATGAGATGAATTATCCCACCCATGATTTAGAGCTGGCAGCAGTGGTGCATGCTCTAAAAATCTGGCGACATTACCTCATCGGTAATCGTTGTGAAATTTACACCGATCACAAGAGTCTGAAGTATATCTTTACTCAAGCCGATTTGAACTTGAGGCAAAGGAGGTGGCTTGAATTGATCAAAGACTATGATATGGGACTCCATTATCATCCTGGAAAGGCCAATATTGTTGCCGATGCTCTGAGCCGAAAGCCTCAATGCAATCGTCTTTTAGTAGAACCGGAATCGGACACCATGTGCGCCGAGTTTCGGAAGTTCAACCTGGAAGTGGTTAAAGAGGGATTCCTTGCTGCCATGGAAGTTAAATCTAACCTATTGGACCAAATCAAAGAGGCTCAAAGGACAGACAAAGGCGTAGCACTCATCCGAGCCCGCATCAAGCAAGGCAAGGCCAATTGCTTCACCGAGGACTCGCAAGGTGTCTTGTGGTTCGGCAAACGGCTAGTGGTGCCAAATTGTAAGGAATTGAGGGCACTAATTCTTGATGAAGCTCATAATTCCTCATTCTCCATTCATCCCGGGAGTACTAAAATGTACCAAGATCTTAAGCCAAGACTTTGGTGGACCCGGATGAAACAGAATTGCCGGTATGTCGCCGAGTCTGCGGCGTATGTCACGGTGAAAGCCGACCATTTAGTGCAGCAGTACACTTCAACCATTGCCCATTCCCATGTGGAAGTGGGAAGAGATTGGTATGGATTTCATTACGGATTGCCCAAGACGCAAAAAGGTTTCGATTCCATATGGGTAATCGTTGACCGTTTGACAAAGACTGCTCATTTTCTTCCTGTCAAGACGACGGATACAGTGAGCAAGTTAGCTGAGTTATATCTTCATCGAATTGTGTCTCTTCACGGTGTTCCCAAAAGGATTGTCTCAGATCGAGGTACTCAATTCACCTCGCATTTTTGGCAATGCCTCCACAAGGCCATGGGGACTCAACTCTCTTTTAGCACTGCGTATCATCCTCAGACTGATGGACAAGCTGAACGAGTAAACCAAGTTCTTGAGGATATGCTTAGGGCTTGTGCCCTTACCTATGGCAAGAATTGGGAGAAATGCTTACCCTTCGCGGAGTTCTCCTACAACAATAGCTATCAGGCTAGTCTACAAATGAGTCCATTCGAGGCACTCTACGGAAGATCTTGCAGAACTCCACTTAACTGGTCTGAGTCCGGAGAGAGACCCCTCTTTGGTCCCGAACTAGTCGCTGAAGCGGAAGAGCAAGTTCGATTTATTCGCGAGCGGTTGCGAACTGCGCAGTCTCGTCAAAAGAGCTACGCTGATCGTCGCCGCCGTGAGCTCAAATTCGAAGTTGGTGATCACGTCTATCTCAAGGTCTCACCAATGAAAGGTATTCGTCGGTTCCAAGTGAAGGGAAAGCTATCCCCTCGCTATATCGGACCTTTCCGGATTATCGCAAGACGAGGAGCGGTGGCATATCAATTGGAGCTTCCCTCTTCACTAGCCGATGTGCATGATGTCTTCCATGTATCTCAATTGAAGAAATGCCTCCGTGTCCCGACCGAAGCCACCGAGTTGGACACTCTTGAATTGCAACCCGATCTATCCTATAAGGAGCATCCCATTGGTATTCTCGACGAGAGGGAGCGGGTTACTCGAAACCACACCATCAAATTCTTTAAGATCCAATGGAGTAATCACACCCCTGATGAGGCCACATGGGAGCGGGAGGATCATCTTCGAGCCGAATACCCCTACCTCTTCAATGAAGCGGTGTAATCTCGAGGACGAGATTCTTTTAAGGGGGGGAGGCTTGTAACAGCCCAATTTCCTTTAATCCAGTAAGCGAGACTTGTCATGCTAACATTTTCGTAATGCCATTCGTCCTCCTTAATTATACCCATACACATGCTAGGACCTTCTCCTTGCATAAAAGGAACAACAAAATTCTGAAAATCACTTCTCCAAACCGCACACATGTTTTATTGCTTTAGTCAATGACATGTGGGCCATGTTCTAAGAGAGAGAGGAGTAGGCTGCACACACCTAACCTACCATTTTTCACTTTACTCACCTTACCCACTTACCTAGCTACTCTATGACACATGGGACCTACTTGCATTGGAACTTGTGGGCTGCACACACTCTCCATGTCTTTTCTCACTCAAACCACTCATACCCACTCTTCTAGCCACTCTATGACATGTGGGACCTAGCCCCACATGTGAGGCATGAGTGGGCAGCATATATAAGGTTTTTCCACCTTGGTTTCTCCTCCCCACCAGCCCATTTGCTGCCCAAGAACCAGAAAAACAGCAAGGTGTTCTTCTTCAACCTCTTGCCATACTCCCCCACAAATCCCCTCCAAACTTGAGTTTTGGTTTGTGCATGTTACACCACCTTGTAGCCAAGGTCAAGGGCTTCACATCCATCCAAATGGATTCTTGAGGAACCAAGTTTTGGGTAAGTGGCAATCGTTTTTCTTGCTACCCATGTTCTGAAATTCTGCTCCTTGTAACTCATTGCTATTTTCCCCATGGAATCCATCATCACCCCTTGATTCGGGTCGGGTTTGTCGCAAAGAAGTTCGAAGAGGAGGGCTAGTGGTCGTTGCAAGCACGAGCAAAGGAAGGCATTGTTGTCCACGCAAGCTAGGAGGAGGCGGACCGTGAAGAACCGGCGTTGTGACATTCTTCGTCGTTCCCTCGCCGAAACCAACATCCACCTTGTGCAAAGGCAACCTTGTAGTGGTAAGTTTCTACCTTAGTCCATTCCATTGGAGCCCTAGTCCATCCCTATGAAGTGTAGAAGCCACTGTACACGTAGTCGTTTTTGAAACAGAAAAGTCAGCTCGGATAGTCCGAGGTTTAGCTCGGACATTCCGAACCATTCGGATATTCCGAATGATATTTCGGATAGTCCGAATAGTGCTGGTTCCGCTTGACCAGAGAGGGTGCTGCTCGGACATTCGAAGTGACCACTGGATAGTCGAACCATTCGGACATTCGAATGAAACTTCGGATAGTCCGAATATTATTTCACTTCATACCGAGAGGGTCCACTCGGATAGTCCGAAGTGAAGCTCGGATACTCCGAACATAATTCAATAAAAGCTTTAAGACTTGAACTTTTTACGCAAAAACTCAATTAGTACTTTCATATTATGACTAGTACTACACATCATGAGCATTTCATGCATCTTTTACTCATGTGCATCATTGGAGTTCTTGATTTGGTGTTTATGGATTTGGATTTTCTCGTTAGGTCTTGGCGTTAGGAGGGCACTCCGAATCGACTCGTCTCTGAAGTCAAGAAGCGAGCAACAAGGCACTACCTTATTCCTTGACCACGATTGCTCCTACTATTTTGACACCTACATTTTGAAATTATTTTATCAGTGCATGCTTACTTCAATTACAATTATGTTTGGGTAGAATTCTTAGCTATCACCATGTTGTGTGTTATACCCTTAGCATGTTCACTCCATACTTCCCTTATGCATACTGAGTGGTTGGTTTATTATTGTATATGGGTTCGAGTGAATTGCTTAGCCATGCTTAGATCCCGTTAGAAACCGCGATAGATGGATTTAGTCCATCGATGCAATGATCAAGATTTATTATTATGATGATGATGATGTTTTAAATGTTGATTAATGAGTAGAGATATTGGTTAAGGACCCTAAGGATCAAATCTGGTGGCGTCTTTTGAGTAACTATCGTGCGAACCACCGCGTTTATGGGACCGGCGTAACCAAGTACTTGTGTATGACTAGGGTATGTAAACCATGTGCACTCGGAATTCCTTGAGCTTTGTAGAGTGTCAAGGAATGTCCGCCGGAGTTCCTTGGGCTTAGTGGAGCGCCAAGGAAAGTCCTCGGAGTCCCTCGAACTTTGTTGAGTTGGGGATCTCCAACAGGGTGTACTCCTTGATCCACACACGAAACCTTTGGCGCAGCGGGATCGAGGTCACGATCATCCGGATGGTTTAGATACACTACCATGCATCTTTGGAAAATGGTTTGTCACGTTCACCTCGGCCGACACATCTAAGGAAATGTGTTAATAGCTTGGCTCATGAGTGTGGCGTGTCGTGTGGGTAAAGTCGTACCTCTGCGAGTTTAAACTATTGAATAGCCGCGTCCATGGTTAAGGATGATCTCTTGAATTGTCGATCCTTTGGTAGTATTAAGGACTTGGTAAGAATGGGATGGGAGTGGGAAAAGAGACACAAGTATTGGAGTACTTGTGTGTGTAGTAAGACACAAGTATTGGAGTACTTGTGTGTGTCTAGTTGAACATGAGCGATGGAACTCATGGTTAGGAGAATGCTTGGAGGCATGATATGAATGTGATTATGATGATGTTATGTTATGTATTAGATCTTTAAAATGTTTATCAAATGCAATTCTTTTCATTCTATACATGTTTACAATTTATAACAAATGTTGCTTTATGCCAAAATTGCCATTATGCTTTTCCTTGATGTAGCAACCACATGTAGCTAGTGACCAGCATATAACTTATATTATTGTCGAGTACACTCTTTGTACTCAATCGGATTGTCCACTTGCTGCGGGTGAGGATGAGGCCTTGCCGGGGACTTTCTGGGCAGATTTCGCAATGCTAACGTTTAGTCGCCGTTCTTGCCCCAGTTGGTTGCCTGAGGGTTTTGGGGGCATGCCATGCTGGCCCTTTTGTTGTTTATCTTATGTTTTCCGCTGCTACTTGATGTAATAACTCTAAATATGTCGTTGAGGACAGCAGTCCTACTTTTGGTATGTAATAACGTTTATGTTTCCGATAATTATGTATGTGTTGTGATGTCAACTGTTGGATGACAATGCTCGTGTTGGCGAACTATCACAGGACCAACACGGGTATAATCGTGGAGCATGAGGTTCCTTGATTCACTTGAGATGTACCACGCAATTGGGTGAATCAGTGGAGTCCCGGGGACGGTTCCCCACAAATAGGGGCTTTTGGCTGGCTATAACATGTTATTTTTCGTGCAATGTTGGCTACTAAATAAGAGCCAATTCACTTCTCACTTTTCTTTTCTCACTCTTCAACATAGGATAAATTTGATATGTATATGCTAATATTAAGCTGATATGGTTTTATTGTATTTACCCTAGAACCATTAACACTATGGCCATTTTTCTTTACTATTCTCTTGGTTTTATACACTCCTAATTCCTTCGTGCCTCACTAAATTATGTTGGGAAAATTGCTGTTATCTGGCTTTGCTGATGGGCTGACAGTGTTTTTCTCCTGGGCCGTGAGGTCAGCCCATTAGGGCATTCGACAAAGAGGCATTAGAAGCGACTTGGTCATCTTTTAATGGATGGGGGCGTCGGTGGCTAGATCTTCCAACGAGAACTCACCTGGTCTTCAGGGAGGCTGGCTAGATCCATGGGTATCGTCGAGGACCGGGGAGGAGGCGAAACCGTCTCACCGCGCGTGAGAGGACCAAATCATGACCGTTCTTGACTTGGTCTCCTCTTCCTATATCTATGCCCTAGCATTTAGATTCGAACCTTGACAAGTAAGAAATTCTCATCCCTAGCCTTACCTTCTTGATCCTCTATTGAGGTGATCTGAGCCAGTAAAAAGTACTCGGATCTTTGATCGGTATCCGATTCTTGGGTTTTCCCATTTGTGTCGCAGATTTTGAGTCTGTGCTTGATTTTCTGGTAAGGTTTTTGGTCCCTGTGACCGAATCCAGTGAGGGAATTTGGTTGGAGGACTTGATCTTGTGCAGCTACTAGTGAGGCTCGGCTTCGCAATTGTAGTGCCACAATTGCGATTTGGGCATTGTATCTCTGGAAACTGGCCTTCTTCCCATGGCATTTGCGACGGCTCTAGGTTTTCTGGGACAGCAATCTGCATTGCGCCTTGCCCTTATCTTCTGAATAGCTTTGAGTGCTATTCCTCAGTGAGTATCTTTGTGAGATTGCTCTCTGTTTTTGCTGCCTTGTTGTTGCTCTGTGATGATTTGGGTATTGTGATGAAAGAACAATTAATCCTGTGATCTAGGCCTTGAATTGTAGACTTATATGCTGAGAAGTATTGATTCATTCGCTATCTAGATTATATCTGGCTGTTATTGTTTTCTGTCAGTATCCTTATTATTGCTAGCCTCTGATTTGTGCTTACTGTCAGCATATTGCTCCAGTTCATGCGCAATTATTTGTCTCAGTAGTTGTGATAATCAGATGCATAGCTAAATTCACATTGATATTTTAGTATCATTGCTATCATGCTTCTGGATTGTTTACTGCCTGCTTGAACTGATCGATATATATGCTGTCTGATTGTTTTGGAACCATCTAGTTGATTTGGTTGGCATTTGTTTAAAACCGCTAATCTGAATATACTCTAATTTGAGGATAATCTAGTAAACAGTGAGATAAAACTGTCAATCCTTTATTGTGTATATTAAGGTGGTAAGAATTCAAGGCCTAATTCACTGAATTAATCTGTTAGCCAATTCGTGATTGAAGTGAAGATTCTAATATTTATTCATACCCTAAATCAAAGAGCACAAAATTCAAAATTTCCCCTCCTTTTAAGGTTGCAGACATAATTTATGCAAATGGATGACATACAATTGTTTAGTATTGTCTTGTCTATGTCATATTGGCTGTTTTTGGATTACATATTCTCAACTATATTGTTTGAAGGAATAATGAATAAAATCTTGCTCTTATACTCGCATCTTTTCCAACAAATTACACCTTTTAGAAAGAAATAAAGGGAGTAATATCCAAAATGACACTTAATGGGACGTGCATCCTCTGCCGTTCTGGCGGAAGGCGATTCTATCTGCGTGGGACCCGCATCTTTGTGGGGCCCACGTCTTGAGCTTAATCTTCTTGCTATAAACGGCGGTGATATTTTCCCACTTAATGTTATTACTCCCCCGTCTAAGTTAATAAGGCGTATTTCTTTTAGGCACATAGACCAAGAAAATATTGAAAATAACTAGATTACCCATAATTATCACTAAACACTATATTTAATATATGCATGTAGAGAATATATAGTAAAGATAGATATTTATAAGAGGTATAGTAGAAACATCACACTAATTTTGTATTGAAATATGAAATACTCATTATATTTATGAACAAAATCACTCAATAAATATGTCTTATAAATTTGGACAGATGGAGTATTATGGAAGGGGGATAACCTGCTTTCCCTCCAAACATTTAACCATTATTTAGATAATTGTGCACAGTTTTTTAGTCATTTGTTATGTGTCCATTCAAAACACTATAGTACAGAGCGCTAACTCATCAAAGCCACTAACCATTCTTAGGTTTGTTTGGAACGGCTTCGATTTCAATTTCTCCCCTCTGGAAGCCGGCTAATTGAAACTGTTGGCTTTTTCGCAGCTAGAAGACAAAAGTCGGTAAATGTGGGGAACCGTCCCCGGGACTCCACTGATTCACCCAATTGCGCGGTACATCTCAAGTGAATCAAGGGAACCTCGGGCGTTCCACGATTATACCCGTGTTGGTCCTAGGATAGTTCGCTAACACGAGCATTCTCATCCAACAGTTGACATCACAACACATACACCATTATCGGAAGCATAAACGTTATTACATTCTAAAAGTAGGACTGCTGTCCATAACGACATATTTAGAGTTATTACATCAAGTAGCAGCGGAAATCATAAGATAAACATCAAAAGGGCCAGCATGGCATACCCCCAAACCCTCAGGCAACCAACTGGGCAAGAACGGCTACTAAACGTTAGCGTTGTCGAAATCTGCCCGGTAAAAGTCCCCGGGTAGTGCCTCATCCTCACCTGCAGCAAGTGGACAATCCGATTGAGTACAAAGGGTGTACTCGCACAATAATATACATTGCATGCTGATTTCTAGCTACATGTGGTTGCTACATCATAGGAAGGCAAAATGGCAGTTTCAGCATAAAGCAATATTTGGGATAAAACATAAGCATGTATAGATTGAAAAGAATTGCATTTAGTAAACATTTGCAAAACCTAATACATAACATAACATCATCATAATCACATTCATATCATGCCTTCAAGCATTCTCTGAACCATGAGTTCCATCGCTCATGTTCGATTACACACAAAGTACTCCAATACTTGTGTCTCTTTTCCCACTCCCATCCCATTCCTACCAAGTCCTTAATACTGCCCGATGGTGACAATTCAAGAGATCGTCCTAACCATGGGCGCGGCTATTGAATAGTTTCAACTCTGCAGAGTGCGACTTTACCCACACGACCGCCACACTCGTAAGCCAAGCTATTAACACATTTCCTTGGATGTGTCGGTAGAGGTGAACGTGACAAACCATTTTCCGATATGCATGGTAGTGTATCTAAACCATCCGGATATTTGTGACCTTTGATCCCGTGCCCGATGCCCGGTGTGTGTGGATCAAGGGTACACCGTTGTTGGACATCCCCAACTCAACAAAGTTCGAGGACTCGACGACATTCCTTGACGCTCCACTAAGCCCAAGGAATTCCGGCGGTCATTCCTTGACGCTCCACTAAGCTCAAGGAATCTCGAGTGCACATGGTTTACATAACCTAGTCATACATAAGTACTTGGTTCTGCCGGTCCCATAAGCGGCATGTGGTTATACGATAGTTACTCAAAGAGACGTCACCAGGATTTAATCCTTAGGGTCCTTAACCAACATCTCTAATCATTAACCAACATTTGAAACCACCAACTTCATAATAATTCTCAATCGTTGCGACCAATGGACTAAGTCCATCTATCGTGGTTTCTAACGATGTTCTAAGCATGGCTAAGCAATTCGCACGAACCCATATACAATAATAATAAACCAACCACCTAGGGAAACAATAGAACATGGAAAGACGTGATGAGGAAATGACATCACAATGTGGTAATAGCTAAGAATTCTACCCAATCATAATTGTAATTGAAAGTAAGCATGCAATTGATAAAATACTTCCAAAACATAAATTTCAATTAGTAGGAGGAATCATGGTCAAGGAGTAAGGTAGTGCCTTGCTGCTCGTTCTTGACTTCGAAGGCGTAGTCGTACTCAGGAGTGCCTTCCGAAGCGTCAACACCTAACGAGAAAATCCAAATCCATAAACACCAAATCAATAATTCCAATGGTGCACATGATTGAAAGATGCATGACATGCTCATGATGTGTAGTACTAATGGTAATATGAAAAATACTAATTGAGTTTTGCGTCAAAAGTTCATGTCTTAGGGTTTTTATTGAATTATGTCTGGAGTATCCGGGTTTAAACCCCGGAGTGTCCGGAGTATCCGGACTGTCCGGGTAAAACCCCGGAGTGTCCGGGTTGACCCCCTCGGTCTCGCGTATTCTGCCCTATCCGGAGTATCCGGATGAAAACCCCGGAGTGTCCGGACTATCTGGATGAAATCCCCGGACTATCTGGGCTGACCTGATCTGTTTCAAAATGGCTATTTGTGTATTGGGTGTTATACTTCATAGCAATGTACTAGGACTTCAAAAGGGTGGACTAGGGTAGAATCTTACCACTACAAGGTTACGTTTGCACTTGGTGACGATTGGTTTCGGTGAGGGAATGACAAAAGTGTCGCAATGCCGGTTCTCGCGGTTCGTCTCCTCCTAGCTCACGTAGACGACAATGACCTCGCTTGCTCGTGCTTGCAACAGCAACTAACCCTCCTCCTCATGCTTCCATGCGACATGCGCGACCCGATTCAAGGTGTGATGATGGATTTCATGAGGAAGAAAGAAGTGAGTTACAATGGCCAAAATTTTAGAACATGAAAGGAAAAGAAAATTGGTTGCCACTCACCCAAAACTTGGTGCCTCAAGAATCCATTTGGATGGATTTGAAGCTCTTGACCTTGGCTTCAAGAAGGTATAACATGCACAAGCTCAAACTCAAGATTTGAGTGGATTTATGGAGGAGAATGGCAAGGAGTTGGAGAGGAGGTGCTTGCTGTTTTTCTGGTTTGGGATGAACAAATGAGCAGTAGGGGGAGGAGAAACCAAGGTTTAGGGCCTTATGTATGGCTGCCCATTCATGCCTCACATGTAGGGCTAGGTCCCACATGTCATAGGGTTAGAAAAAGGGTGGGTATGAGTGATTGGAGTGAGAAAAGTCATGGAGAGGATGTGTAGCCCACAAGTTCCTATGCAAGGTAGGACCCATGTGTCATTGACTTGTTAGGTACATGGGTAGAGGTGAGTAATGTAATAACTAGTATGGTAGGTATGTGCAGCCTACACTCCTTTTTCTTATGAACATGGCCCACATGTCATTGACTAAGGTAAAATAACATGTGTGCAGTTTGGAAAATGATTTTTAGGACTTTGTTACTCCCTCTTTATGCAAGATGAATGTCCTAACGCTTGTATGATTATAATTAAATGAAGATGTAATGACATTATGGAAGACGTTAGCATGACAAGCCTCACTTACCGGATTAACGAAAATTGGGCTGTTACAAGCCTACCCCCCTTAAAAGAATCTCGACCTCGAGATTACACGGCTTCATTTAAGAGGTAGGGGTATTCAGCTCGAAGATGATCCTCCCGCTCCCATGTGGCCTCATCAGGGGTGTGATTACTCCATTGAACCTTAAGGAATTTAGTGGTGTGGTTTCGAGTAACACGCTCCCTCTCGTCAAGAATACAAATGGGGTGCTCCTTGTAGGATAGATCGGGTTGTAATTCGAGAGTGTCCAACTCTGTGGTTTCAGTTGGGACACGAAGGCATTTCTTTAATTGAGAGACATGGAAGACATCATGCACATCGGCTAGCGAAGGTGGAAGCTCCAATTGATATGCCACCGCTCCTCGCCTTGCTATGATCCGGAAAGGTCCGATGTAACAAGGGGCTAGCTTTTCCTTCACATGAAACTGACGAATACCTTTCATTGGTGAGACCTTGAGATAGACATGATCACTAACTTTGAATTTGAGTTCGCGGCGATCAGTAATAGCTCTTTTTGACGAGATCTACTTGATCCGCAACCGTTCGCAAATAAATCGAACTTGCTCTTCCGCTTCGGTGACTAGTTCATGACCAAAGAGTGGTCTCTCTCCGGACTCAGACCAATTAAGTGGAGTTCTGCAAGATCTCCCATAGAGAGCCTCGAATGGACTCATTCGAAGACTAGCTTGATAGCTATTGTTGTAGGAGAACTCCGCGAAGGGTAAGCATTTCTCCCAATTCTTTCCGTAAGTAAGGGCACAAGCTCTAAGCATATCCTCAAGAATTTGATTCACCCGTTCAGCTTGTCCATCCATCTACGGATGATACGCGGTGCTGAAAGAGAGTTGAGTCCCCATGGCCTTGTGGAGGCATTGCCAAAAATGCGAGGTAAACTAGGTACCCCGATCTGAGACAATCCTTTTGGGAACACTATGAAGAGACACAATTCGATAAAGATACAACTCAGCCAACTTGCTCACTGTATCCGTTGTCTTGACAGGAAGAAAATGAGCAATCTTCGTTAGTCGGTCGACGATTACCCATATGGAATCAAAACCTTTTTGTGTCTTAGGCAACCCGATGATGAAATCCATACCAATCTCTTCCCACTTCCACATGGGAATGGGTAGTGGTTGAAGTGTGCCTGCTGCACGCAAATGGTCGGCTTTCACCCGCTGACATACGTTGCACTCGGCGACATACCGGGCGATCTCTCATTTCATCCGGGTCCACCAAAGTCTTGGCTTAAGATCCTGATACATTTTCGTACTCCCGGGATGAATAGAGAATGTGGAATTATGAGCCTCCTCAAGAATTAGTGCCTTCAACTCCTTACAATTTGGCACCACTAGCCGTTTGTCGAACCACAAGACACCTTGTGGGTCCTCGGTGAAACAATTGGCCTTGCCTTGCTTGATGCGGGCTCGGATGAGTGCCATGCCCTTGTCTGTCTTTTGAGCCTCTTTGATTTGGTCCAATAGGTTAGATTTAACTTCCATGACAGCAAGGAATGCCTCCTTAACCACTTCTAGGTTGAGCTTCCGAAACTCGGCGCACATGGCGTCCGATTCCGGTTCTACCGAAATACGATTGCATTGAGATTTTCGGCTCAAAGCATCGGTAAAAATATTGGCCTTTCCAGGATGATAATGGAGTCCCATATCATAATATTTGATCAATTCAAGCCATCTCCTTTGCCTCAAGTTCAGATCGGCTTGAGTAAAGATATACTTCAGGCTCTTGTGATCAGTGTAGATTTCACAACGATTTCCTCGGAGGTAATGTTGCCAGATTTTTAGAGCATGCACTACCGCTGCCAGTTCTAAGTCATGGGTGGGGTAATTCATCTCATGAGGTCTCAATTGCCTCGATGCATATGTCACAACTCGGCCTCCTTGCATAAGTACACAACCCAGCCCGAGGCGGGATGCATCGCAATATATGTCGAAGCCCTTGTGAATATCCGCGGGGACTAAGGCAGTGCGATGGTTAAGCGAACCTTCAACAATTGAAAGCTTGCCTCACATTCTGCGACCATACGAACTTGTTCTCCTTCTTCAAAAGTTCGATCGATTGGCTTAGCGATTTTGGAGAAGTTCTCCACGAATCGGCGGTAATAACCCGCGAACTCGAGAAAACTTGAACATCCGTGATGTTCTTAGGCTACTCCCAATCAAGTCTTATCGTATCTTCTTTGGGGTCAACCGCAACTCCGCCTTCCGATAGCACATGGCCCAAGAAGGCAACCTCCTTTAGCCGAATTCACACTTGCTGAATTTTGCGTAGAGTTGGTGCTCTCATGACTTTTCCAAGACTTTCAGAAGGTGTAATTCATGCTCCTCTTCGGACTTGGAGTAAATAAGAATATCATCGATGAAGATGACAACGAACTTGTCGAGATATTCCATAAAACCGAATTCATAAGGCTCATGAAGTATCTTGGTGCATTGGTCAAACCAAGGACATGACGGTATACTCATATAGACCATAACAGTGGAGAATGCCATTTTTGGAATATCTCTCGATCTGATCTTGATTTGATGGTAGCCTAATCTCAAGTCAATCTTGGAGAAGATACAGACTCTAGTCATTTGGTCAAACAAATCGTCGATCTGCGGAAGTGGATACTTGTTCTTGACCGTGACCGCATTGAAGGGACGGTAATCAACACACATCCGGAAGCTATCATCCTTCTTCTTCACAAATAGCGCTGGGCATCCCCAAGGTGAGGAGCTCGGTCGAATGAATCCCTTCTCTTGCAGCTCCGTGAGTTGTTCCTTTAACTCGATCAACTCATTTGGAGGCATACGGTAAGGTCGTTTTGATATCGGGGCCGTCCCGGGTAGAAGCTCAATGACGAACTCAACCTCCCGGTCAGGTGGCATCCCCGACAACTCTTACGGAAATACGTCCCGGTAATCACATACCACCGGTATGCTACTTATTCAAGGAATGGCTCACCCTTCAAGGCATAGAGGTGAGCATAATCAGACTTGCGCAAACACGACTTGTTTGCCGCTTGCGTTAGTAAGTGAAATAGATCTGCTTGCACAATTGATGCATCCTTGGTGCTTGGATAGCCAATCCATCCCAAGAATAACTTCGATTCCTTCCATCTTAATCATTACCAAATCAGCTAGGAACTCTACCCCACTAACTTCAATCTTTACTTCCCGGCAGACTCGATCGGTCCTTAATTCCGATCTCGGGGTTTTAATGAGAAGTGGTGGATGCATAGTTTGTATAGGAAACTCATGATGCATGGCAAACTTCTCTTTAATAAATGAATGAGATGCTCCGGAATCGAATTATCCGGACAACAAGTCACACAAATTTAAACTCTACATGTATGCAGCAAGAAAACATGCACCAAATCCAAAAGACATCAAAATAAGAAGGCTCTTAAGCCACAACATCACCCATGAAAGCAAATAACAAGATTCTGATACAATAGCACAAGTTCACAACCCGTAGGTCAAGGGCGATAGCTAAGGGTGACTAAAACCAATGGCCCAAAACTCATCTGTCACGTTGAAAAGGATAAGAGGAGTTAGAAACTTGTTTGCATAATCAAATGAACATAAGGGTGAGATATGGAACTAAGAGGGGTAAGAAATAAAGGAATTGCACAATGTTATCAGTTCTGAAATTATTTGATAGCAAAATAATTTTTGACTCAAAGCATCTTCTAACTAGTCGTAGCATGGCCGTTCTAACCTACGGTCGGTATGGCTCGATACCAAGCACGTGGGGAACCGTCCCCGGACTCCTTGATTCACCCAAGCATACGAGTACATCTCAAGTGAATCAAGAGAACCTCGAAGGCGTTCCACGATTATACCGTGTTGGTCCCGGATAGTTAGCCAACACGAGCATTCTCATCAACAGTTGACATCACAACACATATACAATTATCGGAAGCATAAATGTTATTACATTCCCCAAAAGTAGGACTGCTGTCCATAACGACATATTTAGAGTAATTGCATCAAGTAGCAGCGGAAATCATAAGATAAACAACAAAAGGGCCAGCATGGCATGCCCCAAACCCTCGAGCAACCAAGCTGGGGCAAAACGGCGACTAAGCGTTAGAATCACGAAATCATGCGGTAAAAGTCTCCGGCGATGCCTCATCCTCACCTACAACAAGTGGACAATCCGATTGAGTACAAAAGTGTACTCGCACAATAATATTAGTTATATGCTGGTTTCTAACTACATGTGGTTGCTACATCAAAGGAAGGCAAAATGGCAATTTTAGCATAAAGCAATATTTGAAATCAATCGTAAACATGTATAGATTGAAAAAATTGCATTTAATAAACATTTGCAAATTCTAATACATAATATAACATCATCATAATCACATTTATCTCATGCCTTCAAGCATTCTCCGAACCATGAGTTCCATCGCTCATGTTCGACTACACCTACGAGTACTCCAATACTCATGTCTTTTCCCACTCCCATCCCATTCTTACCAAGACCTTAATACTACGCCTAGTATCGACAATTCAAGAGATCGTCCTAACCATGGACGCGGCTATTGAATAGTTTAAACTCTGCAGAGGTACGACTTTACCCACGACACGTCACACTCGTAAGCCAAGCTATTAACACATTTCCTTTGATGTGTCGGCCGAGGTGAACGTGACAAACCATTTTCCAGTATGCATGGTAGTGTATCTAAACCATCCGGATGACTGTGACCCTCGATCCCGTGTGCCCAATGCTCGGTGTGTGTGGATCAAGGAGTACACCCGTTGTTGGACATCCCCAACTCAACAAAGTTCGAGGGACTCCGAGGACCTTCCTTGGCGCTCTACTAAGCCCAAGGAATTCCGGCGGACATTCCTTGACGCTCCACTAAGCTCAAGGAATTCCGAGTGCACATGGTTTACACACCGTATGTTGTGGAACGCGGTATGCTACGCTAGCACAAATTAAAATTTCTACCGCATAACCAGAAAAGCTACTCGCTAGAAAGGGATCACAGATTGGATTACCACTAGAAGCGCAGTTGCGGAATCCTTCGCACGTTAGTGTAGTGGATCGTTCTCGCCGCGGATCGCCCTCACGTGGATCGTCCTCACGTGGATCGTCCTTACGCGGATCGTCCTTGCTGCGGTTCGTCCTCGCTGCGGTTCGTCCTCGCCACGCCGCAGTAGTAGCAGCGTCACCACAGCAGTCCTCACGTCCCGGGATGGAACGCCGTGCGTCGGCATGCAAGCACCAAGTCGCTCAGCAGGGGCAATGAGAGGTGGAGGCTAGGGTTCTGGACGTGAACAACAACATGCACGCCCACCCTTCCCCTCTCCTTATATAGCCACGCTGATGAAACCCTAAGCGAGGGCCCATCGCGTTAAGCCCACGAGGTCCATTAATTACGGATCCAATCCGAATTAATGCGTCCCCAGCTTGCTTAAGTTTGTGACCACAGAGGTTCATGTACATTTGGACATAGATTCAAAAACCTTTTTCCAATCCAATAGTTGGTAGCGGTTCCTTGCAGAGCATGCCAACTCCCAAATGCATATGATCAAATTAGATGGAACCTTTCAAAAGTACTCATGTAATAATCCCTTTGCCAAACTATATGAATATCGAACTCAAGGCGAGAAGTATGTCATCGCAATTCGCACGAACCCATATACAATAATAATAAACCAACCACCTAGGGCGACATTGGAACATGGAAAGAACATGATAAGGGGATAACATCACAATGTGGTAATAGCTACGAATTTCTACCCAAACATAATTGTAATTGAAAGTAAGAACGCGTCCGATAAAATAAGTTCAAAATGTAAGAGTCAAAATAGTAGGAGCAATCATGGTCAAGGAGTAAAGTAGTGCCTTGCTGCTCGTTCTTGACTTCGAAGGCTGTAACAGCCCAATTTTCGTTGATCCGGTAAGTGAGGCTTGTCGCGTTAACATCTTCCATAATATCGTTGCATTCTAAATTAATTATAATCATACAAGGGTTAGGGCATTCATCTTGCATAAAGAGGGAGTAGCAAAACCCTAAACATCATTTTCCAAACTGCACACATGTTATTTTGCCTTAGTCATTGACATGTGGGCCATATGAATAAGAGAGAGGAGTGAAGGCTGCACATACCTACCCTACTAGTTGCTACATTACTCACCCCTACCTATGTACATGACAAGTCAATGACACATGGGACCTACCTTTGCATAGAAAATTGTGGACTGCACATACTCTCCATGACTTTTCTCACTTAAATCACTTCTACCCACTCTTCTACTCACTCTATGACATGTGGGACCTAGCCCCACATGTAAGGCATGAGTGGGCAGCCTATATAAGGTCTCAACCTTGGTTTTTCCTCCATTTCCTACTCATTTGCTCCTCCAAACCTGCAGAAAACAGCAAGCACCTCTTTCCAACCCTTTGCCATTTCTTCCCCTCAAATCCCCTCCAAACTTTGGTTTTGGTTTGTGCATGTTACACCATCTTGTAGCCAAGGTCAAGAGCTTCACATCCATCCAAACGGATTCTTGAGGAACCAAGTTTTGGGTAAGTGGCAATCGTTTTCTTGCTACCCATGTTCTGAAATTTTGGCCATTGTGACTCATCTCTATCTTTTCCATGGAATCCATCCTCACACTTTGAATCGGGTTGCGCATGTCGTATGGAAGCTTGAGGAGGAGGTCTAGTAGTTGCTGCAAGCACAAGCAAGCAAGGGCATTGTGGTGTACGCGAGCTCGGAGGAGACGAACCGAGAAAACCGGCATTGTGACATTCTTCGTCGTTTCCCTCACCAAAAACCAACACCCATCAAGTGCTAAAGCAACCTCATAGTGGTAATATTCTGCCCTAGCCCATCCCTTTAAAACACTAATACATTCTTTTTGGGGTGTAGGAGACAATAGATAAATAGCCATTTTTGGAACAGACTGCTCAGCCCGGACACTCCGGAGATTTACTCCGGATAGTCCGGGGATTTAACTCGGATAGTCCGGGGATTTTATCCGGATACTCCGGAGATTTTGTCCGGATATTCCGGACCGGGAGGAATTCATGTAACCGAGGGGGTCAGCCCGGATACTCCGGGGTAAATGTCCGGATACTCTGGACATAATTCAATAAAATGTCTCTAAAACATGAATTTTTGACAACCAAGTCCAAATTTCGCAAGACTAAATTGGTATTTTCATATTATAATCAAGTATTGTGCATCATGAGCATTTCATGCATCTTTTAATCATGTGCACCATTTGAATTCTCGATTTGGTGTTTATGGATTTGGATTTTCTCGTTAGGTGTTGACGTTTCGGAAGGCACTCCTGAGTACGACTACGTCTATGAAGACAAGAACGAGCAGTAAGGCACTACTTTACTCCTTGACCATGATTGCTCCTACTATTTTGACTCTTACATTTTGAACTTATTTTATCGGACGCATGCTTACTTTCAATTACAATTATGTTTGGGTAGAAATTCGTAGCTATTACCACATTGTGACATTATCCTCTTATCATGTTCTTTCCATGTTCCATTGTCACCCTAGGTGGTTGGTTTATTATTATTATTATTATATGGGTTCGTACGATTTGCTTAGCCATGCTTAGAACATCGTTAGAAACCGCGATAAAAGGACTTAATCCATCGGTCGCAATGATTGAGAATTATTGTGATGATGTTGATTTCAATTGTTGGTTAATGACTAGAGATATTGGTTAAGGACCCTAAGGATTAAATCCTAGTGACGTCTTTTTGAGTAACTATCGTGCGAACCACACGCCGTTTATGGGACCGGTGTAACCAAGTACTTGTGTATGACTAGGGTATGTAAACCATGTGCACTCGGAATTCCTTGAGCTTAGTGGAGCGTCAAGGAATGTCCGCCGGAATTCCTTGGGCTTGGTGGAGCGCCAAGGAAGGTCCTCGGAGTCCCTCGAACTTTGTTGAGTTGGGGATCTCCAACAACGGGTGTACTCCTTGATCCACACACACACCCACCTTGGGCACGCGGGATCAAGGGTCACGATCATCCGGATGGTTTAGATACACTACCATGCATCTTTGAAAATGGTTTGTCACGTTCACCTCGGTAGAGCACATCTAAGGAAATGTGTTAATAGCTTGGCTCACGAGTGTGGCGTGTCGTGTGGGTAAAGTCGCACCTCTGAGAGTTTAAACTATTGAATAGCGCGTCCATGGTTAAGGGCGATCTCTTGAATTGTCGATCCATCGGGCGAGTATTAAGGTCTTGGTAAGAATGGGATGGGAGTGGGAAAAAGACATGGGTATTGGAGTACTCGTGTGTGTAGTCGAACATGAGCGATGGACCTCATGGTTCGGAGAATGCTTGGAGGCATGAGATAAATGTGATTATGATGATGTTATATTATGTATTAGAATTTGCAAATGTTTATTAAATTCAATTCCTTTCAATCTATACATGTTTACGATTGATTCCAAATATTGCTTTATGCTAAAATTGCCATTTTGCCTTCCTTTGATTTAGCAACCACATGTAGTAGAAACCAGCTTACAACTTATACTATTGTGCGAGTACACTCTTTGTACTCAATCGGATTGTCCACTTGCTGCAGGTGAGGATGAGGCTTTGCCGAGGACTTTTACCGGCGATTTGACAATGCTAACGTTTAGTCGCCGTTCTTGCCCCATTGGTTGCCCGAGGGTTTGGGGCATGCCATGCTGGCCCTTTTGTTGTTTATCTTATGTTTTCCGCTGCTACTTGATGTAATAACTTTAAATATGTCGTTATGGACAACAGTCCTACTTTTGGTATGTAATAACGTTTATGCTTCCGCTAATTATGTATGTGTTGTGATGTCAACTGTTGGATGAGAATGCTCATGTTGGTGAACTATCCTGGGACCAACACGGGTATAATCACGGGACGCCCAAGGTTCCCTTGATTCACTTGAGACATGCCACGCATTTGGGTGAATCAGTGGAGTCCCGGGGACGGTTCCCCACAAAGGCGTAGTCGTACTCGGGAGTGCTTTCCGAAACGTCAGCACCTATCGAGAAAATCCAATTCAATAAACACCAAATCAAGAATTCGAATGATGCACATGATTAAAGATGCATGATATGCTCATGATGCGTAATACTAGTCGTAATATGAAAATACCAATTTAGTTTGTGAAATTTGGACTTGCGTGTCATAAGTTCAAGTCTTAGGGGCATTTTATCAAATTAGGTTCGGAGTATCCGAGTGTCACTTCGGAATGTCCGAGTGGACCCCCTCGGTATGGAGTGAAATTCTATTCGGACTATCCGAAATGTGATTCGGAGTATCCGAAGGGTTCGGAATGTCCGGGTGAAACCTTGGACTATCCGAGCAGACCCTCTCGGTATAGAGCTAAATTTATACTCGGACTATCCGAAATTTTATTCGGAATGTCCGAAGGGTGTTCGGACTGTCCGAGTGAAACTTCGGACTATCCGAAATGGCTTCTCTGTTTTAAAAACGGCAATTCGTCTATTGGCTTCTATACTTCATAGCAATGTACTAGGACTTCAAAAGGGTGGACTAGGGTGGGATCTTACCACTACAAGTTTGCTTTGGCACTTGGTGAAGGTTGGTTTTGGTGAGGGAATGACGAAAGGTGTCGCGACGCCGGGTCTTGCGGTTCGTCTCTTCCTAACTCGTATAGACGACGACGACCTCGCTTGCTCGTGCTTGCAACGGCAACTAACCCTCCTCCTCAAGCTTCCATCCGACATGCGCGACTCGATTCAAGTGTGATGATGGATTTCATGGAGAAGGAAGAAATGAGTTACAATAGCCAAAATTTCAGAACATGGAAGGACAAGAAAATCGATTGCCACTCACCCAAAACTTGGTTCCTCAAGAATCCATTTGGATGGATTTGAAGCTCTTGATCTTGGCTTCAATGTGGTATAATATGCACAAGCTCAAACTCAAAACTTGTGGAGATTTGAGGGGAAGAATGGCAAGAGTTGGAGAAGAAGTGCTTGCTGTTTTTCAGGATTTGGAGCAGCAAATGGGCAGGTGGGGAGGAGAAACCAAGGTTTAGGGCCTTATATATGGCTGCCCATTCATGCCTTACATGTAGGGCTAGGTCCCACATGTCATAGGGGGAGAAAAGGGGTGGGTATGAGTGGTTTGAGTGAGAAAAGTCATGGAGAGGATGTGCAGCCTCAAGTCCCTATGCAATGTAGGTCCCATGTGTCATTGACTTGTTAGGTACATAGGTAGAAATGAGTAATGTAGCAACTAGTAGGGTAGGTATGTGCAGCCTTCACTCCTCTCTCTTATGAATATGGCCCACATGTCATTGACTAAGGTAAAATAACATGTGTGCAGTTTGGAAAATGATTGTTAGGATTTTGTTACTCCCTCCTTATGCAAAATAAATGTCCTAACACTTGTATGATCATAATTAAATGAGGACGTAATGACATTATGGAAAATGTTAACATGACAAGCCTCTCTTACCGGATTAACAAAAATTGGGTCATTACAGAGGGTCATGGTGGGTGGGCGTTGAGAGACACTTGACCATTTCAAGGTCTTACCAGTCGTTGATAGAGTTCGACACTCAGTAGTGGAAAAGTGGGTCGAGACTTCTACGCCACAATTTGGATCGACCAGTCTGATACATTCACTTCATGCACGACGGAGAACCCCGGAGGGTCTGGAGTCCACTTTGCTTGAGTTGTTTGGTTTTGAGGAGGAGGCCCGAACTTTGCATCGTGGTGTACGCAGACAAAGACACTTGCCTCGTCGTGCTAAGGCCGGAGGGTGTTTCCGACGATGACCAGATTCACTTTCTTTTCCAACGGCCGTTCCCGTTGGATCCTTCGCCATCCGCACCGTCTCCTCCGAGGCAAAGGCGGTCCACATGGCTTTGAGGAAGTCATCATTGCGAGGATTGGGAATGCCGAGGCGATCACTAGTTTGCGGAAGGGCTACTTTATTCGATCCTATCTCACGAGCCGTTCAACATTATCGACTTTATCATTTGTGAGATTGAAGATGCTATTGCAGATGCTATGAGTTTGGCGAGACAACAACCATTTGCGCATATAATTTCTTGCATATGCAGTACCTTCGCTTCCGACGAGCATCGTGAGGAGTACTTGAAGCGAGTTCGTCTTTATCGATACATGCCTCCATCTCTTGACGCATGCAGCAGAGGCCAGGCGTTCCATGAGGAGGGCTCGGAGTAGATACGAGGCCCGAGAGACCGCTCAAGGGAGGACTAGGCACTAGCGGTGAGAAGCATCTTTGGGTTGGCGCGATCATTGATATTGGCGGGATGACGACGACGAGGAGGAGGAAGACCCTGAGTACTTTCCACCAGTCCAAGCCCACAACCACGAGGCAGGTGGATCAGGCTCTGTACCTGAGGACCGAGATGACTCAGCTACACCGTTAGCAGCTCCTGACGTGACACCGGTGACTGCGGCTTTTGTTTCTCAGCCCTCTGAGCTTACTCATGTAATTGCTTTGATTGTTGAGTTGCAGAAGTCTCAGGCAGCTTCAATTGCCCAACAGCGGGAGACACAAACCCAATTACTAGAGGAGATGAGGTTGCATCAGCAGACGACCTAGGCAGCTTTGCTACAAGGTCAGATGCAAATGGCTCAGATGTTCACTTTCTTCTCAGTTGCTTTGGTCGGTTGTACCTGTCTGATTGGTCTTACCTGCGGCTGAGCTGCCACCTCGCCCACCTCCGCTCACCGCATTGCTTGCCCCACTTGCTTCATGGGGCTTCGCCCACTCCGTGTCAACGTTCCCACCAAAGACTACACGGTCTTGACGAGGATGTTCTCGCAGACCAGGCGGTGATAAGGCATCCGCTCCGTTGTCCACTACTCCACGTACTTTAGCGGATGCACCCACATCGACCATGCCTGCCCCATGCTCGACTGATACCGAACATACGTTCGTGCATGCTGACATGACTGACGAGATAGCCGCTCAGAGTGCAGTATCGTTGAGTTCCGCACGTATCGATGCGGTGCCGACTCCTCAAGTTGACGACGATCCAGTCATTGCCTCCGAGTGTGCTCTTGTGAGTTCACCTACAGCCCCTAAGGCCCCTGATGAGGATAACACTACGCCAACATGTACAGAACATCAGTCTCCGGACTCAACACACACTGTTGTGATTACTCAAACCACGAGAATATTGCGTCTGGTGTTGTGGATCGACCTCCGAACTGACAAAGTGGCACGACAGCCCATCGCACCCTCTTGCCGGTGACCAAGCGATTGCTCCGACCCCTTCACCAACAGGTGCACAGGCCCCTGATGAGGAGACTAAAGCTACAAAGTCCCATGAGGAGAACCTCAACGAGCCTGACGCCGACGGTGTTGAGCGCGAGGATGATAGGGAAGACTCAGCTCACAGCTCCGATCTTTTGGTACTAGTCCAAGCAGACGAGTAGTTCTTTGCTTATTGCGCCACTTGTCTTTTCGGTTGTTATGCACTCTAACTTGCTTGATATGTCGTATTTCGATTTTGCTGTGTTCGCCTAGATTGGAACGATGCATTTCATGACAATTTTATTTAACTTTGTACTCTTTCATGACAATCATGCATCAAGGCTTTATGCGGCGGGATGGTCCGATATACATATATTTACACATACCGGATCATCCTCGATTTGTAGTTCTGTTGTAGCCCACAGCGAAAGTTATGCGCATAGAGGATGATCGGTGCGTTATCCTAAACACTACCAGATCGTCCGGTGTTTGGAATCGGCTCCCGTGCTTAAGGAGAGCACCTAGCTAGACAACATGTGTAGAGCTTTGGTCTCCCGGCCAATCACTTACTGCTGTGATTGCTACGATCACCGAGAATAAAGGTCTATGGGTTTTAGGGTCCGAGGGTGGACCTCTGTTAGTGCTGGCAGAGACAACTCCCGAGACCCCAAGCCCATGACCCATAGCTCGCTCCTCGACATCACCGCTAGCCCATCGGTCCGATAGTGACGAGATGTAACATCCCAATTTTTGGCTTTTCAAATATTAAATATTATTTTATGCAATTTATGATTTTTGTGATTTTCTGGATTATTCGGATTTTCTGAGATCTGTCGAAACTATGTGAATTTAAAGTATCTTGTCTTTGTTAAAGAATTATTTTATAAATAGATAATTTCAAAGTAAAGTTGTGTCAAAAATATTTTATTAAGCTCATAGGTCTCAAAGTATTCTCTCGGGAAATTTTCACGGTGTTTAAAGGGGTTCAAATAAATCAAATACATCTGGGTATTTTTAAGAAAGGAAGGGACTCGTCGAGTTCAAACCGGGAAGTCTCGCCATGTACTTCTCCCACGTGGTCTAGGACACTTGACCGAAGAATCCCTTCGAAATAACATTGGGAGAGTGCGGTGGCTTTGTTCAATGAGGATTGAGAGCCAACGTGACCGGGGAGTTCGATCGGGGTTGTACCGAAAGAAATGCAGCCAAAGCGACGTGTCCGTGTAGGAGTCTGCTGCGTGTGATCGGCGCTGGTCTTTGGGACCAAAGGACCTTCCGCTCGTGTCGGCGTGGCCACGAAGAGTGGCGGATGCCGTTGATTCCGAGGAGGCTCTTTGGGGCGTCGTATTCGTGCGGTGTCACCGGCGATCTCGTAGAGGACTCTCGATGATGCGTGTTGGATGAGACTTCGGACATCTCGACCGGCCGTGGGTTTCCAAGAAGTCTTGCCATGAATCCTTGCCGCGTGGGACTAGGACGCTGGGGACGAAGATTTTTCCGCTCGTGTTGGCGTAGGGAAGTACGGGCACGGGTGAAATCCGATAAGGATTTGGAGTCGTAGCGGTCGTGGGTTTTGTCAAGGACTCAGGGGCTGAGCACTATAAATAGCACGACAACCCTGCTTTGGGATTCAATCAACATAGAACATCGTGTTCACGGGAGCAAAGCGCGAAGTCGAGACGTAAGAAGCCGCAGGGAAGTTCGCCGGAGCGGAGGTCATCGCCGTTGCCGTTTTCCGAGGAACATCGTCGATTCGCCGCTATTCGTCGGGATTGAGGAGCATCCGAGATCACCGCAGCGCCGAACCCATCGTCATCTTCTTCATCTTCGGAGGTTTGAGTCACGGACCTCGCCGTCAAACCAAGATCGTTCCGTCGTTCGAGGACGTACGAGATCAAGCCACGTCGATTTAGTAGATTCTCTAAACTTCTAAATGCTATAACTTTTGCGTTTTAACTCGGATTTGAGTGATTCAAGTTTCTAAAAATTTGTAAAATCGAGATCTATTTAATGATGATTTTTATTTGATTTTTAGAGTTTTTTTGTTATTTGGATTTGGTTTTTATTTGCTTTCTCTCTCGATTCGCGTAGACATTGAATTGTGTGACGCGGATCGTCCTCACGCGGATCGTCCTCACCGTGGATCATCCTCACCATGGATCGTCCTCACGCGGATCGTCCTCACCGCGGTTCGTCCTCGCCACGCCGCAGTAGCAGCAGTGTCACCACAGCAGTCCACACGTCCCGGGATGGAACACCGTGCGTTGGCGTGCAAGCACCGAGTCGCTCAGCAGGGGCAATGAGAGGTGGAGGCTAGGGTTCTGGACGTTAACAACAACATGCACGCCCACCCTTCCCTCTCCTTATATAGCCACACGACGAAACCCTAAGCCAGGCCCATCGGTAGCGTTAAGCCCACGAGGTCCATTAATTACGGATCCAATCCGAATTAATGCGTCCCAGCCCGTTAAGTGTGTGACCATGTAGGTTCATGTATATTTGGACATAGATTCGGAAAAACCCTTTTCCAATCCAATAGTTGGTAGCGGTTCCTTGCGAGCATGCCAACTCCCAAATGCATATGATCAAATCGATGGAACCTTTCAAAAGTACTCATGTAATAATCCTTTGCCAAACTATATGAAGATCAAACTCAAGGCGAGAAGTATGTCATCCTTTGATAGTTCAATCCATCTCTCGTATCCGTGATATATTAATAAGTTGTGATTGACTTCTCAATCACGGCATGGCCATGCACTTCCTTAATCATATCACACGAGTGGCCTAGACATATATCTCCGTTACACTGGAGTGGCAAATTCCATCTTGACTGCTCACTTCCCTCTGCATGTTTCATAGTAAACATGAAAGCTACCTTTATAACTATCCGGTTAGGAAATAGCGTTTGGTGGCCCCAAGGTAAACTATTACACATGTAGGGAATGTGACAATCTCAGGTCTAAGGATCATACATCCACTATGTATGAGATGCACTGATGACACATAAGAATGTAACATTCTCGCAGTGTCCCATTGCGGGTCTATCTAACCCATGTTCTTCATCATGAGTTCACAATGTATTGATGATATCTCCATATCCTATGATCTATGAAACATAATCATCGATCAATACATGTGCTGATCTATTCATCGTTGTCCTATACGATGATATCCGATCAGAGATACTTACAGAATTATATCAATAAGTAGAGAGTTTCATAAACAAGTCACATACTTGCTGATCAATATAATGATATACATTCATTGGACCAATAATCATATTATTATTCATAAGCATAGTCATGTTACAATCATCTATATGACTGCCTCAAGGGCATAACACCAACAATCTCCCACTTGCACTTGAGTCAGTCAATTAAGCATCTAATACCAATAGACCTTGTGTGCGCCTCATGCTTAGGCTGTGGAAGAGGCTTTGTCAACGGATCAGCCACATTAGCTTCCGTATGTACTTTGCATATCTTCACGTCACCTCTATTCACAATCTCGCGAATAAGGTGAAAGCGTCGGAGTATGTGTTTGGACTTCTGATGTGATCGAGGCTCTTTCGCTTGTGCAATGGCACCACTATTATCACAATAGAGGTCCATTGGATTAGAGGCACTAGCGACCACACCAAGCTCTGAGATGAACTTCTTTATCCAAAAAGCTTCCTTTGCGGCCTCTGAAGCCACAATGTACTCTGCTTACATTGTAGAGTCGGCCACCGTGTTTTGTTTGGAACTCTTCCAGCTTACCGCTCCTCCATTCAGTGTAAATACAAACCCAGATTGCGATCGAAATCATCTTTGTCGGTTTGGAAGCTTGCGTCGGTGTAACCCTTTACAACCAGTTCTTCCTCACCTCCAAAACTAGGAACATATTCTTAGTTCTTCTCAAGTACTTTAGGATGTTTTTCACGGCTGTCCAATGACCATCACCGGGATCCGCTTGGTATCTGCTCGTGACACTTAGAGCATATGAGACATCTGGGCGCGTACAGATCATGGCATACATAATAGACCCAATAGCCGAAGCATATGGTATCTTGCTCATCCTGTCTCGCTCATCAGTTGTCGAAGGACACTGATTCTTGCTTAGACTTATACCATGTGACATTGGCATGAATCCTCTCTTGGATTCATGCATATTGAACCTCTTCAATACCTTGTCAATGTACGTTTCCTGGCTTAATCCAATCAACCTTTTTGATCTATCCCTGTAGATCTTTATGCCCAAGATATAACATGCTTCTCCCAAGTCCTTCATTGAGAAACTCTTTTTCAACGAAGTCTTAACGTCTTCAAGCATAGGAATATTATTCCCGATCAATAATATGTCATCCACATATAAGATCAGAAATACAAGTCGCCCCACCGCCTTTTGTAAACACAAGGCTCTTCTTCATTTTTATGAAGTCAAATCCTTTGACTACTTCATCAAAACGAATGTTCCAACTCCGAGATGCTTGTTTCAACCCATAAATGGATCTTTGAAGCTTGCATACCTTATTAGCATATTTAGGATCAACAAAACCTTCAGTTGTATCATGTATACATCCTCGGATAGATTCCCATTAAGGAAAGCTTGTTTTGACATCCATCCGCCATATTTCATAATCGAAATATGCAGCAATAGCTAAAATGATCCGGACAGACTTAAGCATGGCTACCGGTGAGAAAGTTTCATCATAGTCAACTCCTTGAACTTGTTTGAAACCCTTTGCCACCAACCGTGCCTTGTATATCTGAACATTTCCATCCATGTCTATTTTCTTCTTGAAAATCCATTTGCACTCAATGGTTTTTACACCATGAGGAGGATCAACCAAGTTCCAAACTTGATTGTCATGCATGGACTGAATTTCGGATCTCATGGCTCCAAGCCATTTTTCGGAGTTTGGGTCCATCATCGCTTCTTTATAAGTCGTAGGCTCATCATTATCCAATAATAATATGTCATGTCCATATCTCATGGGTTCATGACGCGGCCTCCCCGACCTACGTGGGGCTGGTGTCTCTTCCACAGGTTGTACAACATCTTGTACATCAAGTGAAGGTTCAATGGGAGTTGAAACATTTTCTGATGGTTCTCGAATTTCTTCAAGTCGCACCTTGCTCCCACTAACTCCTTTTGAAAGAAACTCTTTCTCTAGAAAGACACCGTTTCGAGCAACAAACACTTTGTTTTCATCCCTTTTGTAAAAGTAATATCCTTTTGTTTCTTTAGGATACCCCACAAAGAAGCATTTTTCTGATTTAGGTGCGAGTTTATCTGATTGCAAACGTTTTACATAAGCCTCACAACCCCATATCTTGAGAAATGACAATGAGGGACGTTTCCCAGTCCACATCTCATATGAAGTTTTCTCAACGGCTTTTGATGGAACCCTGTTTAAAGTGAACGCAGCTGTTTCTAGAGCATATCCCCAGAAGGACAATGGCAGATCTGTTTGGCTTATCATTGACCGAACCATGTCTAACAAAGTTTGGTTCCGTCGTTCGGATACGCCATTCCATTGAGGCGTTCCTGGCGGAGTAAGTTGCGGAACGATTCCACATTGCTTTAGATGATCACCAAACTCTTGGCTCAAGTATTCGCCACCACGATCCGATCGTAAGTGTTTTATTGATTTGCCAAGTTGATTTTGTACCGTTCGAAACTCTTTGAACTTTTCAAATGTTTGATTTATGCCTCATTAAGTAGATATATCCATATCTACTAAAGTCATCGGTAAAAGTTGCAAAGTACTGAAACCCACCTCTGGCACTAGAGCTCATTGGTCCACATACATCCGTATGTACTAGGGCCAACAACTCATTTGCCCTTTCACCAAAACCTATGAAAGGGGCTTTTGTCATCTTGCCAAGTAAACAAGACTCACATGTTTCAAATGATTCAAAATCAAATGAGGTTAGAAGTCCATCATCATGGAGCTTCTTCATGCGCTTCTCATTTATGTGGCCTAGCGACAATGCCATAAAAGGTAGGATTCACATCATTGGGCGAAGCCTTTTCACATTAATGTTGTAGACAGGTTTTTCTTGAGTTCAAGCACGTACAACCCATCTACCATGGGGCATCGGCCATAATACATATCATTCAAAAATATCGAACAAACAAAGTTCTTTATTCTGAAATCATAACCTTCATGTTCCAAACAAGAAGATGAAATAATGTTTCTACTCAAAGATGGAACAAAATAACAATTATTGAGTTCTAAAATTAATCCGAAGGCAAATGCAATGGGTAGGTGCCAATGGCAACAAACAAGCAACTCTTGCTTTATTCCCCGCGAAGATCCACTTCTCCTTTGCCAAGTCTCTACTCTTTATCACCTGCATCGAATTGCAAATGTGAGCAACCGATCCGTATCATATACCCAAGAGGCAAGATTAGAAGTAGCAGATTAATTTCTACAACATGAATACCTGAAGTGGAAGTCACACTTCCATTCTTCTTATCTGCCAGGTACTTCGCACAGTTTCATTTCTAATGTCCTAACTTCTTGCAATAGAAGCACTGAGCATCAGGTTTAGGGCCAATCTTAAGCTTCTCAAGCTTAGATTTGAGACTCGCGATCTCAACCTTGCCCTTGCCCTTTCCTTTGTTTCGGCCTTAGCCTTCTTCTTGAAGGCAAGTGGTTTCTGAACCATCATCACATGATTAGGTTTTTCTTTATGCTTTCCTCAGCAGACTTGAGCATCCCATGTAGTTCGGTCAGCTTTTCTCCATGCTATTCATATGAAAATTCATAATGAACGGCTCAAAACTCGAGGCGAGATCGGAGAATCACATCCGTAGCCAAACCAAGGCTAAGGGAAAATCGAGCTTTTCCAATCTCCCAATGTAACCAATCATTTTGATTACATGAGGACTGACCGGACTTCCTTCAGCCAGCTTGCAAGCAAACAAAAGCTTGGAGATACCATACCTCTCAACTCTTGCTTGGTTCCCAAACATGTCCTTTAAGCCCACAATCATATTGTAAGCATCCCGTCCTCATATTGCTTTTGAAGCTCGAGTCCATGGTGACAAGCATGAGACAATGACCTCTCTGAGGCATTAACATGTTTTTCATACTCGGCCTTATCATTGCGAGAAGCATTTTCTGCTGGTTCATCGAGAATTGGATTCTCTAGAACATAGTCTTTCTTTTCATGCTTGAGAACAATTCTCGAAGTTGCGATACCAATCCACAAAATTTGTTCCATTAAGTTTTTCCTTTTCCAAAACCGATCTCAAAGCAAAACCGGTGTAGTAGAAGGAGTAGCAGTGCCATTGAACTACAACAAAAACATGCAAAGTTTCTAAGCACTATGTTTATGTAAAACTTTCATTAAACATTTTAATAAAAGATACTCCTATCATGTGCCCCTTTATGGACACATAGTGAGTATTCAAGATCCATATTCATCAAACACTAGTGAGCTTTGGCATCACTGCTAGAGATTTAATGACATAGGTAAGCAACATCTTTGCTAATTACATCTTATGTAACTCTTGTTGGTTGAGCATGAAAACAAGCAATGAATGCCTCCGTCAACTCGACTCATGGCCAGGTCAACTTGTCCTAGGGCTCACATGAGGAAGGGAGCACTTCCCGATTTCAGGTGCCAATTAAGAAACCTAGCCTCATGTGTGTTTTCCTAGACACCAATTGTCTTGTATTTGTTCCTTCATTACTGAAATCAAAACTCAACCACTTATGTCCTCAAGCCCAAAACCGTTTTGATAGCTTGATTAAATCTACCATTGTTATGCGTGATGTGTCCAACACGTCCCTATCATCTATTAAGATAGTCATTGATATACTACTTTGGCAAATATATCAATAATGATCTAAATTCTTGATAGGTGCAACAATAGGGTGGACATATTTGATTTAAAATTTGTTTAACTATGGGGATGAACAATATCTATTATGAACATGGCATCACATGCAATGAGCATAAAGAAAATAGCAAGGATTAAACACACATCCACAGAAAATCAAGATTAAGCTGTGAAATAGTATGGCCTTTAGCATTAGGATCTTCATCATCATGCTTGTTGGTTCACTTGGCCATCTTGCTTGATTGTTCACCTAGCCATCATGCTTGATTGCCATCATCTTCATCATTGTAGATGCAACTCCTTACAACTTAGATAATGAAATTTACATGAAGGTTTCAAACATCACAAGTCGACACGCAGGCCGTTATACAACTTTGATAATGAAATAGCCTTATGGCTTGACACGCTTGAGCCATGTAAACGTTACATGCATCACATACACATAGGCCATACTATTTCACATATAACATCCTGCAAAAAGAGTTAAACAAAGCGATTCTCACGATTGTCGGGTTCCATAGAAGCGGCGCCCAGGGCAGAATCGAGGCGTGCAAGGCGGGTCAAGGCGCGCCCTTGAAATTTTTTGGAGGCATGTCTTCTGCCAAAGGAAAACGTCCTCAAAATTTCCATGGATCAATCAAATTGACCTAATCTGATTCAATCTGATTGGCTTGGTCCCATATGGTCGCGATGCGTAGACCCTGATGGCGGTAACCCGACCGGTAAGGGCAACGTCGTACCATGAACGGACTCACCCAAATCAAGCTTGAATCGGATTGCACTTCCCTCTGATTCAATCTGATTGGCTTGGTCCCATATGGTCGCGATCGTAAACCACGATGGCGGTAACCCGACCGTAAGAACAACGTCGTACCATGAGCGGACTCACCCAAATCAAGATTGAATCGGATTGCACTTCCCACAAACCCTAAACCGATCGATCTCATCGATAGCTGCCTCCACCAATTCATCACATGAACCGGCAGAACATGTAATAGATCTAATCTACTATCCCCACATATCACATATGTAACATCCAGATCACAAATCTACGCGAGATGGCTCTGATACCACTGTTGGGGAACGCGGTATGCTACGCTAGCACAAATTAAAATTTCTACCGCATAACCAGAAAAGCTACTCGCAAGAAAGGGATCACAGATTGGATTACCACTAGACGCGCAGTTGCGGAATCCTTCGCGCGTTGGTGTAGTGGATCGTTCTCGCCGTGGATCGTCCTCGCCGTGGATCGTCCTCACGCGGATCGTCCTCGCCGTGGATCGTCCTCACGCGGATCGTCCTCGCCGTGGATCGTCCTCGCTGCGGTTCGTCCTCGCCACGCCGCAGTAGCAGCAGCGTCACCACAGCAGTCCACACGTCCCGGGATGGAACGCCGTGCGTCGGCGTGCAAGCACCGAGTCGCTCAGCAGGGGCAATGAGAGGTGGAGGCTAGGGTTCTGGACGTGAACAACAACATGCACGCCCACCCTTCCCCTCTCCTTATATAGCCACGCGACGAAACCCTAAGCCAGGGCCCATCAGCGCGTTAAGCCCACGAGGTCCATTAATTACGGATCCAATCCGAATTAATGCGTCCCAGCCCGTTAAGTGTGTGACCAGAGGTTCATGTACATTTGGACATAGATTTGAAAACCCTTTTTCCAATCCAATAGTTGGTAGCGGTTCCTTCGAGCATGCCAACTCCCAAATGCATATGATCAAATCGAGATGGAACCTTTCAAAAGTACTCATGTAATAATCCTTTGCCAAACTATATGAAGATCAAACTCAAAGGCGAGAAGTATGTCATCCTTTGATAGTTCAATCCATCTCTCGTATCCGTGATATATTAATAAGTTGTGATTGACTTCTCAATCACGGCATGGCCATGCACTTCCTTAATCATATCACACGAGTGGCCTAGACATATATCTCCGTTACAGGAGTGGCAAATTCCATCTTGATTTGCTCACTTCCTTTGCATGTTTCATAGTAAACATGAAAGCTACCTTTATAACTATCCGGTTAGGAAATAGCGTTTGGTGGCCCCAAGGTAAACTATTACACATGTAGGAATGTGACAATCTCAGTCTAAGGATCATACATCCACTATGTATGAGATGCAATCGATGACACATAAGAATGTAACATTCTCGTAGTGTCCCATTGCGGTCTATCTAACCCATGTTCTTCATCATGAGTTCACAATGTATTGATGATATCTCCATATCCTATGATCTATGAAACATAATCATCGATCAATACATGTGCTGATCTATTCATCGTTGTCCTATCACGATGATATCCGATCGAGATACTTACAATTATATCAATAAGTAGAGAGTTTCATAAACAAGTCACATACTTGCTGATCAATATAATGATATACATTCATTAGACCAATAATCATATTATTATTCATAAGCATAGTCATGTTACAATCATCTATATGACTGCCTCAAGGGCATAACACCAACAAGACGCGCTGGCGTCCCTTCGCCTTCCGGTGCTTATATTAACCACTAGGGGAGCCGTTCGTGTTCACAAATTCCCCCAAGCCATTCATATTCTCTCGGGAGCCATATGTCCGGCCGAACTCTAGTCGGCAAGGCGTTTCGCCAAAGATTTTATTGGCCTACCGCCCTCCAGGATGCTTATTGAGCTGGTGAGGACGCGGCTTGTCGAGTTCTTCGCCGAGCAAACCCACCGACCAGCCCAAGCTCGCAAACCATCCCACTCTCCCGCGTTGGCGATCTGGGAGTGGATATCTGGGTCCGCTCCGCTGGTTATGTGGGCTTCACCCACCTCTTTGTCGCCATCGACAAGTTCACCAAGTGGGTTGAAGCCGAGCGATCGGAACCATCACGCCATTCGGCATTTGAGTTCATCGCCGAGATTTTCACCGCTTTGGAGTCGCCAATCGCATCATCACCGACAATGGCACCCGTTCACCAGCGGCTTTTACGGAATTACGTGAAGAAATGGGCACCAAGGTATGTTTAAGCTTTGTGGCCCATCCCAGAGCAATGGTCAGCGGAGCAGCGCCAATGCGCTGGTCTTGAAGAACCTCAAGACAAGGGCGTTTGATCGACTCCACAAGTGGGGTGCAAGATGGACGGAAGAACTCCGGCCATCTTTGTGGTAAACCAAGACCACGCCCACCATCGCACCGGCGAGACACCCTTCTTTTTTGGTGTATGGCGCCGAAGCTTTCTCCTCTCGAGTTGCTTTCGGCTCTCCTTGCGCTCCGCTTTCAATGAAAAAAGACCAAGAAGATCTCCGGCGAGAAGAGGTTAACCTCTTGGAGGAGGTGTGGGATCGAAGCGCGCCACTTGGCCGCCTGCTATCAAGAAGCCTCGGCGATACCACGCCACCCGGTCTCTGAGAGAACACCGGCGATGGGTGACACAGTATTGCGCAGAAATTGAGGGCGCATGCCGGGTTACATAAGCCTGTCTCCCGATGGGAGGGCCCTTCAAGGTGGTCTCGAGATCTCGGCCGGGAGGTCCGGCTAACCACCGAGGACGGCGAGGAGTCGCGAACTCCTACAACATTGAGTCAGCTGCAAAGTTCTATCATTAAGGAATTGTAAGTACCCAAAGACTTGCTCGGTCGACCTCGAGGCACGCCCTCTTCCCAATCGTGGTTTACTTTCAACCGGGATCAAGAAAGCCGCTGCCCGTAAAGCTTTTTGCTTCACTATTACTGCTCCTCTTTGTTGTGCTTTGAGTGGCAATTATGCATGTATATCGCTGGTCTCAGTGCGCTTGCTAATTCGCCGTGAAATCCATGGCGATCCTCGGCGTCAGGTACACTGCTTGGGCGAGGGGGCGAGTTAGGTGCAGTGCTCGACGCGGCTCGCACACCTCGGGTTGGCTCTCTGACAATCACCGTCGTCACCATGAGCACCGTCGGCCTAATACCACCCCGAAAACTTCATTGCTTTGGCACACGCAAGCGGCACCGATTTCTGGCAAGTTCACAAGGGCTTAGAATCCAAACAAGGCGAGCCAGGACACTTCATACTGGGACTTAGAATGTTTTGGGCTTACCTCGCGTATGCCCTTCCAGATGTTTACTCACCTTTCCGGTAGTCATCTGTACGCGCAGGGTAAGCATAAAAGTGCTGGCTTACTTTCACGAAAAGCCCCTGCGTCTTCGCTGGTCGCCCAGTGGCTTGGGGGCTGCTCGCCCAAAGGCTGCCGAGCCGCCGCCAACCTGAGGTGCTTCGCCTGGCGCCCGATTGGTGGGTCGCCTGGCCAAGGCTGGTCGCCCAGTGGCTTGGGGGCTGCTCGCCCGGCGCCCCGAGCTGCTCGCCCAGCGCTCCAGGTTCCTTATCCTGCGGCATATAAAACAAGATAAGCGCTCTATACCGCATTTTTTGGCCATTTCCTTACGATCATATCCTAAGATGGGTCGAGCTACGCGTGATTGTCGCAAGTATTGGAAACCAGCGGCTCCTTATGATAAAAGAAGATGTGCTAGAGCGTTAACGTCCGGCGAGGCCAAGTCATCGAGTGTCGGCTTAGGCCTGGCGCTCTGCGCAGCTAAATGCGCCTTGGGTTGATTCTGTGAAGCACTGCTAGTCGTCTGCGTTGAGTATTGCTGGCCTAAGAACACTTCCGAAAACTTGCTGTCTCGCCACGTTACGCCGTGGTACATTTTCGGGCGGTCATCAGGGTCTAAGCTCCGGAAGGCCGAAACTTGCGATAAGCTCGCGCAGAAACTTGACGCTAGGGCCTTACTGTGTCCTGCGTTCCTTGTTCGGCTTAAGGCCATTTTTCGCCCACGTTTTATGTGGTCCGCGTAATCTATGCTTGCGATCACAACGGGCACATGAAATCATTTGGCAGGACTTAGAAATGCTACCCTAATTTAGGCGTTCTTAAAAGCGTTTTGTCTAAGTCAAATGACGGCCATCTAACAAGCAAGTGTAGTGAATTCAATCATGCAAAAATAAGCAAGCACACGAATAACGATTAAACATCTAACATTCATCCAAAAGTTGTCCAAGGTTTTTTCGACGCAGAGTTCATCGGCGTAAGCAACAAAAAAGAAGCGAAAGCCGCCCGCCTTCACTCCTCGTCCTCGCCGAAGCCAAGTTCATCGTCGGCGCCACCTTCGACGGCCAGAGGAGTGGAGACATCCATGTCTGGCTGCTCCACTCGGCAAAGATCCCAGCCACGTGTTGGCGGCCGCTGCGCAAGACTCTCCGCTTTGAGCCGCTCTGTGTCTCCTTGGCGGCCGTCACCACCGCCATGGGATCAAAAGCGGCGTCGCGGCTGGCGCAGCAGGCCAGCGTGTAGGTTGCGGCCATGATCGCGACCTGGCGTCCTTCCGTGGCGGAGCGAGTGGCTAGGGCGGCAGGGAGTCCTCGTAGCGCCTCCGCGGCTTGGTTGGTCGCATGAGCGAATTGAAGCGCCGAGTCCTCTAGGGGCACGTTCAGCGTCACACCCAAGGGGTCGTGTTGGCCCTTTCCTGCGCCAGCTCCACTGCCGCCCTCTCCCACTCCTGCTCCAGCTCGCCGCTCACCGAGGTGAGCTGTTGGGCCGTCTGGGCACCATGCCTGGAGGCGGCAAGCAACGGTGCCCTCTTGCCGCGCATGTCGTTTACTCCGAGTGAAGAGTTCACGGGCAAGCAAGCGGGGCGAGACCTCGTGGCGGTCTGTGCCGAGTATCTTGGTCTGGCGGGCGGTGGCGGCGGGAGGCGCTTAAGCGAGGCCTCCGCCGCCTTGGTGGGCGCCGGTGTTAGCACCCTTGTCGCGTTCTGAGAACGCCCTTGGTGGCGCCCTCAACTCAAGCCGACTGTCGGGAGCATGAGGCCACCTCATGGCGGTGGCACAGGCTCCGTGGCCAAATTGTCGGCGCCGCATCGTCGGGCGCGAAGGAGAAATACGGTTAGTGAAGGCTCCGGAGCAGTCTTCGGAAGACAGCGCCGGAGGTAAAATCGCGGCGGGGCGTCTGTGCCCCGCCCTTGATCGGTACCGCCACGGCGGGTGGCGGTGGCGGTGCTGATCCGTGGCTCGGGCCCTCTTAGGTCGGAGCCCGGTGTCGGCAACAAGTGGCGCTTGCCGCGCCCGATGCGGCGGCGAGGCGTCCCGATCCTGCAACGGCCGGGGTGGGATCACGGCCGCCCTATGGAGTCCATCGGCGGGGAAGCGGCGACGACGCAGCGCGGCTCCGTGCTCGGTCGAGCGGCGGGCGTCCGCCAAAAGGCGTGCTTAGTTGGAACCCAGCGCGACATCGGTAGCGGCAAGCCACCGGCCAGTTTGGCTCCTCAAAGTTGCCCTCGCTGTCGCAAAAAAGTGAAAAAGATGGCGGTCGGTTGGTAGGAAGCCGGAAAAAACATGTGCTTAAAGGAAACTAGAAGAAGACAAAGGCTACGTCCCGCCACGCGTCGCGTCGGTCGTTATCGCCGTGTCTTACCATGAAGGCGGACGCGCGGCCGAAGAGGGCTGATCCTCCGGCATGTAGTCCTGAGCAACCAGCCCTCCGTTCGATCCCCGTCCCATCTGCAGCTGTAAGCTGACGCCATTGCGCGAGCTCTGCCGTCTCTTGAAGCGAAGCTCCAGTTCTCGGCGTCGCCACTCCTGCGGGCACCCCGAGGCGTCGATTCATTGTCATCTGGATGTCTGACGGTCGGCTGAAACCATGTCCTCCAGCTTGGACTGTCTTTGGAAGGAATGTAGCGAAGGCCATCCGTCCCCGGCGGAAATAGCAACTCCCCTACTTAAATGCGTCATTGGTGGCCTTGAGAATGAAAAATGGCGGAAGAGTGGAAGGTTAAACATCACCCCATGAACATTTCCGCAGAGGTGTGCGAAGATGGCGAGGAAGATGATAGAGTTGGGGTGAGATGAAGATGGTGGATTTCAGAGAAGTGGAGGACGGTGAGAAAAATTCAGAAAGAGGTGGAAGGCCCGCCATCATGGCCCAGGTGTGCAGAATGATCTCGTCGGAGAGGCACACGGGCGTGGCGGTCCCCGGTCGGAATCGGAAGGTGCCTTCCGGCGCGATGATCCCCATCCGCTTCACAGTGGTGGCGTCAACAGTGGAGGCTGGGATGGGGTTCACCATGGCGAATCGAAGAAGACGAAGAGCTTTGGGAAAAAGAGGCAAAAGAACAAGAAAGCAAAGTGCGCAAGAAAACGGAAGGCGTGAACCGCTCGATACATATGCATCTATATATGCGTACCCCACGTCGGCGGTTCGCGAAGAGGTAGAATTATGCACCGTTTCGGGTCCCAAGGGAAAACTGCAGGATCTGCGCGAAGCAGGCGGTCGTATCCTCGTGAGTGGTGGCCCCGCCCAAGAGCGCACTAAGCATTAAGTGCATTAAATGAAGGTTCTAAAAAAGGAGTCTTAGGCCTGCGCTCTAGGGCAGGCAGAGGCTTGTCACACGTACTATACACTAGGGTACCCTCTCCACCGCATAAATACAATCCACGTGGCGGCACGGCAATCGGGCGGCGATCACGCCCGCCGGCCAGCGTCGGTCCATGTGGCGCCCGTGAAACAAGTGGCGAAGCATGCCTGCTCGCCGCGCCTAATCCACGTGGCGGCACGGCAATCGGCGGCGATCACGGCCGCCGGCGAACGCTCGGTCCACGTGGCGCCCGACAGCGGTGGGCGAGCACGCCTGCTCTCCGGCGCTTAGTCACGTGGCGGCCCGGCAATCGGCGGCGATCCGCAGCGCCTGCCAGGCGTCGGTCCACGTGGTGCGGCGGCGGTGGGCGAAGACGCCGCCGCTCGGCGCCCAATCACGTGGCGGCTTTGGCAATCGGGCGGCGATCACGCCCGCCCGGCGAGCGTCGGTCACGTGGTGCGGCGGCGGTGGGCGAAGACGCCTGCTGCCGGCGCCCGATCCACGTGGCGGACCGGCACGGCGGCGATCATAGCCCGCCGGCGGCGTCGGTCCGTGGCGCCCTCGGCGGTGGCGAAACACGCCTGCTTTCGCGGCGCCCGATCCACGTGGCGGGTGGCGGCGATTGAGCAGGGCGCCCTGCTCGCCCCGCCGCAAAACAAAAGTGGGCGCGGTAGCTTTGCCCAAGGCTCCTTCCACTACCGTCTTGCGTGTCGAATGGCGAGCTCGCCATAGCAGCTTATCGATTGCAAGGGTTTCGCAACAAGCCCATTCCTCGACACCTCTCGCCTACCGCCACAAAGGGTCCCATCCGTGAGGCCGGGCAAAACGCAGCGTAAGCATTTAATGAAAGTGGAGGAGCAGGACAGCATGGGAAGAAGCTTTAAATGTATTCAGATCAGCATGATGACCCTCCTTGTACCTACCCCGTTAGCTTGGCCTATATAAGGGCCTTCGGGTGCATGGGGAAGGGGGGATCCAGGATCGGTCGATCAGGACTGAAACCAGAGAGAGCTAGCAGAAGAACTCTGTACTGACTCAAAACATCCCATAAGAAATTTAGCAGGACGTAAGGTTATTACCCTTCTCACAAGGGGGCCTGAACCTGGGTAAAAATCTCTTGTTCCTCCTAGTTCATAGACGTCGGAACCCTCCGCGTAGGAGTCCTCTAAGCTTTTCGCCCTCTAGGTTTAGCCAGCCGCGAAGACGCCCTCCTTCCGAACCAAACCCGGTCTGCATCCTCGGGCTGTCGTGTGGAATCTGGCAAACAAGCGTGGCATCAAGATCGGCAGTAGCGCAAAGGGCGAAGTCGCCTTCCCGACGGAATGACGCTCGCTGTGTCTACCAACCTAGGCATGGGATGAATAGGAACTGTCAGTCACCAGGATCAAGGCCGGACTTCGGCGTGAGTGTACCCCTACCTTTTTTCTCCAAACTCCCGTGTAACCTGCCCCCTCCGCCTATATAAAGGGAGGCAGGACCCTCAGGGAAGGGGGCCGATCCAATCCGATCAGACTTGATCCAAACACTCACAAGCACACTGCTCTCACTACTCTCACTCGGACGAGCGCTCAAGGCCACGCCTTAGCCCTCGCTTGTAACGCTGTGTATCCACTGTACCCCGAGCAATACAGAACCATCACCACAAACTGGACGTAGGGACATTCAGCCCGAATCAGTATACATCTTGGGCTTCTTGAGTCTAACCATTCAAGGAGGCGAGGCAGCATGCCCTTAACTTACAAATTTGCTTGCGGTTTCTGGAAACAAGCGGTTAGCGCGCCGCTGTAGGGGCTTCGCGCGTCATCTCTGTCATCTCTGGATTCCCACTTGCTTCCTTGATGGCTTCTTTCACCCATGACGGCGCATCTGCGTCAAGGAGCTGGAGTCACTTCGGCACCCTCGACTTCATCGCCACCCCGACGGGAGAGCTTGTGCTCGTCCCCATCACCTCTCGGGACCAGGCCTCCGCTAGGAGCCTGGACTCCATCGCCGACGCCCTCGGCGACATCCGCAGTCCCCAAGCGGACCCGAAGCGGAGCATCTCGGTATTGCACCACCTCCCGGCGGCGCGTGAGCTCAACAGTGTAACGCGTCACCTCGCAGAGCTTCGCGGCTCGTGGCGATGGCCGACTATGCGCCAGCCTCCGTCCACGAATTGCTGGAGGTCTCCTCCAGCCATGACTCCAGCTCCGACGCAGAGCGCACTGCAGACGAGTTGTACTCCCGCGAGTGCAACATGGCGGGTGCGACTGACCCGGCTGCAACCCCCATAAGTTCAGGAACCGCCGCCCGGTGCGCCGAGGCGTAGGAGGTGGAGGATCAGCGTGAGCAACACTTCCAGGCTCGCCGCACCGAGCTTTAGCAACAGCACAAACAGCTGGAGGCTCGAAGGGCCGAGTTGGGAAAACTCCAGGCCGACCTGGAGCGGCACCAACCCGAGCCCTCACATGCAGCCGGCGTTGCGTGCGCAAGCACACGCCAGGTCCATCACCAACTGGCCGAGGGGTCCGACGGTCTTTCGTTCTTCCCCCACGCCAGCCAAAATGTCGCCGCAGCAGCAATGTTGCTCCGCGGCATCCCCAAGCCAGAAGACCCGGAGGCCGAGGCCACGTACCAGAACCTCCGTGGGCTAGTGGAGCGTGCTGCCGTGCAGCACATGCAAGGCTCCAGCTCTCGCCACTCAGGGGCTTCCTCGAGCCCCCGAGCCGTGCTGCACCTCGTCGCCCGACGACTTCACCGATGGCGATAGCTCGGCACCTGATGCCTCTATCATGGCTGGCTCCAAGGACGGTGCCGGCCCTCACGGCGCCGCCATCGCTCCCGATTGGGCCAACGCCGAGCGAGTGCGCAGCAACCGCGCTTTCTTCGCTGGCCCACCTTCTAGAGGCATGTCGCCTCACCGTTTCCCCAAAGACGCCTCCGCTTGGGGCTCAGCGACTTGGACTTTTCGCCGGCATCCCAGCCAGAACCCGCCACCGCCGTCACCGCCTAAAGTCGAACACGTTGTACGGATCGACATCGCCGGCGTCATTGCTGTTGTTTGAAGACGACTCCGGGTTGGCCGTATCAACGGCGGTCGTTTCGGAGACCTCCTCGTCGCGCGCGGTCCTTGCCGTGCGCTCCTTCTTCTTCCTCCTGCTCTTCTCCTCCTTCCGCTTCTTGCGGGAGGACTCATGCAGTGCGGACGCCTTACGAGCCTCAGCCCTCTGTTCCTTCTCCCCCGGCAGCAATGCCCGGGAGATCATCCCGGCTAGCCCCTGGATAGCACAGAGGCGCTAGTCAGACCAGGTGTTATGAGCTAAGGAAGAAGGAAGAGGAAGGGAAGAGAATCGCTCGGCTTACCAAGTCCGGGGGATTTTCCGCCGAGAACGGCTCGGGGTGGCCACCCGTCGCCTCGGTGACACTCCCGGCCAGCACGGCAGCCACCCTAGCCTCGACCTCCGATGCGGCGAGCTCTGCCTCCACCATCCTTATGGGATCGGATGCCCCCTCATACTGAAACATCGGGAGAGCCCTCTCCATGAGGGGTTGAACGTGCATCTTCATGAACGCGCACACGACGACATTGCTTGTCAGGCCCTGGTTCTTCTGGGCTTTGATCCGCTCAAGGATCACCTCCACCTTGTTCTTCTCCCTCCGGTCGAGCCCCTAGGCCCACTCGAACCTCGCCTCGGGGTGCCGGCTGGTGAAAGCTGGGGCGCTGCCTCCCATGTTCCGCGCATAGAACCACTCGGAGTGCCACCCTCGATTAGACGACGACAACTTCAAGTTGATGTAGTCCACTGCGCGGCCAGGGAGCAATTGGAGGGCTATGCCACCCATGAGCGCCGGAGCATCCGTCGGCTAGTCCTTCCTCAGCCGGGCATGAAAGAAGTGCCTCCAGAGCGCCCAGTGGGGATCGATCCCCAAGAACGCCTCGCTCAGCGTAATGAAGGCCGTGATGTGGAGCACCCCATTAGGGTTGAGCTAGTGCACCTCGGCCTTATAGTGATGCAGCAGCCCGCAGACAAACGGGTGAAGCGAGAGCCCAAACTCACACTCGTAGAACGAGGCGGGCACAACAATCTCGTCATCGGCGGGAGCGGGGACCACGACCCCCATCGGCACCCTCCACTACGAGGCATCTTGCGGGGGGAGGAACCCCTTCTTCTCCAAGCCTTGTGCACGGCTGGACTGGGCGGAGCACTCTGGCCACGTCATCTCCAGGGGTGGAAACTGCTAAAAGGTGGGAGAAGGGGAAAGGTGATGAACTCTCTGGCTCTTTTGGCTCTCTTTTCTCAGGAAGGGAGACAAGGAGACAGGGAAAGCAAACGCGAAGAGCTCGTCCGAGCACCCATCACGCCAAGTTTATAGGCACCGAACAGGCACCAGCCGAGCGGACGCCAGTCAAAGGGACACCGTCTCTATTGAAGCGTCGCACGTCCCGTCTGAGCGCCACGCCAGGCCGCTGGTGAGACGCATTGGTTCCCAATCATTTCGCTTCACATTTAATTGCCTTCACGCACATTGACTACAAGCAGGAGGCGCCAGGACATCGCTCCGGGCGACACGCCCTGCGACCTTTCGATCTCCGCCTCCGGGCCGGGTCGGTCGCCCTGTAACAGGTATGAAAAGCCCACCGGGCCGCTATGGCCTCGAGGTGGCGTGAGAGCTCGATAGCTCGCGCCAAGGCCCAGTCTGGCGCAGCGGGTTCCATGGACCCGATCCACCAAGTGGATTCGGGGCCACCCCGTCGTGAAACGAGCGAGGGGCGAGGACAAGGCGAGCCCCCAGTGGGCCTCGAGTTGGGTTGGCGAATGACCCAATCGCCTTAACTCGTGTCCGAGACCATACTTCACGCTCTCCCATGGATCCCATCGATGGATGGCAGCTTGCTGCGCTCCGGGTCGGCGGACGGCCCGGGGTCCGATATGGGATCAAGTAAAGAAAGGTTTCTTATGGGTCGCCCCCAGCGGGTCGGACACCCAATGCAGGGATCGTCCGCTCGGAAAGATCCTCCTTGGGAGGGATCTCCAGGGCCCACTCAAATAACCCGTTAGTAGCTCCACGAGCACGGTGTTCAAACCAACGCTTGGTAAACATGCGTCCGCTCACCCCCTGTGGTCCCACACTGCGACGGGCGAACGTGGGGCGACAAGCCGCCACTCCTCCGCAGAGATAGCCTCGCCAGACGAGGACTCGGGACGGACGCCCTTCGCCTAGCTCCGGTGTAAAACCAGCCTTACAAACATGTCCAGCTACGACGTAAAATGAGCACTCGGACACCAGAACCTTGCGTAAGGCATCTGAACGTCTGCGCTGACGTAGGCCACGTCCAGCTACGATGTAAAATGAGCACTCGGGCACCAGAACCTTGCGTAAGGCATCAAGCGTCCGCTGGCCGATTAGGCCGTCCAGCCTATGGCGTAAAAGCGAGCACTTTCGGACACGAGAACCTTCGTAAGGCATCACAATGTCGCGCCCGGCGTGAAACAGCGTCTGCTACTGACGCCAAAACAAGCACCGGATACGAGAACCTTGCCCTAAAACAGCTGGGCGTCGCGCCGACACCAAAGTTGGCGCCGAGCCAAGTCCCCCGAGCCAAGTCGGTCGGGCTCAACAAGGTGTAACCCCGACCCGACTCTCCGGCCTACTCGGGGCTTGGGGTTACACTGCGGAAAGGCCTTCGCGCACTGGTGGAAGCTAACGGACCAAGTGGGTCGGGTTACGCCAACCAAGCGACCTTCGATCCACTCGGGGCTCGAGCGATTGACTCCACCCGACGCGCCCGAGCGGATTTCGACCAAGTTGAATGGGCGTAAGCGATCCGACCAATCGAGTCCACTCAATTCACTCGGTCGGATTTTTTGAGCCAAAAGTAACCCCGACCAGCTCTCCGACCTACTCGGGGCTCTGGGCTACACCCACACTGTGCTCAAGCACCCGATCGAGACCGGCCGACCAAGTCGGTCGAAATTGGAGACCAAGGAAGCCACCCGAGAGGCCGTTGCTTCCTTACACGACCAGCGTGGCTAAGGTCCGAGAGATCGCAGGGACAAAGTTTTTGAAAGGGCAGTTTATATTACACATGATATAAATTGTTCCCATTTCAGCAATTAAGAAATCGGCATGCAGCATGAGAGACATCAAGATGATGTATGAATCTAAGCGCCACACGCGTGCCTAACCGCTTCGATAAGGGCGTCCCTCACCTTGATGAGCTTTGGGACGGCGTCGACCAGCGCGTCGACGACGGCGGCGTCTTCCTTGGCCCATTCGGCCATGGCGAGCTCGGAGTCAGCCCAAAGCTCCGCTAAGAAGACCTCCTCGTCCGTAGGCACCGGTAGTCCTTCATCTCCAAAGCTGAATACCAGCCCAGCCATTGAAGAATTGAGGGAAGCTAAGTGTCGTGGAGCAGTGGGAAATTTGTGCAGCAAGCGATTGGCCTAAATGGCTGTGACCGTACCGCTCCTATATGCTTAAGGCGTGGAAGCCAAACAGGTTCAAATAAATGAAGATGAGAGAAGCCGAGGCGCCATCACAATCGCGAAGAGACCGTGCCGCCGATGGTGGGCCCATCCAGGAACGCGTGCGTTCTAGCACGGCCCCGGGGGCTACTAACGAATACTCATACCAGGGGTACCCCCAGCAGGCCAGAACCCCAAATGGGCCGTCTTAGGCCCAGCTCTGGCCCAAGGCCTCGTTGGGTCATGAAGGACCCTCGACTCCGATCAAGTCCACCAGGGAACACTCAGGCGGCCTCGGTCAGCGCGCCCCCATGGCCTCCAGGCACGGCCTCAAGTCCGATGCCCCTGCAGCCTCGGACGGCCTCGGCTCCGATCGGCGACCTCCACCACGCGTGGGCCGACCTCAAGCTGGTCACCTGCCCTGTGGACACGACGGCCATGCTAGAGCAGGTGTCTCCTTCCCAAGGTGGCCAAGAGGCCGCCAAAGTCAAGCGCCAGTCCCTTCACCCCGTCATGCACAGTGGAGATCGTGCTCCCTCGGCGACACGAGAGCAGCTAGGCGTAACGGCGTCGATTCATCGACGGTGCGTGAGGCGGTGCGCCCCTTCCCGACGGAATGACGCTCACTGTGTCTACCAACCCAGGCATGGAATGAACAGGAACCTGTCAGTCACCAGGACCATAGACCAGGACTTCTGGGCGTAGTGTACCCCTACCTTTTTTCTCCAAACTCCGTGTAACACCGCCTCCGCCTATATAAAGGGAGGCGGGACCCTCGAGAAGGGGCCGATCCAATCGTCGGACTCGATCCAAACACTCACAAGCACACTTTGCTCTCCTCCTCTCACTTTCGACGGCGCTCAAGGCCGGGCCTTAGCCCCTCGCTTATGCTGTGTATCCACTGTACCCCGAGCAATCTGAGAACCACCACCACAAAGCTGGGCGTGGGACATTCGGCCTGAACCAGTATACATCTTGGGCTCCCTGAGTCTAACCATTCAAGGAGCGGGAACGCGCGGCCCCATAACTTACAAGTTTACTTGCGGTTTTATGAAACACCAACAACATGAATGCACACATCTAGGGGGAGTTGATAATTTAACTTCATGTTTTAATTGTATTGATCAATGTCCTCTTGCCAAATAATATATAGGATCAAGACTTTGAAACAATCGTTTGAGTATATATAACTTGTGTGGTTGTAGTATACTCATGTTAACATGGGATAAACTCAAATGCTTTATAAGATTGATTATGTGCATATTGATTCCAAGTTAAATTATATATATGCACATATTTAAATAGAGTTTATTCTATAGTTGATGGTTTAAAATGTATTGATCCTTTTCCACCACTCCATATAATATTTGGATCATTACATTCCATCAAATTGAGTATATGAAACTTGTGTAGTTATATATACTCACATCAATTTAAATAAAGTTTTAATTGAGTTCAGTTGTTTTTCAATCAATCAAAGAATCATCACGTGTTGATGGTATCTCTTTGTTGATTAAGGACAAATGAAAAATTGTTGAGTATAATAAAGCATTAGTTGCATCAAAGTACTCAAGACACCTTTAAATCTTTCAAATTGATTTGGGTTGTGTTCAATCGATCTTAGAGGCATCCATTATGTGTTAATAGAGTGCAAGTGATGATTAAGGCAACCATATTTGTTGGACTAATGATCTTCAATGAGTTGTGAAGTAGGTTGAGTCCAAGAAGATAAAGAATTGAATGAGAAGTCATCATGTGTTGATGAGCTTCAAGGGGTGATCCCGAAGTGAAGAGAAGTGCTAGAGAAGGATCGTCATGTCTTGATGAACCAGAAGAAGAAGATTTGATCCTGGAGAGAAGATGATTGGAAATCATAAAAGCTCCAAGTGAATCGCTAGAGGCAAAGGTATAACTAGCTAGGGCTAAGGATGTGTTCCTAGTATTTTACCGGTCTTGGTGTTTGGATGAGAGACTGGATTGCTAGTTAGGTATCGTACTATTAAGAGGGGTTGAGTCTTTTACCTTGAGCTTCATCATGTGTTGAACTCAATCCGGTTCACTCTAACTCACTCTCTTGTTTGGATTTTGCATGAGCTAAGTATTTGCATGTGTTGCAAATAAGGGTGCTCATGCTTGCAACTTATTTGAATCTTATCGATTTGTTTTTACATGGAGCTATGGTCTTGCATGTATTGCAAAAAGGGAGATAGCTCATGTAATATTGGTTTATGTGAGATAGCTCATGTAATATTGGTTTATGTGGTTGTTGCATTGAGCCAAGTTTTGCATGTGTTACAAAAGGAGAGAGCTCATGCAACTTGATTTGAATAGTGGTTGTTTGCATGGTGCCAGAGATTTGCATGTGTTGCAAATACAGAGCTCATTCTTTGGTATTTTAAGCTTGTGATTGGATCATGTGTTGATCATCACAAGGCTAAGCTTAGTTTGTGCTTTCAGTTTGTAAAATGTGTTTTTGAAAAATATTGATGTTTATGCTTCTTATCTTGGAGCATGAGATAAGCATTTGCAAATGTATTTTGCAATATGTTGGGATTATGTGTTGATCATCTCATGACTCAAGATGTGCTTTTAAGTGGTTGGATTTGTTATTTACAAATGTGTTTTGCAAATGAGCTTAAAGTTACGGGTTTCGATCCTAGAACATATGTTGGCATTTGCAAATGTGTTTTGCAAAGTGTCGGGATCAAGTGTTGATCCTTACATGGCTAAGAGGATTGATCCCATAGGTTCTCGGTTTATTTGTGAATGTGTTTTGCAAATAAGTTAGAGTTTAATGCGATTCTTTGGAGCATGTGACTTGGGTTTGCAAATTGTTTGATCATGTGTTGACCATCACATGGCTCAAATAATCAATCATTATTGGTGGTTGATTTGAAAAGAAAAGATGTGTATGTGAAAATATGATTTTATTTGGAAATCTGGTAGTACCGTAGGCATAAAGCTGGTACTACCGCTGGTCCAGTAGTGAAAGGACCTAAGATGTCGCCTAGAGGGGAGAGTGAATAGGCGAAGTAAAAATTTTAAACTAAATCACAGCGAAAACAGTAACTTCGGACTGTCCGAATGAAAGTTTGGACTGTCCAAGTGGTTTGGACAGTCTGATGTTTATTCGGATAGTCTGAAATTTTTCAGAGCAAGAGATGAAAAAACAAATCTAGGCTATTTAGAGAATATCACCTGCACCAAATAGGGTTAGTTAGCCTAGAATACCTGTAGGAGATAAATACCCAACAATATCCTTCATACGGAGCAAATCACCACTTGAATCATTGAGATTTGAATCAACCACAACAAGGGTGAAGAGGAAATCCGAGACTCGAAGATGGAGAATTAAAGATTTTACTCCGAAGTTCAGATCCTTGAGGGGATGCTACGTCCATGTTGAGGCGGCACTAAGTTGCGGTCTCTTTCAACCCTAATCCTAAAGGTGTTGCACAAAGCACTCACCAATTTCACTATCTTGAATCCTTTCCTTGCGGAGGTGGATCCAACCTTCATAAACTTTCGGAGGCTCACCACACAAGGCTTGAGAGCTCACCGGCAACTCCTAGCCGTCTAGGAGTCCTCAACCTTCAAGAGTAATAGATCAGTGAGAAATCCGCAAGAGGATGAAATCCGGTGCTCAAGATGGATCTTAGAAGCTTCAAGCTCTCAAATCTCGCTTCTCTCTCCCTCTAATGAATCTAACCATAAAGCTCAAAAGGAGAGAAGCTAGGGCTCAAGGAGGAAGAACAAGGAGCAATAAATGTTTTTGAGTGAAAGTGCTTCCTGGTAGGTGGAGGAGATGGGGTATTTATGGCACCCAAAAACTAGCCGTTTTAGCTCAGATTCAAGTAAGTTTGGATAGTCCGAACACATGTTTGGATACTCTGAATAGGTCAAGTTCGGCTGAGACAGAGAGACCCAGCTTGGATAGTCCAAAGATTTCTTCGGATAGTCCGAAGCATTCGGATATTCCGAATAGGACTTAGCACGAGGACCAAATTTGCTAGGTTATATAGAGAGGGTCTACTCGGACATTTCGATTTGAAACTCAGATACTCCAAAAATTTCTTCGAACAGTCCGAATTAAACTTCAGATAGTCTGAATAGGACTTAGCACGAAGACAGGTGTCGACGATCGGGATCGCCAACCGCAGAAATAAAACAGGGGTAGTGAGACTTGGGACCCGAACGGAACTTGGCTCAATCAAGGGAGGTTTCGTCGTCTTGAAGGCCGGAGCTAGGCGACAACGATCGTGAGATTCGAGGATTTCTACCGGTTCGAGCCCCCGAGAAGGTAATAGCTCTACCCAGCTTGCCTTGGCGCCGGTGGTCTCTTGCTATCTTTTCAAGACAAAGGAGTGTTACGCCTCAAGCGTGCCATAATGGCGATGTCTAGCGCTCAAGCTCTAGTGTCCCCTTCAGCCTGCGCTCCCTTAGCCTTAAATCCTCCCCGCTTGTAATGGACAGGAGGCACTCTGGTGGTGGTCTCAGCGTGTTGTGGGCCGGTCAGAATCAAGCCCGAAGTTCGGCCACAAGTGCCTACTTCAAGCCCACGATCCCACGTCTTGGTAACCGCCAAGTGAACACACGTTCCAGAATCCAAGGGGGACACCTGCACGGGCGAGAGGCTACCTGAGCTCTGGTCGTCAGACGCCAAGGCCGGGTCACGCGCCTCGCCGAGTGCCTTCATCTACACCCAGGTCGTGGTCGGGGCCTCCCGAGCCTGGGAGCTCGTTGACCCTGCGCTGACCGGCCAAGGGTCGCCCAGTCCCCGTCAGCTAGCCCCTGAGGCTCAAGGTCGAAAAGGGCACCTGGGGCGACCTCGAGCCTCACCTCGCAAACGCCGGGGACAAGCCTCCGAGATCTCAATCACTTGGCCGAGGTCGGGCGTGAGACCGCAAGGCGAAACCCGGCCTCGGCTACACTGCAACCCTTGATCTTCACGACGACATGCGGACGTGGGTGACCGGACACTGACGCCGAGTCCGAGGCCCGACCTTAAATGCGCCCATCAAATCACAGTTAGCACGCCCTTCAAAGCGCCGTGGATTGGGTTTATCGGTACAGGCCTACAAACCCGAGCCCACAACAACTTCAGGAAAGTCTCTTGTTCTCGCTTTTCTCCCAAGCCTCCTTGCCCGAAAGCAAGACTCTTCCCCTTCGACCCAGAATCACCGCAATCGCCATGGCCAAGCTAGGAAGAGCACATTATCGCGGCTAGAATGAAGGAACTCGAGACCCTGGGGTTGCTTGACCCATTCACATGGTGGTTGCCAAGCGACGAGACCGAGCCGCACCCCAGGGATGACGAGATCGACTGCACCGAGCATTATTCTCTCTTCGGCTTGCGGACCCCGGAGAGCGATTTCATCGCAGCGTCCTCTCTAGCTGCGAGATCGAACTCATCAACCTGGTGCCAAATTCCATTCTTTTGCTTTCCATCTTCTCTCACCTGTGCGAGGGGTTCCTGGGAATCCTCCCCACCCCCTCGCTTCTTCTTCCCTGTGCATTTTAGCCTTTCCGCCTCGTGAAGGACCCGTGGTCGGGGTGCCTCTACTTCCGCAGACCGGGGCTCAAATGGTCCATCCCAAAGATCCAAGGTCGGACTCCCTCGGCCATGGTCCGAGCAAGGGTTATACTTGAAGAAAGGGAAGACGGTGTACCGACGCATTTAGGGAACTCCCCATCACCGGAAGGAGACCCGGAGGCGACGACCTCGAGGCCGACGAGGAGGCCATCGCCATCATCCACATCTCGCGCTTATACGCGGCCTCACCGGCAAAGGATGCCAACGACTTCCTCATGAGTCGTAGTCCCTCCAAGGAGGAGGATGCATCCGTTTTATGAGATCCAGGGGTGCGATGACCCCACCCGTGAGGGCACGTCTGGTAAGCTAGCTCGCCCCAATGTTTTGCTCGAGTCCGCCCTTCGATCTCCTCTGATGGTTGTTTCTCTTGCAGCGCCGAAGGAGTCCTGGGTCGCTGCCAGGATGACCGAGATGTTCAGGAAGCTGGAGCACGAATATGTCATCGGCGACTCCGGCCCCGAAGAACGCAGCCCGCCGAAGGCCGAGGTAAGCCATCCGACCAAGCGCTCGATTCGCATGCCCACGAGCCCCTCCTTGAACCTCGCATGCTCGCAGGACCATCAGGAGTTGTTCAAGACGGCCAGGAGGATGCTCCCGCTGCCCGGCGGGGGCAAGAGCAAGAAGGGGAAGAAGAGGTCTTCTCCCGCCGGAGCAGGCTGCCAGGAGATGAAGAAACCCCACGCCGAGTGGGGTGACCGCGCCACGGTAAGGATTCCCGCGGCCAAGCCCCACGAGCCTATGCTCGTTTCTTTCGTTGCTTGACGTGCTCTCCCCTTCGCAGCAGCAGAGCGCGGCGGCCACCGCCAGAACCTCGAGCCCCCAGCCGGCCTGGGGGGCCCGAGCTCAGACTCCGCCCACTGCCATGGACGACGTGGACTGGGCGAACCCCCGAGGCCCCAGCCGATGGGGGCGCTGGCGGAGTGCCTCGCATCATCGGGGCAACAAGACCTATGCTGACCCTTGACAAGGCGGAGGCTGATGATCCATGTAAGTTTTTGGGCTGCCTTGCCGCCTCCGCCCCTCAAGGCTTTTTCTAGCTTAGGCTCTGTTTGATCGCAGACCTCGAGAAAAGGCCAAAACTTGCCCGCTTTGGACGATGGTCATGCCGTCCGTATAGTTCGAAGTCCGAGGAAGAGGAGGACTCATTGCAGCCGGCCCTCGCCAGTCCTCGGGCCGGTAAGCGCAGATTCTTCCCGAGCCCCCGAGCTGGGCCCCGGTCGGGGGGTTCGACCAAGGGCTCGAGGATCCAGACGAGGAGGTCGAGCCTGCAACCAGCGAGGACTTCGACACCGGCGAGGCCCACGACTTGGCCACTGTCGCCGATCCTCCCGAGGTCGCCGTGGGGGAGGGCACCCAGAGCACCATGGTCACCTCATGGGCGGGCGGCCTCCAGCTCTCCGACCACGCTTGCTCCAGCAGGCCAGGTGGTCGTGGTGCCTGGACCAAGGCGGTCATGCCGCAGAAGCCCCACAGACTGCTTGGTACCGCGGATCAAGTCGGGCGCCGAGACCGCAGCATCCTGTGCCTCGGACGCCGATAGACCATGAGACCGCAGAAATGATCCGGGCCATGGTCCTCGATGCTCGGGAGCGAAGCGGGCCCCGACCACGAGGTTGGGACTAACATTGCTTGCCACGCCCTCGCCGTAGGTGAGTCAACCCACCGGAGAGGAGCGGGAGCGCCAAAGCCGCCATCGGGCGCGAGAATCAAGGAATCGCCTGCGCCACGGGCGAAGCCGAGGTCGGCCTTGCCTTAGGCGCAGCGGGCGACGAGGAAGAGGAGATTTCCCGCGAATGCATCGATGAGCGCGATGAATTCACCCGCGCACGCCTTGAGAACCGTCTCCGCGAGGTAAGGGACCCCCCCCCCCCCCGCACTCCTTGTAGCATGTTAGCCCGATTTTCCCATTTCTTTTTTCATCTCGGGGCACTCTTCCTATCGTGAAGGTGATCGACAACGTCTCCCAAGGGCTGCAAGGCCTTCGAGATCACACCGATGTGCTGAGGGGCCTCCTGAACGTGGTTGAGGCGCGGGAAGCAGAGCGCTCCAGGCTTGTTAGGACCATCGAAGTCGTCGGCAGAGGAGCTCAAGCAGTAAGACCACGGAACTCGACGACCCGCGCTGCACGATGAGGGCGCAGGAGGTAGCCCACACGGCCGAGCTCAAGCGCAAGCCAGACCTCCGAGGCGAAGCACGCTTTAAAGGCCGTGGAACAAGAGCGCACGGTCTACAGGCGCTCGAGCGCCGAAAGGGCAAGGTTGAAGCGCTGGAAAGGCTGCGGCAGAGTGCATTCTCCTCGTGAAGGCGCCCCCGAGCTCGAGGCCAAGGTCCCCTGAGCTTGAAGGGAAACTCGAAGGCCAATAATATACGCCGAGGCCGAGCGGGCCAAGGTCGAGGCGCTGGAGAAGGCCGCCGCGGAGCATGCGTCCTCTGCGGTGAAGGCGTCCCCCGAGCTTGAGGCCAAAATCTCGGAGTTGGAAGAGAAACTTGGGCGCGCCAATAAAGCGGCGAAGAGTGCCTTGGCCCAACTCCAGGATGAACGACGCCAAGCCGTGGATGCCTCCAAGGAAGCCCTCCAATTCCAGAGCGAGCTATCGACCTTGAAGGCCAAAGTAGCCGAGCTCGAGCAAGAGAAGCTTACCCGCGAAATGGCCGATCTTTAAAAAAACTTAACAACAGAATGTTTCAATAGGGTTAGACTTCTTTTGGAAGGCAAAGAAATCTTATCTTGATTTAAATTCATGGCCGAGGATATTTGGAGTTCCCCATTTTTCGCTCGTTAGCCATGCTCGTGCTCTTTTGGTCGTGTGCCGATAGGATAGCCTTATCCAGCCCCCGTTGGGTCCGAGGTCGGACGACGCCGGCCTTGGGCACAAGATGTAGACACGAGCAAATGACCGCGACCTGCAGAGTTGAGGAAAGGTCCGCAAGGGAAGGAACGTGACAAAAGCGAGTTCGATAAAGAGATGGCCATGTCCAGACTAACGTTCGAATTACGACCAGGACCACGCGCATTGCTCAATGGTCAAAACTGCAAGGCTTTGGCTTGAGCCCCGGGCACAGAGGGAGAGTCGATTGCGTAAGAGATTCGCTTACGGTTAGCTCGACCATCGGGGTGAACGTTAAGCTCGATCATGCGCAGCATCAAGAGCGAAAAGCGCAAAGGCCACGGCTGTCGTGGCTCAAAAAAGTCGCATGACAATAATTATAGGCATAGCCAACCGCAGGAAAAAAGTAAAGATTGAGAACAAAAGAATAACTTTCATTGAGAAGTAAGGTATAGAGGTTACACATAAAACTTCGAAGGTTGATCTATATTATTCGAGCTAGAGAGCTCTGCGCTTCTGCATCGCTGGCCCAGTAAGCCCGTCACGATCTCGTTGAAAGCGACTTATGGGGCCCTCCCATCATGAGGATAGCTTGTTGGTGTTGGGCGAGCCTTGAATCCGTCTCGGGGCTAGGGTCCCCAACAAGGAGCTTCCTAGGTCGCATCAAGCCAAGATGCATGTCTCGCGAAGAGCTTCTGCGGTAGTGTCGTTGATCGTGGCGATTGCACGACATCTTACTTCTTCGCGAGGGTAAGGTCGAGGGACCGTTCGTGCTTGAAGTCAATTGTGGATCAAGTCGACCCTAGCAGAGCCAAACGTAATCCTCGGGAGGCGGGGCGGCCCGCATCGAACACGAGCCGAAGGGAGTGGACCCGTGGCTCGGCCGATCGTGGTATGAATAGACCATAAGGCGGTGGGAAGTTCCTCCACCTGAGTCTGGCCTTGCAGTCCAGAAAGCTCATCTCGCAACTCGCTTTCTTGGCATACGGGCGATTTGTGCATTGGCGGCGTTCAGCGCCTCCGTTGCTCACGAGGGGTGAGTCACGAAGCCAGGCGGAACCTTGATGCCGAGGTCCTTGCAAAACTCACCGGAATAGCTCAGCGGTAAGGCCAGAGTACCATTATCGTTGATAATTTTTGCATGGGACCCGTGCACAGTGACCACACGAGCAAGCGGAAAAAGCAGACGGCCGTAGCGGTGATGGTCGAGACCGCTTAACTTCAATCCACTTGGTAAAAGTGTAAATGACAGCGAGCAGAATTTCTTGCCCTCGGCACTTTGAGAAAGGGCCGGATGTCCAGCCCCACACCGAGAAGGGCGAACAAGCGGGATAGTCTGAAATCGTGCAGCGGGTTGATGGGACTTCGGGTGTGAAACCGGCATGCTTTCGGCGATTCGAGCGATATCACATGCATCTGGTGGCTGAAGGCCAATAATACCCCATCACGAATGCCTTGGCCATTATCTGTCACAGAAAGAGTGTGCTCCACGAGGCATGAATGGATGTCGTTTAGCAGTACTTACCCTCCTCCACGGAGATGCACCGTGTTAGAGGATTAGAAGCGTTCGCTGTAGAGCATCCTCGGCGGCGTAGTATGCGAATAGACCATAAGGCGGTGGGAAGTTCCTCCACCAGGTCTTCGCAGCGTCCAGAGCTCATCTCGCCTTCGTTTCTTGATGCCACGGGCGATTTGTCCGTTAGCGCGTTCGCCGCCTCCGTTGCTCTAAGGGTGAGTCACCGAAGCGAAGCGCACCTTGATGCCGAGGTCCTTGCAAAACTCTGGAATAGCTCACCGTAATGGCGAAAGTACCATTATCGGTGATAATTTTGCATGGGACCCGTGCACTGCTGACCACGAGCAAGCGGAAAAAGCAGACGGCCGTAGCGATGGTCGAGACCGGCTCGACTTCAATCCACTTGGTAAAAGTGTAAGCTGACAGCTAACAGAATTTCTTGCCCTCGACTCGCTTTGAGGAAAGAAGCGAGGATGTCCAAATTTCAGCACCAGAAAGGGCGAACCAAGCGGGATAATGCGAAATGCGTCTGGCGGGTTGATGGGACTTCCGGTTGTGAGCAACATGCTCGGCCGATTCTTGAACAATATCACATGCATCTGAAGCGGTGAGGCCAATAATACCCCATGCGGAATGCCTTGCCGACCATTGTCCTGTCTGAAGAGTGTGCTCCGAGAGGCATGAATGGATGTCGTTTAGCAGTACTTACCTCCTCACGCGGAGATGCAACCGTTAGGATTCTCGAAGCGTTCACGCAGAGCATCCCTCGACGAGCGTGTATAGACTCACCCGGCGCTTGATCCTGCTCCTCTCGGCAGTGTCGGGCGGTAGGACGCCCCTCGCAAGGAAGTTATAAATGGGCTCGGCCTAGGAGGGGATACCTTCGACCACGGCGAGCAAGACATCCAGGCCGGAGATCGAGGGAGCCGCCAACGTCTCCAGGATGATGTCGGGTGGGATCTTGTCGTTGGAGGAGGCGAGCTTGGAGAGGATGTCGGCGCTGGAGTTGTCCCTCCTGGGAACGTGCTTGAGCTCCAAGTTCTGGAACCACCTCTCCATTTTGCGCACCTCGGCAAGGTACTTTGCCATCGAGTCGCCCGAGCATTGGTACTCCTTATTGTACTGGTTGACGATGAGCTGGGAGTCGCCCTTCACGATCAACCGGCGCACGCCCAGAGCTTTGCAAGCTCGGAGGCCCGCCAAGAGAGCTTCGTATTCTACCACATTGTTGGTCGCCGAGAACTCGAAACGAACCACATACCTCAATTGGTCGCCGCGCGGGGTAGGAATAAGGATTCCAGCCCCCGAGCGCTTGAAGGATCTCGAGCCGTCGAAGAACATGGTCCAGGGCATTTCCTCGTCAACCTCGGGCTCGGGTGTGGGTTGCGACGTCTGCTCGACCACGAAGTCGGCAAACACTTGCGACTTGATGGCCGTTCGAGCTACGATTTGGACATCGAATGCCGCCAGCTCCATAGCCCCCTTGGCGATGCGCCCGCCGCCATCTGGATTCTGCAAGATGTCCCTGAGTGGAAAGTTGCTCGAGACAACCATGGAGTGTGCCTAGAAATAATGACGAAGCTTGCGCGAAGCCATGAGGAGAGCTTCTGAGCTTTTGTACTGCGGTGGCGCTCCTTGGCCGTGCAAGACTTGACATAATAGATCGGGTCTCTTTGGGATCCAGCTCGGCCACCGGGCAAGACCGATAGCACTGGCGGTGGCGTAGGTGAGGCAACAACCTCTCACAGAGACTCTGAGGCGTGGCGGGTGGGTTTAGCGGTATGCCTTCACTCGTCGAAGGACAGCTGCGCCTTTGGGGTCCACTCAAAGCTCCCTTGTTTCTTGAGTTACGAAGAATGGAAGCCAGCTTCATGAGGTCTCTCGAGATGAATCTGTGAGGCGGCCATGTGGCGATGAGGCTCTGCACCTTGGCCAAGGGCGGTGCCATCTTCTCGATCGCGTCGATCTTCTCTGGTTGGGGCCAACCCCGAGCCCCGATCTTATGGCAGAGCACCTTCCCTAGCAGCGACACGAATACACACTTCTCGAGATTGAGCTTGATCAGGTACCTATTCAGGTTGTTGAAGGTTTCCCCGAGGTCCCGGACGTGGTCGCCTTCGGAGGGGCTTTTGACAATGATGTCATCCACATAGACCTCAAGGTTGCGACCGATCTGAGGGTCGAACGTCTTGGTCGTGTAGCAGTAGGTGCCAAACGGCGTGACGAACGATGTTTTGCTCTCGTCGTTAGCCGTCAGTTTGATCTGGTGGTACCCCGAATAGGCATCCAGGAAGCTCAGCATCTTGGCATTCCGCAATTGAAGTTGACGATCTGGTCAATCGCCGGGCGGGATGAAGTTGTCCCAGGCGAGCCAAGTTCAACCCGTGTGGTCCACACATCCTCCATTTACCGCCTTTACGGGCGATGACCGGGTTTGCCAACCATTCGGAGTAGTCGATCTCGCGAATAAAGCCAACCTTCAAGAGCTTGTCGAGTTCTCTCATGATGATTGCGACCTTCTCCGAAGAAGCGGCGCGACTTCTGCCGCGAAGCGGCAATCCAGCAACCTCGACTTGTGCTCGATCACCTCCTTGGAACACGGGCATGTCGCGAGCTCGGTGCGAATATGTCTTTTTGGCGTGGAGGAAGGCGGCGAGCTTGAGTTCTATTTGGAACTCAGCTCGGCGAGATATGGGCCTTTTGGCGGGTCGCTTTCCTCGGCAGCATAGCCTTCGTCATGCTGGGGCTGGATCGCCACCTTCTAGCGGGCATTTTTAGCCGTCGCCTCACGGGCCTCATTGGGGCAGCATACCAGCAAGGGCCAAGGCCTTGGTTTTCGCACCGTCGCCCCTCGGAGGTCGCCCACTGCGGTTATGATCTTGTTGGGACGGGCGACTTCATACACGAATGGCCCTAGTGGTTGGCGGCCATGAACTTGATCGTAGGCGGGCCCGCAGGGGATGGCGTTATGCAGGAGGTCCCCTCGACCACCTCAAGGTGATCAGCTCGGTCTTGGAAGTTGGCGAAGTCGGCTGAAGGTGACGGGCAAGACCACCGACCCAAAGGGTGGTCGAGTACCGGGGCGATTCGAAGAAGGAACATGCGATGTTCTTGACCTTTGGCCAGGGATCCGCATCCGGTCAGCGCTCCTACTGTAGCAGGTTGAGGAGTTGCCGCCGACCATAGCGCACCCGACCATCGTGTTGCTTGATGGTGGGGAGTCACGACAAGCGGTCTTCAGATCTCGGCCATACCTTGGAGGCGTCCTCCGGAGAAGAAGGTGATGGAGGCCCGGCCCATTCTGATCTTGGTCGACGGGCTTCCGGTGGTGACACAGTAGATGGTTCATGGCGGGCGGCCTTGAGCTCACGCTGGGACTAGTAGGCCGACGAGCCACCAAAGATGACGTCGATGCGGCGCTCACCCTGCTGGAACTCTAGGTCGAGGTCGTCATGGTCTGCCCTAGCGTTTACCCTATCTGGCTGGTCGTCTTCTTTCGGCAGCACGGGCATTTCCCCTCGACCATCATAAAAAGCTTCTAGCTTGCTTTGCCAGGCCCTGCAAGTTCGCAGGTCGTGGCCGGCCGCCCTGTGAAACAGACAAAACTTCGCTTCATCGTATCCTGGGCACCCCTCGGCCCCCTGCGGCTGGGCATCGGCCCGCCGGGTCCCAGGTCGCCGTCCCTCCTGCGGGGGCTGGCCCTGCGCCTGGTGAGATCGAGCCCGACCTTGGCGAGGCCGAGACCCCTCCCAAGCTTGATCTCGGACTTCGAGGACCTCGCGTTGGCCATCAGCCGAGATGATCACTCGCGGCAGACCACCACCGTTCCTGCGGCCACGCTTCCGCTTCTTGGTGGCGGCGTCTTTGTGGGGAACCGTCCCCGGGACTCCACTGATTCACCCAAATGCGTGGCATGTCTCAAGTGAATCAAGGGAACCTCGGGCGTCCGTGAATATACCGTGTTGGTCGGGGGATAGTTCGCCAACACGAGCATTCTCATCAACGATTGACATCACAACACATACATAATTAGCGGAAGCATAAATGTTATTACATACCAAAAGTTGGACTGCTGTCCATAACGACATACTTAAAGTTATTACATCAAGTAGCAGCGGAAAACATAAGATAAACAACAAAGGGCCAGCATGGCATGCCCCCAAACCCTCGGGCAACCAAGCTGGGCAAACGGCGACTAAACGTTAGCATTGTAAAATCTGCCTTAAAAAGTGCCGGCGATTGCCTCATCCTCACGCATCAAGTGGACAATCCGATTGAGTACAAAGAGTGTACTCGCACAATAGTATAAGTTGTATGCTGGTTTCTAACTACATGTGGTTGCTAAATCAAAGGAAGGCAAAATGGCAATTTTAGCATAAAGCAATATTTGGAATCAATAAGTAAACATGTATAGATTGAAAGGAATTGCATTTAATAAACATTTGCAAATTCTAATACATAATATAACATCATCATAATCACATTTATCTCATGCCTCCAAGCATTCTCCGAACCATGAGTTCCATCGGCTCATGTTCGACTACACACACAAAGTACTCCAATACTCATGTCTTTTTCCCACTCCATCCCATTCTTACCAAGACCTTAATACTACGCCCGGATGGTGACAATTCAAGAGATCATCCTTAACCATGGACGGCTATTGAATAGTTTAAACTCTGCAGAGAGTACGACTTTACCCACGACACGTCACACTCGTGAGCCAAGCTATTAACACATTTCCTTAGATGTGTCGGTAGAGGTGAACGTGACAAACCATTTTCGATATGCATGGTAGTGTATCTAAACCATCCGGATGATCGTGACCCTCGATCCTGCAGTGCTCAATATGCTCGTGTGTGTGGATCAAGGAGTACACCCGTTGTTGGAGATCCCCAACTCAACAAAGTTCGAGGGACTCCGAGGACCTTCCTTGGCGCTCCACTAAGCCCAAGGAATTCCGGCGGACATTACTTGACGCTCCACTAAGCTCAAGGAATTCCGAGTGCACATGGTTTACATACCCTAGTCATACACAAGTACTTGGTTACACCGGTCCCATAAACGGCGTGTGGTTCGCACGATAGTTACTCAAAAAGACGTCACCAGGATTTAATCCTTAGGGTCCTTAACCAATATCTCTAGTCATTAACCAACAATTGAAATCAACATCATCACAATAATTCTCAATCATTGCGACCGATGGATTAAGTCCATCTATCGCGGTTTCTAACGATGTTCTAAGCATGGCTAAGCAAATCGTACGAACCCATATAATAATAATAATAAACCAACCACCTAGGGTGACAATGGAACATGGAAAGAACATGATAAGAGGATAATATCACAATGTGGTAATAGCTACGAATTTCTACCCAAACATAATTGTAATTGAAAGTAAGCATGCGTCCGATAAAATAAGTTCAAAATGTAAGAGTCAAAATAGTAGGAGCAATCATGGTCAAGGAGTAAAGTAGTGCCTTGCTGCTCGTTCTTGACTTCGTAGACGTAGTCGTACTCAGGAGTGCCTTCCGAAACGTCAACACCTAACGAGAAAACCCAATTCAATAAACACCAAATCAATAACTCCAATGATGCACACGAGTAAAAGATGCATGACGTGCTCATGAGGTGTAATACTAATCATAATATGCAAGCAATAATTCAATTTTGCGTCAAAAGTTCAAGCTTTAGGGATTTTCTTTGAATTATGTCCGGAGTATCCGGTTTAAACCAGAGTGTCCGGGATAAAATCCCTGAGTATCCGGTTTAAACCCGGAGTGTCAAAGCTAACCTCTCGGTCTCGCAAGTTCTAGCATATCCGGACTATCCGGACTAAATCCCTGGACTATCCGGGTTAAAACCCCGGACTATCCGGAGTAAATCTCCGGAGTGTCCGGGCTGAGCAGTCTGTTCCAAAAATGGCTATTTACCTATTGTCTCTTACACCCCAAAAGAATGTACTAGTGTTTTAAAGGGATGGGCTAGGGCAGAATATTACCACTATGAGGTTGCTTTAGCACTTGATGGGTGTTGGTTTTTGGTGAGGGAAACGACGAAGAATGTCACAATGCCGGTTCTTCACGGCTCATCTCCTCCAAGCCCGTGTAGACGACAATGCCCTCACTTGCTCGTGCTTGCAGTAGCTACTAGCCCTCCTCTTCAAACTTCCAAGAGACATGCACGACCCGAATCAAGGATTGATGATGGATTCCATGGGGAAATAGCAATGGGTTACAAGAGCAGAAATTTCAGAACATGGGTAGCAAGAAAAACGATTGCCACTTACCCAAAACTTGATTTCTCAAGAATCCATTTGGATGGATGTGAAGCTCTTGACCTTGGCTACAAGATGGTATAGCATGCACAAACCAAAACTCAAGTTTGGAGGGGATTTGTGGGGGAGATTAGCAAGAGGTTGAAGAGAGTGTTCTTGCTGTTTTTCAGGTGTTGGAGCAGCAAATGAGCAGGAATTGGAGGAGAAACCAAGGTGCATCACCTTATATATGGCTGCCACTCATGCCTTACATGTGGGGCTAGGTCCCACATGTCATAGGGTAGGTGGAAGAGTGGGTATGGGTGGTTGAAGTGAGAAAAGGCATGGAAGGGATGTGCAGTCCACAATTTTCTATGCAAAGGTAGGTCCCATGTGTCATTGACTTGTCATGTATATAGGTAGGGGTGAGTAATGTAGCAACTAGTAGGGTAGGTATGTGCAGCCTTCACTCCTCTCTCATATGCATATGGCCCACATGTCCATGACTAAGGCAAAATAACATGTGCGCAGTTTGGAAAATGATGTTTAGGGTTTTGCTACTCCCTAATCATGCAAAATAATGCACTAACACTTGTATGTCTATAACTAAGTGAGGATTTTAACAACGGTACGGAAGATGTTAACATGACGAACCTCACTTACCGGATTAACGAAAATTGGGCTGTTACAAGCCTCCCCCTTAAAAGAATCTCATCCTCGAGATTACACCGCTTCATTGAAAAGGTAGGGGTATTCGGCTCGAAGATGATCCTCCCGTTCCCATGTGGCCTCATCAGGGGTGTGATTACTCCATTGGACCTTAAAGAATTTGATGGTGTGGTTTTGAGTAACACGCTCCCTCTCATCAAGAATACAAATGGGATGTTCCTTGTAAGATAGATCGGGTTGTAATTCAAGAGTGTCCAACTCTGTGGCTTTAGTTGGGACACGAAGGCATTTCTTCAGTTGAGAGACATGAAAAACATCGTGCACATCGGCTAGTGAAGAGGGAAGCTCAATTGATACATGCTTCGCTCTCGCCTTGCTATAATCTGGAAAGGTCCGATATAACGAGGGGCTAGCTTTCCCTTCACTTGAAACTGATGAACACCCTTCATTGGTGAAACCTTGAGATAGACGTGATCACCAATTTCAAATTTGAGTTCACGGCGGCGACGATCAGCGTAGCTCTTTTGACGAGACTGCGCGGTCCGCAACCGTTCACGAATAAATCGAACTTGCTCCTCCGCTTCGGCGACTAGTTCAGGACCAAAGAGGGGTCTCTCTCTGGACTCAGACTAGTTGAGTGGAGTTCTACAAGATCTTCCATAGAGTGCTTCGAATGGACTCATTTGGAGACTAGCTTGATAGCTGTTGTTGTAGGAGAACTCCGCGAAGGGTAGGCATTTTTCCCAATTCTTGCCATAGGTAAGGGCACAAGCCCTAAGCATATCCTCAAGAATTTGGTTCACCCGTTCAGCTTGTCCATCCGTCTAAGGATGATATGCAGTGCTGAAGGAGAGTTGGGTCCCCATGGCCTTGTGGAGGCATTGCCAAAAATGCGAGGTAAACTGGGTACCTCGATCTGAGACAATCCTTTTGGGAACACCATGAAGAGATACAATTCGATGAAGATATACTTCAGCTAACTTGCTCACTGTATCCGTCGTCTTAACAGGAAGGAAATGAGCAGTCTTCGTTAGTCGGTCAACGATTACCCATATAGAATCAAAATCTTTTTGCGTCTTGGGCAACCCGGTGATGAAATCCATACCAATCTCTTCCCACTTCCACATAGGAATGGGCAGTGGTTGAAGTGTGCCTGCCGCACGCAAATGGTCGGCTTTCACCCGCTGACATACGTCGCACTCGGCGACATACCGGGCAATCTCTCGTTTCATCCGGGTCCACCAAAGTTTTGGCTTAAGATCTTGGTACATTTTCGTACTCCCGGGATGAATGGAGAATGTGGAATTATGAGCTTCATCAAGAATTAGTGCCTTCAATTTCTTACAATTTGGCACCACTAGCCGTTTGTCGAACCACAAGACACCTTGTGAGTCCTCGGTGAAGCAATTGGCCTTGCCTTGCTTGATGCGGGCTCGGATGAGTGCCAGGCCCTTGTCTGTCTTTTGAGCCTCTTTGATTTGGTCCAATAGGTTAGATTTAACTTCCATGACAGCAAGGAATCCCTCCTTAACCACTTCTAAGTTGAGCTTACGAAACTCGGCGCACATGGCGTCCGATTCCGGTTCCACTGAAAGGCGATTGCATTGGGATTTTCGGCTCAGAGCATCGGCAACAATGTTGGCCTTTCCAGGATGATAATGGAGTCCCATATCATAATCTTTGATCAATTCAAGCCACCTTCTTTGCCTCAAGTTCAAATCAGCTTGAGTAAAGATATACTTCAGGCTCTTATGATCGCTGTAGATTTCACAGCGATTCTGGATGAGGTAATGTCGCTTGATTTTAGAGCATGTACCACTTCCGCCAGCTCTAAATCGTGGGTGGGATAATTCATTTCATGAGGTCTCAATTGACTTGATGCATACGCCACAACTCGGCCTTCTTGCATAAGTACACAACCCAGCCCGTGGCGGGATGCATCGCAATATATGTTGAAGCCCTTGTGAATATCCGTGAGAACTAAGGCAAAGTAGATGGTTAGCGAACCTTTAACAATTGAAAGCTTGACTCACACTTTGCTGACCATACGAACTTATTCTCCTTCTTCAAAAGTTCGATCAAGGTGGCTTCATGATTTTGGAGAAGTTCTCCACGAATCGGCGGTAATAACCCGAACCCGAGAAAACTTGAACATCCGTGATGTTCTTAGGCTGCCCGATCGAGTACGATCAGTATCTTGCGGGGTCAACCGCAACTCCGCCTTCCGAGATCACATGGCCCAAGAAGGCAATCTCCTTTAGCCAAAATTCACACTTGCTGAATTTTACGTAAAGCCGGTGCTCTCGTAGCTTTTCCATGACTGCCCGAAGGTGTACTTCATGCTCCCCTTCGGACTTGGAGTAAATGAGAATATCATCGATGAAGATGACAACGAACTTGTCGAGATATTCCATGAAAACTGAATTCATAAGGTTCATGAAATAGGCCAGTGCATTAGTCAAGCCGAAAGACATGACGGTATACTCATATAGACCATAACGAGTAGAGAATGCTGTTTTGGAATGTCTTCCGATCTAATCTTGATTTGATGGTAGCCTAACCTCAAGTCAATCTTGGAAAACCACGGCTCGGTCATTTGGTCGAACAAATCATCGATCCGCGAAGTGGATACTTGTTCTTGACCGTGACCTCATTTAATGGACGGTAATCAACACACATCCGCAAGCTATCATCTTTCTTCTTCACAAATATTGCCGGGCATCCCCAAGGTGAGGAGCTCGGCCGAATGAAGCCCTTCTTTTGCAACTCTGTAAGTTGTTTCTTTAACTCGATCAACTCATTTGGAGGCATACGGTAAGGTCGTTTTGATATCGGGGCCGTTCTGGGTAGAAGCTCAATGACGAACTCAACCTCCCGGTCAGGTGGCATCCCTGGCAATTCTTTCGGAAATACGTCCGGGTAATCACACACCACTGGAATGCTACTAATTCCAAGGAATGGCTCAACCTTCAAGGCATAGAGGTGAGCATAAACTGGATTTGATGCAAACACAACTTGTTTGCCGCTTGCGTTAGTAAGTGAAATAGATCTGCTTGCACAATTGATGCATCCTTGGTGTTTGGACAGCCAATCCATCCCAAGAATAAGTTCAATCCCCTCCGTCTTAATCATGATCAAATCAGCTAGGAACTCTACCCCATTAATTTCAATCTTTACTTCCCGGCAGACTCGATCGGTCCTTAATTCCGATCCCGGGGTTTTAATGAGAAGTGGAGGATGCATAAGTTGGATAGGGAACTCATGATGCATAGCAAACTTCTCTTTAATGAATGAATGAGATGCTCCGGAATCAAATAATACGGTAGTCGGGTGTGAGTTGACGGAAAGCGTACCCAACACCACTTCCGGTGCATTCTGAGCTTCTTCGGCAGTCACATGGTTGATGCGACCACGAGGTGGGGTTGGCGCGGTTCTTGGGGGTGTTGGTCGAGGTGAAGGTGTTGCTGCCCCCGGTACAATAGTGGGTCGAATCCCCGAGGTTGCTTGGTTCTTTTGTGGGCATTGGCGTGCAAAGTGCCCCGGTTGTTTGCATTGGAAGCAAACAAGAATTGGGCGAGCTTGAGTGTTGGCTCCTTGCTGATTTCCACCCACAATTGGTGGAATACTTGGCTGCGGTGGGCGAGCAATGAATGCTGGAGGTCTCGGCGGTGCCGGAGCTTGATAGTTTGGAGGTGAGGGGCGCACTATGCGCGATGGCTGCAAGTGGCTACTTGCTGAATTTTGGGCAGCTCGCTTGCGCTTGCGCGAATCCTCCAATTTTCCCCACTTCTCTTCCACCACTATAGCCTTGTGGACCAAGTGCTGGAAATTTCGAAAGTCGTGAGCAACGAGCTCTAGCTGCAACTCCTCCGAAAGTCCCTCCATGAAGCGCTCTTGCTTGCGCTCATCGTTGGAGACCTCATCCGGGGCATAACGAGCCAAATAGTTGAACTCGTGGAGATAATCCATGACGGTCTTGCCACCTTGCTTCAATCGCGAGAAATTCACGCTTCTTTCTTGCCATAGCGCCGCATGGAACATGAGCCTCACGGAAAGCCGCGAAACTCCGCCAAGTGATGACATGATCGGCGGGCTGCATGGCGGTAAAGCTGTCCCACCATGCGCATACGCCGCACCATCGAGTTGATGTGAAGCATAGAGGACCTTCTCGTGGTCGGGCATTGAGCGATGGCCAACTTGCGCTCAATAGTCCGAAGCCAATCGTCGGCCTCGAGTGGATCCATGCAGAGGGAGAATGTTGGCGGCTGCGTGCGGAGAAACTTCGCCAAGTCCGTGGCGGCGTGATGTCTGCCCTCTCGGCTCCTCGAAAGGTCTTTGGGGCATAAACCGTGTTAAGGGTAATCTCTGCAGAGATCAAAGTTTGATCTTGCGGTTTTGCTCAATCATAGCGAGGACTTGAGCCATAGTAGGAGGGGTGGAAGTTCCTCCTCCACGCGAGTGGTGCTGATTTTGGCGTCACGAGGACTCCGGGTGGTCGGAGTGACTCACGAGTTGGATCCTCGGTTGCTTGAGAGCCGGTGGATTGCGACCTCGCGTCCGCGCGAGATTGGGAGCGAGTGGTAACTCCCGCCATCTGTTGCCAAAACCAAGTTAGCAACAAGCGGCAGAAGAGCCACAACCGCACCAAACTAGAATATTTGGACGATGAAGTCATAAAATTTAAATTCTACATGTATGCAGCAAGAAAACATGCGCCAAATCCAAAAGACATCAAAATAAGAAAGCTCCCAAGTCACAACATCACCCATGAAAACAAATAACAAGGTTCCGATACAATAGCACAAGTTCACGACCCGTAGGTCAAGAATGATAACTAAAGGTCACAAGTCCAAAATAAAAAAAACTAGCATAGGTTCATAAGGTAGCCTATTACATCAATTAAATCAGTTCAGCGAACTACTCAAATGTCTCTAAGGAACCCATGGGGAAACTGTGGGGAACCGTCCCCGGGACTCCACTGATTCACTAGAATGCGAGGAACACCTCAAGTGAATCAAGGGAACCTCGGGCGTCCCGCGATTATACCCGTGTTGGTCCCAGGATAGTTCGCCAACACGAGCATTCTCATCCAACAGTTGACATCACAACACATACATAATTGGCGGAAGCATAAACGTTATTACATACAAAAAGTAGGACTGCTGTCCATAACGACATATTTAAAGTTATTACATCAAGTAGCAGCGAAATCATAAGATAAACAACAAAAGGGCCAGCATGGCATGCCCCCAAACCCTCGGGCAACCAAGCGGGACAAGAGCGGCGACTAAGCGTTAGCATTGTCGAAATCTGCCATTAAAGTCCACAGGCGGTGCCTCTTCCTCACTGCAGCAAGTGGACAATCCGATTGAGTACAAAGAGTGTACTAGCACAATAATATAAGTTGTATGCTGGTTTCTAACTACATGTGGTTGCTACATCAAAGGAAGGCAAAATGGCAATTTCAGCATAAAGCAATATTTGGAATCAACCGTAAACAAGTATAGATTGAAAGGAATTGCATTTAGTAAACATTTGTAAATTCTAATACATCATATAACATCATCATAATCACTTTTATCTCATGCCTTCAAGCATTCTCCGAACCATGAGTTCCATCGCTCATGTTCGACTACACTACAGTACTCCAATACTCATGTCTTTTTCCCACTCCCATCCCATTCTTACCAAGACCTTAATACTCGCCCGATGTTGACAATTCAAGAGATCGTCCTTAACCATGGAATGGCTATTGAATAGTTTAAACTCTGCGAGAGGTATGACTTTACCCACACGACCGCCACACTCGTAAGCCAAGCTATTAACACATTTCCTTTGATGTGTCGGCGAGGTGAGCGTGACAAACCATTTTCGATATGCATGGTAGTGTATCTAAACCATCCGGATGGCTGTGACCCTCGATCCAGCGTGTCCGATTATCTCGGGTGTGTGTGGATCAAGGAGTACACCCGTTGTTGGATATCCCTAACTCAACAAAGTTCGAGGACTCCGAGGACCTTCCTTGGCGCTCCACTAAGCCCAAGGAATTCCGCGAGACATTCCTTGACACTCCACTAAGCTCAAGGAATTCCGAGTGCACATGGTTTACATACCCTAGTCATACACAAGTACTTGAATTACGCCGGTCCCATAAGCGGCGTGTGGTTTGCTACGATAGTTACTCAAAAAGGCGTCACGAGATTTAATCCTTAGGGTCCTTAACCAATATCTCTACTCATTAATCAACAATTAAAATCAACATCATCATAATAATTCTCAATCGTTGCGACCAATGGACTAAGTCCATCTATCCGTGATTTCTAACGATGTTCTAAGCATGGCTAAGCAAATCGTACGAACCCATATAATAATAATAAACCAACCATCTAGGGCGACAATGGAAAATGGAAAGAACATGATAAGGGGATGGCATCACAAGGTGGTAATAGCTACGAATTTCTACCCAAACATAATTGTAATTGAAAGTAAGCATGCAATTGATAAAATACTTCCAACACATAAATTGCAATTAGTAGGAGCAATCATGGTCAAGGAGTAAAATAGTGCCTTGCTGCTCGTTCTTGACTTCGAAGGCGTAGTCGTACTCGGGAGTGCCTTCCGAAACGTCAACACCTAACGAGAAAATCCAAATCCATAAACACCAAATCAAGAATTCAAGGATGCACATGATTAAAAGATGTATGAAATGCTCATGATGGGTAGTACTAATGGTAATATGAATGTACTAATTGAGTTTTGCGTCAAAAGTTTAAATCCTAACGTTTTTATTGAATTATTTCCGGAATATCCGGACAAAAACCCCGGAGTATCCGAGTAAAATCTCCGGAGTTTCCGGATTAAATCCCCGGAGTGTCCGGGCTGACCCCCTCGGTTACAAGAATTCCGCCCGGTCCGGAATATCCGGACAAAATCCCCGGACTATCCGGATTAAAACCCCGGACTATCCGGACTAAATCTCCGGACTATCCGGGCTGACCTGATCTGTTCCAAAATGGCTATTTTTCTATTGGCTCCTACACTTCATAAGAATGTACTAGGACTTGAAAAGAGTGGACTAGGGTAGACCCTTACCACTATGGGGTTACTTATTGCACGTGGAGATGGTTGGTCTCGGTGAGGAAATGGCAAAAGCGTCACAATGCCAGTGCTCGCGGTTCGTCTCCTTCCTAGCTCGCGTAGACGATGACAGCTTCACTTGCTCATGCTTGCAGTAGTCACTAGCCCTCCTCCTCAAGCTTCCGCGTGACATGCATGACCCGATTCAAGGTTTTGGGATGGATTCCATGGAAAGGCAAGAAATGAGTCACGAGAGCAGAAATTTCAGAACAAGGAGGAATGAAAAATCGATTGCCACTCACCCCAAAGCTTGGTTCCTCAAGAATCCATTTGGATGGATGTGAAGCTCTTGACCTTGGCTTCAAGATGGTATAGCATGCACAAACCAAAACCCAAGTTTGGAGGGATTTGAGGGGAGAAATGGCAAGAGGTTGAAGAAAGGTGCTTGCTATTTTTTACGTGGCAGAGTGAGCAAAAGAGCGAGAAATGGAGGAGAAACCAAGGTTGAGACCTTATATAGGCTGCCCACTCATGCCTTACATGTGGGGCTAGGTCCCACATGTCATAGGGTAAGTAAAAGGGTGGGTATGGGTGGTTTGAGTGAGAAAAGTCATGAAGAAGATGTGCAGTCCACAATTTTCTATGCAAAGGTAGGTCCCATGGGTCATTGACTTGTCATGTACATAGGTAGGGGTGAGTAATGTAGCAACTAGTAGGGTAGGTATGTGCAGCCTTCACTCCTCTCTCATAAGCATATGGCCCACATGTCAATGACTAAGGCAAAAACATGTGTGCAGTTTGGAAAATGATGTTTAGGGTTTTGCAACTCCCTCTTTTATGCAAGATGAATGTCCTAACACTCGTATGTTTATAATTAAAGGAGGATGCAGCGAGATTATGGAAGATGTTAGCGCGACAAGCCTCACTTACCGGATCAATGAAAATTGGGTACATTCTGAAACACGTCCAAAAGATGATATCCGGCGATCCGGTGTCTTGAGGTCCAAGGGGTTAGTGAGGCTTTGTGGCGATCCTATGTAGAACCTAGGCACCCCGGAGATTCCGAACGCACGCGCATCACACCTCCCGAATTGATGCGGCGGTGTTGGACCTAACGTCTTGATCTCTATCCGGCACATGCGAAGCGAAAAGTAGGTGGGGCTGCATCATGTGGCGTCGTGGAGTTGCGCCCATACAATGCGTCCTTGGCACTAAGTTAATCTGAGCAATTGGTGGAGATGCCCTTGTGCCTCATGGAGACGAACACGAGTCTCCCACGGCTCATGGACAAGGCAGCGATTAGCCCGGTCAAGGCACGGACCAAACCCGGCAAGCTGGCGAATTGAAGGGTCTTCTCCTATCTCGGTTTCAGCGACACTGTTGACTTCATCCGTCGATCCTCGTTGTGGGAAATATTGATAAGGAGGCAATGTCAACTCCCACAAATCATGACGGAGATGGCACATGGCAACATATGCCACCTCTTGAATGGCCATCCCTACGGACGTCCCCTACTTTGAAAGTGATAGGGAATGCTCCTGTCACCATCCTAGCGATGATGTGAACAGTGGCAGTGTAAGTCCTCAATCCAGGTCCTGTAGCACGACCATAGACCGCGTACTCGGGTGCATAGGTGAAGTTGGCCCTCCAAAGCATATCCCTTAGGAGGGAAGGATAGCCCTCCACATCTTCAGCGCGAGTGACCAAAACCAATGGCCCAAAACTCATCTGTCATGTTGAAAGGATAAGAGGAGTTAGAAACTTGTTTGCACAATCAAATGAACATAGGGGTAAGATGCAAGAACTAAGAGGGTAAGAAATAAAGGAATGCACAAGGCTATCAGTTCTGAAATTATTTGATAGCAAAATAATTTTTGACTCAAAAGCTCTCTATCTAGTCGTGGCAGGGCGTTCTAACCTCTGATCGGTATGGCTCACGATACCAAGCTTCGTGGGGAACCGTCCGGGACTCCACGATTCACCCAAATGCGTGGCATGTCTCAAGTGAATCAAGGGAACCTCCGGGCATCCGTGATTATACCGTGTTGGTCCCGGGATAGTTAAGCCAACACGAGCATTCTCATCCAACAGTTGACATCACAACACATACATAATTAGCGGAAGCATAAACGTTATTACATACCAAAAGTTGGACTGCTGTCCATAACGACATACTTAAAGTTATTACATCAAGTAGCAGCGGAAAACATAAGATAAACAACAAAAGGGCCAGCATGGCATGCCCCCAAACCCTCAGGCAACCAACTGGGGCAAGAACGGCGACTAAACGTTAGCATTGTCGAAATCTGCCCGGTAAAAGTCCCCAGACAGTGCCTCATCCTCACCTGCAGCAAGTGGACAATCCGATTGAGTACAAAGAGTGTACTCGCACAATAGTATAAGTTGTAAGCTGGTTTCTAACTACATGTGGTTGCTAAATCAAAGGAAGGCAAAATGGCAATTTTAGCATAAAGCAATATTTGGAATCAATCGTAAACATGTATAGATTGAAAGGAATTGCATTTAATAAACATTTGCAAATTCTAATACATAATATAACATCATCATAATCACATTTATCTCATGCCTCCAAGCATTCTCCGAACCATGAGGTCCATCGCTCATGTTCGACTACACCTACGAGTACTCCAATACTCATGTCTTTTCCCACTCCCATCCCATTCTTACCAAGACCTTAATACTCGCCCAGTGGCTGACAATTCAAGAGATCATCCTTAACCATGGACGCGGCTATTCGAATAGTTTAAACTCTGCAGAGGTGACGACTTTACCCACCACGACCGTCACACTCGTGAGCCAAGCTATTAACACATTTCCTTAGATGTGTCGGCCGAGGTGAGCGTGACAAACCATTTTCCAGTATGCATGGTAGTGTATCTAAACCATCCGGATGTTCGTGACCCTCGATCCAGCGTGCCCCATTAGGTGCTCGGTGTGTGTGGATCAAGGAGTACACCCGTTGTTGGAGATCCCCAACTCAACAAAGTTCGAGGACTCCGAGGACCTTCCTTGACGCTCCACTAAGCCCAAGGAATTCCGGCGGACATTACTTGCGCCTCCACTAAGCTCAAGGAATTCCGAGTGCACATGGTTTACATACCCTAGTCATACACAAGTACTTGGTTACACGGTCCCATAAGCGGCGTGTGGTTACACGATAGTTACTCAAAAAGGCGTCACCGGATTTAATCCTTAGGGTCCTTAACCAATATCTCTAGTCATTAACCAACAATTGAAATCAACATCATCACAATAATTCTCAATCATTGCGACCGATGGATTAAGTCCATCTATCGCGGTTTCTAACGATGTTCTAAGCATGGCTAAGCAAATCGTACGAACCCATATAATAATAATAATAATAAACCAACCACCTAGGGTGACAATGGAACATGGAAAGAACATGATAAGAGGATAATATCACAATGTGGTAATAGCTACGAATTTCTACCCAAACATAATTGTAATTGAAAGTAAGCATGCGTCCGATAAAATAAGTTCAAAATGTAAGAGTCAAAATAGTAGGAGCAATCATGGTCAAGGAGTAAAGTAGTACCTTGCTGCTCGTTCTTGACTTAAGAGAAGCGTATCGTTTCGGAGTGCCTTCCGAAACGTCAACACCTAACGAGAAAACCCAATTCAATAAACACCAAATCAATAACTCCAATGATGCACACGAGTAAAAGATGCATGATGTGCTCATGAGGTGTAATACTAATCATAATATGCAAGCAATAATTCAATTTTGCGTCAAAAGTTCAAGCTTTAGGGATTTTCTTTGAATTATGTCCGGAGTATCCAGGTTTAAACCCCGGAGTGTCCGGATAAAATCCCCGGAGTATCCGGGTTTAAACCCCGGAGTGTCCGGGCTAACCCTCTCGGTCTCGCAAGTTCTAGCATATCCGGACTATCCGGACTAAATCCCTGGACTATCCGAGTTAAAACCCCGGACTATCCGGAGTAAATCTCCGGAGTGTCAAAATTTGAGCAATCTGTTCCAAAAATGGCTATTTACCTATTGTCTCTTACACCCCAAAAGAATGTACTAGTGTTTTAAAGGGATGGGCTAGGGCAGAATATTACCACTATGAGGTTGCTTTAGCACTTGATGGGTGTTGGTTTTGGTGAGAAGCGACGAAGAATGTCACAATGCGGTTCTTCACGGCTCGTCTCCTCCAAGCCCATGTGAGCGACAATGCCCTCACTTGCTCGTGCTTGCAGGTAGCTACTAGCCCTCCTCTTCAAACTTCCAAGAGACATGCACGACCCGAATCAAGGATTGATGATGGATTCCATGGGGAAATAGCAATGAGTTACAAGAGCAGAAATTTCAGAACATGGGTAGCAAGAAAAATGATTGCCACTTACCCAAAACTTGGTTTCTCAAGAATCCATTTGGATGGATGTGAAGCTCTTGACCTTGGCTACAAGATGGTATAGCATGCACAAACCAAAACTCAAGTTTGGAGGGGATTTGTGGGGGATATTAGCAAGAGGTTGAAGAGAGTGTTCTTGCTGTTTTTCAGGTGTTGGAGCAGCAAATGAGCAGGAATTGGAGGAGAAACCAAGGTGCATCACCTTATATATGGCTGCCACTCATGCCTTACATGTGGGGCTAGGTCCCACATGTCATAGGGTAGGTGGAAGAGTGGGTATGGGTGGTTGAAGTGAGAAAAGGCATGGAAGGGATGTGCAGTCCACAATTTTCTATGCAAAGGTAGGTCCCATGTGTCATTGACTTGTCATCTACATAGGTAGGGGTGAGTAATGTAGCAACTAGTAGGGTAGGTATGTGCAGCCTTCACTCCTCTCTCATATGCATATGGCCCACATGTCCATGACTAAGGCAAAATAACATGTCTTGCAGTTTGGAAAATGATGTTTAGGGTTTTGCTACTCCCTAATCATGCAAAATAATGCACTAACACTTGTATGTCTATAACTAAGTGAGGATTTTAACAGCAGTGCGGAAGATGTTAACATGGCGAACCTCACTTACGGATTAACGTAAAATTGGGCTATTCAGATCTTGGTGGCGCCCTTAGGTTGGACGGGCGGCCTCCGTGGGGTTTAGGCCAAGCTTACCTTGAGTCGTGAATTGCGTTTCAGCAGTGCAGTGGCGTCGCGTCCGCGTGCCGCTCCGCCATGCGGAAAAAGCTTGTTGTGGCCGAGCCTCGAGGTGATCTCAGTTCTTGGTAAGGCCCGTCGCGGGCCTTGAACTTAAAAGCTTTAATGGCAACCGTCGGAGATGCTCGAAATCGGGTTCCTTGTGGGGATGAATCGCGCATGAAATCACTGCAATGACTCGTTCTTGCCACTGGATGACCACGATCCAGTCTTTCTCCCTCGACGCTTCGTAACAACTCACGAAAGTTGGAGCGAAGGCGTTCTGGATTTGGCGCCATGACTGAAGGAACCGGGCTTCGGTTGAAGAGCGAGTTCTCGTGGTCGGGAGGTAGTTTTCCATCCAGCGAGCTCGTCGCCCGGCCGCTAGGATAGTGGTCAAGTAAATGGACAAGAACTCGTCAGGGTTTTTGGTCCCATCGAAGCGCTCTATCAATGCCGACTTGAATCGGTGGCGGCGCACCACAGCGAAGGTTGTCGAGATCGCCACGCAGACCATAAGCGGGGCAGTGCAGCAGGTGTAGTCATCTCAAGCGAGGTCCTCGCATCTTCTTGGGACTAGGAGTCGAGGCTCCCCCGGTGGCCCGACCTGCGGTGAGAACGACCATGGCCCCGGCAGAGTCACAGGGAGGTAGCGCAGTGGTCTGGACCCTCTGGCGCTGGGCGGGCGTCAGGGGAGACCCTCCGGACTTCTTTGTCGGTCGACTCGGGCTAGTGTAGCTCGGCTCGAGCTGACCTGCCCAGTGCGGTGCCGCCCAGGCGGCGGCGTGCGGCGTCAAAGCCACGTCCGAGATCGGCTGGCGAGGCGCTCCCAGCAGGCGTCTGGCTGGCCTTGTTGGCGATGGCGCGATGAGTGTCATCGCTTCTCGAGGCGAATCCGAGTGATGACTTTGGTACTGCGGAGGTTTGACCTCGGTCGCAGCCCGATCGAGCTCTTCGGCCAGGGCTCGACCAAAGAGCTCCGATCTCACCCTATCGGGGTCAACCATGACCCGGGCGATAGCCTTGGCGTTCTCTGAAGGAGAAGCCTAGGGTTCGAGACGACATCTGCGGCCTTCTCACAGTCCTCCCTCGGAGGCGATTATGGCCTGGTTGATGGCGACATGCACCATCCGGCGAGCATCCTTAGGGGTTTGCGGGTCCTGACCATCCGGCCGCGTCCGCGCCATATTTATTCACCGTCGGGGCGTGTGGCTCATGGCAAGTGGTGGCAGAGAGCGAGGTCGAAGTCGCACCGAACCACGCTCGTGGAACGTCTGTCGGTGGAGTGCGCCATGCTCTCAAAGTCTTGGTGCTTTCCCTGCGAATGAGCGAAGCTATTGGGCCCCACGGTGGGCGCCAACTGTCGATGATCGGGATCGCCAACCGCAGAAATGAAACAGGGGTAGTAAGACTTGGGACCCGAGCGGAACTTGGCTCAATCGAAGGGAGGTTTAAATCGTCTTTGAAGGTCAAAGCTAAGGCGACAACGATCGTGAGGCGAGTTTATCTTTGGTTCGAGCCCACGAGAAGGTAATAGCTCTACTCGGTTGCCTTGAGGTGGTCTCTTGCTATCTTTTTAGTACAGTGGAGTGTTACAGCTCAAGTGTTTACAATGGCGATGTCTAGCGCTCAAGCTCTTGTGTCCCCTTCAGCCTGTGCTCCCTTAGCCTTAAATCCTCCCTGCTTGTAACGGACGGGAGGCACTCCTGGGTGGTGGTCTTCGTGCGCATTGAAGGCCGGCTGTAACTACTCGAGTCCGCTGCTTCAAGCCCACGATCCGTCTTAGTAACGCCAAGTGAGCGCCGTTCGGAATCCAAGGGGACACACTGCGAGGCTACCCGAGCTCGGGGTCGTCTGGACCTTGGCCTTTCGGGTCCTGTGGCGCTCTCGGCCGAGTGCCTTGGTCTACGCCCAGGTCGTGGTCGGGGCCTCCCGAGCCTGGGAGCTCGTTGACCATGCGCTGACCGGCCAAGGGTCGCCCAGTCCCCGTCAACAGGTTAAACAGAGAGGGTTTACTCAGACATTCCGAGTTGAAACTCGGATACTCCGAACACAATTAGATAAAATATTTATAATACTTGAAATTTTGAGACTTTTGCCGGCTAAGATCCTTCAGTGAGCACATAGAATCATTCCATACCTATTTCTCATCAAATCCCTCTTTATAGTATGGCTGTCCATAGACTCAAGAGAAAGATAAAATAATCACATGGTACCAAGTCTAAAAACCACCTTTTTTCTTTGTTTTGAGGGTGCTCCTTTGCTCTTAGATTCATCATCGGAGACAACATTCTGTTCATAGAGCTTACAAATCTCATTAGTCCCTTAATCCTATTGTCATTATTCACCAAAATCCTTATAGAGCCTAGATGCACTTTCAAGTAGTACCGCTATTTTGGAGGTGGTACCACCGGAGGTCGGTAGTACCGCGCGTGTGGCTGGTTGTTATTTCCTAGAAGAGCGCATTTTCTCAGTTTTTGAATGCCAGAGCTATCGCTAGTCAATGGACGGTACTACCAGAGATGCGGTAGTACTAGGCCCAAGCCACCGGTAGTTATTTTCCAAAGAGGCTACTCTAGAGGTGACTTGAGGCCAGCAGTATCGCTTGTGGAGGCCGATACTACCGCTCAAGCGGTACTACCAGGCTTTTGCCTGTGGTAGTACTAGATTTCCTATGTAATGGCTAGATTTTGAGCCGTTGCCCTAGAGGCCAGTACTACCGGCCCTATAAGGGAGGTAGTACCGAGTTCTTGATTTGCCCATCTTGGCCTGTGACTAGATTTCATGTGGAGAGGCTGTAAAAGGATGCCAGGGTTGGCATTTGGGCTTGCTAACTTTGGAAAGTGTTTGTGGGAGTTGGTTGCATGTGTTGCACTCTTTCAATTGGTTTTCGAGCTAAGAGTGAGCCCTAATTGCATATGTTGCAATTAGAAGTGGATTGAGAGATTCGTGTGCATGTGTTGCACTTGAGGGAGACATTGTGCATGTGTTGCACTTGGTGATCACCGAAGTGCATGTGTTGCACTAGGTGAAGTTCAAGCGGGAAGGTTTAGCTTGTTACCCTTAGTATTTGCGACACCTAGACGGCATGGAGGCATCCTGCGCGGTGAGCTTCTCGACGAAGGTTGTGAGAAGTCTTGGCAAGTTGTGAAGGTCAATGCTCGCCTACCTGGAGCGAGAAAGAGCAACCACTAGTGGAATCGAGGCGGGTGCTCAATTCGTGGAGTCAGTCCAAAGTGATTTGGGATAGCCTCAACGTAGACTAGGGGAGACCGACAAGTCTCCGAACACCACGGTAAAAAGTATCATGTCTCTTGTGCTTGCATTCTATTCTTTATTTATATTCAAGCAATTTATATTCATAGAATTAAGTTGATTGATTGCTTGTTTTTAGAATTGCAAATTATTGGTAGAAACATAATTCAGAGAGCCAGAATGCCCCTGAAGACCTTGAAGCCCCTGAGCGATGAGGTCCACAGCCTACAAAATTCAAAAGAAGTCACGTTTTACCAAAAGGGCGTCGAGAGACAAAGGCGAGTTAGAAAATCATATTGTACACAGCTAAGACGATCCTCGAAAGCCATGCGGTGAGGCCGATGGACCTGTTGCTTGGCGCCCAGGCTCGATCTGACCTTCTTTGGTCGAGGCACCCGGGCAGAGTCTCTCTAGCATGGGGTCGACCTCTCCAGTAGTAGCCTCCTGCGGACCTCCTCGACAAGCTTGAAGGCTGGTTCGGCCTCGGGCTCGACTCCTCGACGGTGGCCCGACCTCCATGGTTAGAGTATGTTCGCCCTCTTCCCTGCGGCGGCCCGGCCAGTCTTGGCTTGGTCTCCTCGGCAACCCGGCCAAGCGGTCGTGGCCTCGGCGGTCGGGGTAGCCTCGGTGGCTGGGGTCGTCCCGTCCTAGCAGTCGAAATGACCTACCGAGTTCAACTTTGAACAGCCTTGACCTCAACGGCCGAAGCACCTTGAGCTTCGCTCCCCGTTGCAGCTTCAGCTGGGGAGGCTTCGACTTCGACGACCACGGCGTCGTCGGCCTCCTCTCCACTGGCGGCGGCTCGGGCCGTGTCTTCGTCCACATCAGTGAGTCCTTGCTCAGACTCGTTGGCCGCAACCCAACCGTGGAGGCCCACGCAGGTGCGATCCTGGCCCGTACGGGGGCGGTGGACCAGCTCAAATGAGGACTCCTCCTCAGATTCGAACTCGCCCTGGACAATAGCCATTGTTAGGGGATGTCGGGAGTGAGTTCGAGCACTTGAAGTCTGCGGCAAGGAAGGTTACTGAACTAAGGCGAAAGGAAACTCTACGACCAAAGAAGTCGAGGTATATGAGGTACAAGCCTCTGCCTCGAGGAAGGCTGTTGGGAGTCTCGACGCCCCGAAGGTGAAGAGGCGTCCCTTCTCTGAACGCCTCGTGCTGGAGATCTTGGAGCATGCGGAGGCTCCGGGTTCCCCGTGGTAGTAGACCTAGGGCCCTGCGATCGAGGCCCTAGGGCTGCCTGGGTGTTTGAGGTGCTGGCGACGGCCGTAGCCCTTTGCTGCTGCAAGAAGGGGGGAAAGAATCAGAAAGGGTGAAAAGAAAGAAACACAAGTTTGAACAAGATTCAGGCTCGACCAAGGGTAAACTTACCACTGAGTGGTCGCCCCACTCGATGTGCTCCTTCTTTGGGGCTCTGCTACTCGGGGCATCTGGAGGCAGTCTTTTGCCTGCCTTCTTGCCCTTGCTCGCTCCAAGCAGTGGCAGTGTCCACCTTGCAATCTCGAGCAGCCCTTGGCTCTCCTGCAGGCACAAACAAAGGTCAGTACAGGCTCGAACGCTCCTGAGCTAGGCCCTGATTCGAGATATCTTACCTCAGCACTCCGGCTCAGCATGTTCTTCGGGACAGGGTCATCCATGGAGTAGTCGAGCGCCGCCTTCCCGAACATCTCGGTCATCCTGGCTACTAGCCAGGACTCCTTCGGCGCTGCTAGAAAGGCAAGACTGTTGGATAACCCCAAGCTCGAGTTTGAGCGGTTTTCAATTTAAGAAGACTTACCAGTGGAGTCCTCACGGGTGAGGTCGTCGCATCCCTTAATCTCGAAGAATGGGTGCAACCTCTTTCACAGAGGGAACACCCGGTTCTGTAAGAAGTCGTTGGCAATGGCTTGACTGGTAAGGCCGCGTGTGGTGCAGATGTGGATGGCGGCGATGGCTTCTTGATCGACCGCCAGGTCGTTCGCCTTGGGGACCGGGTGCTTGCCGACGATGGGCACTCCATCGTACGCGAGCGCGCCGTCCTCGCCTCTCTTCAGGTAGAACCATTTCTCGGTCCATGGATCGAGAGAGTCCCAAGCATGGAGTTGGGGGAAGGACCAAGGAAGTCCTGTCTGCAACCGGAAGTAGAGGCACCCAACCACGGGGTCCTTCTCGGTGCGGAACAAGGAGGAATAGCGAAAAAAGAGAGGGGGTTGGGAGGATTCCTTAGAACCCCTCGCACAAATGAGAAAAGATAGAAAGGAGAAGGACAGAGTTCGGCACAATATTGATGAGTTCGATCTTGCATGTGCGAGGACCGATGCCATGAAGTCGCTCTCCAGCGTCCACAAGCCGAAGAGCATGTACTGCTCAGTGCTGACGAGCTCGTCTTCCCGGGGCTGCGGCTCGATCTCCCCACCTGGCAACCACCATGTCGCTGGATCCAGCAGCCCCAAACCTTCGAGCTCCTTCATCTTTGCCAGCAACAAAGTGCTCTTCCCAAACATGGCCAAGAGGTTAGTTTGGTGCTTGGTCGGGGAAGAAAATATCGTTTGGATAGAAGGCTAGAAAGTTGGGATCGCTAAGGATTCAAGGAATTTTGGGAACTTTTCAGAGGAGCCGATGGTTCGGGCTTTATGAGTCCTGATCGATGATTTGAGGCGATTCGCCTCAAAAGCGCGCGACTTCTTTTTGACAAGCGCACTCAGGGATTTGGTGATGGAATCGATGCGTCACAAGTTGTTCCGCTGCTCTTCCGTGTTCGTACTAAGACATCGAAGCCCGAGGGTCGTCAGGCGTAATTGCATTATGTCCCTTGGTTGGTCTACGTCTGACCTCAAGCTCGAACGTTTCCGAGCTTGGTCAAAGCACCAGAAAGCCGAGCGTTTCACGCACGATTATGCCAAGACCCCGCTTGCAATATTGAACTCGACCTCGAGCTTGAGCAACTTTGAGCACAACCAGAAGTCCGTCCCCTTCTCCAGATCATGAGACTCAAGGACTGAAGAACCCCTGCCTGGTCAACGGATCAGTCAACAAAGTCAACAAATCTCTAGCTCGAGTTCGAGCTATGAGGCCTCTGACCGTGTCGTTGACCACGTGGCTCCCGCTCGACCTCGAGCTAGGGGGGTAAGGAACTAGCTCCCGTCCCGGGGGGGTCAAGCTCGGGGATCTAGGTCGAGCATTCACATTGACGGTTACCAAGATCTTTAAATGATGGAGTCAAGCCAGACGTGAGCGATAATTCCGGGCGGTTATGATCTAGTTTTAGTGCGCGTGTAGCCACTCTTCAGGAATCTCTCCGTCCATTTACGTAATGGTGGGAGGCACAAACTCCCGAGATGAACACAGGGGGCAATTGACCCTCAAGCCTCGCATTTCACGACAGACACGCACACTCAGACTATAGGAGCTCGAGCTAGAGAGCATCCCATGTACTCAAACATAGTGAATTTCTCCGCCTCTAGGCAAGACTGGAGTAGAGCTATTACCTGTTCTAGGGGCTCGAACCAGTATAATTCTCGGTGTCTCCCTCTTTTCCACTTTCCTTCGACCATTGGAGCAGTGAGTCCATTTTCTCGGTGAAGCCAGTTCTGGGTCCTGCATTCACATCAACTCCCATACACTTCTGCGGTCAAGGGATCCCGATCACCGACAGTGCACATAGTGAGCCTAGAGATTTTAGGCATTCATTGTCAAAACCTTAGTTTATCGCTTTCGTATTATTAATTGTTAAGGTTTTGGCATCAGAGTAATTTGGGTGAATTTATTTGTAGAGATTCATGCAAGTAATTTTTAAAAGCCACCTATTCACCCCCCCTCTAGTCGGCATCCTCGTCCTTATAGCTATTGCTCTCGTAGCCTTTCTAGAACCAATCTCATGTACTATGCATGCTCTTCTGAAGGATCGAGATGGCGAACAGAGGGGAGTGAATGGTCGCAGACAAATTTTCCCCCAAAATACTCCAACTAATACCTCGAAAGGTTCGCACAAAGAAAATCGTGAAAAACAACTAGACAACTATGTGTACCCCTAGCTTGCATGGATGAGTACCATAGAATATGTGGGGATTTTTGAGACAAAATCCTGGTTTTCTAGTGTCCAAAACAAGAAGGAATCAATTCAACTCTTGCTTTTAGAAAGGAGATCAATTCAAATCACAAAAGTCACTTTCAGAAAAGAAAAAGCAGAATTTTCAGAAACTGTCCTCAATTAGAACAGGTGGTTGGTGGGATTCTGCTGCTCAAGAAATTATGAGAAATTTTATCCATATGAGCAGATGAGTTGAAGCATTCCACCAAATTTCACCTCCAAAATCCTTACATAAAAATCATCAAAAATCAAAGAATACAGATAGTCAGGAACTTTGAGCAGAAAGTTTGGGGCTCTATTTTCACCTCATGGCGCCCAAACGGTGAAACAAGTGGACTCCAAATTTTTTCTATAGATGTATATGAGAGTCCTGCACCTTCTCCAAGAATAATCACTTAAAAAGGATTTTTCTAGATGTTTCTAAAAATCAAACACTAACTGCTGCGCGAAGAATAAGTTCTGGACAGAGTTGCAACTTGATAAAAAAGATGATCTCTACTCAATCCTAGAGTGCAAAAGAGATGTAAAACCATATGAACACACTCAAGACATCCAAGATCAGCATTTAAAAGGAGGGGAGGCAAATCCAAATTGCAAGAAGTAAATTGCGTGAAAGTAGATTGCAGAAATTTAAATGCTGAATTTAAATGCTGAATTTAAAACATAAAGTAAGTGCGTAATTTAAATTCAAGCATGAATGAAAAAGATTTGCATTTCTGGAAAGAAGAGGTTTACAAAGCCTCACAATAAAGTCGGCAAAGCTCAAAGGAGCACAAAAACCTCTACAACCTTCAAGGGGAGGAGGCTACCTCTCCACCCCTATTTATACTACTCTTGGGCAACCTACCACCCTTGGATGAGTCCCTCAACCCTAGAGAACTCATCCAAGGCCTAAGATTAACCCACTCACACAGCCATGCAAGGGCTGACCCAAAACCCACACCAACAAAGAGTTTTCTTGCACAATTTTTAAAGCATAATACCTAGACCCGCTAACCTATCAACTAGACCGCGGTCTAACAGCCCTCGTTGATCCACGCGGCATCTAGCTAGCATCATCTTCTTTCCTTGTCTTCTTGGCTCGCCCAGACTCTATCTCTGATCATCTTCCGGCGATCTCGACCGTCTGGACCTCCAACGCTCCTCGCTTAGTCCCGATCATCCTTCGCCTCACCATGATCTAGCACCGTCGCCCTGCAACCATCAAAAACAAGGAAAAACTTTTCACATAGCAATACCCACAAATATATTCGATGATTATCCCAAAATCATTAATCAATCATAAAGACGCTCAACGGTCCGGTGCTATCACCCCTAGGCTGGTAGCACTAGGAAAACAACCAACACTCAAATTGCTTCAAATTGACACTCCAATTCAAATCAAACTCAATTCCAAAGTAAACCAAACTCAAATCTAGTCAATTACTCATCACAAACATGGATAGACCTCCACATGGTCCTTCATCTTCCCTTGACTTGGAGTAAACAATGATGTCATTAATAAACACCATGACAAACTTGTCCAAATATTTCATAAAAACTTTATTCATCATGTTCAAAAAATATGCAGGAGTATTGGTCAATCCAAAAGACATGGCCGTAAAATCATAATATCTATATCACATAGAAAACGTAGTCTTAGCAACATCCTCTGCACAAATCTTCAACTGATGATATCCTAATCGAAGATCTATCTTGGAGAAAACTCCAGCTCCTCTTAACTAATCAAACAAATCATCGATCCTAGGCAACAGATACTTATTATTTATCGTCACATCATTAAGAGCACGATAATCAATACACATTCTTAGACTTCCATCCTTCTTCCTGACAAACAAAATAGGCGCTCCCTACGGAGATGAACTAGGTCTAATGAAACATTTCTCTAGCAACTCTTCGATCTGCTTCTTCGTTTTGACTAACTTGTCAATGGGCATCTGATATGGTTTTTTCACTATTGGTGCTATACAAGGCACCAACTCTATAACAAACTCAATATCACGATCCGACGGCATTCCAGGTAGTCTTCAGGAAAAGCATCTGGATATTCTCTAACAACTAGCACATCTCTAAGCTAGCAACCTTCACTTTGTTTACCATCAACTGACCATCATGAACTACGGATGCTTGAAATTCCAATTTCTCACCACTAGGGCTTTCAACCGACACAACTCTTCGACCATAATCCAAAATATCATTATGTTTGAACAACCAATCCATTCCAAGGATAACATCTAGGGTCTGGGTATCCAATATAATATGATTTGCTAGGAACTCTATCCCATCAATAAGTAACTTAACTCCCAAACACCTAAGACTAAATCGAAGTTCAGATCCTAGGGCTTGGACTAATAGAACATACTTAAGATTCATAACATCTAACCCATTTTCTACCGCAAAAACTCAAGAAACGAACGAATGCAAAGCTACAAAATCAAATAAAACTATTGCGGTATTGAGTTAACCAAAAACTCACCTAATCACGATGTACGATGCATCTTGAGCTCCATCTACAGTGATATGGTTGACTCAACCTCTTCCGTTAGCTTGAGGCATAGCTCGATGGAAAGCGGTGCTACTCTGGCGAAAACAAAATTTTTCTACCGCGAACACCCAGGAATCATGCGAGTCAAAGATCATGGAGCATTACCCTTGGAGCACGTTAGCGGCGAAGTAGAGTGGGTGAAGCCTCCCGCGTGCTCAAGCTTTGCATGCGTGGTCGAGCGTACTCCGATTGCTCGGCGAGTGCTCGCGTGATTGCCCGAAAGTGCTTTCGCCAGTGGTCGCCGGACGCTCGAGTGCTTGCCGAGTGATCGCTGAGTCCTTGCGTCTCCTCGCCGTGGGTGCCGGCGCAGCGGATGTAGATGTGCACGCGCAGGTTGGAAAGGTGAAACCGATCGCCCGATCGCGCCGAGACGGATGCAATGGCGCCTCTACACGGTATCCACACGTCCGAGGTGGAACGTCATCTTGGCGGTGTGCTAGCACCAGCGCGACGGCTAGGGTTTCTGGCAGGGGTAGAGGTCGATGGCTAGGGTTTCGTGGTGGGGAGAACCTTGTGGCAGCACACCCCCATGCCCCTTTATATAGAGTGCACTAACGGGCCTTCTACAATAGAAGCCCATTAGGACTCACGCTAATGGATCTTCTCTGATGAGAAATCCATTAGGGGCGCTTGAGAGATCCAAATCGTGTAAACCCACTAATGGATCCAATCCATCGACATGATCCAACCCGTTAAGTGTGTGACCCGTTAGGTTCATGCATAGCGGCCATGGCTCTGAAACCTCTTTTCGGACCATCGGACAACGATGGTTCCTAGCGGGACATGTTGTCCCCGAATACAGAATGATCGTGTCGGCTGAACCTTGATATACACATATACCGATCCTTTTGCCATGCGATACCGGTCAAGCTCAAGGCAAGATGTGTGCCATCCTTGTGGTAGCTCGACCCATTCACTCGTCAATGTAATGGATATAATTCGTGATTAACACTTTAATCACTTTGGCATAACCATGCACTTTTCATATCCATCCACACCGAGGGGCGGAGATATCTCTCCCGTTATCAAGGAGGGGCAAATTCCATCTTGATCTCTTATATCTCACGTCATGTTTCTTGGCATACCCGTAAGCTACCTTTATAGCTCCCCTGTTACGGAGAAGCATTTGACAGCCCCAAGGTATACAATTACACATGCTGAGAATCAATAAGAATCTCAGGTCGAAGGATCGTATAGGTATACCACTCGAGACTACATCCTGATGGCACTTCTAAGATAACAATCTCATCGGTGTCTCGAGTGGGTCTTATCAACCCCATGTTCTCTAACATGTGCCCACATTATTGATTTGATATCTCCATATCTATGGTATGTGAAACATTACCATCAATCAATACATGTCTTTGGTCGATCACTATTGTCCCACATAATGATATGTGACCAGGGATCGTTTAGAATAATATCATATAACCAATATGTTTCACAATTAAGTTATACTCAATGAACAAAGGAATGACATTTATTCATGGAACTAATAAGTACATGAACACAGACGTATGATACAATCATCTCATATGATCGCCTCTAGGGCATATCACCAACAAGCTCTAGCTTAACTTGTTACATGGTTCACTCCTGATGCAGGTGCCTTAGCAAGAATAGTTCCTAGGTTGAAGTGAATGGGTGTGATACCTCCCTTCGGAGGATATTTGTTGGCAAAGTGACCCAGCTCATTGCAAGAATAACAACGTTTAACAGCAAACTGTTGATTTCCTCCTACACATTATTTCCTTGAGTAGGCGTTTGGAAACTTTGACCATATGGATATGGCGTAGGTGTTGATGTCTTGTTCGTGGCCTATGACTAAAACCTTGCAAATTGTTTAGGAGTCATTCTCAATCTGAACTGATTAGGACATCCTCCTTGATTAGCCATCCTGCGCTTGTGATCTTCACCAAATTCCTTGCACTTATCTTCTAGAATCAAAGCCTTGTTGACCAACTCTTGAAAGTTAGGGAAGTAATGGGCAATCAACCCAACATGCAAACCAGAGTTTAGCCCCTTCATGAAATAAGACTATCTAGCTTTGTCAATTGCTACATCTTCAGGGGCGTAGCGTGCAAGATGAGTAAATTTGTTCAAATAATCAGCCACTGACTGACCTCCTTGCTTAAGCGCCCTAAATTCTTCTTTCTTTAAATCCGTCATTTCGTCAGGCATGTGGTACTTTCGGAATGCAGCAGTAAACTCCTCCCAAGTGATATCTAGTGGGGCTTTATGAGCAGCACGGTATCTCCCACCATTCAGCTACAATTCCTTCAAGTTGATGAGAGGCATAGAGAACCTTCTCGTTACCCTCACACTGAGTTATGTACAGTTTCCTTTCTATTGTTCTAAGCCAATCATCAGCTTCTAAAGGATTGACATTCCCATAGAATGTCAATGGATGGGTCCTCATGAAATCAGACAGCTTTGAGTAAGGACAAGGTCTATTGTTGTTAAGTTGAGCATTGTTGTTATTATTAGCTGTGGCTCGAGTTGTCATACTCTGCATCTGTTGCATCATGGTTTGCATTAATTGAGTCTGAGTAGCAAGAAAGACTCCCAAGTTCTGCATAACCTCTGAGGTGAAGGTTGAGGCAACGCTCCATCATTGGAATTGTCATTGAGTCGATATCCACTACCAGAAGCTCTATTATTTTCACGAGTGTTAACCATCTATTGATTGCTTCACAAGGTTAGGGGAAAGAGAAATAGCATAGGTAAGATATAAGAATCCTAATGCAGGGGAGACAGGTTTAACCCAACAACTTAAGCAAACTTTATTAAAAACTTGGTATGGTTGCTTACAAAAACTTAAGTGCTATGCAACACATACTGCACACTCAACAATCATAAAGATCCAAACCAACCTAAACACACCAACTAACAACTACTAGGATGACACTGACTAGCTTAAATAAACACGACTCAAACAAGAGTCTCAACTACTAGCTAACTTTATCACTCATCCAACCACCCAGGCTGGGGCTCTTTTGGTGCATACACCAGTGGGTGGGTTGGCATGGATGTAAACCTATCCTAATGACCCACAACGGGCACCTCCACGTTCACATGGATATCACGCTCCTCTAGCTCCATCACAAGCTCCTTGGGGTCTTCTTCTTTGCCCTGCTCCTGTATAGCCTGATCACCACCATACAAGGCCTCCTCCAGCTCCATGATCATCTCAGTCACTATGATGCGCATCTCATGAAGCTCCTCCTCAGCAACCCTCAAGGCCTCATACATTTGCTTCAACTCCTGAGCTGTATCCATCATGTGATCCTCCTGAACAGCAGCAAACTTAGCCAAGTGCACCACAGTGGCATCTTCGTCCTCATCGATCTGTTGGCGCTAAGAAGCACGTCCAGTTGGATGCAGCCTAAAAACCGTGTCCTCCAGCTCATGAGCGTAGTCCTAGTAGATCTGTCGTAAGGTAAGACGTGAAGAATCCAGGATCCTGATCTCAAAAGTAGCTCTCCTCACAATGATGTTGATTGGCTTGCTAGTGTTCTTGTCCTCCCGAGCGTAGATAAGTATCTTGCAAATGAATCCTCACTCCACACCATTGACCACCTAGCAGCTCCCTCTATAAAGCAGTCGAACAAAGCCTCCAAGGACCCGCAAAACCCTCCAAAGTTTTGTAGCATAGCCTCTCTCGCACTCTCCATAAGTATGAGCCATCCTCGTTTATTAAAAGAAACTTGGATGTGACCTCCACTCGAAACGGCAATAAAAAAATGAAAAAAAATCAGCAAACGGCAAAAGTAGGAGAATAAGAAGACTTAAGAGTTTCTTATTATTCAAATTTAGATTTTCTTTAGAAAATAATTTAGGACACACCTAGGAGACAGCCATACTATGTAGAGCCAAAACCTACAATCAGTATAGCTCTGATACCACCTCTGTCGGGACCCGAATATACAAATCTAGATCCTCTATGTATATTGCACCAGTCCAGGATCACGCTAATGCACATAGACTAAACATAGATGAATATCACAATCATACATAGCGGAACATAAATAAAGACTTCGTATATTAGATATAACTTGTTGAATGACCTTATGGTCAACTTACATGATTAAGCTACGCAGTGCTAGACTAAGAACATTTAACTGACCCTTTAGCATAGCAAAAGCAACTGACAAGGCTCGCACCTTAAACATTTACATCCTCCTAGTACTCCTCTTCCAGAACTTGTGTAGATTCCTTTGCTACTGATGTTGTTGTTGGCAAGGTTGAGTACTTAAAACACTCAACAAGTTATGCGTAGAATACAATTCTAACATAACTATATGCAAGGCTTATTCCAATGGTGTGGCTAACATGGTTATTTTGCAGTAAAGCAAAATTTATAAATGCATATAGTAAGTAGATTGAAAATACAGTACAACAAATAATAGTAATAAATAATTTTTAGTATTTCTCAAGTAAACATGTCATCCAACCCTAAGTCAAATTTCAAACCTTCCAATTGCAACCGGCCGTCCCAACCCAAGTTTTTATTTTATAAAATCTAACACTTGACTGTAATTCTTAAGTATTGCTCATTATCGTGAGCACGACTATCTGAATAGATTTTACACACTAAAGAGGTTATGCATTTTACCCACAGCGTAAACATCTTTTTGTGCAATCAATATTAACACACTTCCTTTAGTGAATCGTAGAGATATCATGACAAACCCTTTATGATGCTCTGACTTAACTCAGTACTACCCACTGAGGTTTCAACACTAAAGGGACTGGTTACCATAATAGGACCCCTCTCTTGCGCCATGTGAGTTCATTATAAAAGGTCGAACCTCACACCACCACTGATAGTACCAAAGCTAAGACATTGCAAACTAATTAGGTAGGTCCGTCCATCCTATTCCAGACATGTGGTTGAATGTTTGACTTAGGTTAAATACTAGCAAGGTTAAGTCCTTAAGATGACTAGGGCAAAACTTCCACATACCATCTGTCCTTCTGGCCCACCTTGGCACACTGCCCCTTGCCACTTGCCCTAATCTAAATGATTACCACCCTAGTTGATTACCAAACACCAAGTGCTATCAACAAATCAACAACATTGTGTGACCTCCTCACCACTACAACTCAACATCATTGTGTGACAACACCTAACACACCAATTCCATAAACATATTTCATATTCCATTAGTCAATATTAACTTTTGATATCTCAAAAGACATGTTATGTACGTGGCATGGCTAAGCATTCTTCCTTAGATCTTCACGCTTCCAGGTTGCTTCATTTTTCGAATGATTACTCCATTGAACTCTGCAAAAGCGAGTAGACTTGTTTCTGGGCCTGCGCTCCATTACGTCCAGAATCTTAATCGGCTGCTCTTTGTAAGTCAGATCCTCTTGCAACTCAATTGCTTCTAATGGCGTCTATTCAGTTGGCACTCTGAGACATTTCTTAAGCTGCGACACATGGAACACATCATGGACTCCTGCTAATGACTAGGGCAACTCCAACTGATATGCAACCTCTCCTCGGTGGCTTAAGATCTTAAATGGTCCAACATATCTAGGTGCAAGCTTCCCTTTGACATGGAACCTTTTCACACCTTTAAGGGGAGTTACTCTAAGATACACGAAATCATTGTGTTCGAAACTCAATTCACGACGGCGGTTGTCAGTATAGCTCTTCTACCTTGACTGTGCTGTTTTCAGTCGTTCTCTGATCATGGCAACTTGTTCTTCAGCCTCTCTGAGCAACTCAGGCCCAAACATCTGAACTCCCCGTTTCATTCCAATTTAATCGAGGTGCGACAAACTTCGACCATATAAGGCTTCAAATGGCGACATTTGCAAACTAGCCTGATAACTATTATTGTAACTGAATTTTGCATATGGTAAACACTTATCCCAAGATGCAGCGTATGATATGGCACAAGCTCTCAACATATCCTCTAGAATCTGATTAACTCTTTCTGTCTGGCCATCTGTTTGTGGATGATAAGCAGTACTGAAATTCAGATGAGTTCCCATTGCCTCATGCAGTTTATCCCAAAATCTTGAGGTAAATTGGGTACCTCGATCCGACACAATTTTCTTAGGCACACCATGTAAACATACGATTCTTGATATGTATAATTCCGCCAATCGATCTCCTGAATAAGTTGCCTTCACTGGAATGAAATGAGCAACCTTAGTCAATCGGTCAATGATGACCCATATCGAATCATAACCTCTCTGAGTCTTGGGCAATCCCATGATAAAATCCATACCAATCTCCTCCCATTTCCATTCCGGAATCTTCAATGGCTGTAACAGTCCTGCAGACTTTTGATGCATTGCCTTTACCCTCTAGCACACATCACACAATGCAACATGCTCTGCCACTTCATGCTTCATACTTGGCCACCAGAATCTCTTCTTAAGGTCCTGATACATCTTGGCACTTCCTGGATGAATAGAATACTTAGAATCGTGCGCTTCCTCAAGAATCATTTGTTTAAGTTCCTTCTCATTTGGCACACAAATTCGACCTTTAAACCATAGGGTTCCTTGCTCATCTACCGAGAAATCTTCGGCCAAACCCTCTTCCTTCTTAGACCTGATCCTGCTAATCTTCTCATCTTTACCCTACCTTTCTCTGATTTGATCCTCAAGGGTTGGCTTTACTTCCAGAGCAGCTACAAATCCTTGCGGCACAACTTCTAGCCTCAACTTCTGAAATTCTTCACACAACTTCGGTTGATCGCTGACTACTACTGCATTTACACTGTGGCTTTTACGACTTAAAGCGTCAGCTACTACATTGGCTTTTCCAGGATGATAATGGATTCCGACATTATAATCCTTAATCAATTCTAGCCATCTCCTCTGTCTCATGTTAAGATCTGACTGAGTGAATATATACTTCAGGCTTTTATGGTCCGTATATATCTCACATCTATTGCCAATGAGATAATGACGCCATATCTTTAAAGCATTCACTACAGCTGCTAGTTCTAAGTCATGCGTCGGATAGTTTCCTTCGTACGGCCTCAACTGCCTTGACGCGTAGGCCACAACCTTGCCATTCTGCATTAATACACAACCAAGTCCCTGCCTCGAGGCATCACAATAAATGTCAAAACTGCACTGCACATCTGGCAATACTAACACAGGTGCAGATGTTAACCGCTTCTTCAACTCCTGAAAACTCTCCTCGCACTCTAGCGTCCAAGCAAATTTCTTTTCTTTCTTCAACAATTGCATAAGTGGTCTCGCAATTGTCGAGAATCTTTCTATAAATCGACGGTAATATCCCGCCATTCCCAGAAAATTACGGATCTGAGTAACTGTCTTTGGCTGCTCCCAATGTAACACAGCTTCCACTTTACTTGGATCCACAGCAACTCCTTTAGCTGTCATTACATGACCAAGGAATTCCACCTTCTCCTTACAAAAATCACATTTACTGAATTTAGCTTATAACTGCTGCTTTCGCAACTTCTCCAATACCAATCTCAAATGCTCTGTGTGCTCCTCTTCTGCCTTAGAGTACACAAGGATATCGTCTATAAAGACAACCACAAATTTATCCAGGTACTCCATGAATACTTTATTCGTCATGTTCATGACTCAAGCTAGGTCAATAGCTGGTACGCACAGGTCATAGTAGTTTGAACCATAGCTAGGCAGTAACTTAAAATCAATTAAGAGCACTGCTCGACATATCCCATTATTACAAAAATTGGACCTGTGGGTCATACAACAACGGGGACATTAAACTGGCAACTAAACTTTAGACAAAGCAAAGACTGGAAAAACGCGATCCTAGACGTTTGGCTAGTCCTCCTCTTCACAGCCTTCACCGCAGATATCGAACGGAGGATTGCAGGCTCTTGGATAGCTATCTTCGCTCTCCTGATTTTGGTTAGCGAAGAGAGTCGTCTTCTTCTTGGATCGATGGCGGTGTCGACATCGGGTATTTCGGCACAACTTCCATGGCGTCCTGGACCTCATCCGTCGTGATGTGATTGATCCTTCCGCAGCGTTGTCGCTGCGAGCGATGCTCTGGCGCGCTGGAACTTGGTTACTTCTATTCTTTGGAGCTTTAGCTGGAGTAGTCCCCAAGTTGAAGTGAACTGGAGTAATATTTCCCTTCTTCGGACACTTATTAGCAAAATGTCCTGGCTCATTGCAAGAGAAGCATTTCTTAACAGTGGACTGCTAACTTCCTGCCGGTGCATTACCTCCTGGTGCTGGTGTTTGAAAATTCTGGTTAGCGGGGCGAGATGATGAAGTTGATGTCTTGCCTGGCAACTGTGGCTGAAACCTAGCAAACTGCTGAGGTGACATCCTTAATCTGAACTGAGTAGGTCATCCAGCTTGACTAGCCATTCTACGCTTACGATCCTCACCCAATTCCTTGCGCTTATCCTCAAGACTCAAAGCCTTATTGACTAGCTCCTGAAAATCAGGGAAGTTGTAGGTGATCAGTCCCACCTGCAATCCAGAGTTTAAACCCTTCAAGAAACGAGACTATCTAGCCTTATCTGTGGCCACATCCTCTGGTGCATAACACGCCAACTGAGTAAACTTATTCAGGTACTCCGCCACCGATTGACCTCCTTGTTTCAGAGCCCTGAACTCTTCCTTCTTAAGGTCCATCATTCCTTCAGGTACATGATACTGATGGAAGGCAGCTGAAAACTCCTCCCAAGTAATCTCCTGTGGGGCTTCATGCGTTGCGCAATAGTTCTCCCACCATTCTGCAGTAGTTCCTTCCAGCTGGTGTGATGCATACAACACTTTCTCATTGCCTACGCACTGTGTAATGTGTAGTTTCCTCTCAATGATTCTCAACCAATCATCGGCCTCCAAAGGATTAGCATTGCCTGAGAATGTTGGAGGGCGGGTCCTCATGAAATCTGACAGCTTAGAATGAGAGCGCTGCCCATTGTTGCCTTGTTGCAGGTTGTTGTTGACTGCAGCTTGATTGGTCATATTTTGCATTTGTTGCATCATGGTTTGCATAAGTTGGGTCTGTGCTGCTAAGAAAGCTCCCAAGTTCTGTATATCTACTGGCGGTGCTGGCTGCAGTGGCGTTCCATCATTGACCTCATCATTTCGACGAAGGCCACTTCTTGAAGCACCATTGTTACCCCAAGTGTTCACCATCTGCTTGATTTCTTTTTGGGTTAGGAAAGATAGAAATAGCATAGATAAGATGCAAGAATTCCTAAAGCGGGGAGAATAGGTTAAACCCATACTTTATACTTTTATTAATTAACTTGGTATGGTTGCTTACAAAAGCCTAAAAGCTTTGCAACACATACTGCACACTCAGCAAGCATTGAAATCCAAACTAAACACTCAACCTTAACGTCTATTACATTTCGGTAAGACTACTCTAATGACGCGACTCAATACTTGAGTCTCAACTTAACTCTAAGTCTCTCACTCCTCGAGCCATTCCCCGCAGGGAACTTCACAGTGGGTATCTTGGGCGGGTGGTGAATCTTTGGCCTTGGCTGATCTCGGTGTCCATAGAATGGTGGCGCTTCGGCTCCTCGAACTCAGACTTCATCTCCTCTGATGATGATGGTGTGGCGCAGCCTCCCTCCTGTAATGCCTCCTCGAGCTCCATGATCCTCTCCTCGTAAGCTACTCGGGCCTCGTGCAGTTCCTTCTCCACAACTCTGAGCGCTTCATAGACCATCCTTAATTCTGTGTTAGTGTCGCTGACATGAGCCTCTTGAGCAGCTGCAAATCGTGCTAAGTGCCTTTGCGATAGCATCCTCCTTTAAGTGTGACGTATGAGCATAAAGCATCTCGAACCATGGGGTGGAGTCGAACACCGTGTCATCCATTTCGTGGTAGTAGTTATAGCAGATCCTCTGTAGAGCAAGTCGCGATGCATCTGGATCCGATCTCCCAAGTGGCCCTTCTCACCGTGATCTGATAGGTTGGCTTGCTTTCTCACCGTCTCTGGCGTAGATTAGAAGCTTGCACACCATTCCTCTTGTGGCTCGTTGTGATCCAACTTGGCCTTGATCGTTGGTTTGGCGAAACCTCCCAAAACTTGGAGCACCCTTCAGAGCTCTGTTGCGTAGCCACCCTCGCACTCTATGTACGACTGTGTTCTCCTCATCTATTTAAAAGAGAAATAGATAAGTCTTCAACTTCAAACGGCCACTCCGAAAAATTTGAGGTAGATTTCAGCAAAGGTAAGGAGCGGAGAATAAGATGAGTTGAGAGTGTTGTCTTAATCAAATTGTGGTTTTTTTTTTTTGAAAATAGTTTTGGACTCCCTAAGATACCACCCTGCTCACTAGGGCCAAGACCTACAGTTAGTATGCTCTGATACCACCTCTGTAAGGACCCGAATTCACCAATTCGAATCCACTGTGTTTTACCGCACTAGTCCCAGGATCAATGCTAGTGCACACAGCTTAACATCGGTAAGCATCATATCATACACAACGATAAGAATAACAAGACTTTATTTATTTAATATAACTAGTGTATGATCTTATGATCACTTACATTATTCAGTCTCGCAGGGCAATACTAAGATAAAATAAGATGAATGAAGCGAAAAATAGTAGAAGACGTAGTGACTCATCAGTACACCACAGGCGACTGACAAGGCTTGGCCTAGTGACTAGTATCCTCCTGGAGATCCTCCTCCGACACAGACGATGACTCCTCCACTGTTGTTGTTGTTGATGGCAAGGGTGAGTACAAAAGCACTCAACAAGTTGTGCACAGAATGCAATCCTATCATAGCTATATGCAGGCTCATTCCAAAGGAAGGCTTATGGTTCATTTGCAGTAAGCAGCATTTGAAAACACATACATTACATAGATTGAAAAGACAGTAAAACAAATAATAACAAATAAATAGATTCAGTGATTCTCAAGTAAACCAAGTTTCCATCCTAAGTCAAGTTTCCTTTATCCACATGGCATCCTGCCAACCCAACCAGTTATCCATTTTAATTAACTACCCCTTGACTGTAATTCCCGAGCATTGCTCAATACCGTGAGCACGGCTATCCGAATAGTTTATACACTCTGCAGAGGTTATGCACTTTACCCACATGATACAACCATGCACCACACAAAGTAATGATTATAACAAAGCCTTTACAATGCATCCTCTTAACCTAGTGCTACCCACTGAGGTTTCAACAACGAAGGTTACACCACCACAACAGGGCCCCTCTTGCGCCATGTGAGTTTCCTCCGTACACCCGGACTCACACCACCAAGATAGCACTCAAGCTAAGCATTTGCAAATTAGTCAACTAGGCTGCCCCATAACAAACATGTGGTTGCATGATTGACTCAGGTCAAAGGCTCGTAAGGTTAAGTCCTTAGGTTTGATTAAAGCAAGACTTACACATACCCTCAGCTCCACTGAGCCCACCCTGGCACACTTGCCCCTTCCACTTGATTCAATCTAAAATGATTACCACCCGGTTGGTTACCAAGCACCACGTGCTACTCACAAATCAACATCGTTGTGTGACCTCCCCGCCACGACAACTCAATCTCTTTGTGTGACCACACATGACACACAAATTAACATCATTGTTCCATATTCCATTAGTCAAAATTAATAATCAACATTTCATGTACATGTGATGACGTAGCATGGCTAAGCCTTCTAATCCGATCTAACCATCCATGTTGATTTCATTATTAACCAACTATAGTGAACCAACCTAAGGTGACAAGTGGATTATGGCATTCAAATAACAAGGTAGGGTGTAACTCAAATGGTACAATATATAAATCCCAATTTAGGTTGAAATCATTTGTACGAGTGAAATAACATGCAATATAGTTAAAACAAAATAGCAATTTTCCTAACATGGGTTCAACATGATCAAAGCACAACTTGCCTTGGTTAATCTCCTGGTCTTGATCCAAAGATTGTTTTTGAGTTGCAAATTCCTCCTCTGAAGTCTCGCACAATTCAACGTCTACGCGAATCGAGAAGAAATAGCAAATAAACACCGAAATCAAAGAACAAATGAACTCTAAAAATCCAAAAAAATCACCATTAGATAGATCTCAATTTTACAAATTTTTAGGAATTTGAATCACCTCAATCGGAGTTCGTATGAGGGAGAACGAGCCCTCAGAAAATTCAAATTCCTGAAAAATCCATAAAATTGGAAAATCAAAATATTTCGAATTATTTTTGTAAAGGAAAATCCGAATTACTGCGCCGGGTCTGTACGGCTGATACGTGGCATAATCTGGACTGTTCAAAGCCAATCCAACGGGCATCGTTTAATCTACTATGTGGCGAAACTACAGCCATCCGATCTAGATCGGACGATCGATGCTTACCGAGCGGTGTACTGTGCACTTAAATGACGTGGCTCAATCCGTGACGCACATCTACGATTGGATGGTTCTTACTTACCCGAGCGATACACTGTACCCCGAAGCCACGCGGCGAGATCCTGGCGGTCCGATGACGATTCGACGGTCGGCTCGGCTCGAACACGTCGATGGCTGTGCGGCGGCTCGGTCTTACCAGAGCTGGGGACGACGACCAATGCTTCAGCGTTGCAGCTGTTTCCGGCGACGAAGAAGCAGCAGATCCGACGCGTCTCGACGAGATGAACTCGAAGCTGGCCTCGGCTTGGCGAAAGAGTCTCTGACGACGACGCAACCACGGCGCAAACACCTCGGCGTTCTTCTCGGACTCCGGCGAGGTCCCGCGAACACTCTGGAGCTCTTCCGGTGATGACGCAACAGCGAAAAGAGGCAGCAACTCGTGGTGAGTCTCGGGAGGGGTCTCGGGTCCTTAAATACCCGGCGATAGCGCGGAAATCATGGAAGCAAGGCGGTGGCGGCGAGTTCGGCTCGGATACGGCGCAGCGTTGAGTTCGAATCTGAGACGACGACTAGCAGCCACACGATCTCCATCGGACGGCCCGGATAGATTTAAGGTTTCCGAACCCGTACCGATTGATGATGGTCACACGAGGAATATCCGACGGCTACGAAGCGTTAGGGTTTCGTAAATGACACGGCTTAATATAGGCCCTCGGATTGTGATCTGACGGTTGCACAATGGTTTGGCCTTGGCGTACACGCGCCTGATCTTTGGCGTCATTAATCTTATTCATCTTGGTTTTTGGGTTTTCCATTAAAAATAATCGAGAAAATAATTTGATTTATTTAGAGCGATAAAATACTTCTAAAAATTCCAAGAAAAATCTCAAAAATACTTTGAGACATTCTCGACTTAAATAAAATATTTTTGGCAAAACTTTATTTAATAATTTTCTTTTTATAATTATTTCTTGACAAAAGACAATATATTTTAATTGAAGTAATTCCAATAAATCTCAGAAAATCCAAATAAATCTAGAAAATTCACAAAAATCATAAATTGCAATAAAATAATATTAAATAATTAAAATTCAAAAATTTGGGATATTCTGACCTAGGCCCAACTTCAAGAAAAGCGACGCCATTTCTTAGAAGTCTCTACAAAGCCCTCAGGCTCAGTGAGCTCTCAACCTTACGGGCCAAGGTCGCCGAGCTTGAGCAGGAGAAGCTCGCGCGAGAGATGGCCAATCTGTAGGTAGGGCTAGACCTCCTGTAAACAAGATCGTTTGTAAGAAAAAAGGCTCAATGGAACGACATTATTTTGGCTAGAATAGCTTTAATGTCTTGGTTTGCTTTATCATTTCCCGATCAAAGATTTTTTTCCTTAATCGTGTACTTAGCCTTTTCTGGCCATGGCATATCCTATCCGCAGCCCCCGTTGGGCTCAAGGTCGAGCAACGCCGGCCTTGGGCGCAAGTTAGAAAACATGTAGAGACCAAGACCTACAAGATCGAAAAAAGACCCACGGGGAGCGCAACATGGGTGCACGAGGAAAAGCTTAGGATCGAGAGTGAGGCTCTCGAGTCATGACGACGACGTGCGCCTTGCTCGTTGGACCTGGTCACGGGCTTAGTTCGAACCCTGGCGCAGGGGGAGCATTAGTGCAAAGAGGTTCGGCTTACAAATAGCTCGACCACTGGGGTTGAAGTTGAAACCCACGACACCTGGGCCAAGAGCAAGCGTGCTCGTCCATAGGTCGGAGTCAAAGAGGCCCCGAACTCAAGCCAACATAAAAATATAGAACGAAAAAATTGCGCAAAGACCAATCATGACAATTGAACAAGAGCTTTATTGAAATTTAAGGTAAAAGAGTTACACATAGAATTTTCGAAGCTGATCGATGTTCCACGAGCTAGAGAGCTCTCTGCCATTGGGCAACGCTAGCCGGTAAGCCCCCGTGCAATCTGTTGAAATAACTCTATAGGGGCCCTCCCACCGCGGGGATAACTTGTTGGTGTTGGACGGAGCCTGAATCCGTCTCAGGGCTAAGTACCCAAGAAGGAGCTCCCTAGATTGTACCGATCGAGACGCATGTCTGCGAAGAGCGTGCAAGTAGTGCGCCGATCATAGCAGTGCATAGCATCTTACTTCTTCCGCCAGGGCAAGGTCAAGGGACCATTCTTGCTCGAAGTTGATCTGATCGACCAAGCTGACCCTGGCAGAGCCCAGCGTGACCTCTGGAGGCAGGACGGCTTCGGTACCGAACACGAGTCGGAAGGGTGTGGACCCCGTCGCATGGCTGGCTGTGGTACGAATAGACCATAAGACGGTGGGAAGTTCATCCACCCAGGTCTGGCCGTGACGTTCGAGCTCATCTGATACTCGCTTCTTGACGCCTTGAACAATTTGTTCGTTGGCGCGCTCCACTGCTCCATTGCTCTACGGATGGGCCACCGAAGCATAGCATACTTTGGTGCCGATGTCTTCACAATACTCACAGGAGCGACTCCTTTGGTAAATTGTGTTCCATTGTCGATGATGATTACGCATGGAACTCCATACAGTGACCACGAACAAGCGAAGAACGACCGCCGCGAGCCGTGATGGTTGAGGCGGTTCGCCCGATCCATTTGGTGAAGGTATCAATGGCCACGAACAAAACTTCTTCCCCGATCGCTGCGAGAAGGGGCGAGGATATCGGCCCCGGTCGAGAAAGGCCAAGCAAGCGGGATGGTGCGGAGCGTGTAGGCGGTGATGCGACTTCCGAGCATGGAACTGACAAGTTCGACAAGAGCGGACGATATTGAGGGCGTCCTGGAGTGCCATTGGCCAGTAGAACCCCATGTAGAAAGCTTTCCCGACCATGGTCCTGAAAGAATAGTGTGCCCCATAGAGACCTGAATGAATGTGATGTAACAGGTACTTACCCTCCTCCGTGGTGACACACTTCGTCAGGACGCCGGAAACATTCCGACGATAAAGCTTGCTGTCCACGAGTTTATACGAGCTCGCCCGGCGCCTGATCCTACTCCTTTCTACTGGCTCGATCGGGAGCTCACCCGTCACCAGGAAACGATGGATCGGCTTGGCCCACGAGGGAATATCTTCTATGAGGGCGACCGAGGCTCCTTGGTCGAAGATGGAGGGAGACGCCAGGGTTTCCAGGATCACGTTCGGAGGGGCCTCGTCGTCAGACAACCCGAGCTTGGAGAGAAAATCTACGTCGGAGTTGTCCTTCCGTGCCACATGCGTGATCTCCAAGTTCTGGAACCACTTCTCCATCTTGCGCGCCTCAGTGAGGTACTTGGCCATGGAATCTTCAGAGCACTGGTAGCCCTTGTTGAACTGGTTGATGACAAGTTGCGAATCACCCTTGACGACCAACCGGTGAACTCCCAACGCCTTGCAAGCTCAGAGCCCCGCCAAAAGAGCCTCATACTCTGCTGCATTGTTTGTTGCTAGGAAGCCGAAACGAACCACGTACCTCAGCTTGTCGCCCTGTGGGGTGATAATGAGGATGCCAGCCCCTGAGCGCTTGAAGGACCGTGAGCCATCGAAGTACATGACCCAGGGCTTCTCCTCTTCAACCTCGAGCTCGGGAGCCGGCTACGAGGTCTGTTCGACCACGAAGTTGGCAAGCACTTACTACTTGATGGCCGTGCGTGCCACGAACTGGAGGTCGAAGATGGCCAGCTCCATGGCCCATTTGGCGATGCGACCGCCGGCCTCTGGATTCCTCAAGATCTCCTCGAGCGGAAAGTTGCTCAGGATGATCACGGAGTGAGCTTGGAAATAGTGCTGGAGCTTGCGCGAAGCCATGAGGAGGGCGTACATCAACTTCTGGACCTGAGGGTAACATTCTTTTGGCCCATGGAGAACCTCACTGACGTAGTAGATCAGTCTTCTTTGTGTGTTACCTTGGCCACCGGGACGGCGTTAGCGGCACAGGCGGTGTCTGCGAGTAGAGCGACAACTTCTCACTGCAGGCTGAGGTCGTAAGTAAGGGTGGGGTTGACAAGTATACCTTCAATTCGTCGAAGGACCACTGTGCCTCGGGCATCCACTCGAAGTCCCCGTGCTTGCGCAAGGCCTTGAAAAAAGCCAGCCCACGCTCGCTGAGCCTCGAAATGAATCGGCTGAGGGCGGCCATGCGGCCGGTGAGGCACTGCACCTACTTTACCGAACTTGGAGGGGTCATCTTTTCTATTGCCTCGATCTTCTCCGGGTTCGGGCCAACCCCCGAGCCCCCGATCATGTAGCCGAGCACCTTCCCAAAGGTGGCGCCGAACACGCACTTCTCCGGGTTGAGCTTGATCTTGTTCAAGTTGGCGAAGGTCTCCCCAAGGTCTTGAACGTGGTCAGCCTCAGCGGAGTTCTTGATGATGATGTCGTCCACGTAGACCTCGAGGTTGTGGCTGATCTGAGGCTCGAATGTCTTGGTCATTAGGCGCTGGAAGGTCGCGCCGGCCTTACGGAGACCAAACAATATGGTCGTGTAGCAGTAGGTCCCGAACGACGTGATGAATGACGTTTTACTCTCGTCATCAACCGTCAGCTTGATCTGGTGGTACCCAGAATAAGCGTCTAGGAAGCTCGGCTGACTTGGCATTTCTTTGTGGAGTAAAAGATCTAGTCGATCTTGGCTGGAGAGGAAGTTGTCGCCGGGCATGCCGAGTTCAACCCTGTGTGATCCACGCACATCCTCCACTTCCCGCCTTTCTTCTGCACTATGACGGGGTTGGCCAGCCATTCGGAGTAGTTGATCTCACGAATGAAGCCGACTTTCAACAACTTGTCAAGGTTCTTCTTGATTATGGTGACCTTCTCGGGAGAGAAGCACCGCAACTTCAGCGCCGCGGGCGGCAAGTAGATGGGCCGCACTGTCGATGTGATCACCTCCCTCGGGACACCCGGCATGTCTGTCGGCTCCCAAGCAAATATGTCTTTGTTGGCATGGAGGAAGGTGACGAGCTCGAGTTCCTATTTGGAACTCAGCTCGGCCGAAACGTGGATGCACCTGGAGGGGTCCCCCTCCTCGAGCGGCATGGCCTTCGTAGCCCCGCTGGGCTGGATGACCGCCTTCTGGCGGGCGACCTTCGTGGTCGCCATTGGGCTCTGCTGAGGTAGCATGCCGGTGAGGGCCTAGGCTTGAGTCTTGCAGCCGTGCGCCGCTTTGAGGTCGCCGCACACAGTGATGACGCCACTTGGTCCAGGGAGCTTCATGCAGCGGTGGCCGTAGTGGTTGGCGCCATGAACTTGACCAGAGCTCGGCGCCCGAGGATGGCGTTGTAAGGGAGATCACCCTCAACCACCTCAAAGGTGACCAGCTCGGTGTGAGAGTTGTCCGAGGCACCAAAAGTGACGGGCATAACCACCTGTCCCAGAGGGGTGGTCGAGCTTCGGGCATAATCGAAGAAGCGGGATCGCGATGTTCTTGACCTTGACCGGGAATGCGCATCCGTCGGCCTTGCCAACTAGCGGCGAGTTGAGGGAACTACCCCATCGACCATGACCCGCCCGACCAAGGTATTGGCGATGGTGGGGGTCACGACCAAGCGGTCTTGAGATCCTTGGACATACCTTGGGGGCATCCTCACGGAAGGTGATCGTTGCCTGGCCCATTTGTAGGGCTGATCCGCGGGCTTCCCGACAGCAGCCTGGTAGACCACGCGCGCGGCATCCTTGATCTCGCGCCGGGATTGATACGCCGATAAGCCGCCGAAGATGATGTCGATCCGTGATAAGCCCTCTTCGAAATCGGTCGAGGTCGGCCTGGTCCTCCCCCGCGTTTACTCTATCGGTGATCCCCTCTTTCGAGTGTGGGTATTTCCCCCGCTGTCGTGAAAACCTCGACTTGGCTGCCGAACCTGCAACCATAAGTCGTGGCCGAGGTCTTGTGGAGCGAGCGAATTTACCTTCGTCGAGCAAGGCCGCCCCTCGGGACATTCTTGGCGATCTTGACTGCCGTGACCCAGATCGGCGATCTTCCCACCGAGGTTGACGTGGTGCGTGCTGGGGCCGCGGTCGATTTTGCTAAGGATGGGGCCTCCCCTGGGCCAAGTCCCGCACTTCCATGACTTTGCGGTGACCATCCACCGAAACGATCACCCGAGGCCGGCTACCACCACGCTTGCGGTCCCTCATCCGCTTCTTGGCGGCCGAGCCTTGGTCGGCACCCTTAGTATCAGAGGGCCCAGCTTCACTCGAGTTGACGCCAAGCTTCCCTTGGTCGTAGTCGTGCTTCCAGCGGACCGCGTCGTCTGCGTCCGCGTAGCGCTCCGCCATGCGAAATAGCTTGCCGACGGTGAGCCTTGTCGTAATCTCTAGGTCTTCGGTGAGGCGCCGGTCGAGAATGCCGAACTTGAAGGCCTTGATCACGGCCTCGTTGGAGACGCTCAGGATCAGGTTCCTAGTGCGGATGAACCATCACACGAAGTCGCAGAGAGGTTCGTTCTTCCCTTGGATCACTCGGTCCAGGTCCTTCTCCCTGTCGGGTCGCTCGTAGCAACTTTGGAAGTTTGAGCAGGCGCACCTGAATCTGGCACCCGGCGAAAGGTGCGGGCTTACGGTTGAAAAGCAGTGCGGCGGCGTCGTCCAAAACGGTAGGGAGGTAATTGGCCATCACGTACTCATCTCCCCCTTCGGCCAAAATAGCAGTGGTATAGATCGACAGGAACTCATCGGGGTTCTTTGTCCCATCGAACCACTCGATCAAGGCAGGCTTGAAACAAGCGAATAGCGCGCCCACCGGGTTGCGAATCGCCCGCCGGCCGTAGGCGGGACGAACACGCTGAGGAGGTCGTCATCGGTGAAGCTTTCGTTGCCGCCGGACTCAAGGCCGGGGCTGCCTCGACGCCCCGACCTTCGGCGAGAGTGGTCATGGCGCCGAGCGCGGGAGTCACCCGGGAGATATCCCAGGTGGTCTTGGACTCTGCGGCATCTAGGTGGAATATCTGGGGAAAGACCCCGGACCGCCCTTGTTGAGGTGGTGGCGTGGCTCGGTGACGCTGAACACCACTCGGGACTGCGTCCGTGGGGCGGCGACGTGGTGGAGTCAGGGACACATTTTGGAGTTGCTGGCGAGAATGCACCTCCTGCCTGGGTGGTGATCGGTGAGCGCGCCTGCGTCGGCGCGATGAGTTGTTATCACTTCTCAGGGAATGAGTCCCTGAGCGGCGACTCTGGTCTTTGCTTGGTCTGAACTCTGTCGTGGCACATTCGAGCTCGTCGGCGAACACGGCGAAGAGCTCGACCTCACGGTTTGGATCAGCCATGACCGGCGATTACCTGGGCGCTCTCGAGGAGGGCTGTGATGGCGGAGACGAAGAACGGCCTTTTCTGGTCCTCTCGGGAGGCGATTATGCTTTGGTTGATGGCGACATGCACCATCCGATGAGCATCTTCAGGGGTCTGCGGGTCATGCTCATCTTTAGCCGCCCGCTCGTGGTATGCGCCATCGAGGCGTCTTGCCGCAGGCGAGGTGAAAACAAAAACATGGACATAGAGTCATTGCGCTCGGGGTTTGCGCCCGAGCCCACGCTTGAGGAACGCCCCTCGACGGAGTACGCCATGCTCCTGAAACCTTGATCTCTTTCCTTCAAGTGAACGAAGCTATCGGGCCCCACGGTGGGTGCCAGCTGTCGACGATCGGGATTGCCTGACCGCAAAGGTGAAGACGGGGTGAGTGTGAATGGGAGGCCCGAAAAGTGCCGCTCCGCGATGTGAATGCGGATGTAGGTCGTGAAAGGCGTCAGCGGCGAGGACAACATATTATACTGGTTCGAGCCCCCGCAAGGGTAACAGCTCTACGTCCAGTCTTCTCATGTCGTGGAGCAATTCGCTAATTGTGAGTACAGAGTGTGGATTACAGCTTGAGCTTGAGCGCTCTGGTTGTCTACTGGTCTACTGCTAGAGTGTTGATGTCCTCTATACGCACGCCTTGCGAGATCTTATATCCTCTTGGATCTTTGCACAGCAGACGAGAGATTCGGAGTAGTGGCCTCGTCGCATTGAAGGTGGTATAACCGCCCAGATATACCACCATATTACATATACGACATCATGCAGGTCTTAGTAACCGTCGAGTAAGTGCCGCCCCAAGCCAAGGTCGAGGTCGTGCGAGAGCAGGACCCTTGCTTAGAGCTCGAGGTCGTGCGGCAATGAACGTCGCCTAGGTGGTGGTCGAGGCCTTTCTGCGATGTCATTTGAGGAGCCTGATTGACCGTGCATTGACTTGTCAGAGATTTTCCTAGTCCCCGTCAACAGTCTAGCCCTGTGTGGCTGAATAATGTAAGTGACCATAAGATCGTACACTAGTTATACTAATAAATGAAGTCTTACTATTCTTATCGTTGTGTATGATGTGATGCTTACCGATGTTAAGCTGTGTGCACTAGCATTGATCCTGGGACTAGTGCGGAAAAACACAGTGTATTCGAATTGGTGAATTTGGGTCCTTACAATGCGCCTCCTCTAATATCAACTATTTGATTTCTTTTTGATTCGGCACATAAATACTTTTTTCAAACCAAACTATTCCTTCTTCATCCTTTGAGAATCCTGAAGCTTTACCTTCCTTTATTCTATCCTTGATCCTAGCAGCTTCTTTATATGACTTTTGCATCTTTTTGATCTGATCCACTAAGGTTGGTTGAATCTCTAAAGTAGTAACATAACCTTTCTCCACTAGTTTCAAATTCAAATGCTGAAACTCCTCGTGAAGAGCAGGCTGTCCTTCTTGAATCATCAAATTATTGCAGTAGCCTTTCCAACTTAATGCATTGGCTACCACATTAGCATTGCCAGGATGGTAATGTATTCCCACATCATGATCCTTGATTAACTCCAACCATCTTCTTTGTCTTAGGTTAAGGTCTGCTTGAGTGAAGATATACTTCAAACTCTTATGATTTGTGAAGATCTCACAACGATTCCCTATGAGGTAATGCCTCCACAGCTTTAGTGCATGCACAACTGTAGCCATTTCTAAGTCATGGGTTGGATAGTTTTCCTCATGTGGTCACAATTTCCATGAGGCATATGCAACTACTTTACCTTCTTGCATCAAGACACATCCAAGATCCTATCTTGCTACGTCATAGAAAATCTCAAAAAAAATTCAAATATCCGGTAAAATGAGTACTGGAGTTGTAGTCAATCTTTTCTTTAATTCTTGAAAAATTTGCTCATAGGCTTCACACCATTCAAACTTCTTTTCCTTCTTTAGCAACTGGGTAAACAATCTTGCAATTTTTTAGAATCATTCTATGAATCTTCGGTAGTATCTCGCTAAACCAAGAAAACTTCTGATGTCAGGCACTGACTTAGGTTGCCTCAATCAAGTACACCTTTCACTTTTTAGGGTCTCTTGAGACATCTCGATAGAAATTATATACCCCAAGAAAAACTTCTTTCAACAAAATTCACACTTACTGAACTTGGCATACAACTGGTGATTTCTAACCATTTCTAATACCATCCTCAAATATCCTTCATGTTCTGCTTCATCTCTAAAATAGACCAGAATGTCATCTATGAATACTACCGCAAACTTGTCCAGGTATTCCATAAACACTTTATTCATCAGATTCATAAAATAAGCTGGTGCATTGGTCAGACCAAAAGACATAACCGTGAACTCATAGAGTCTATATCGGGTAGCAAAAGCTATCTTCGGAATATCTTGTGACCTTATTTTCAACTGATGGTATCCAGATCGAAGATTGATCTCGAAGAAAATACAAGTTCCCTTTAACAAATCAAACAAGTCATCAATCTTGGGCAACGGATACTTGTTCTTGATTGTGACTTCATTCAGGGTTTTATAGTCCATGCACAAGCGCAAATTATTATCCTTCTTCTTTACAAAAAGAACTGACGCTCCCCAAGTGACGAACTTAGACGAACAAATCCTTTTTCTTGCAAACATTCAATCTGTTTCTTCATCTCAGCGAGTTCATTGACTGAGATGAAGTAAGGTCTCTTGGAAATAGGAGCCATACTAGGAACTAGTTCTATGATGAACTCTACATCTTGATCAGGCTGCATTCCTAGCAATTCAAAGTGCATCTTTCACTTGAAGACTCATTAGGCATGTACTCCACTCGAATGCCTTCTGAATTGGTGAGGGTGATGGCTCTACTAGCACAATCTATTTGACCCTTATTCTTGGTTAGCCAATCCATCCCTAGGATAACATCTATTCCTTTTGAATCCAAAATGATATGATTCGCTAGGAATTCTACCCTATTGATTTTTATAGTTGCACTTGGGCATACTGAATTAGTTCTCATCTCTTTCCCAGGTGATTGAACTAACATAGGGCTCTTAAGCGTAAAGGTTTTCCAACCAAATTTTTCAACAAAATTCTTGATATAAAAAATGCGATGCTCGAGAATCAAATAATCTTTGAGGCGGTATTGAGTTTACAAAGAACTTATCCAAAACCACATATGGTGCCTCTGAGCTTCCTCTGCAATCACATGATTGACATGTCATCTTCCAAAAGATTGTGGAGCTCTTGGTGTCTGTGGTGCTCCACGACCTTGTCCTTGTGTCGGAGCTCTGGCAAAATTGGATCCCAAGTTGAACGGCACTGGGGTCACCGGTTGGCGCTTCTGAGGATAGTTGTTGGCATAATGTCCCATTTGGTGGCAGTGAAAGCATTGGACTCCGCAGCATTTGAGTTTCCTTTTTGTGGTTGAGCACTGGCATGATGCTGGGGTCTTTGAGCAATTGGGTGCGGTGTAGAATTAGGAGTACAGGGTGCTTCTTGAACAAGTGCCCTGTTAGCCTGTTGCAGTTGGAAGTGCTGTCGAGAACCGCTCACTCCCTGCTAGGCTTGAATTTCCATCCTTCTCTTGCGGGACTCCCGCTGTTGGCATTGAGCATCATCTTTCACTAGTGCTTTGTTCACTATGTGCTGAAAGTTTGGAAAATCCAAAGCAACTAGCTACGCCTTGATGTCAGGATCAAGTCCCTCCATGAACCTTTAGATCTTGGCACTTTCAATTGCCACATCTTCTAGCGTATACCTTAACAGTTGGGTGAACCGGTTAAGATACTCGAAAACACTCTAGTTTCCTTGACGCGGTTTGCGGAACTCCCTTTTCTTCATCTCTATAATGCCCGAGCATATGCGATTCGGAAGGCTTTAGTGATTCCTCCCAAGTAATAGCTTGGCGTTACGATGGGCGATACAAAGTTATCCCACCGGTGTGACTACTCCTTTTAGTTGGTGGCTCGCATAGAGAACTTTCTCATGATCATCACTGTGAGCCAAGCTGGAGTTTCTTCTTCACATCCTTCAACCAATCATCGCCTCCAAGGGTTCACTGCTCCGAGAAGGTAGGCGATGCAGTTTTCATAAATTCCCCAAGTTTAGACTAGGGTGGCATCACTGGTACTGCAATTGGTGCTGGCTATGGGTTATTCACTATATTCTAAGCAAGAGCTTGCAACAACTGAAGCTACATTGCCATCATCTACTGAATATCTGCCTCTGGGGGTTGGAATGGTGGCGCTGACACTTGCTTGCTCTCGTTGTTCTTCTTTGCTTTGGGACATCTGATGCCCTTGTGGCATTGCACAGCCACAACCTCCTCTGTGATCAGCTCCACGACCTCTTCCTTGACTCTCTATCTGAAGCAACGACCAAGGGTAGGTTAGCAATAGATGAGAGGGAAAGAGCAAAAGATAAGAAGACTAGGGAGGTGGCCATTCCAAGGTAAAACAAACAATTAAACTTCAAACAAAATAGCTTTATTCGAAATGAGAGAGATAGCTTAATATGGCGACATCACAAGTGCACTAAGGCTTGATGTCATCTAAATACACCAAAATAAATCAACTACCGATAAATTGAACTAGGAAACAACTAGACTAAAGATTAAGCTAAAATTGAAAATGAAACTACTGCTCAGACTCGGCATCCTCCTTTGCCACAACTGGCTCTAGGTCTTCCTCCTCAGGCTCTGACATATCATCGTTGGTGAGACGTGGACCAGTAGTGGTGGAAGTTCTTGCTCCTCCTGTAGGGATGAAGAGGCTCTGGTATTCTGGTGTAGTCATGCGGACTTCTGGTGGACAGGAGACCTTGCGGGAGTAGTGTGAAAACAAGAGTGTCGACATTTCCTGCTCTAGGGCACCTCTGCAGCAGCAGCCTAACTTTCCTTTAGCTAACCAATCTCCTGCTGAGTGGCTTGCAACTTGTCGTAAGTATCCATCAGCTCCATGGCCACATGAACATAACATCATCCTGCACCATGATGAGAGATGCCGTGTGGACCACCATGGTATCCTCCTCTCCATTAGCACTCCTGAACCAGCGGAATGGCTTGTTCTCCTCACGAGCGGGAAAGTAGCGATACCACCTCTATCGAGACTGGATTTCCAAAACCGAACCCTCTATATATAACCGTGCTAGTCCAGGAAAAGCTAGCACACATAGGGAAACAGTGATGATAGCACAATCATACCACGAATGAAATAATATTAATTAAAAAAGAGTATTAGCCTTATAGACAAATTATTACAATTAAGCAGCCTCATGGTTTGAGTTCAATAAGAAATAGTGGAAATGGAATAACAGCAGTAGAATGAGCCAATTCATTTGCCCAACAGAAAATCAACTGGGGTACGCGTCCTAGTAATCCGGATTGCCTTCATCATAACCACAAGTATAGAACTCGTAGTCACCTTCAGTTTCTACGCACTCTTCTGTGGAAATTTGGGATGTTGCAAGGGTGAGCACAAAATATACTCCGCAAGTCTTAGAAACATAATGCATGATAACTATATGCATGGCTGAACTATTGAAGGCATAATATGGCTCTTTTAGCTTAAAGCAAAGTTTAACTTTAAATACCAATAGTAATTTCACAAAGCATTAGTTGACCAAAATGTAATTGTATAGTAATTGAATATGATATAACAACTAAACAGGTTCCAACCACCTAACTGGCTCCAACCACCAAACCATAATCCAAGAGTTCCATTCACTTACGGGTTCCCAAACCATCATTTTCATTTAAAACAAAACCATAAGATCTACAATTTGCATGCGTACCTCACCTGCCCTTGACCGTGGGCACGACTACTTAAGTAGTTTTAACTCTGTAGAGTGTGTACAGCTTTACCCAAGACATGATCGACTCTTGTCATGCAATTAACACACTTCCTTTGGTGTGTCGGCAGAGAGATCATGACAAGGCTTAAATAATGTACGACACTGCTATTAACTTCGCCCGTTAAGGTTTCACCGCTGTTAGGGTTCTATCTACCCAGTACAGAAGCCCCCTCTTGCGCCTTGCGAGTGTCTCCATCCGGCACGCACATCCCACCAAATGGCGAAGCCAATAACAAGACACACAGATTAATTAGCCAGGTCATACCCATATAGACTTGTGATTGTACGGTAATGCTCGGTCCATCGTAACACATGCTTCGGTCCTTAATTGACTAGGCAGAACATTCACTTTTTCAAGGTCTCGTGCATCCAGCACCCACCAAACATCCATTCACCCCGGTCTAAGCCATTTTCACTTTATTTCATTTAAATAACAACAGCAATACCAATCGCCGCATCTTCACAAATAAGTTTAAACAATGTTTGAAAAGTTTCCCATAATGGCATAATGCCGAAACGATTAAGCTGGACTACGCAATTCTACTGTCCCATGCTATCTCCTGCTGGTTCCTCTTCTGCCTGCTGATTCGCTTGAGTTTCAATTGTGTCGTCAACACGTGAAAAAGGAACAAACAAATAAAACAAATTCAAACAAAATTTAAAAATTGAAAAGAATGGTACTGAAAGATAGATCATGAATTTAGAAATTCGAATCACTAGAATCGGAGCTCGAACGAAGGAGAATGGGCTCCTAGAAGTTCCTCGAATGAGAAAATTAGAAAAATAAAAAAAGGGTTGACACGTTGTAGACTGCGATTAGCTGGAATTTCAGATTTTCTGGGAAAAGAATAAATAGAAAAAGAATTACCAATAACATGTGGGTCCCACATGTCAATAAACAACCCATGATAGGCAAGAACGAGAGTACTCATGATGGCAGGCGTCTGTTGAGGTGGAGGGATAGGCGGCGCTAGGGCCGGCGTGTACGCCCATAGGCTGTGACGACCGATGGGCGAGCGGCTTGATCCGGCCCATCCGCGTGGCGCGCATCCGATGGATCGATGGCCGTCGAGCAGTTGGAACACGGCGGAACAGCGACGGCAAGCCAAGCGGTGGCAATGGCAGCATGCACCATCGGGCGGAGAAGGTGACTGTTGGGGCGAAACCGCGATGGATTGGGGGCGGGGCGTAAGGCAAAGGGGAGAGGGCGACGCGGGTAGTTCGGTGGAACCAACGAGTGTGGCGGAGGGTCGCCCACGGTGACGAACAGTGGTGGAGAAGACCAAAGGCACGACGGCGCTAGGGTTGAGCTCGGGGCGACGGCTCGATGCGGCAAGCGAAGAGAAAAGAGAGGGGAAGAAGGTGGTGCATTAAATAGGCGTGGAAACCAAAGTTTACCGGCCTGGATACAGCACGGCAGGTGCGGAAATCCTAAAGACGTGTGTGGACGAAATGGGTGGCGAGATTCCAGCTTAGAGACGATGGCCAGGATGTTGACAAGTGGGGCCCTACGTCGGTGAACCTGCATCTTGAGTAAGGCCGATGCCTGTTGTGCTAGGAAGCGGGTTAGGGAGGCGGACCGGATCGGGCTGAGCGGAGGAGCAACAGGAGTGGGCTGTGGGAAGTGTGGCCCACGCGGAAGAGAGAAATAAAATGATTTTCCAATTTTAGAAATTCCATAAAAATGAAAAAGGTCGGAGTAAATACCAAGTAAATTAGGAAAAATTCCAGAAAATTCTCAAAAATAGTTTTAAGCACTTGGAACCTAAATAAAATATTTTTATTCAAATGATTTACTTCCACAAAAAAGAATTTTTAAATTCACTAAAATTTTAAAAAGAAACTCAAAAATTGAATGTTACAGAGATATATCATGTGTTCGGGGATTGAGACGAAGATCACCCCTATCGGCTTGAAAAAATATTTGTCATTTTTCCTGCAACTAGATAGTGAGAATTTTGGTCAGCATGATTTCTTTAGCTATAGTGGCACGGCTGATTATCAATGCCCGTCTTTTCTTCATTTGGGGGCCGATAGCTCCTTGATGCCCCAATCGAATTTGGATTTATATAAAATTTTCATCTCCCTAAGCATACTTCATGTCGGCCTTAACACCAAAAATCAGACATTTCAGTCGTCATACGAGTTTTACCACCCTTCAATCTACGCTCAACAATTAGGCTTTGGCCAAGTCATTCCAAGCCTCCAACTTCTTGATCGGCTCCAACCTAGAGCCAGAGTACGTAATGCTGCTACGGCAAATATTGTCCTGGAGATAGCCAACAAGTTTTAGATTGAAAACTTACTGCATTTTTTCTTGAATTCTCATCAGGCGGATCATTTCTCTGCTTGGTGGTCGTCTATTGCAGAGGCCCTCTATTTGGACATGACTCAGTCGGCTATTATCAATACATTTCTCCCTAACCTTCCTGAGCCGACATTAGTCTCTAACAGTGACTCAAGTGAGGATTCTAATTCCTCTGATTATTCAAACACAAGTTTAGTAGATATTACCAAAGAGGTATCGGGCTTTCAAAAGATTCCCTTCCTTTCTTCTTTGACAAGTACTTTGCTGCTAATCAACTTTTTCTTCTCTGCAGATAACAGCTACTGGCAAAAAGGTCACTTCGGGCCCATCGGGTATTGATCACCCCAGCAAACGACCCCTTCAGTCGACGGGCCTCACAGGCTACATTCTGGCACTTTGGAAATTCAAAGTCCCTCGCCGTCGGACATTGAGAAACAACAGCAGCCTAGTAAGTATGCTTTTATTGACGGTTGCTTTGAGTCCTTATTTCTCTTATAATGCTAATCCTTGGTCGATCAATTTCCAGAAAAGAAGGATGCCAAATCTACCAAGGCTCCCGCCAAAAGAGGCTCAAAACCTCAGGAGCATAGTGCGGAGAGCTCCCCATGCGCATCGGCTACTGGAGGGATAAGCTACTTTTAACAAGTCTTTAAACACAGTGAGCACAACTTACAGTCGGTTTAGTATTATTTGATTCTTTTTCAGCTAACTGTGTTAGCACAAGTGGCCAATGTCTTAGCCGACCTCAAAGGTGCATCTCTAGAAGCCCCGCTACCATCTTCTCAGCTAACACCATCAGCCCCAGTGATCTTCCCTCTTCCGACACCGTCCGACCAATAAACTTGATGGGCTTCACCTTGTATGAACTGGACGTCCTAGAGATTGCAGCCACGGACAACTATCCTGTTGATATAAGGAAAATCCTCGAAGTCTCGAAGGAAGCATCGGCCATGGTTACTTCAGTGCCAGGCATGCAAGAACAGCTAAACAAGCTTTTCCATCAAGTAATGCAACCTGAAGCCGACCTCCTAAGCAACATGAGCTCCTCCAAGGCGTAATAGCTCTTTGTAGAAGCTGACCTTCCTCTCGAAGCCATGAGCGCACTCCTGAACGTCTGTCACTTGGACGACAAGAAGGTGGAGGTTGAAGTGGCCAGGGCTAGGATTGCTCAGAGGGAAGCACAAGAGGCCGATCAGGGAATCCTGGACAAGATGGTGGTAGAGGCTAAGGCCAGGAAGAAAAAAATTTGATGAAGACACTTTGGCCCTCAAGTCGAACAAGGCCACCATTCAAAAGCTAGAATCGACCAAGAAGCACCTAGAAGGACTAGCCAATCTGAACAAGCAACTAGTCGATGGCCAAGCCAAGCTTACCGCAACAGCCACCTCCCTCAAAGACTAGAAGCATGAAATTGTCCTGCCTGTTGCATAGGTTAAAAAGCAATTTGCCAAAGTAATTTCTGTACCCATCAACGCCAAAGTGGATCAACAGACTATTGATGAAATTCAGCAGATCATTGCCAAAGCAGTTGCCGCGCTATCGGCTTTAGGAGCTAGGCTTCCTAGCTTCAGCCTATAAACCTCTAACATAATCCTTGTGGCACAATTGGCTTTGAAGCAATACTTTTGTAATATTAACTTGTTTTAATCAGTTGTTTAACCGAGTATATGCCTTGTCGTCCAATTTGTCCACTGTTAACTGCAATGAGTTAACTTGGCTTGTAAAACAATTTTCTCTGTAGCCGATTAAGACCCAATCCACACGCTAGGATAGTATTTATTTAAGTATTTTCCATTGATCGCCTTAGGCAAGACGATTCCCTCTAGCATTTCAATTATATAGGAATTTCCATCAACAAGCCGATGTACTTATATGGTCCTTCCCACGTAGAAGACCATTTTCCAAATTGCTATCCATAGAGCCAACGGATAGTACAGTTTTCTAAACTAAATCGGCTTCACTGAAGAATTTGGGCATAACCTTCTTGTTGTACGTCCTTGCAACTCTCATCTTTTTCTTCTTAAGTTGATCTAGCATAGACAGGCACAATTTTTCTTAGTCGTTTAGACTATCAAGCATCAAGTCTTTGTAATCCTGAGCCGACAAACCATTTTGTCTAGCCACTCGAATTGATTCAATGTTAATTTCCATACTCAAAATGGCTTCTTGACCATAGACTAGCTGATAAGGCGAAATCATGGTAGATCTATGGTACGCTAGCCGATAGACCCATAATGACTCTGATAATGTCGAGTGCCAATTCCTTGGCTTTTCGTCAAGTTTCCTCTTAATTAGTTTAATTAACGTCTTATTGGACGATTCAACTTATCCATTAGCCTGAGCATAATAAGGCAATGAATTAAGCAGCTTGATTCCCAAGCTTTTGGCAAAACTTTGGAACTCATCGGACATGAACACAATATCTTGATCGATCGTGATAGTGTGTGGTATTCCAAACCGATGAATAATGTGCTTATTGATAAACCCGATAGCCTCAACGCTAGTAACCTTCTTGAGGGGTATAGCTTCAACGCACTTAGAAAAATAATTAGTCGCAACCAAAATAAACTTGTGACCCTTACTTGAGGCAGGAAATATTTGCCCAATTACATCTATCCCCCATCCTCTGAACGGCCATGGTTTGATAATCGGATGCAAAGCTGATGCTGATGCAAGTTGCACATTGCCGAACTTCTGACAACTCTGGCATCCTTTATAATATCAGAAACAATCTTCTAACATTGTCGACCAAAAATACCCAGTGCATCTAAGCATCCATCTCATCTTATGAGCTGACTAATGAGACCCACAGATACCTTCGTGCACCTCACCCATCGCTACTTTGGCTTCATCGGCTCCAAGGCATCTTAGTAGTAATCCTTCTAATGTCCGATGATATAATACTTCATCTAGGACAACATACTTCAATGCCTGCTGTCCAACCTTGCATTTTGTTGGCTTAGATGGATTAATCAAATATTCTTTTATCTTTGTCCTCCATTCGACAATATCGACACACATTATTGCTTTGTCAACCGGCTCAGGCATTGGATATCAGCTAAAATCCTTGTATCCTGACGCCTGCTGAGCCAACAAGTTAGCCCTGCTGTTCATCTCTCGGGGAATGTGGTTAATGGAAAATGAAGTGAATGAGCCAATTGCATCAAGACACTGCTTTAAGTATTTAAACAATGTTTCGTCATGATATTGGTATTATCCCTTGATCTGCTGCACGACTAGTAAGGAATCGCCATAAGCCTTAACAACATCTACTCCGATAGTTTCTAATAGCTGCAGGCCTTTGAGTAATGCCTCATACTCTGCCTGATTGTTAGAGCATCGGCTAGTTAGCCGAAATGCAAACTCGAAGTTATACCTCTTAGGCAAAATGTGCACTATACCAATGCCATCACCTTCTTGACATACCGATCCGTCGAAGTACAGCTGCCAAGGGGTAATGGAAACTAGATCGATAGTGGTTTCGTGTCCTGTTATAAAATTGTCTATCACTTGTCCTTTAACCGCCTTGGCCAATTCATATGATAGGTCGAACTTAATCAATGTATAAGCCCATTTACCAAGTCGACCTCGCAAAATTGGGGCTGACAGCATATATCTTATAACATCGGTTTTGCAGACCACCTTACAAGCCGACACTAAAATATAGTGCCTTAACTTCGTATAAGCAAAATACAAAGATAAGCATAATTTCTCCACAAAGAGATACCTGATGTAAAGCTCGAAGACTTAACTTCATGAAGAGACACCTGATTTCTCCATAAAGAGATACCTAATTTCTCCACTAACCTCGACAAAGCAGAAGTAAAGCTCAAAGACTCTACTTCATGAAGAGACAGCATCACCCAACAGTAAAAGGCAGATGATTAGAATATATTAGGATCTACCTTAAGATAAGAACCCTTACGCATAGCCTGTTATTCCGCTCTAGTTATATAGAGCAATTTATGTTATGGTTATATCTTGCTACTTGAAATTGGTTTTTATTTTATTTGTCAGGATTGATTTATGTGTAAACTTAACCTCTAGGTTAAAGTTTCATAATAAATTGTCCTTATGTGTGAATATGGAAAACTCAAACCATAGGATGAATAGGAAATCATGAAATATCTTATCTCTTCTTTTTATAAAACTTTTTATAGACATATCCCTTCTCTTCATAGAACCTCTTACCAGTTAACCTTTATTGTCATTAACCTTTTTCAAAATCAAACCTCATCAGGATTAGTAGCGTAGTCTCTATTACTATCACTAGCTTCTTGAGATTACATACTCCATACACAAACCAAGGCCAAGGTGCTAGTAACCACCAAACTAACTTAAGCTGCTTTAGGCTAATTAAAACATAATCTTTCCCACCAATAACTCTTGATCATGTTTCAAAACTCACTTCATTGCTTTGCCTAAATTATGTACCATAAAAATGAGCTAGAACCAGAAAAGTTCTATAGTTCTGAATGGAAACCTTCGAATGAATGTTAAAAATGAAAACTGGAGAAAAAAAATCAGAAACCCCATTTTTCTAAAAGAAATATAAAAATGATAGCATTAGTTATAAATATGCTCTCTTTCTATCAATAGAATTTAGTCTCCTTATCTATATGGTCATGTTCCCCTTGTAGAATTTTCTTTCTCAACTCCTAAGTTATTCTTTCTAGAAGAATTTCTCTCCCTATTCTCCTGCTTAATGAAAACCATCAGCAATCTTTTTGAAAATAATTTTGATAATAAGTCAACAACATTATGACGTCTACATCAACAACTTTAAGAAGATGGAGGTAACAAGCATCACAACCTCTTCAACTTCATAGAATCCTTGGAAGACTAACACAACAAGTGGTGCAAAGATTAAAAGAAACTCATCGTCAAACAGTCTACTTTGAAGGATAGTATTATCTAGATTACACGTTATTCTAGCCATAGTAAACCTCCAGTGCAGAAGACGTATGATTCGGCTAGTAGAAGAAAGACCTTAGATACCATTCCTACTTATTAAGTTGAATATATAGTTGTATGGTGTTATTAAAATTTTGTGGTAAATCTTTTGTGTTGTTTCTTAGTTACTCTCGTGAATATTAAACCACTAGGTTGAAATTTATGATGCGTTAACCCTACTTAATAAAAAATTTTAATTAAAAAGATTTTAAAGAACGAAACGCTGCCTTGTAACCCAATAGAATTCATTGCAAGATGCCTAAGTCAAGATCTTTCAGCGAAATCATGGAAAGTGAAACTATGCAAGACTCACAACCGCTAAGAAATGATAATCCTACCTTGACCCAACCAAGTTCTCAACATCTAGCTGGGATATCCTCCTCACAACCCGGCAACTGTCGCAATTCCATACCTCCTCAAGGTTCGCAAGAAACTAACTCGAAAGAGTGATTGCCAGAATCTCCAGCCATGGTGCAAATGCTAGCCATAATTGAACAAAATCACAAGTTGCATACCCTTCTTCTTCAGCAGCTGGCGTAGAACTATTCCAACCTTGGCTCAATTCTTGCCAGAAGAGAAAGTAGCTCAAATCAAAAGGTTACTCTTCCACCTTATTTGATACCTAAACGTTGCTCTTTAAAGTGTTGTCAACCCAGCAAATCCGAAGACTGTGCTTGCATTCGCTATGGAAAAATAGAACATACTGCTGATGAGCATGCAATTAATTGCTCCATCTGTGAAGGAAATCATTCTCCTGGAAAATGTCATATAAGCAATATCACTTGTTAACTTTGTGAAGGTCAAGATTATTGTCCAGTTCAATGCCCCCTTGATCCATTAGTCACCGCTGCAGTTCAGCAACAGCAAGAACAATTTCGAGCCTTAGTTGCCCAAGAATTGGCAAATAGAAGAGAAGTTGTACAAGAGAGGTTGCTTGAAGAATCGGTGAAGCAGCACTTTGACCTTGTCAACCTTTATCCAGAAAGTAGTAAATGGCCATCACCAACAGCATGCTTCTTATGTGGTGAGGAAGTTCATTGGGCTAGGGAATGTCCTAAAAAGCAATAAGATGAGGTTCACAAGGAAGATAGAATTGGGCATATAATTAAACATAGCAAAGCGTCACGAAAGAAACCGAAGTGCTACATCTGTCACAAGAACGGTCATATTGTTAGTCAGTGCCCCCAAAGAGAGCAAACATCTCCTAGCATCATAGTCATGCTAGAAGACACCTTAGTCAAGATAACAACTCCAAGAATAGAAGAGATAAAATCAGAAGCAGTTTGCTCAAGGAATCAGTTAAAGAAGAGGTGTTGGAGTAAAGACGCTTGTCCCGAGGAGAATTTTACACAACTCCATCCTCAATCTCAAGTTTCATCTGTTCATCCCTCCAACCAAACTAATGAACAATTCTCTGGTACTCAAAACTGGAAAGCCAATATTACCTGTTTCCGTTGTGGTAAATGAGGACACTACTCCTACAAATGCCCAAAGAAGAAGAAAAATCCCCCTCATCCTCAACCTCATAAAGCTATTCAGCAACTACAAGGACGACCTCAAGAATCTGAAGGCCAACAAGCCTCTAGGTCTGCATCTACTCCAACTGAAGAAAAACAATTCTTTAAGCATGCATCCAATGCAATTAAAAATGTCAATCCCAGTCATTCATGGCATTTACGCATGGAAAAAGCTGCTTAAGACCTACCAGATGTAGTACCAGACATTGTGAATTGCATCAACTGAGAAGAACTTGGATACTTCGCCAACATCTACCCAAGAAGAGTTCGACTTCACCTAGTCAAGGAAACATTAGTAATTTCCAAGCTATCTCAAGGACCTGGGAAACATCAAGTGCTTAGCGCAACCCCTGCCTCGACGATAGGCTCAAAATGTAAACATCTTTCTCATGTGATTGTATCCGACACTTAATGTGGTATTGAGTATGTCTCTTGTGTATTCAATTCTTGCAATCAATCTTTTAAAACCCTCTATCTACTAAAATAATCAAACAAATCAAATCATCAGGATCTCTACCCAATACATGAATGATCTCTACCCTGTTTCCAATCTAAGGTCAACCGAGAAGGACATTTATTCTGAACTGATCTCATTAACTATTGTTAAACTATACGGATCAGCTGTTGTATTTAAATATCATTCTTAATGTTAACATTCGGTTCTTCCCAAATGAGTCTAATGACAATACATCTTTTCTTTTACCTCAAACATTCTGGGCATATCACATGCCAATATCTAAATTAGATTATCCTTATTAACAATCCTAGTTATTCAATCAAAAGAGATATGTAGAAAGTACTAGCATCCCTCATCGGTTTACACAAAACCTAAATAGAAGTCTTCTCTATTCTTGGCACATCAACTTGGAATCACAAGACAAAGGCCTAGCAAAGCAACAACAATGGAGACAAGTGTCAACCTAAGCGAGACTACATCAGAAAAGAATTCCCTAACCTACCTAGTCCTTGCAAATCTCGAGGATGAGATTTTTGTAAAGGGGGTAGATCTGTAACATCCTAAAATTTTAATAAAATGAAAATGAACATTTTAAATTTTAATATAAACTATTTATGAATTTTTTGGCATTATTAGTTTTTATTTGGATTTATTCTTTGTATGAAAAATCTAACAAATGGAATTAAAGAATGGATAATGGTAAAAAGATAAAAAGATAAAAGTAAAAGTTTGAAAATTTTATATTAAAATTTTTATCTTTCAGGTAAACTTTTACTGGTAAAATTAATTTTACTACACAAGAAAAATAATTAATAATTGAAAAGACAACTTTTGACTAACAACAGTGAACAGTTGGAATTAATGAGAAATATGATAGCCTTATATCATTCTAAGAAAATTTCCATAATACTCTAAATACAGTATTTATACCTGGTAAAAATATAAAAAATTAATAAAATCATTTGAGGCTTCTAAAAATTCAAAAACAAAAACATTGAAAAATCTGGGAATTAGAATGTCAGAATTTTATGAAAATAATTACTCAATATTTTCACTTGAAAGTTTTATGGGAGCACTATCTGCTTATTTCAAACTCATATAAAAAGTTTAAAAAAATAAATAATATGACTTACACCCTTAAATAAATTAAAATCCAAAAATGAATTTCTAAGCAGTCATCAATGTCAGAATTTTTAATAATCCGCTGTAGAACTTTTTGACCCACACTTTTTACTGGAGATAGTAAATTATCTGGATACTCTAGTAAATAATTCTTGAAAAATCTTTCAGTGATTTGTTGTCCTTTTTAGTGCCGAACATGTGCTGTCCTGAATAGCTCTTCTCCCTTATCTAGTCTTCATCCAATGACATGTGGGACCAATTGTCTGTTTTGACCCCATTCGGCAGGTGAACCGAGCCCTACCTCCCTTCCTGTCCCTTCCCTGTGGTCCTGGCCCCCACTTGGCAGCCTCCTTTCTCCCTCTCCTTGCCTCCTCCCGAGCGAAGTTGCCTTCCTTGCCAAAATGTTGCCGAGATAGGGAACTTACTGCTGAATCCTTGCCACCGCAAACTTTGGGCGAACCGATTCCTATCCCGGCTGTTCCTCATCAAATCTAAGTACACTGTTGGCACCGTCCAAACACTTGGCAATTGCCACGTTCATCCTCAGCCATTCCCGCGCCATGCCCTGACCGATTCGCATCACTTTGTGCCGGCTAAGCCTCGCACCATCTCAATGCAAAAAACAACAAGCGGTCGCGATTCCCTCTTCCGTTCAAAGACTAGTGCAAGCAACCCATTCCGGCTATAAATACCTCCCTTGTGTCGCAATGGAGCCCCTCTTCTTCCCATAACCATTTGCTCAACCAATCACTGATGCAAGCCCAGAAGCTGAGCTTCTTTCTTCAGCCATTATCGCAACGCGCAAAAAGTGGGAGGAAACCCAAATTCGACTACCCAGTGATTCCTTTTGCAATTCCTCAAGCGTAAAGCATCCTTGGGCACCACTAACTCTAGCGCAAGCTTCATCTTTAGTTCATCAAGCCTGTAACTCGCCGCCGCTGTGGAGGCTTCTTCTCCAAAACCAGCGCACGGTGGTAGGCCACCACGGCCAAGATCTGCTTCGGGAAAGTGCAAAAATGGACTCCCTGTGCCTCAGTGATGCATAATCTGTTACCCATTCAAGCCCCCACACTACAAAATGACCCCCCCTTTTAGCAACGCATATATGAGTTGCTAAAAGTCTGTATATGCGTTGCTAGGGTCTATACCAACGCATAATTATACGTTGCCTAAAGTGGTGTTGCTAGGGTCTACTGCAACACTTAATTATGCGTTGGTAAGTCCTATTAATAACTGTTGCTAAGCTGCAACGGATATTGATGGGCTATGGCAACACTTATATATGTTGGTACAACATATGGACGAAATGTACTTGTGGCAAAGCTTGTATGCGTAGCAAGGAATAAACCATCTAAGCAACAATATTTGTAATTATTTTTATTTGGAGCCAAATAAATATGTTATGCATGTGCAATGTATTTGAAGAATTCAAGATAATTTCCCAAGCACACATTGCAAATAAGCGCAAATCAGTAATATATTAAAAAATTGTTGCATTATAGAGTTCCATCCACCACTTAGTTATCAAATTGTCGCATTACAGAGATACTACATCTACCACTTAGTTTGGCACAACCATGTCATACTACATAGCTCATAGAGGTTTCTTGAATGGAGTCACACCCCAAGGATTATCTAGTTGCTCAGGCTCTCCAGTAACTATCAAACGGCCAGCAGGATCTGACTGAACATGTACCTAAACCAAAAGATGCATCAGGAGATATCTATAAGCAAACAAATCATTCCAGCTATTGCATCATGTATGGGAAAAAATTATGAAAAAGGATGCTTACATAAGCATAACCACATCCTTGCTAATTGAAAGAATGAATGTATTTACCTCTTCGTGCAGAAGTCCAGGAACCAATGCATAGACTTCATAGCAATCTTTCTGCAAGAGAATAGAAAATTTCTTTTACAAAATGCCCATGTGAAATAGTAACTTCACTGATTTCTGGTTAACCCATGATGTTTCTAAACTTCCATGATAGCGGAAGATCTAACTGAGATTTACACATTTCAGATAGAATAAGCGGTTCATCGGCACAACTTTTGAAGTGTCAAAATTTCATTGAGAACTCTGGAACCAAGAGCTGTTGGTAAACAGCAAAAATGGAACATGAAGGAATAAAATTTGACTACTTATAAAAATGATATACTCACGGTTCTCCGACGTTTATCTTCACCCAATCGGTAGGAGGACCCATGTCAACAACCATCGTGTCATTTCGCCAAATAGCAAGAGGGAAAGATTTTATTACACTAGCATGTCAAACCTAAGTAGTTGGTGTCCTTTTCACTTGGCGAGAACCTATATAGATACGATGATGAGTAAACAATCACATAAATGGATGTCTAATAAATAAAACTTCGGAAAAGGTACCGTGCTTTTAGGATTTTTATCCTTCTTACGAAATAGTCCCTTTATCCCGGAATAAAAAGGATAAAACGTTATGTATACAACAAAATTCAGACCACTAAAGACCATTCACTTGAAAGCAACAGATACCTTAATTATTGGATCAGCAATTTCACCATTGCCTAGCGGTATTGAGAATGCCGACCTTGCATTGCACGAGTTGCGATTCTCTTCTAGCTCTTCTAGAGATCGATGCATAGCTTCCACCCACCTATTGAAAAACTCTCGTGTCGACTTTTGAGCTCTCTTCTTCCCCATCTCAAAAATGAGAAATCTTCCATTTGTTTTGGCATCATGACACAAACACCATGTTGCACTAACACAGTTCATAGGCGATCACAAGTTCGGATGCAAAATGAATTTTCATTGCATTTGAAACTAGTTCTTGTTAAATTAGTTACAAACAAGACCCCATTCTATTTGATTTCCATCTGAAACAACTTGCACTAGCTTCCACAAATCATAGAAGCATGCACGACTTTCTGAAGCAATTAAGCTCTGTCAATGTAGATGCCGCCACTTGGAACTACTTTGTTTCAATTTTGTGTTTTCATATTCAAGGAGTGCTGCGGGAGATAAAAGCGATAAAAGAGGTCTCAGTAGGGAAGATGGAAAAAATCAATGCTCATTAAACAATATTCAACCATTCTTCACAAAAGCGCCATTATGGCTTACAAATAAATTGTACTCTCGGTTTCTCCGTCTTTGCAAGCGAGCCAAAAAATCCATAATGAAATTGTAATTAGGGTATAATCCTATGTTAACAGGTTGGTAAAACTTCCAAGAGTTGCATTTATTTGGGCCGGTAAGAGTCATTATACAATAATCATATAGAATGTGTGTAGATGAGAAAGGTATATTCAATTAGATATCATGTGCTGCAATTAGAGAACTATAAAGGCCGACATGGTCCTCCAAGATACTCAGAATCTAGAAAGTACCTTCTCGTAGATGTTACGGAAGGTCCATGAAACAGTGGTGCATGTCCTGCGGAAAACATAATGGTCATATCACAAGAGAAAGTAGAAAAAATGAGCTTCTGCCAACCAAATTCCAATTTGAATCATTGTACAATTTCGATTGTGATTCATCAAATGAGAAGGCCTAGATGGAACAATTGTTGAAGGATTGAATTCATACTTTGGAGGTTTGAATGACTCCCCACTGACGCCACGGTTTGCGAGGACATCACTGTTGATGCAACTAGTAAGCAAGAATACAATGCGCATTGGCTAAAGATTATAAAAAAGTTAGTAAGTTACACAATCACAATTAAATGAATTCTGAATCAAATATTAGCACATACACATTTCTATAGTCAAACAAAGAAATGTAAAATAGCTTAAAAGTCACATTTGTTGGCAAGAAAGAATATCTTACAATTACATCTATCCCAGTGTTTGCTAGTTGTATGCCTATATGCTCATGGTATTTTCATCATTAACAACTATGATTAGTATCATTGCTTACTCTGCAAATGGTGAAGTTATTATTAAGATCGTTGTATTTTTCTTGTAGAAAATAGAAATGTTGGTTAGTTGGATTCTTTATTCTTAGCTTTCTTTATAAGTTTAACTTTTTGCCCCCTGTTGTGATTCCTACCGTTGCTTTTGTTGTATGCTATACTTTACAATCAACTTCTTGAATACACAAAATAGCGCCAGGCGGGATCATGGGAGAAGGGACGGTGTGCGCTGCCCACAGTGATAGAGTTAGGGTCATTGTTGACAGGGAAAACATTTTTGGATATTCAGTTGACGATTTGAACACGGATTATAAACAACAACAGGGAGAACGAACAAATTAAACACCACACTAAAAGAAAATAACTGAATGATTGGTAAATTAGGTGGTTGCGCGTATAATTCTGGAAGAGAAAAGGTCATAATTAGATAATAAAATACTCCTTATGCTTTGCGTATGATGCATTGAATTAAGAGTATCTAATGGTCAGAAGATTCAAAGGTACACAACATTGGACAAGTGTCACAGCTACTACTTTATATGAAGGCATGGAATTAAATGAGTATGATACAATAACACAAGAAACTTAAGCAAAAGCACATAGGGTGCTAAAAAAATTGGGATTAGCACTGAGTTAAAAGCCATATGTTGGAAACATCTTCCAAACATAATGTGTCCATTCCTAGCAGAGCAAAAAGACTATCTCTTGGATAAGCATATTGCCAAAGAGAACTCATAAATCAACCACTCCCATATGAAACAAATCCATGCATTTTGTGTTTTCTTCAACGATTGCTATAGGGCACAAATTAAAAAGTATTAATGTAATCTGATCACTTCATGTTCGAGGATAATATTGTTATGCAACAAGCACCAAAATAAATCTAACATAAATTACAAGGTGTCCAATATGTTCTCGCCAATTCATGAAAATGAGTACTGATCATAGCCACCCAATCCAGTAACTTGTCTCCACAACCTGCAAAAGAATAATCAAAATAAATTTAATTCATTCAGCATAGTCACAAAACCATGTATATCAAACATAAAAAAAGTCCTTTCGGTACTAACTTGAGGCAATTCAACCCTTCACCATAAAATTTTGGGGGCTTGAATTTCATTAACTTCTCCTCAGAGAACTGTTCCAGCTCCTTCATGAAAGCACTGCTCCTCCTCTGTGCCCGAGTCGTCACCACCACAGGTGTAATCAAACATGAATGAGTTGTTTGAGATCTTGGACACCCCTTGTCCTCCCCATCTTCCCGGTTGGTGCCAGCGAAGTTGGTTCTCACCATCCATATCCTTTTGTTCTCACCATCCATATCCTCTTCCGTGAGGTGCTCTTCAAACCACCGTCCACCTTGGCGTGCAAATCTCTGTTCCCTAATTTATCGACCTCCATCTCAGCCCCTCATTTCCCGGCCTCACTCTTAGCTTTGATCGACCACGTAAACATCCACCACTGGGGCATCGCCTTTGCCCTCCTCCCGTCTTCCCCGACATCCGCGCCTTGGGCCGGCGAATACTTCACGGAACCAACGGTGTCGACCGCAGCGTCCACAGCTGATTAGGCATGCATGTACATATTGCTCTTGGTGTTGTTCTTCTCTTTCACACACATGTACACACGAGATTATAGGGAGATAATCTAAGAGCTTAATTAGTAAGACCAAACCAACCATGAAATTATATTGCTTGAAGAATGAATGAAGAACCTAATCAGACTAACTGGCTAACATATAATATTAGCTAACATATATTTACAGACCAATTTCAATTAAGTTCCAGCGTAGCTTGAAGACATGAGGCTAAATAAATAACCAGATTGAATTGGCTTACTTCACACACCTGGCGGGAGCGATGAATGGGCGCCACCCACCACCGCCAACCAGGCGAGCGGATGAACAGGCGTCGGTGCCACCCTCAACAGTAGGCGAGGCGATCGCTAGTGCGCCACGGAGAAGCGTGGGGAATGTGGAGACGTGGGCGTCGTGGAATGGTACTTAGGAGATTTCTACGGGGCGGTTAGCGAAGCAAGTATCTTGTCTAGCAGATTGGTATACGTGGGGGATTTACTCTCTATGGAAGGTGGGGTCCGCAACGTAATATCTGGGATTGGATATAAAAAGAGAGGGAAATCAGATTGGGGAGGATAAAAAATGGAGGGAAACAGGATAAATGGAGGGAAATTGTATTCCTGGATATGTTGACTTTCATTATTTTTCCTATGTGCCATAGACGGAATTCCAGTGGCGAATTTATGTGGCATATTAGTAGTGCAAATGAGAGTTCTCTGTGAAATTGTTAGCTCAATTCGACAGCAAATGCTAGCTTGAATTGCCAAAGAGTGCTGCACGATGAAAGCGAAAGAGAATATGCTGACTTCTATTATTTTTCCTATGCGCCACAGACGGAATTCCAGTGGCAAATTTATGTGGCACGTTAGTAGTGCAAATGAGAGTTTTCCATGAAATTTTTAGCTCAATTCGATAGCAAATGCTAGCTTGAATTGCCAGAGAGTGCCGTAAGATGAAAGCGAAAGAGAATATGCTGACTTCCATTATTTTTCCTATGTGCCACAGGTGGAATTCCAGCGGCGAATTTATGTGGCACGTTAGTAGTGCAAATGAGAGTTTTTTGTGAAATTTTTAGCTCAATTTGATAGCAAATGCTAGCTTGAATTGCCAGAGAGTGCCGCACGATGAAAGAGAAATAGAATATGCTGACTTCCATTATTTTTCCTATGTGTCACAAACTGAGTTCCAGCGGTGAATTAATGTGGCACGTTAGTAGTGCAAATGAGAGTTTTCCATGAAATTTTTAGCTTAATTCGATAGCAAATGCTAGCTTGAATTGACAGAGAGTGCCGCACGATGAAAGTAAAATAGAATATGCTGACTTCCATTATTTTTCCTATCCGTCACAAACTGAGTTCCAGCGGCGAATTTATGTGGCATGTTAATAGTGCAAATGAGAGTTTTTTGTGAAATTTTTAGCTCAATTCGATAGCAAATGCTAGCTTGAATTGCCAGATAGTGCCGCAAGATGAAAGCGAAATAGAATATGCTGACTTCCATTATTTTTCCTATGTGCCACAGACAGAATTCCTATGGCGAATTTATGTGGCATGTTATTAGTGCAAATGAGAGTCCTCCGTGAAAATTTTAGCTTATTTCAACAGTAAATGCATGCTTGAATTGCCAGATAGTGCCGCAAGATGAAAGTTTAATAGAATATACTGACTTCCATTATATTTTGTATGCACCATAGAATGAATTCTTGTGCAAAATTCTGTGGCATGTTAGCAGTGCAAATGAGAGCCACACAGCTGCACTCTCGCCTCTCCAGCTCTCAGTTTTGCTTTCGCCCTAGATCTGATCTAAAGTCCTCTTCGGCAGTTCGGCCTTCACCGTCGCCTGGCCCCGACGGCCCCTGGCCGATGCTCCCCCACCCCAGTCCCCCAGGCTGGCCTCGGTGGCCCTCTCTCCCAGCTCGCGCTCTGACTCCCCCCGGTGGTGTCTCCCCCGGTCCCCCCGGCCTGCGCTTCTTTAGCTCTTGAAAACTCCTTTCACACTCGGTGTCCATTCAAATTTCTTTTCTTTCTTCAACAATTGCGTAGAGGTCTTGCAATTGATGAAAAACCTTCAATGAACCGGCGATAATACGGCCATACCAAGAAAACTTCTAATCTGAGTAACCGACTTTGGTTGTTCCCAATGTAACACTGCCTCTACTTTCTTTGGATCAACAGCTTCTCCTTCCGCAGTCATTACATGTCCCAGATACTCTACCTTCATTTTCTAAAAGTCACATTTGCTAAATTTTGCATACAATTGGTTTTCTCTTAACTTTTCCAAAACCATTCTTAGATGTTCGGCGTGCTCTTCTTTTGTCTTGGAGTAAATTAGGATGTCATCAATGAAAACGACAACAAACTTGTCCAAATATTCCATGAATACTTTGTTCATCATATTCATGAAATAAGCTGGGGCATTGGTCAATCCAAAGGATATGATCGTAAATTCATAATGCTCATACCTTGATGAGAAAGCTGTCTTTGGTATGTCCTCGGTCCGAATTTTTAATTGATGATATCCAGATCGAAGATCTATCTTAGAGAAGACTCCTGCTCCTCTTAACTGGTCGAAAAGATCATCTATCCTGGGCAATGGATACTTGTTCTTTATCGTCACATCATTAAGTGCACGATAATCTATACACATTCTAAAACTTCCATCTTTCTTCTTGACAAATAACACCGATGCTCCCCACAGTGATGAACTAGGTCTTATAAATCCCTTCTCCAATAATTCCTCAATTTGCTTCTTCATTTCTACCAACTTCTCGGTGGACATTCTATAAGGTCTCTTAGCTATTGGAGCTGCCCCGGGTACTAACTCAATTACAAACTCTATATCCCTATCTGGTGGCATTCCAGGTAAATCTTCAGGGAATACATCCGGATACTTGTTAACTACTGGAACATCTTCCATATTAACAGCCTTCACACTATTGACCATCAATTGACCATCCCGAACAGCAATTGCTTGAATCTCCACCTTCCTACCATCTGGGCTCTCAACTGTTACTACTCTCCGTCCACAATCTAGCACTGCCTTGTGCTTGGATAACCAATCCATTCCTAAAATAACATCCAGAGTCTGGGTATCCAATATGATTAGGTTCGCTAGGAACTCTATTCCATTTATTAATAATTTTACCCCAAAACATCCTACTTTAGCTCGGAGTTCTGATCCAAGGGTCTGGACTAAAGCGTACTCTTAAGTTTGACCACATCCAAATCATTTTGCACAACAAAAACTCGAGAAATAAATGAATGTGAAGCTCCAGAATCGAATAATATTGTAGCTGGTACTGAGTTAACTGGAAACTTACCCAGTACAACGTCCGTGGCGTTCTGGACTTCATCTGCCGTGATGTGGTTTACTCTTCCTCGCACAACTCATCCTTCATGTAGAACCACACAGGTCTCTACATTCCAATATCATTACTGACAACATTCCACCTTTTATCCAAAATACATTCACTATTCCTTTAGTCAATGTTGCTTTTGTATTCAAAAAGATTATCCACGTTATATGCATGGCTAAGAAACTATTCACGGTCTAGCCTCCCGTGTTGGCACAATATTAATAACCAACTAGTATTACCAAACTTAGGGCATCAAATGAAATCATCACACACAAATACTAGTGACAAGGTGGCAATAACAAATAGGTTGATTTAACTAATTCACCCAAATTTTGTAAATCAATTTTTAATTAAATTAGCATGCATAGTTTGAATCAAAATATATTTTCAAAACTTAGGAGCAAAATGGTCAAAGCACAACTTGCCTTCAAACAATGGCTGGACCTAATCCGGAGCTTGATCTTGTGCTGGAAATTCTCCCTCGTAGCTCTCCGGCAAATCAACATCTACTCAAACCATATATACACACAATAAATACAATTTTACAGAGAGAAAAATCAACTCTAAAAATTCCATAAAATTCACCAATAAATAGATCTTGATTTTACAAATTTTTAGAAATTAGAATCACTCAAATCGGAGTTAAAACACAAAAGTTATAGTCATTTGCAGTTTATAAATCAATTAAAAAGAATAAACCGAATTTCTTTATTTATTTTTATACGGAAAATTCGGAAATATGACATCAGCATCGAATTGAATTTCCACCGGATTATTTTTCTAAAGGAAAATCGAATTATTGCGCAAGCATGACGTCAGCCGGTCCATGCACCTAGTCTACCGCTCGGATTTGGTCCACCGTGAACTCGGTCCTACTTTAACAAGACACTCAGCGACACATGGACCCCATCTGGCGACGCGGATGACGTCAGCATCCACAGTGCCATGTCTGACATGTGGGTCCCACTGATGACGTCAACTGCTGACGTCAGCTTGACACGTGGCATGATTTTGTCTCGACACGTGGCGCTACATTATCAATCGAAAACCCGATCTAATCTCATCCGTTCGATTCAAAACGAACGGTTAGATCTTAATCCAACGCTTCGGTTCTAATCCACCCGGAGCTAACACGTGGCAACATCCCAGCCGCCGGTTTGAAAATCAATGGTCAGATCTTGACTCAGGCGACCGCTGCGGCGCTTCGGTTTTCGCACGAACACGCGGCTCGATCTTGACCGCTCGCTGGAATCAACGACGTTAGGGTTTCCGTGCGATACGTGGCGTTCAAGGGTTGGCACTAAGTACGGCGCTATCTCCACCGCGCGTTCAAAATCCGATGGGCCGGATCAAAACTACTCGATTGGCTACGCGGTTAGTCTCGGCTCCGATGCGTGGGTGCATCCAGGCCAACCACTACTAAATCCAACGGCTACGATCTGGCATAGCTTGGGCACACGTGGGCAGTCCCTTCTTTGGGCACGTGGCGACATCTAGACCACTCATTTACGAATCTACGGCTAATATCACTTCAAAGCAAAGCTACGCTAGATGATCTAGACCGTTCATCTAATCCGACGGCTAGGGATGAAGATGACGCTTACTTGTAAGGACCCGAATTTACCAATTCGAATCCACTGTGTTTTACCGCACTAGTCCCAGGATCAATGCTAGTGCACAGAGCTTAACATCAGTGAGCATCAAATCATACACAACGATAAGAACAATAAGACTTCATTTATTTATTATAACTAGTGTATGATCTTATGATCACTTACATTATTCAATCTCACAAGGCAATGCTAAGATCAAATAAGACAAATGCAACGGAAAGTAGAAGACGTAGTGACTCATCAGTACACCACAGGCGAATGACAAGGCTTGGCCTAGCGACTCGTATCCTCCCGAAGATCCTCCTCCAACACAGATGTTGACTCCTCCACTTTTGTTGTTGTTGATGGCAAGGGTGAGTACATAAAGCACTCAACAAGTTGTGCACAGAATACAATTCTATCATAGCTATATGCAGGCTTATTCTAAAGGAAGGCTATGGTTTCATTTGCACTAAAGCAGCATTTAAGAACACATACATTTCATATATTGAAAAGACAGTAAAACAATTAATAACAAGTAGATTCAGTGATTCTCAAGTAAACCAAGTTTCCATCCTAAGTCAAGTTTCCTTGATCCACATGGCATCCTGCCATCCCAACTAGTTGTTCATTTTAATTAACTACCCCTTGACTGTAATTCCCGAGCTTTGCTTAATACCGTGAGCACGGCTATCCGAATAGTTTGTACACTCTGCAGAGGTTATGCACTTTACCCACATGATACAACCATGCACCACACAGGCGAATGATTATAACAAAGCCTTTACAATGCATCCTCTTAACCCAATGCTACCCGCTAAGGTTTCAACACTGAAGGGTTACACCACCACAACAGGGCCCCCCTCTTGCGCCATGTGAGTTTCCTCCGTACACCCGGACTCACACCACCACGATAGCACTCAAGTTAAGCATTTACAAATTAGTCAGCTAGGCTGCCCCATAACAGACATGTGGTTGCATGATTGACTCAGGTCAAAGGCTCGCAAAGTTAAGTCCTTAGGATTGATTAAAGCAAGACTTACACATACCCTGATCAGCTCCACCGAGCCCACCTTGGCACACTTGCCCCTTCCACTTGCTTTAATCTAAAAGTGATTACCACCCGGTTGGTTACCAAGCACCACGTGCTTCTCACAAATCAACATCGTTGTGTGACCTCCCCGCCACGACAACTCAATCTCTTTGTGTGACCACACATGACACACAAGTTAACATCATTGTTCCATATTCCATTAGTCAAAATTAATAATCAACATTTTATGCACATGTGATGACGTGGCATGGCTAAGCATTCTAATCTGATCTAAACATCCATGTTGATTTCATTATTAACCAACTATAGTGAACCAACCTAAGGTGACAAGTGGATTATGGCATACAAATATCAAGGTAGGGTGTAATTCAATAGGTACATTAGCTAAACCCCAATTTAGGTTGAAATCATCTGTACAAGTGAAATAACATGCAATATAGTTAAAACAAAATAGCAATTTTTCCTAGCATGGGTGCAACATGATCAAAGCACAACTTGCCTTTGTTAAGCTCTTGGTTTTGATCCAAAGATTGTTCCTGAGTTGCAAATTCCTCCTCCGAAGCCTCACACAATTCAACATCTACGCGAATCGAGAAGAAATAGCAAATAAACACCAAAACTAAAGAACAAACAATTTATAAAAACTAAGAAAAATCACCATTAAATAGATCTCAATTTTACAAATTTTTAGGAATTTGAATCACCTCAATCGGAGTTTGTATGCAAACGTTATAGCATTTAGAAGTTTGAAAATAAACTAAATTGAATTTCCAAATTTAATAGAATTATTTTTATAAAGAAAAATATGAATTTTCCGCCCTACTGTACAGACGACACGTGGCCTATTCCGAACCATTGAATACCAATCCCACGGCTAATAGTAAATTGGTGACGTGGCTAAACCATCACCATCCGATCTAGATCAGACGATCGAGATTAACCTGAGCGATTTACTGTGCATTTAAATGACGTGGCTCAATTGTAGCCCTCCATCTACGATCAGACGACTACCGTTAAACAGAGGCATTTACTATTAACCTTAATCTACATGGACTAATCAGGACCACACGATCCTAATCCAACGACAAAGGGCGTATCCGAGTGATGCACTGTTCTTCTACGCGACGTGGCTCCCTCTCGGCGGTGCGATGGCGATCCAACGGCTGGTACGACTTGAACACGACGATGGCTGTGCGGCGGCTCGGTTTCACCAGAGCTGGGGACGATGACCAACCCGACGGTGCTCTGGTGCTTCCTGGCGAAGAAGAGGTAGCGGCTTGGATGCGGCGCAACGCGACGAACTCGAATCCGTGTTCGGCTCGGCGGAAGAAGTCCCCTGGCGACGACAAAACTTGGCGCAAGTCCTTCGGCACTCCGGCGAGGTCCCGCGACGGCTTCGGTGCTCCTCCGGCGGTGGCGCAATAGAGAAAAGGTGCGGTGGCTCGTGATGGATCTCGAGAGGCATGCCCGGCACTTAAATACCCCTCGAGCGGCGTGCATACTTGAAAACCGTGGTGGCGGCGGAGTCCGGAATGAACACGGCGGCGACTCCGAGTTCGGGTTGAAGACGACGAAGGACAATCGCACGAATTCAATCGAACGGTGATGATCATTAGGGTTTCCAAAACGGCGCGATCACTCTAGAGCGTAGGATGTAAATCCAACGGCTACCGTGACTTAGGGTTTTGTAAGTGACGTGGTTTAATAATGGCCGTTGGATTATGATCCAACGGTCGATGTTACCCCTCCCGAAACATAGTCGGCTCAAGACAAAGGATGGGCGCATACTTTATTCTTGTTCATGGAAATTTTCCATTAAAAATAAATAAGGAAATTCATTTGATTGGTTTAAGTCATCAAAATACTTCTAAAAATTCTAAAACAAATCTCAAAAATACTTTGAGACATTCTGGACTTAAATAAAATATTTTTTGGCAAAACTTTATTTTAAACTTTTTCTTTTTATAATTATTTCTTGACAAAAGACAATATGTTTTAATTCAAAATAATTCCAATAAATCTCAGAAAATCCAAATAAATCCAGAAAATTCTCAAAAATTATAAATTGCAATAAAATAATATTTAATAAAAAAACTCAAAAATTGGGATGTTACAAACCTCCCCTCTTAATGGAATCTCGACCCCGAGATTTAAGGCTGACTAGAGAATAGGTTTGGGAATTCTTCCTTCAGATCCTCTTCACGCTCCCAGGTTGCTTCATTTTCCGAATGATTACTCCATTGAACTCTGCAGAAGTGAGTAGACTTATTTCTGGTTCTGCGCTCCATTACATCCAAAATCTTAATCGGCTGCTCCTCGTAAGTCAAATCTTCTTGCAACTCGATAGCTTCTAACGGTATCTGTTCAGTTGGCACTCTAAGACATTTCTTAAGCTGCGACACATGGAATACATCATGGACTCCTGCCAAAGATTGGGGCAATTCCAACTGGTACGCAACCTCTCCTCGGCGATCTAAAATCTTAAATGGTCCAACATACCTAGGTGCAAGTTTTCCTTTGACTTGGAACCTTTTCACACCTTTAAGGGGAGTAACTCTAAGATACACGTAATCGTTAGGTTCGAAACTCAAATCTCGACGACGATTGTCAGCATAGCTCTTCTGTCATGATTGTGCTGTTTTCAGCCTTTCTCTAATCATGGCAACCTGTTCTTCAGCCTCTCTGAGCAACTCAGGCCCAAACACCGAACGCTCCCCCATTTCATTCCAATTTAACGGGGTACGACAAGCTCGACCATATAAGGCTTCAAATGGTGACATTTGCAAACTGGCCTGATAACTATTGTTATAACTAAACTCCACATATGGTAAACATTTATCCCAAGATGCTGCGTATGATATCGCACAAGCTCTCAACATATCTTCTAAAATCTGATTTACTCTCTCTGTCTGACCATTTGTCTGTGGATGATAAGCAGTACTGAAATTCAGACGAGTTCCCATTGCTTCATGTAGTTTATCCCAAAATCTTGAGGTAAATTGGGTACCTCGATCCGATACGATTTTCTTAGGCACACCGTGCAAACATACAATTCTCGACATGTATAATTCTGCCAATCGATCCCCAGAATAGGTTGTCTTTACTGGGATGAAATGAGCAACCTTGGTCAATCAATCAATGATGACCCATATCGAATCATAACCTCTCTGAGTCTTGGGCAATCCAGTGATAAAATCCATACCAATTTCCTCCTATTTCCACTCCGGGATTTTCAATGGCTGTAATAGTCCAGCGGGCTTTTGATGCATTGCTTTTACTCTCTGACATACATCACATAATGCAACATGCTCGGCCACTTCACACTTCATACTTGGCCACCAAAATCTTTTTCTAAGGTCCTGATACATCTTGGCACTTCCTGGATGAATGGAATACTTGGAATCGTGTGCTTCCTCAAGAATCAATTGTTTAAGTTTCTTCTTATTTTGCACACAAATTCGGCCTTTAAACCATAGGGTTCCTTGCTCATCTATTGAGAAATCTTCGGCTAAACCCTCTTCATTCTTAGACTTAATCCTGCTAATCTTTTCATCATTACCTTGCCTTTCCCTAATTTGATCCTCAAGGGTTGGCTTTACTTCCAACGCAGCTACAAATCCTTGTGGCACAACTTCTAGCCTCAACTTCTGAAATTCTTCACACAACATTGGTTGATCACTGACTATTACTGCATTTATACTGTGGCTTTTACGACTTAAAGCGTCGGCTACTACATTGGCTTTTCCAGGATGATAATGAATCCCAACATTATAATCTTTAATCAACTCTAACCATCTCCTCTGTCTCATGTTAAGATCTGTCTGAGTGAATATATACTTCAGGCTCTTATGGTCCGTATATATCTCACATCTATTTCCAATGAGATAATGACGCCATATCCTTAAAGCATGCACTACAGCTGCTAATTCCAGATCATGCGTCGGATAATTTCCTTCATGTGGCCTTAATTGCCTTGATGCGTAGGCCACTACCTTGCCATTCTGCATTAATACACAACCAAGTCCCTGCCTTGATGCATCACAATAAATGTCAAAACTGCACTGCACATATGGCAATACTAACACTGGTGCAGAGGTTAACCGCTTCTTTAACTCCTGAAAACTCTCCTCGCACTCTGGCGTCCATGCAAATTTCTTTTCTTTCTTCAACAATTGCGTAAGCGGTCTCGCAATCGTCAAGAATCCTTCTATGAACCGATGGTAATAGCCCGCCATTCCCAGAAAACTACGAATCTGAGTAACTGTCTTTGGCTGCTCCCAATGTAACACAGCTTCTACTTTACTTGGGTCCACAATAACTCCTTTAGCTGTCATTACATGGCCAAGGAATTCCACCTTCTCCTTCCAGAAATCACACTTACTGAATTTGGCATACAACTGCTGTTCTCGCAACTTTTCCAAAACCAATCTCAAATGTTCTGCATGCTCCTCTTTCGATTTAGAGTATACAAGGATATCGTCTATAAAGACAACCACAAATTTATCTAGGTACTCCATGAATACTTTATTACTCATGTTCATGACTCAAACTAAGTCAATGGCTAATACGCACTGATCACAGTAGTTGGACCATAACTAGGTAGTAACTTAGTATTAAATTCAGAGTACTGCTCGCATATCCCATTATTACAAAATTTGGATCCGTGGGTCTTACAGCAACGGGGCATTAAATTGGCAACTAAACTTTAGACAAATCAAAGACTGGGAAAACGCGATCCTAGACCTCTGACTAGTCCTCCTCTTCACAGACTTCACCGCAGATATCGAATGGAGGGTTGTAGGCTCTTGGATAGCTATCTTCATTCTCCTGATTCTGGTTAGCGATGAGAGAGTCGTCTTCTTGCGGTTCAGCGGCGGTGTTGACGTCGGGTATTTCCAGCACAACTTCCACGGCGTCCTGGACCTCATCTGTTGTGGTGTGATTGATCCTTCCACAAGTCGTCGTTTGAGGCGACGCTCCTGACTGCACTAGTACTCGGTTACTTTCTGTTACCGGAGCTTTAGTTGGGGTAGTTCCTAAGTTAAAATGAACTGGAGTAATATTTCCCTTCTTCGGGCACTTGTTAGCAAAATGTCTGGGCTCATTGCAAGAGAAATATTTCTTGACAGCGGTTTGCTGACTTCCTACTGGTGCATTACCTCCTGGTGCTGGTGTTTGAAAATTCTGGTTAGCGGGGCAAGATGTTGGAGCTGATGTCTTGCCTGGCAACTGCGGTTGAAACCTTGCGAACTGTTAGGGCGACATCCTTAACCTGAACTGAGTAGGCTATCCAGCTTGACTAGCCATCCTACGCTTACGATCCTCACCCAATTCCTTGTGCTTATCCTTAAGGATCAAGGCTTTATTTACTAACTCCTGAAAATCAAGGAAGTTGTGGGTGATCAGTCCCACCTGTAATCCAGAGTTTAAACCTTTCAAGAAACGAGACTGTCTAGCCTTATCTGTAGCCACATCTTCTGGTGCATAACGTGCCAACTGAGTAAACTTATTCAGGTATTCTGCCACTGACTGGCCTCCTTGTTTCAGAGCCCTAAACTCTTCCTTCTTAAGGTCCATCATTCCTTCAGGTACATGATACTAACGGAAAGCAGCTGAAAACTCTTCCCATGTAATCTCCTGTGGGGCTTCATGTGCTGCGCAATAGTTCTCCCACCATTCTGCGGCGGTTCCTTACAGCTGGTGTGAAGCATACAACACCTTCTCATTGCCTACGCACTGCGTAATGTGTAGTTTCCTCTCAATGGTTCTCAACCAATCATCGGGCTCCAAAGGATTAGCATTGCCTGAGAATGTTGGAGGGCGGGTCCTCATGAAATCTGACAACTTAGAATGAGAGCGCTGCCCATTCTTACCTTGTTGCATATTGTTATTTCCTACGGCTTGGTTGGTCATATTCTGCATTTGTTGCATCATGGTTTGCATAAGTTGAGTCTGTGCTGCTAGAAAAGCTCCTAAGTTCTGTATATCCATTAGCGGTGCTGGCTGCAGCGGTGTCCCATCATTGACCTCATCGTTCCGACGAAGACCACTTCCTAAAGCACCTTTGTTTCCACGAGTGTTCACCATCTGCTTGATTTCTTTTTGGGTTAGGAGAGATAGGAATAGCATAGATAAGATTGCAAGAATTCCTAAGCGGGGGAAAATAGGTTAAACCCAAAACTTTAATATTTTTATTAATAAACTTGGTATGGTTGCTTACAAAAGCCTAAAAGCTTTGCAACACATATTGCACACTTAGCAAGCATTAAAAACCAAACTAAACACTCAACCTTATCGTCTATTACATTTGGGTAAATCTACTCTAATGATGCGACTCAATACTTGAGTCTCAACTCTAAGTCTCTCACTCCTCGAGCCATCCTCCAAGGGAACTTCTTGGTGGGTATCTTGTGGCAGTGTAGGTTGGCGCAAAAGCGATCTCGGTGTCCCATGAATGGTGATGCTTCCGGCTCCTCGAACTCGGACTTCATCTCCTCCAACGATGCTGGTGTAGCGCGGCCTCTCTCTTGTAATGCTTCCTCGAGTTCCATGATCCTCTCCTCGTAAGCTACTCGAGTCTCATGCAGTCCTTCTCAGCAACTCTGAGCGCTTCATAGGCCGTCCTTAATTCTGTGTCGGTGTCACTGACATGAGCCTCTTGAACAGCTGTAAATCATGCTAAGTGTACTGCAGTAGCATCCTCCTTCCGTGTGACGTATGAACGCCAAGAATCTCGAACCATGGGGTGGAGTCTGAACACTGTGTCATCCAACTCGTGATAGTAGTCGTAGCAGATCCTCCGTAGAGCAAGTCGTGATGCCTCCTGAATACCAATCTCCCAAGTGGCCCTTCTCACCGTGATGCTGATAGGTTGACTCGCTTTCTCACCGTTTCTGGCATAGATTAGAAGTTTGCACACCATTCCTCTTGTGGCTCCGTTGACGATCCAACTTCGGCCTTGATACGTTGGTTTGGCGAAACCTCCCAAAACATGGAGCACCCTCCAGAGCTCTGTTGCGTATCCACCCTCACACTCTACGTACGACTGTGTCCTCCTCATCTATTTAAGAGAGAAATAGATAAGTCTTCAACTTCCAATGGCCTCTCCAAAAAAAAATTTGAGGTAGTTTTCAGCAAAGGTAAGGGCGGAGAATAAGATGAGTTAAGAGTGTTGTTTTAATCCCATTTAGATTTTTTCCTTTATAAAATAGTTTTGGACTCCCTAAGATACCACCATGCTAACTAAGTCCAAGTCCTACAGTCAGTATGCTCTGATACCACCTCTGTAAGGACCTGAATTCACCAATTCGAATCCACTGTGTTTTACTGCACTAGTCCCAAGATCAATGCTAGTGCACACAGTTTAACATCAGTAAGCATCAAATCATACACAACGATAAGAACAATAAGACTTCATTTATTTATTATAAATAGTGTATGATCTTATGATCACTTACATTATTCAGCCTCACAAGGCAATGCTAAGATCAAATAAGACAAATGCAGCAGAAAGTAGTAGAAGACGTAGTGACTCATCAGTACACCACATGCGACTGACAAGGCTTGGCCTAGCGACTCGTATCCTCTCAAAGATCCTCCTCCAACACAGATGTTGACTCCTCCACTGTTGTTGTTAATGGCAAGGGTGAGTACATAAAGCACTCAACAAGTTGTGCACAGAATGCAATTCTATCATAGCTATATGCAGGCTTCTTCCAAAGGAAGGCTATGGTTTCATTTGCACTAAAGTAGCATTTAAGAACACATACATTTCATAGATTGAAAAGACAGTAAAACAATTAATAACAAGTAGATTCAGTAATTCTCAAGTAAACCAAGTTTCCATCATAAGTCAAGTTTCCTATATCCACATGGCATCCTGCCATTCCAACCAGTTGTTTATTTTAATTAACTACCCCTTGACTGTAATTCTCGAGCTTTGCTCAATACCGTGAGCACGGCTATCCAAATAGTTTGTACACTCTGCAGAGGTTATGCACTTTACCCACATGATACAACCATGCACCACACAGGCGACAGCCTTTACAATGCATCATCTTAACCCAATGCTACCCACTGAGGTTTCAACACTGAAGGGTTACACCACCACAACAGAGGCCCCCTCTTGCGCCATGTGAGTTTCCTCCGTACACCCGGACTCACACCACCACGATAGCACTCAAGTTAAGCATTTGCAAATTAGTCAGCTAGGCTGCCGCATAACAGACATATGGTTGCATGATTGACTCAGGTCAAAGGCTCACAAGGTTAAGTCCTTAGGATTGATTAAAGCAAGACTTACACATACCCTCAGCTCCACCGAGCCCACCTTGGCACACTTGCCCCTTCCACTTGCTTTAATCTAAAAGTGATTACCACCCGGTTGGTTACCATGCACCACGTGCTTCTCACAAATCAACATCGTTGTGTGACCTCCCCGCCATGACAACTCAATCTCTTTGTGTGACCACACATGACACACAAGTTAACATCATTGTTCCATATTCCATTAGTCAAAATTAATAATCAACATTTCATGTACATGTGATGACGTGGCATGGCTAAGCATTCTAATCCGATCTAACCATCCATGTTGATTTCATTATTAACCAACTATAGTGAACCAACCTAAGGTGACAAGTGGATTATGGCATACAAATATCAAGGTAGGGTGTAATTCAATAGGTATATTAGCTAAACCCCAATTTAGGTTGAAATCATTTGTACAAGTGAAATAACATGCAATATAGTTAAAACAAAATAGCAATTTTTCCTAGCATGGGTGCAACATGATCAAAGCACAACTTGCCTTTGTTAAGCTCCTGGTTTTGATCCAAAGATTGTTCCTGAGTTGCAAATTCCTCCTCCGAAGCCTCGCACAATTCAACGTCTACGCGAATCGAGAAGAAATAGCAAATTAACACCAACACCAAAGAACAAACAATTTCTAAAAATCCAAGAAAATTCACCATTAAATATATCTCAATTTTAAAAATTTTTAGGAATTTGAATCACCTCAATCGGAGTTCGTATGCAAAAGTTATAGCATTTAGAAGTTTGAAAATAAACTAAATTGAATTTCCAAATTTAATAGAATTATTTTTATAAAAAAAATACGAATTTTCCCACCCCGGCTGTACGAACGACACGTGGCCTGATCCGAACCATTGAATACCAATCCCACGGCTAATAGTAAATTGGTGACGTGGCTAAACCATCACCATCCGATCTAGATCAGACGATCGAGATTAACCCGAGCGATTTACTGTGCATTTAAATGACGTGGCTCAATTGTAGCCCTCCATCTATGATCAGACGTCTACTGTTAAACCGAGGCATTTACTATTAACCTTAATCTACATGGACTAATCAGGACCACACGATCCTAATCCAACGACAAAGGGCGTATCCGAGCGATGCACTGTTCTTCTCCACGACGTGGCTCCCTCTCGGCGGTGCGATGGCGATCCAACGGCTGGTACGGCTAGAACACGACGATGGCTGCGCGGCGGCTCGGTTTCACCGGAGCTGGGGACGATGACCAACCCGACGGCGCTCTGGTGCTTCCCGACGAAGAAGAGGTAGTGGCTTGGATGCGGCGCAACGCGACGAACTCGAATCCGTGTTCGGCTCAGCGAAAGAAGTCCCCTGGCGACGACAAAACTCGGCGCAAGTCCTTCGGCACTCCGGCGAGGTCCCGCGACAGCTTCAGTGCTTCTCCGGTGGCGGCGCAATAGAGAAAAGGTGCGGTGGCTCGTGATGGATCTCGAGAGGCATGCCCAGCGCTTAAATACCCCTCGAGCGGCATGCATACTTGGAAACCGTGGCGGCGGCGGAGTCCAGAATGAACATGGCGGTGACTCCAAGTTTGGGTTGAAGACGACGAAGGACAACCGCACGATCTCAATCCAATGGTGATGATCATTAGGGTTTCCAAAACGGCGCGATCACTCTAGAGCGTAGGATGTAAATCCAACGGCTACCGTGACTTAGGGTTTTGTAAGTGACGTGGTTTAATAATGGCCGTTGGATTATGATCCAACGGTCGATGTTACCCCTCCCGAAACACGATCGGCTGCAAGATGTTGATGGGCATGACTGTTCTTGTTCACGGAAATTTTCCGGGATTTCCATTAAAAATAAATAAGGAAATTCATTTGATTGGTTTAAGTCAGTAAAATACTTCTAAAAATTCTAAAAAAAATCTCAAAAATACTTTGACACATTCTAGACTTAAATAAAATATTTTTGGCAAAACTTTATTTTAACCTTTTTCTTTTATAATTATTTCTTGACAAAAGACAATATGTTTTAATTCAAAATAATTCCAATAAATCTCGAAAAATCCAAATAAATCCAGAAAATTTTCAAAAATTATAAATTGCAATAAAATAATATTTAATAAAAAAACTCAAAAATTGGGATGTTACATTACTGTTGCGGCGGCGACGTGGCGCAATCGAGGACGTTGAGCGATGATCGAACGCAGAGAGAAGTTCAGCGATGGCGACGACTCGGCTCGGTTCTTGCCGGAGGAGAAGAAGACGATGGCGGCGATGGCGTTCTAGGCTTCCTCCGGTGACACGAGATGGCTCCTCGGACGCAGCTCAACGCAGGCAACCCGACGGTGACCTTGAAGACGGCGGAGAGTGACCTGCGGTGGCGCAAACGCGGCGAAACGGCTTCGGGACTACGGCGAGCTCGCGTGGGCGCTACGGTGTGTCTCGACGAGTGTGAAATGGCACAAGAGGAGCGGAAGGGAAAGACCTACTCGGCGCACTGCCTCACGGTTAAGAAGGAAGCTCGAGGGCGCGTTAATGGAGAGCGTTACCACGGCGGTAATGGCGCGACGGCGACGCTTCCGGAAACTGAAGATGAGCGACGTGACTCAATCTCCGTCATCCATGCGGCAACGAATCAATGGCAGCCGAAGCTCGGGTGACGTGGCTTCTTCTGGACCAACCGATGAAAAATCAACTGCCAATGCGCAATGCTGGTTAAGATTCTCCTCGGGCCGGGCTGGTGACGCGCACAGTAATGGGCTCGGCCCAACACTATTCACAGCTTTTTCCCGAGATTTTTGAATAAAAATAATTCTAGAAATTCATCTAAATCATTTGAGGCTTTTAAAATATCAGAAAAATTCTAGAAAAAGTCCAGAAAATATTATAGAACATTTTGGACTCAAATAAAATATTTTAATTTATATTTTGCAAAAACTTTTCATTATTTAATTAATTTCCAAAGAAAGGTTAAATTCCAGAAATTCCAATTAAATCCAAATAAATTTCAAAAACTCTCAAAAATTCAAAATAACTTATGAAATTTAAAATGGCCAATTTTTGGGATGTCACAATCATTATTTGAAAATTTCATAAATATTAAAACATAGATAAATGATAGATAATGATTATTTATCCTTTCGATTACTTTAAGATTTATACAAATTAAATTGAAAGAGTCATGCATAGTAGCCCTACTCCCTGTGATGTAATGGACATCAGCTCTCTTGTGAGCCGAACAATTTGGCTCAAGTACTGCAGTACGTGGGCCCAATGGTCATTTTTGAACTGCCGAACTCTTATCCCAGACCAACAGTGAGGCCTATCTGAAGTAAGGATACATCCCATCAGAGCCTCAGATTGCTAATCACACAGGTCACAGTCGTCACGAATTAACTGAGCATCATTTCTGCTAAAGGAAATGAGTTGTAACTTGCAACCACGGATACAAATTTTGCTAAAATTTATCGAATTTTTGCCGAAATTTTGAATTTCGGACCACCACGAAATCCAAATTACTAGCCGGAAAAAAATTGAAGTTGCTACAATAACCACCGAAATTTCATGATTTTTGACTGGTCTTCAAACTTTTAGAGCCGGATTTGACTGGATTTAGTCCAACAACCCTTAAGAAATTTATCTTCCAAGAAAATTTGTTGAAAACTTGAAGTTTTGAGACATATTAAAATTTGGGTAGAAATACTGTTAGATTTTTATAAAATTGTACAAGCTTGATAATGATCTAAAAATTTATGGTACTATATGTAGTAGTGTAGAATCATACAAAAAATTCAAAATAATTGAAATTCATTTGTTATCTTTAAAAATAAAAAACAGAATGAACATAATTGGGACAGTAACCCGTTAGATTTTTATAAATTTTCTCGAGTGTGATCATGGTCTAAAATTTTTATGAGAGATTAGGAATTGCCTTAGTACTATTCTATAAAAGTTTTAAAAAATTTCAACTTTTTGTTTGTTCAATCAAATCTATATAAGCACTGAACTTCATTTGTTATATTATATTTCAAAAACCAAAAAGAGAAAGAACATAAATGCTATTGTGGCTTGTAAGAATTTTATAACTTCATTGGAGTGTGATCGTGATTCAAAATTTTTATGAGATCTTGAAAATTTCCTTATCACCGTTATGTAAAATTTTCAAAAATTTTAAACCTTGTTTAGTTGCTAAAGTAAATCTATGTATTGATCATCGGTCTTTTATAAGGACATAGCATTGTCAGATTTTTTTCAAAAAAATTTAAGCATGATCATCATCTAAACATTTTATATAGCCATTAAAGCTACATCAGGACCATCCATAAAAACTTTAAAAAATTTCTAACATGTTTTGGACTATTTTTTCTTTCGTTCAAGTTTGCCGGTAAGACTTTTAACATGATAGTAGCACTGTTCAAATTTTTAAAAATTCATACATCTTGACCATCATCTGAAAATTTTATGAGAATATTATGGATATGTGAGGACCATCCAAAAAAATTTTATGGCAATATCAAAAATGTATCAGGACTGTCCAGAAAAAATTTCAAAATTTTTTGTCGTCATTTGGTCCACTTTTCAACCAATACAAAACGAGCGAAATTTTGACAATTTCACCCAAAATTTCACGAATTTCAAAAAAAAATTCGGTGGCAAACGGACTGGATTTGAATTTTGGTTTTTGAATTTCGACCGAAATTTGTTACATGTGCATGATAAAAGTGTCTTAAAGGGAGTCAGCAGTTCAAACAGGAACAGTGCCACGGCCAACTTGCACGCAGCAGCATATGCTAATCACCCCATATACATTTCACAAACTTACAGAGCCTGTGAAGATTTTGTAACGCGTGGCGCTTACAATTTACAGCCAAAACACACGAACGAAATGGGCAAATTGCTACAGATTTCCTTTCAGAGGAGAAGATCGCGCGCTTGTCTCGGACACATCTACTAAACTTTCTTCGTTTCGCTGCTGTGGTGTAGGTAACTTCGGTTTCTTGTCACTCGAATTAGCATCAGAAGAACATCAGACATGGTGAGCCTTTGTGCCGGCTTGTCTTGGAACACAAAGCAGTGCTATGTTAGGCCCTGTTTGGGAGAGCTCCAAATCCCAGCTCCAGCTCAGAGCTGAAACTTATAGGCTAAAATAAAGTGAATTAAGTTTATATTTTTAGTCTAAAATGTAAATAAGATGATTTACCTAAACACTCTTAATGTACTCACAGCTCCAGCTCCACAAATTTCTGGAGCTAGAAATACCCTACTCCATCAACTCCACAGATTTTGGTGGAGCTGGAGCTGTCCCAAACACCCTCTTAATGCCTCTTTTCATCTCCTTGATTTCTGAAACATCAATGACATCACCAAATTAAGTGTGGATTGATACGCTCGGTCAATTTTCTCGCATTCCATCCAGTGGCGGATCTATCGTTGGGGCGCCAGCCAAACCTCTGGCCACCGACGGAACCCCGCGGCTTGCATCATTAGGTCGACTAGGCAATGGCCTCCTTAGCAACCCGTCTGAGCTGATGAGTCCGGATACTTGCATCTTCAGAGTTCAAAGACATGTCGGACGGTAGTGGGAGTTGGGAAGAAGAAGAAAGGAAAATTGGGCTCATGGGATTAATTAGATACTAGTACTACATAGGTCGACGGGTTTAGTTTCATGAAATTTCACCTAGTAGCTGGTATACTGCATAGCCATGTACAAAACCCCTCCAAATCAAGTGTAAGTGGATATAGTCTTTGTCTGAAAATATCTTCTCATTCTTGCAATCAATGCTGGACAATGTATGTACTCCATCTTCTTTTGCAAGCTGTTCTTCTCAGCGGCTCTTACAAAAGCAGATACGCCGTCGATGTATTCTCGGCTGCAACAGTTCGCACTGTATATCCATCTCCGGTCCATCTACAATTAATTAATGTAAACAATTATTAATATCCAATAATCTTAATTAAATAAATTATTAATTCAATATCCAACAATATCCACTAACGGTACAACATTAATGCTAATTAATTTTCCAATCTTAATTACTTAATATTTATATATACTCATACCTAGTCAAAATAAATGTATCCTCGAAAGAGCCACATAATAAATTCATCATCTCAAAATGTAAGGCAACTTCATGATCACCCATCTACTATATTAACTAAAATTTATTTGTTATTAATATCCAATAATCTTAATTAAATAAATTTGATATATGCTTGATCATAATTCATCGTCTAAATGAGGTAGACAATTTAATCTAATAGAGCAAGGTAATAAATTCATCATCTACAAAATGCTAGGTAAATAAAAAACAAACTATATATAAACCTTGCATCTAAACCTTAAGTAAACTAGGTCTAAACATTAAATTGCCACTACATCACTACAAATGAAGAGAGGAGAACAAATTATACACTTTGGAACAACTACAGGAGGTAGAAGCACAAGACTTTTTGCCAAATGAAATCTGAAATCAGAAAGTGAGCTTTCTTCTCGGGGAGGATGATGACCATCGAGAGGCTACAGTGGTATTTATAGGGATTAATATTTGTGGCGGTTTTAAATTAAAACCGTCACAAATAACATTATCAGTGGCAGTTTTAACCAAAAGCCATCACAAATACTAGTATTATCAGTTGCGGTTTTTAGCTAAAACTGCCACAAATTATCAATGACGGTTCCAAAGAAAAACTGCCATAAATAATTGATTATTTGTGGTTGTTCCAGTCAAAAACCGCCACAAATAGTCCTAACATTATTTGTGACAGTTCCAAAGAAAAACCGCCACAAATAATCCGTTATTTGTGACGGTTCCAAACAAAAACTGCCACAAATAGTCCCCCCATCAATTTAAATTTTAGAACCGCCACTGATAATTGTATTTGTGACGGTTCCAAAAAATCGCCACAAATAGGGTGTCACATATGTGCTGTTTTGTAGTAGTGGATGAGGGTGTCGTTGCTATTGGTTCTTTATAAGAAGTGATAGTTATCCACCCTCCCCAAAAACATCACATATCACAATATGCACACATATCACGTTCACACATCATGGGTTACATACAGTATGCACATATCGCATTCATAGAACAAAACACTTTATTACAATACGTATATCACATTCGTTCACAATATAAAACACAAACATGCTTAACAGTCAATACGCATGCATATCGCATTCACATATATAATATTGTTTACATATTAGAACACCAACCACTGTGTTTCCAGGATCAATCAGGAAGCTAAGATAACATTCTACGAGGTGGCATCATAATAATCAATAAGATCATTAGCAATCATAAGGAAGGTCAAAACTATGTATAGACACCTTAGTGGGAAGTTACATGACGTAGTAGCTGAGAATCATAGAATGAACTCATCATCTTAATTTGAGCAATCTGAAAATACTTATGCAGCTGATGGCTGCAAGCTGAAACATGGTAAGATGAATGACATGGCCACCACTTTGCCACTTCAACCTTGTAAAATCAAACAGTTACCGGAACTCTAGATGAGCAACATGCTCAAAAAAGGAAACGAAACAAGATGCCCTATTGCCATCTGTACAAATGTGAAAAAAAAAAGATCTGATTGAGCATTAGAGGGAACTCTAGCAGTACCAGTTCTAGCATCACAATGAAACAAACAAACACTAAGTCACAACAAAGGATATTTTTAAGGTAAAAAAAATAAAAGATAAACCATGAACTATAGGATGATGCTTACCTCTACAAAAAAAATATACCTAGGCATCATCTGGAGCTGAACAATGCCAAAGAAAGCCAACCTAAACCTATAATGCAACCAAAAATATTCCCAGTCAACGGGAAACGCCTCCCCATATATGCACCACGATTATCAGTTTATAAACGTGGGAACGCGCGCGTGATACTGTTTGCCTCCAATGCGTACTCTATGTCCTTGTATAGTTAATTGTTGGGCACAGTGGCAGCAATTATTTGCTTGGTAGGCTGTCTTGAACTTATCTATCCGCCAGCCAGTTAGCTCCTTCGTTTTGTTCCTCGATCTCGTTTTGTTCCTCGATCTGCTGCTACCACGTAAGTCGCGCGCCTTATTTGCTTGTGATGCATATGGATTTCTTTACACATAATTAACTGATTACAAAGTTGCTGATCATGGCGACCTGCCTAAGAATCAGTTCTCTGACATGCTGAAGCTCATGTATGCATTAATTTCAGCGGAGCAATTAATGGCTGGAGGAGTAGTGCACCTGTGGAACGAATCGGCAGTCCAAATACTGGTCTTACTCAGCTTCTCGTTGCAAGCTTACCTCTTCGTCTTTGCCGGCATCCGTCGGCGTAACGCCTCTACCGTGCTGAGGGTCCTCCTCTGGCTGGCGTACCTGCTGGCCGACTCCACTGCAACATACACCATCGGGCACCTGTCCACGACCAGCAGCTCACGTGCGCACCAGGTCGTCGCGTTCTGGGCGCCTTTCCTCCTGCTGCACCTGGGCGGCCAGGACACCATTACTGCCTACGCCCTAGAGGACAACCGACTCTGGCTACGACACTTGCAAACTCTCATGGTGCAGGTCCTAGGAGCTGCTTATGTCCTCTACAGGTATGTGTCTGGGAGTGGGACATTGGTCCCCGCCGCTATATTGATGTTCGCCGTTGGTGCTGTCACGTATGGGGAGAGGATATGGGCGCTCAAGTGCGCTGACAATGATGGCATCAACCGCTTCCTGGAGAACTACTGCGAGGAGACCTATGGTGTTCTTTCATACGATGATGCGAAGCAAGACCTCGAGACGTATGGCACAGAGCAGAAGGTTCTGCATGGAGCTCACACCCTGCTCGGTCTATGCGTGCGCCTGTTCCTCGATCATCGGCCAGGAACATCGAGGTACGAGAATGGAACCATAGCGTATTTTGTTGATAACAAGAACATCTACAGGGTGATTGAGGCTGAGCTCTCCCTGATGTACGACATCATGTACACGAAGGCGAGGGTGATCCACACTTGGTACGGACTCTGCATCCGTGTCGTCTCGCTGTTGGCCATTGTTGCCACAATCTTTTTGTTTCAGCTCGTCAACAAGGATGGCTACAACAGGGTTGATGTGGCTATCACTTACATCTTGTTGGCTGGGGCCTTCCTCCTGGAGATTACATCAGGGTTCATTGCAATATGGTCGACCTGGACACTCCATTACTTGTACACGTGGAGATGGAACCGGCTTCATCATGCAATTGTGTCTCTTCGCTGGCTTGTCAGGGCAGAAAGCTGGAGAAGTTGGTCGGGCACCATTGGGCAATTCAACATGCTGGACTACTGCTCAGGGCGCATTTCAGTCTCAAGCAACCTTTCTAAGGTAAAGATCACACTATCTCCTCCGGTGCAGATTTCAGTACATCTCAAGGACTTGACGCTGAATGAGATGTTGAGGATAGCAGAAAGGCATGGTGGCGCGGAGGAACGTATGAATTCCTTGAACCAGAATAATGAGCTGCCCGTGTTGGACGCTGATTTTGACGCCAGAATCATCATATGGCACACTGCGACCGGTGTCATCCTCTGCTCGATCAGCGAGCAAGGAGAGGATGACAACGACAAATACGTGGAAGCAATCAAGACGCTGTCGGATTACATGATGTTCCTTCTCGCGAAGCACCCCGAAATGTTGCCTGGCCCTAGTCGCCGCCCGCTGTACGCCGGAGCCCTGGTATGGCTGAGCAGTATTAACACGATTGTCATAGGATCTTCCATCTCGCGCAGAGTACAACTTGCCCAGAACCTGCGTAAAGAAGGCCTTGAACCGGATAACCCATACCGTAGAGACAAAAGCCCTTGCAAGTGTGGAGCTGAACTCGCCATAAGTCTGCTCGATAAGGGATGGGAGACGCACCACCTGTTGGAGGTGATGTTTGGGGTTTGGGTGGAGATGCTGTGCTACGCAGGCAGCCACTGCAACAGAGATTCCCATGCCAGGAACCTGAGCAACGGCGGTGAGTTTATGACCGTCTTGTGGCTGCTGACAAGACACCTCGCCGAGCATGAACGCTACAAGCGCAGCAACTACTAGCATATGAGAGTATGTGTTGGCTAATGCATGATCGAATAATTGCGAGTTGCATGTCTTAAGATTAGTACATTTGAGAGGTGGGCATTCTTGGTTCACTACTACAGAACCGGCTACTAGTAGCGGTTTGTAACCCCCTTTAGAAGCGGTTTTATAACCGCTTCTAAGCAACCGCGTGTGATACCCGTCGGGTATCACAAGCGGTTAATCAACTTCTGTCTTTGTGGCACGAAGCGGTTGGGAAGGTGTTCGGGAGGGCGATGGAGCCGCCACGTGGGGAACTCCACAAGCGGTTCGTTTTACAAACCGCTTGTGGATAAGGATATCCAGAAGCGGTTCGTCGTACAAACCGCTTGTGGAGAAGGATATCCAGAAGCGGTTAGTCTTACCAACCGCTTGTGGAGAGCAGCACTCTACAAGCGGTTGGAGTCACCAACCTCTTGTGGAGAGAGTTTTCGATTATATGTATTTTAGAATATGTTCTTACAGTGTTTTTGTATATCGTTTTTGACCATAAAATTAAATATGAGGGGAGGAGTTTTTTGCGCAATTAAATATATATTGCATATGCATACTCATACACATGTTCACAAGCTAGCTAGCTCACTACACGAAAAAACGAACTTAATAGTGTAAAAATGGACAAGTACATAGAGCGCAACCGCGTTTACAATTTTGAATGATGAAAAAAATGATTATCGAACTCATTTCTTGCGTCGTCACTCTTTTTGTCCTTGAGTCGGCGTGGATGTCGTCGGCAGTTCATCGGTGTTCAACTCTGAAACCTTACGTGGAACTTCGCCATTTCGAGATACAATCTAAATCGACAATGAAGCCGATGAGTTGTTCTTGGAGTCGCGCGCACCGGTGAAGCGAACACGTTAACGTGCTCATCGATGTTAGGTGACAATTAATAAAGCGGGAAGTATATAAATATCCGATCACATGCAATTAATTAAAATGTAAGTTGTAGCTAACAAATTGACATGCATATCTGAACCTCGGCATAATGTTCGGCTAAATCGCCATGGATAAAACTTTGAATATAGTGGAACACGTAGTAGCCACATAAGTTGTTTCCAGTAGTCGGCGTTTAACCTTCGTGGGGAGAAATTTGAGAATATCGGATGAAGAAGCGATATGGCGCATGTATATTAATAATAGTTTTTGTAATGCGTGCACGAGTGCTTACTATGACTTGAATTCTTTCTTGAATTCTCCTTTTGCTTCCTCTTAAACTTTGCAAATGTGTTGTTAAGGATGTTAATGAACCATTGGTATTTTTGGATTTGGATTCCTTCTTGAGTCATAAGCGTAATCCTGCTTTTGTCAAGCTCGATGACTAGAAGGATCGATGAAACCTATTCGTATATTGCAACATATCGTAAGTAGCTACTCGTACTATCAATGGCTTAAGAAATACAAGAACAAGAGGTTTGTGAGAACACGTACTTGAAGTTGAAGGCGAAGTATATACGGTTTGTAGTCTTTGTTTCAAAGATGCATGCAAAAGGTATGCCTCAACGTTCGATTTTTGCATGTCGTATGACCGGACTTTCTCGTTGACAATCTCGGGTCGATGAAGCCAGCGTTCTGTTTGCCCGTCTTGTACATCGTTGTATCTCCATTCTACATAAGAAGGATAACTAAGTTAATTAGATTTTCAATTTTGTGGTGCGAGAGGAAGCAAGCGATAAACTTAGTAGATCGACACTTACGAGACACCGGCGGGACATGAAAGACACGTTGACCTCGTCTCCTTGGTACACATGGTACAAGTCATCGAATTCGACCATAGTTACGTGTTGTTCCCATGGAAGAAATACTCATCTTGGAAGCGGAGGAGGAACATTTGCTCTCCTTTAGATGCCCTTTCCATGTACCATTCATGCATTTGGCGCATCTTGGTTGGGAGATCTTTTATATCCTTTGGATCAATTAGCGGTTTGCCCAACTCATACTTCCATTTGGTTGGTGCCATTGGAAGATCCTCGTCTAATGATTTGAGTCCGCCTCCTTCAGAATGCCATTTTCCTCAAGTCCTCGGCACTCTGCGATCTTCCACTTTCTTCTTCTTTCCCTTGAAGGAGCAGTGTATTTTGCCTTTGTAGCCTTTCTTATTGTCCTTTTGTAGTCGCTCATCACGGTATTGCGCCGTTCCGCATGACCGAAAGTGCTTCACAGTTTTGTTATCTATTTTAAGCTTGGGCTCTGGCTTCTTTGGCGCAAGTTGCACAGCCACATCCGTCTTCTGGATGCGGCTAGCTCCTCATGATCGAGATCATATGGCCTCTTTGGCGGTTGCTTTGACATTTTCAGCTCTGGGATGCCGACTTCGTGGGAGGAGGTGCTAGTCTTGAGATCCTCCTTCGACATCGAGCTTCTTCCTCGGGGAGATCTTTGGGCGTGGTATTGGAGATGTTGGGTGCTTCTTACTTTGGCGGTGGCGGTGGCGGTGCGGAGTCGGGCTTCTTTGTGGGCGGGAGGTGGAGGCGTGGCTGGACCACCGGGAAGCATTGCGTCTGCGACGCTGGAGGAGTCGTGGGTTGTCGATGTGGAGGCGTGCTTGCTCTGCGGTGGCTCAAGCTGCGGTGCCTCTCTTGTTGGAGATATAACCTCCACACCATCCGGAAATCTGATGTACTTTTTACGCCATAGGATGAATGTGCCATGGAGGGCTGTCCAAGGTTGGTCACCTCGTCGCCCCGGGAATATCGAGAATGAGATCTTGAAGCCCCCACCACCTCTTCCACCGTGACCTTGAGTATCCGTGGTGTCTGGTTGCGATGGAATGTCAGCCCGCCTCCACCGGATAAGCCATGCCGTAAGCCACCTTGAAGGAGAGGTTACGCATATCAATGTGTAGCTCGCACTGGCGGCGAACCTTGATGCTGTCCACGGGATGACGGGCCTGCGGGTCGTCTGCTACAGGGGCCACGGCGGACGCGCAACTGCTCTTTTGCGCGGTCGGACTTATCACGGATTCTGGCGCTGCCTGAACATTGGCCGAACGTAGTGCTCCCTCAAGCTGGCTGATTGCTTCGCACACTTTTTGCGTGACCAAGACATCGATGGAAGCCCTCGTAGCTCTAAGCTCTTCCTCCAATCGACCCACTCTGCCCTGATCTCTCCTCTTGCTTCTGGCCCGGCTCCTGTAAGTGCTTGAGTCTTTGGCAAAGCCGTGCCTCCATGGCACCTTCCCGAATCCTCGTGTCCGTCCCGGGTGCTCAGGGTTTTGAAGGGCATATGTTAGCTCGTCATTCTCCCTGTCCGTCATAAGGATCTGACCGAAGTCTGCTTTCGATGGCTTCTACAATCCTTCCACCAACTTCTTGGACTGCCGGTGCCATCACCAAGCTACCGTCATCAGCAAGTTTGCCCCCGTGACCCAAGAACCAATTGCGCAGGCGGGGCTCCCAATTCTCAGTTTCAGGTATAACATCCTGCTGCCGAAGTTCCTCTTCCCGCTTGTCCCATTTCTTTGCAGCTTTGATGTAACCACCGGTCCCGAGATGGTGGTGGTATTTCTTCTTCTGTGCATTCACCTTGTTTTTCTCTCTCGCGGCCTGTCCTGCATCCGCAGCTTGTACTCCTCGAAAGCATCCCAATGATCGGCGGCTTAGGAAATTGATTGAAGTCGGCCTTTCTCCTTTGTCGATGTACTTGCGGGTGAGGGCGACTTCCTTCTTGAAAGGAAGTTGCCATCTTCTTCAAAGCCCATCCCTTGGCCTTCCGTTCGTACCTTTACGGAAAAGTGAAATTTTCCTTCATATCCTTCGAGCGGTTCCTTGGTAGGCTGCGGGGACTTGACCCATTTCGGATCTTGATTGGGACGTGATCCCTCACGTGGTAGCCGCAAGCATTGTTGAAAGGGCCAATTGCTGATTCCGGGGCTAGCAGACTCCCGTCGTCGCCGACTTCGGTTATCACGTACTTTGTCGAAGGCTTCTTGTTAGGTCCTCGGCTCATTCCGGACTGGGTGACCGATGAGGTACCGGGCTGGAGACACAAACACATATAATATGAATGATTTTAGAATAATTAACATGTTTACGGTGATTTTATAATGGGTAAGAGTATACCTCGGTACCCGTGTTAACGGACTCATCGGCAGCGTTGGCAGCACCACCCATGTTAATGGCCTCATCGGCAGCGTTGGCAGCACCACCCGTGTTAACGGCCTCATCGGCAGCGTTGGCAGCACCATCCGTGTTAACGGCCTCATTAGCTAAGATGCTACCAGTATAATGGTCTCGAGCAATGATTTTCCGCCTCATCGTGGCGGGTCACCACGTCTTGGCGTCGCCATCTAGAGTAGAGCATAGTTTAAGATAGTTGAGAACATTTCGAGTTTGAAAGCATAGTTTAAGAGCGACTCTAGTGGAATCATTCAATTTCTTCTATAGTTCTCAGGGACATGGGATGTGGGGGAGCGCGGGGATGTGGGGAATGCGTGTCGACGGTTCATTTGAATGAACACATGGTGCGAAACAAAATATATTACACTGATTATCAAATTCAAATTATACTAAAAATAATTCTTCTGTAAACCTTGTATTGCCAGCAGCTTAGATATGTAAAAATATTTCAAAGTTCAACTTGTCTTGCAATCTTTTCTATAGAGGATAGTATCAACAAGATAAATATTAGAAAATGGTAAAAAGAAATCTAGAGATTTTCACCTTTCCTCTGCACCACTTACACATTTCACATATACTTACACATTTCACATGATACATATACAATTGACAATTCACATATACTTATACATTTCACATATACTTACACATTTCACATGATACATATACAATTGACAATTCACATATACTTATTTGCTTAATAAAAATAATGAATCATTCTTATTCCACACGAATATGATTTTCAAAAAATGAAATGTATTATAAATCCACAACTAGTATGTTAGTAGTCTATTACACCAAAAAGAAAGCAAAGCGATTATTCCATATCAACGAGGATCTTCTCAGCGGTAGGCACCTAATGCATGCCGATGGACTCCTACGGCGGCGGCGTATCGTTGCGTTGCCGGCCGTTCTTGACCTATCGGCGACATTAGGTGCCCATCGGCGATATCTTGAAGGCGTGCCATGAGGTGTAATAGACTACTAACATACTAATAGTGGATGTATATTATTTTGGAAAATCATATGATTGGAATAAAATGATTCATTAAATTTTATGAGTCCTTATCTTGGTGATCGACCTCTTGCACTTTCGGTAGTGCCATAATTTCGAGGGATATCAATGCGGAATAAAGGATAGATGATGATTACGTCCTAGGAGTAAGCAAACTACTGAAGTAAAGTGAATCAAAGACATATTGTACATATAATAGCGGTAAATCTTATACAAAATGATGTGTAGCCGCACATTTTATAGTAATCTCTTCATCACAATAAGATGCTTGTACAAAAGTAAATAAAAACAAAGTTAATGGCGATATAAGTAAATCTTTCAAGCAAGATCAAGCTTCATTTTATTATCACAATCATATATCACAATTTATACAAATACCTACTACAACAAAGAATGATTATTATCTCTTGTCATGAAAAAGGGTTTCATCATCCAGTCTTAAAACAATTTTGACCAAACGACTATGACCAACTCCAAAACAATTTTGACAGCAGTCATCCTGCTATACTTTCATCTTTTCGGACCAACAACAGGAATATGCATGCAAACGCTGCTAGCATCATCACAAAACAGACAAAAACCTGGTACGTTTTACCCAGGAACAGCAACACTTAGCACCGGAAACCACGGTCTCAGCCATCTCCAGGTTCTGCACCTACTTCTTCTTCTATGATCATCTGGTGCCCGAATTTGCATGCAAGCAGCACACCTCCAGGTTCTACACCATCACCCCCAGCCAGACATTTCGCCGAACACCTTGGGGGCAGTGGGATTAGAGAGGGAGGAGGAGGGCGTGCGTAGCTATACCTTGGTTCTCCGGGGTGGAATGGCGGCGCGGCGTCGGCGGTGGCGAGGAGGCGATGGCGAGTCGCGGATCTGGCGAGGTGGCGTCGTGCGAGAGTCTCGGCAGGCTGGCGGCTTTGAGACTTGGAAGCGTGGGGACTTAGAAAATTTGGGGTGTGAGGAAGAGCGGGGAGTATCGACTTTATATAGGGCACCCACATCTACAAGCGGTTGGTAATAACAACCGCTTGTAGAAATGCTCTACAAGCGGTTGGTATTACGAACCGCTTGTAAAGAGGACTTCTACAAGCGGTTAATATTACTAACCGCTTGTAGAATGCATATAATAGGGCGGCGATGTGAAAGGCCCTATGCAAGCGGTTAGTATTACGAACCGCTTGTAGAAAAATCTGTACAAAAGCGGTTAAATAATACCAACCGCTTGTAAAAGTGCTTGCGGATAATATTCAAAATGGCAATCGGTGCCCATATCGTTCGATAAGATCTCTTCCTCCCCACTCTAACGCGTGGCGTTTGAGTGTCTTGAGCTCGTCCACTTATCGAACCCGCTCGCGCCCCTTGCCATTCTTTGAATATTATCCGCAAGCCACTTCTACAAGCGGTTGGCATTACTTAACCGCTTAGATGCAATACTTTCTACAGCGGTTTATATCTGAACCGCTTGTAGAAGTGGGTAGAAGCTTTAAATAGATCCCGAACGCTCCTCCCAGACTTCAAATTTTCTAAGTCCCCGGCGCCTCCTCTCTGCGCGCCTCCCTCCTGCTCTTTGTTTTCATGCCCACAAGGTGTTCGGTGAAATGCCCACAAGGAGTTTTATTGATATGTTGATGTTGGATTAATGAAAAAATATTGTTGATGCTAATTTGTTTCACTCTTTTAAGCTATTAATTCATGTCGGCGGCTTCATCAAATGGCGAGACGAAGAGACAACTAGAGGCATTGCGGATGAAGCTATCGTGTCCTCGATCACGGAGATCCTGTAAATGTGTTCACCTCCCATACATCCAAGAATCCATCCAGTGTTCATTAAGTGTTGAATATGTCGGTAAGTTTTTGAAGTTATTCATTTGTTCATATTCCTTGACTTTCACCTTCCTTTCCATTCTTTACGTTTGAAGGGCCTGACATGTCCGTATTAGCGATGGGTTGATAAAGCCAGACCATGGTGTTGAAAATCTTGCAATGCAAATTGCTGCATTCAAGAAGATTTCTTTGCCAAGTGATGATGGCTGCGATTTTGTAACATTTAATCTGTTGCAAGCGAGAGATGCACATCCATTTGCTTCGATGACAACAAGAGTATTAAAAGCTAGAGGAAAGGATGGAAAGAGTAGAGGACATGCTAAAGAAATTAGTTAATATAGCTATCATTGTAATGTTGCTCCTTTTATATGATGTACTAGGTAAGTAGCGATAGATAACACATGCTCAAATTGTTGAAAGCTTGTATGTCGGTTGTGTAAATTTCACCTTTTTTTGGGTTTTGTATGGGAATTTATGAGCTAACTATGCTAAGCTGAATTTCTCTTTGTATATCTGTAATTTCCTTTTTTAGGTATGTCTAAAATTTATAGAGTGGAAACATCAACATATCAACATGATCATGTGGAATAATTTGTATACAAGTAGTACATCTTAAGTCTTCGTCTTTACAATTGTTCCTTCGTTATGATCGTGGCGTATGTAAGGAGCATCGACATCAACATCACGCGGGGCGTTTATGTCACATCAAGCTGTAAAAGGAGGGAGCTCGTCGGCCGACCATACTCTTCCTCGTCGGTGGCGTTCTCAACTCCTACAATCCTTCGTTTGCCTTGGAGAACCACATGTCGCTTTGGCATTACCTTTTGCTTGTCATACGCTTTTTAGGTTTGCTTGACATGTCCATTACATAGAAGACACGGATCACATCGTTCGCGAGAACAAGCGGTTCGCGCCTATAGCCGACTTCTGTGAGATCCACGGTTGTCATGCCGTGTTGTCGACCTTCACACCGTTTGGAGTCGGCTTGACCCATTGGCACTTAAATAGAGGACCTTGAGAGGTCCATAGTCGAGCTCCCATATTTCTTCTATGAAACCATAATATGTGTCCAACTTTGCATTTGTTGTCTTGGCGTCTATCTGGACACCATTGCTTACAGTTGGTGCTCTGTTATCACGGGATCGGTGTAGAATGTGTAACCATTGATCTCATACCCCTTGAATATCACGATTTCTTGTGATGGTCCCGAGCCAAAGCGTTGCAATAGTTCATCGCTTGACCCTTCCTCAAGGATGTACTACATGGCCGACCACCGAAAGAATCCATGTGCTTGGGGTTATCCAACTCTCTGTCTTCCTGTGAACTTCATGGCGTAGGACACTCTTGTCTTTGAAGGACATAGGGGCGACTATAGTTGATTGCTTGAGCGAGTGAAATGTGCTTGCTTGAATGCAACAAGATCATTGCATGCAATTGCTTGCCTTCCTATTGTCCCTTTGCCCGTAGCCTCCCTCGTGTCGTGATATGGGGACGCCGATAGGATTTAGGTCATTCATGTAATCAACACAAAACTCTATCACCTCCTCCGTCACGTAGCCCTCGGCAATGCAGACCTTCCTGGGCCTTGACGATTCTGGACGTACTTCTTGAGACACTCATGTACCTCTCGAAAGGAACATGTTGTGCGAATACTGCTGGTCCAAGGATACCTATCTCCTTCACAAGGTGAGCGGTGAGATGAACCATGATATCAAAGAATGCGGGAGGAAAGATCATCTCGAGGCTAACCAAACTTTGTACCACATCGACCTCCAACTTAGGCGGTTTAGCTGGTTCGACAACCTTCTGCGAAATGGCGTTCGGGAAGGAACATAGCTTTGTGATTGTCCCCGCACCCACTCGGGCGATATACCTCGGCGACTCACAAGAACAAGCTGTGTCATCAACACAAAGGCGATCATGGGATTTTAGGCCTTGGAGTTTGTTCTCTTTCGTGTTTACGAGTCTCTTTACATTTGAGGAGTATCCGAAGGACCTTCACCTTGTTCAAACACTCAATCATGCTTTTCTTCTCTTCCTTGCTTGGAGTGTAGCTCGCGGGATGTAGATAAAGTTGTTTTGTCCCTTCTTTGTTTTTCGGATGTAGGTCACTCCTCACCTCCATGTCTTCAAGGTCCTTAGAGCTTGCGGTGTATCTTCGATTTGCCGTACATATCTATGTAGCCTAGCGAGTTCAAGCAAACATTCTTCGTGATGTGCATGAAGTCAAGTGAGTGTGAACCTCCAAAACTTCCCATCTGGCGAGTCCCAAAATATTGATTTCTTCTTCCATGTGGGTGCATGACCATCCTCGTTAAACATGGTATGCTTCGGGACCCTTCCCAAATACTACTTTTAGATCCTTTACCATAGCAAACACAAATCGCCCATTACGATCTTTGAGGCTTAACACAATTCTGTTCCCAGATTAAATTCTTGCCTTTGCACCTTAAAGCATGGTGACGAGGAAGAAACTGCGGTGGCCCATGTACACACACTTGAGAGTTTTTCGGTACATGCAGTCCGTTTCATCTATACCTTTGGTGCGAGCTTTAAACCCTTTGTGAGTTTGGCGGACGAGTTCTGAGAAGCGAGCCAATCGTTGATTATTACAAACAACAATGCCGCAGTTGAAATATTCTCTTTGTACTCATCCCAAACCCGTACACCATCCTCCCACAACTTCACAAGGTCTTCAACCAATGGTTTCAAGTGAACATCGATGTCGTTTCGGGTTGCCGGACGCCGATCAACAATGGCATCATGATGTACTTCCGCTTCATGCACAGACCATGGAGGAATGTTATAGATGCAAAGCGTCACGGGCAGTGCTATGGATCTTTGCTCAAGCGGCGAAAGGATTCATCCCATCGGTGCTCAACCCAAACCTTATGTTTCGACCTCATTTGCAAAGTTAGGAAAGCCGATCTACTTTCCTCCATGCGAGCCATCTGCGGGGTGTCTAAGCATCCGTCTTCCTTACGCTCTTCTTCGTGCCAGCGCATCATCTTGGCATGACCTTCATTAGCAAGCAGGCGCTTCAGGTAGGGATCACGAGGAAATACCATAATACTTTGGTGGAGTTCTCTTCTTCGTCGATTCCCATCTAATTCACGGATCGTCACAGCTGCGGCTTATCTTTGGGATTCTTCGCTGCTTGGACAAACCTCCAAATCGGCATACTCATTGCGTCTGAGGATACAATCGTTAGAACATCGTGTATCTTCCGTACTTGCAATCCTAAAGGGCGGAGGACTCGCCGCTTCATCGTGGATTCGGGTAGAGTGTTACCTTAGGAAGCAACTTCTTTCTGATGATAACAAACCATTGAATGCCTTATCGACACACCGTTTGTGGCCTTCCATTGCATGAGTTCTAGTGTAATCGCAGACTTTTGTGTCCCTATCCACGGTTTGGGTACAAATCGATTCGTGGTCCTCTACCATGCTCTGAAACTTCTTGTATTGTCTTTCCTCTGTGAACTCTCCCTCTCCGTCACGGAGCATCTGATCTAGCTCATCATCGCCAAACTCATCGACTGTATCTTCCACAGACCCGTATTGAGTGGTGTCCGGCATACTGTTGGCTCTATCTTCCTCTTCTTCATCGTCTTCCTGTCCAATCGCCTCTGTTTCGCCATGGTGAGTCCAGTAGGTATAGTTTGCCATGAAACCTCTCGTGATCACATGCCTCATAACCATCCATCGTTCGGAGTGCTCCTTCTCATTCTTGCAATCTACGCACGGACAACGTATGAAGCTTCCTGGAGGCAAGAATGCAACGGCCGCGTCGAGAAACTCCTTCATGCCATCTCTGAACTCTCTTGACCGAAGCGGTCCGCATTGTACATCCATTGCGGTTCATACGCACCAATAAAAATAATAACAACATCTATCACAATATTTAATTAAAGCTAACTATGTCTAATAGTTTTGTATTTTTTAATCATTTTGTATTCTTTTAACTAAAGCCAACTAATTATTTCTAATCCTGCTGCATTTTTTTAAAATAAAACTAACTAATTGTTACATGTTCATGCAAACCTTTTCTATCATTCCGCATTTTAATTTTACTAAATAAAAATTATTTATTACCTTTTCCCCACCTTTGTAATTTTTCATCGTTTCACATTTATTGCATTTCATTCCATACACCAAACAATATATCACCTTAAGAACAAAAAAATAAGCCAACAACAGAAACACTAACAATTTCCACAAGAACAAAACATAATTTCTCAACATCCAATGCACCAAAAACATCAATATATAGGTGAGAAGAATGTCAGCAACATGTAACTCACCTTAGAAACAATTAATTCGGAGCTAATAGCCTCAATTGAAAATTTTGGCAGCACCTCTCCCCATGAACTACTCTTGGCCCACCACTCTGCTGTCCTGTGCGAGCTCGGGGAGGAAGATGGGGTTTAAATGCGCTGGAAGATGGGGTTTAAATGCGCTGGGCGGGATGGGGGTCTCTACAAGCGGTTCTACACACGAACCGCCACGATCCCAATCTCTAGAAGCGGTTCGTGTCTCCAACCGCTTCTAGATCTCTAAAGCGGTTCTAAAGCGAACCGCTTCTAGAGATCGGACTCGAAGGGGTTCGTGTCAAGAACCGCTTCTAGAGACCCCTCTCGCCTGCTGCCCACGCCGCTTGGTGCCCTTAACTTTGTGATAGCTTATGAAGGCCGGTTACGTAGAGCACAAGCGGTCATGCACCTAACTCGAGGCTTGTGATAGGAAATCCTTGTTGTGAAGGCAAGGGTTACAACCACCTAAGTAGTAGTGATTTTGTGCAAAGAAATCATATTAATAAAGAACTGTTATATTCCTATATCTTGTGTTTCTTGTTATTGTTCTTGCTTCTAGTTGTTTGATGCTATATCTTGTGTCTTTTGTTACTGTTCTCGCTTCCAGTTGTTTGATAGTCATTTAAGTCGTTTGACAACATTAGCTTCTCACCACGTTATCAACACGATTGCTCTTCATCCGGATACGTCTCTCAATATCAGTGGGTAACTAGGTCAATCTGTCCAGATTCTAATCACTTCTATCTTTGATCTATTTGCATGGTGCCGTTTGCGCCAACACAAATTGAGGCGCGCCGTATCTGTAACAAGCCGAAGTGATCTAATCTAGACTGCCGCCGCTGGCCTGCTCTACAACGCACCGCACACCCTCGGTGTACATGTACAACTGGATAATCGCATATCACAGAAGGTTTATAAACCACATCACAGATGGTTTTGTGAACCGTCTGTATCGAAGTGTCAGTGATGACAATAGGTCATCATGGATGGTTTTTGAAGCATCAATGAAAATCAAAATCACACTAGAACTGTCCATGATGAGGGCTAATCACAGACGGTTCTAGTCTAGAAAGCCTGTGATACGAGATCATCACAACCGTACTAGCCTAGAACCATCTATGATATGCCCTTGTCACACTAGATGACATGCTCTCTCAAATAAAAAGGTTACATAAAAATATAGAACTATATACCTTATTATTCAAGATACTGTATAAAGTTGTATAATGTAATGAAAACACTATATTAATGTGTAATGAACAGAATACAATAAAAAGATTTTAGTCAACACACTTCAACATATGTGAGAAGCAGACTCGAATAGAAATGAATATCCATCAACTACATACACAACAAGCTACACCATAACTATTTAGCTAAATATTCAAATTTACCCTAATTTACCATGACTTGGATAGCCGAAATTTAGCTAAACGTCCAATTTTACCATGACCTGGATAGCCCAAATTTTCCAATTTTACCATGACTTGGATAGCCGAAATTTCCTAATTTTAACTTGATATGAAACAAGACAGAGTAACAGGACAGAGTCAAATTAATGATATATCCGTTGAGTAGATGGATATGTAGCAAATTTAGAAATCGATAACCACGAAGGGCCCTTGATCTTCTTTTTGATGAGTAACAATTAAAGAGCATGGCAACTTGTCAGCTATTTCACTATTTAATCCTGATGCCAACTCCTGGCAAGAGAATATTCATCACACTACCTTGAAAAAGGTCATCAGTGGCGGTTCGAAACTGCTATCAGTGACGGTTTTCGAACCGCCACGGATTTAGTGCCACTGATAATCGAGGATTATCAGTGACGGCTCTAGAACCGCCACTGATAACATTATTAGTGACGGTTTTGGCTAGAACCGTCATCGATATCAGTATATCGCTGATGTTCTAGCCAAAAACCGTCATCGATATATCCGATATCGATGACGGTTTTGGCTAGAACCGCCGCCGATAGTCCGACACAGAAAATAAAAAAGCGGCATTTGTGGCTAGCCTCAGCGATGCTAGCCATGCCCTCTGTACAATCAGCAACATGTATATATATCCAACTAATGGAAGCACGTAAAGTCAGCAACATGTTCCAAATTGGATGACTACCTAGATGCCATGTATAAACAAGAAGAGAATGCAAAGCAACCCTCGCTTCATGTTGTTTTCAAGCAATTCATAACTACACACATAAAGAATGGGCTAATGACTAGTGGCTATTGTACTCAAGATACTCGGTGAATCTTTTGAAGGCAGCTTACTAATAGTAACAAAAAGGAACCCGCTCAATTGCAACCATAGGAGTTTCAACTTTTTCCTTGGGGCAACTTCTCGGGTACCACGAATACACCAAATATGAAGAAAATATAAGTAATCGCAAGTCCAAAATGTCCAGAACCAACAATTGCAAATACAAATGTCGAATAAGCGGTCAAATCTTGACATTGGAGACATGTTTATTGCCTAGAGAATCACCACCATTTTCTTTTGGATTCCTCCCACTATTAACTACTGCACAATAACATCACAAGAGCAAACTTATTTACTACCACTAACACAATGGAAAAGATAGGCTCCATTTTGCTTTTCATGTAGTAGTTTTTTCACCCTTTTCATTTATGGTTCGCCATCTAACTCCCATAGAAACCTCAAAGCATTTTTATTGAATTGTATTGGCATATTGCTAAGCTTTATGGCCACAAACACATAACAAGGAGGAACTGAAAATTAAATAGAGGACAACATCAATCGGCAAAGATAATTGAATATAAGTATGTCTTCATGACTTGGTTGAAATATAAAATAAATTTTTATCTCGCCAAGTTGCTACCACACATACACCATTGCTGCAAATCCAAAGAACACTGGCGAGATGACAAAACAGTCACAACCTTAACACGTGTCATGTGACACCATGACAGCAAGCATGGTCTTAACAACATGTTGTGAAAAATCATTTTATAAATTGTAACCAAGCAATTCAATTCCACCTCTATGCGAATATTATGGTGTTTGCTAAAACATGAAAAGGAATAAAAGGGGGTTGTGTAGGAGATGAAGACAAAGAAGGAGCATATTATCTATCAGAAAGGAAAAAAGAAAAAACAATCCAGCGTGTTAAGCATGAGATTATACCTTGTTTGCCCACATCACCACATGCATTGCACAAAGTCCTTGGACCAAATGGACCACGACGCATGGTCGGTGTCATATTTTCACTAGTGCCACAATTCGACACTGCAACAAGTATGATATGACAAAAAGGTCATCTATTTCCCATTCAACAAGAAATGCAGACAAAAATGGAAGAGGTAGGAGGAAAAGCAAAAACAAACACACAATATCCTTATCCGAGAAGAACCTAAGGAAACAAGGATGGTTTTATAAGTATCACATATAATAAATTACAATGTAGGCCTCATTCTATGTTACGGAGATATTATGTGCTCAAGCAGATTTTCTTTAGTTTCTTAACATTAGCATTTTGTAGTAATAACCATTATCTATCCAATTAAGAAAATATGCAGACATCATGTGTAAGGAGAATTGGAACCTAAAGGTGAAGAAAAATTAAAAGAAAATTACGTGCGAGAGCATCATTTACTGTTTGGCCATGTCGAAGTTCCTAAGTCTTGAATATGCACTAATGAGTGCCATATATATATATACTTGGTCATTTGAATTCCATCTTGCCGTAATTCATCGTGATATCGCCAACAATTCAATAGCCAACAATTATCCCAATAGAAACTATAAATATTAAATAGAAAGGTATAGGTTAATAGGAAGCATGAAAATAAGTTGAGATAGCCAACCTTTTACGATGACCGACAAGAAATGAATCGAGAATACGATGTAATTTTTGTCGATTTAGAGTAATATGGTCTCAAGTTCATGATGTACATACTAGTTCTGTTATATGAATACATGAGCTAAAATACAAAAACATACCTAGAACTGCGATGTAAAATCCAACTTGGGAGCTTGAGTATGGCATCTTAAGATGAAATGAAAGCAATTCATGGCTAAAGCACTTAAGGATGTGTCACTAAGATTCGTACACAACTAGTCGTATCAAATGCATGGCTTATTTATGGCACTCAAAATTAAGAGGTTTGCTTAAGGATCCAACCTTCTTAGCTGGTTTCTTCTTTTGTGCTACCGGTTTAGAATTGCAGCTCCATAATCTTCAAGCACTCGCATCAAAATCGATGAGTGACAAGTGAAACAAAAAGCATTAATGGAAACACAAAACATTAATTGAAACATCGAGAGCAAAGACTGCTTACATCCAGTTCCTTCTCAAAAGCGCCAAGGTCTCTCATCCAAAATGTTTTTGGTGGTGTTTTCTTCACTTCCTCAACATCATTCTCTAATTTCTTCTCGATCCGCATTGAGCTCCTCAGTATCTTCTCCAGAGTCAAGGTACCAATTGACATTGAGAGGAGATAATCATAGCCACTTGCATCATATAAAGAACAGATGCTAGATAGGTAGATGCTAGATACTTCCTTTCCTCCGTAGTGTCATACTTTCAATTTTACCATCCGAGTCAAACAAGTGCATGTTTGTCGCTCGAATTGTAGTTGTCAACTATAATAAACAGTTGTAAATGGAAATGTGTACCTTGCATCAAACTATTACAAACACATGAAATAACTTCATATGAAAAAATAACCATGTAAGGCAAACACATGAAATATTTAGAAGTGCCACTGCATGTGTGTACATGTGTTCCTCAAGAAGACAAACATACATGCTACTGAGCGTAACCACGACAAGAGAAGTGGCATTGAGGAAAGAAGGGCTCCTATTTCAAAGGTACAAAGAGTTATTTACACTTTGTAATGAAATAGAATTGAAGTAACAAAAGCCTAAACTAGTTTTCTAAACTAGAAGCCTATGGGTCTTGAGAGCTTGGAGACACGCGATGTGAGAGATGAGTATGGAGGAGTGGATCGTTGTTGTCTTCGCCATAAAACTCGCCTTTTTGTTGAGTATTTCCTTCATGATGAAGTAGGCGAGCTGGCCTGAACGGCTTGGATTTCAGAATCAAGCAGCCCTACTAGTGAGACAGACTTGAGGCGTCAGAGGTATGAAAATGTAATTAAGAGAGCATATAGAAATCGAGTGGCGCGAATCGATGTGTCATGTCGGCATGACCGACCTCCACGCCATTGTCTTTTATTGTGCAACTTAAGATTTCCGCATGTCTTGGCACACGAAGTACCCACATAGATTTGTTCCTTGCTTCGCCAGACATCTGCGAAAATCGAATGAACTAAGATGTCGTCGAAGGAGCTATTTACTATGAAATACGATATAAGAATATTCCTTGCGTATGCATCTGAAAATTTAGTACGGATTGTAAGGGTTTTGTGGTATGGGCGGTGTCTCGTGCTCTTCTGACAATATCTTTTGAACGCCTCGTTGATTAAACGTGTCATCACTTCATAGTCTGCTTTAGGTTTATCCAGTGGATCCATGATCAAGATCTTGCTCTTATGCGATGAATTACTACGAGAATCCAAAGGAATCTGGATGCCATAGCCATTAGTCGTTACGTCAGAGTAAATAACGAAACCAACGAGTAATTTAACTCGCTAGTGAGGAACTTACTTAAAATTGTATGGTACAAGTATAAACTCCTTGTCTTGTAGTTTAAGCAAAGCTTTATAGACGTACTCCTCGACCTCCTTTGGTACTCTCTCGATTTCTTCTTGGCAAACCGTTCCCGGGTCGAGGAATCCCACTGGCCCCTTGGTTCTTCGTAGTTCTTGAATCTCGTATCTATATAACAAAATAGTTAGACATGACATTTATCGGTATTACGTGAATGTAGACCAAGATTGATATATTAGACGCTTACGGTGTCCAGCATCTCAAAAAATATATGTCGAGGGCGTCATTATAGAACAAGTTGTGCATGTTATCGAATTCTATTAAGAAGTAGCCATAGCCCTCGTGGTGAAAATGTTCCTCACGGAACACTGCAGTGATCACCTTCGGGAGTACGTCTTGGTTGGATCGCTCCATGTACCATGCATGTAGTCGCTGCATCATGGGTGTTAGACTGTTTAACTTCGAATCGGTGACTAAGGGCTTCCCAACCTCGAATTTCAATCTTGGTTTATTTTCTTGTTCATCAGACTTTGCCTTGCCCTTACTTTTTTCTCGGACGACATCATACTCGGTCCTGGCTTCCCCTGATCTAGCTGATACGGCTTGTCTAATGTGCCATTTTTTGGGATCAGGGGTTGTAGGTTTGTCCTTTGAAGTACCGGTGTTCTGTGTTTTCGCGTTGAGTACAAACAGGGGCCATATTTATGGGGCCCTCAATGGATTTCTTTTCTACCTCATCTTGCTTCTTCACCATTTCACTCTCACGTGCTCGTGACTGATGCGCGGATTGTACTGCAGGAGAGGCTGGCAGTGCATGATCCAAGACGATGTCAGGAGAGGGTGCCACTGCATGGTCCAAGATGATGTCACGCTTGCGCCACTGGATGAATGAGTGGACGGCACCTCCCAGAGTTGTTATCTCGTCATTGGCGGGTTTTTCTAGCCCGATATCAAGAAAGCGTGTAACTACCGTGTCCACGGACCTTTGCATAACTCGCGCTTATCGGGGCATTGTGCAGACACCCCTTGTTGGCACGGATAAGCTACCTAGCGCACTGTGAGAAAGATGTTCATCACGGGCACGTTGAGCTGACAGGGTGTGGGGTCATGTATGTCGTCCACAGGATAATGGTTTAGGTCCGCTTGTCTTTGGCGTGGACCATAGAATCGCGCGACACCAGAGGGTTGAGAGAGCGTTTTCGACTGCGTCGCTCAAGGCTTCTTGTACTTGTCGTTGAACTTGTTCGTGAATGGTGGGTTGTAATTCTCGCAGAACCCTTTCCTTCATACTTTCCATTTCTGCTTTCGGCTGCTCTTCTTTAGCTCTTTTCCGACTCCTATAAGAGTCTTCGTGCTCGAGAATCCCATCTTCCATGGAACCTTGACCCCGACGCCTCGTGTTCGACCGGGTGCTCTTTGTTTCCGAGGGCGCCGATAGCTCGTCTTTCTCCTGTTTGGGTGGAAGGATCCTTGGGTGGATCGGGCGAGAATCGATGAACTCTTTGCGCCATTGCTTCGTCTTTCGCCGCTCTTGAATGATAAACTCGAAGAGACAAGAGATCTGCCCTCGCTAGCACGTAGTGCTTCACTCGTCCCGTAGTCCCACCAAGGACTTGTGCCATCTGTTGGATCACTTGTAATTCTGCTGTCCCATTGAGCAATTTTACCCGTACCCACTCGTGCCAAGTCCGTGGGGTGAGTATTCCTTCTTGCGATGCTAATGTGGTCCTCACTAGACTTCCTTGTTTGCTTCAGATTGCTTCATCGCCACGAACTCATCCCAAGACGGTTGTAATCTTGGGTAGTATCCGACGGTGACCGCTTTTGCTTCACATAATTTACGTTCACCTCGCCTTGAAGTTTCTCCACGCCGCATCCATGGTCATCAATGCATCGCGACGCGACGAGTTCTTCGACTCCTTCGGGAATCTGAAGGTTCCTTTGAGCTCATCCACAGATCCTCTTTGGTGGCTTGGGGCACTTTATGCCAATCCAAATAGGTGATTTGCACTTTCTCCTTACGATGTACCATGTTGACTCAGATTTTGTCACTGCCTTTTTGATTGCAATAGGGGACCCAATATCTGAGACCTCCGTGATGGTGTACGGCCTTGAGCTTCTTATTCTTCCCTCGTCCTCGGCGTGTTGCAAATGAAGTGGAGGCCCCTGAACAATGGTGGAGGCCCCGGAATAGCGGTCGAGGCCTCGGCAACTTCGTGGTTGGGTGGAGGGTAAGGTACCGCCGGGCTCTCCTCTATTATAGGCTCAGTTTCGGGCTCCATTAGAACTACTCAATAGAAAGGGAGATATGTCAGAGAGGGAAAGAAAATATGTACTAACTGATAGAATAACTAAGTGTATCATATTGAATTAGCACACTAAGGAAAATATGTACTAACTGAGGACTAAATTAAATCCTTAAAGTGCCTGTCCATGGCTCATTTCGAGTCACAAATGGAATAATCCACTAATAACAAGAATGACATAGATAAGATAGAACTTAGCAATTACAAAGACAATTAACCTCGTATTTGTTTACTATTTTTCTATAATATTCAGGAACAAGAAAAGACAAGTACTATGGTTCCTACATGGCAGTTCTATGGCTGGATATTTCTCTCTCTACATATCTAGTTTTATGTGGTTAATGAATACGATAGAAGATGTATTAACTGAGTGTATCATATTGAATTAGCACACAATCAGAGATATCAACATAGATAAAATAATGCTTAGCAACATAGAGAGGAGATATGAATGATTTGCTCTCAGATTTAGGGGTTGGATGAAAATAAGAATTTTCACCACAATCACAAATGGGCTAACAAATTATTTAGTGACTAGGGCCTTGAACCCTTACCACCTTAGCATGCACAATTAAAGAGTTGTTCAGAATTTCACTGTTAAATATCTATGATCAGATTGATAACAGCATAGTTCAAAGCAGATACTAAATATCAACAGATTCTGAATTAATGACAAAGCCGACTTACCACAAGAGAGTATACTTATCGAAATATCAGCGGTGATGTAAACAACACTCTCAAGCATGCTATTCTACCACAAAGACAAAATGTGCGATTGCTTGATATAAAATGCCTTCATTTTCCAAGGAGGGTAGGAAAGTATCATCCTTTGATATGCGAAAAGAAAATTAACTACTTAGATGCCATATGGATATGAGAAAACAATTTGAAGCATGTTGTTCTACGGTTCAAGGCCCAAGACACATAATAATTGTTCTTATCATTCTTAACCCAATATCATCATAGAGCAACACCCAAACCTTCACCAACAAGAACAAGTGCAAAACCACCAGGAAGATGAGCTCAACTAACATCAGCCAACAAGAACAAGTCCATCTCGATCATTTTACAATTTCTATTTGTAGTACATAACCACCAAGAAAATTTGCATAAAAGCCTACAAGCATTTAAATGTTTATATCCTAGAGCACATAAAAAATGAGTAAATAGAATTATTCAAGCTACTACATTTCCTAAGAAGCCATAGAAACACGAATTCAATTGAACAAGACTCCACCATCGCCTCGCCGAGATTTGAAGTTTCAAGTTTTCTCATCAAAATCGTGCATATTTATTTCCTATTAATTCCACATAAATGTACATTTCTTACATCACATTTCCATTACTCCATACAAATGGCGACATGTTGCCATTACTCCTAGCTAATTATTTTCTTTCACAATTTGGCCTTCGTTGTGATCATCGCGATGATAGGTAACTTCTTGAGTGGTTTCTTCCTCGGGCCTGATGCTGTCGCCTGCGAAAGGAGGCAACTCATCAAACTGGTTGTACTCTTCCTCATCCACGACATTCTCAACTCCAACGATCCTTCTTTTTCCTTGCAGAACTACGTGGCGCTTCTTATCTCTTAAGGGTCGATTATGTAGAATACTTGTGCTACTTGATTCGCAAGTACGAATGGTTCGCTCTCTCAGATCCGACATGTTCGATGTCCACGATAGTAAAGCCGTGCTTGTCCACCTTGACACCATTCGGGAGTCGTACCCAATGACATCAAACACCGGATCTTGAAAATGCAGAGTCCAGCTCCCAAATCTCCTCTATGAACCCGTAGTAGATGCTCTTCAGTCGCTTCAGTGTTGTCGTGAGGCATCTATACGCACACCATTTTTTTTGGTAAGTGCTCTTGCTATCCCGAGCTCTCGTGTAAAATGTATATCCATTGATGTCATATCCTTGCCATGTCGTGATTGTACACAAGGCCCTTTTGCCAACCACCTCAATGTAACACTCGTTTCTTCACCGACATGTGCTCCTCGAACCAATGACCGAACAAACGATTGTGCTCTTTTGTTATCCAAATCTCGACTTTCCTCGGTTTTCCTCCTTAGCTTACCCTTGTGTATGTCCATATACGGGCACACCTCAAGTGATTTGTAATATCTTGTGAAATGGGCTTGTTCGAACAAAATATTATCATAGGAATTTGTAGATTTCTTTCCTATTACACCTTTCCCACCTAGCCTACCCTCATGGCGAGATCGCACTCCTACCGGTTCGACCTCCTCCATGTAATCGACCACGTAACTCAATAACCTCCTCGGTTGCATAACCTTCTACAATTGAGCCTTCCTACGAGATCGACACGTACATATTTCTTCGTAACACCCATATACCTTTCAAATGGGTACATCCGATCTCGAGAATACGGGTCAAGAATATTTATCTCATTGACAAGGTGAACAATGAGATGAACCATGATATCAAAAATGATGGGGAAAATACATCTCTAGTCGGCACGTAGTCTTTACCACATCACCAAGTTCATAAAGTCCAACGGGATCGATGACCTTCTCGTGAAATCGTGTTGAAGAAGGAACACAACCTCGTGATTGCCTCTCGGACCTTGTCGGGCAAAATACCTCTAATTGCAACAGGAGCATTTGTGTCATCATCACATGACAATCATGAGACTTCATGCCAATTAACTTCAAATCTTTCATCGATACCAGCTTGATGTTTGCGGAGTAACCGGACGGAACTTTCACACCATGCAGGCACTTGCAGAGTTCTGTTTTCTCTTTCTTACTCAAAGTGTAGCAAGCTGGGGGAAGGTAAAGCCGGCCTTTCCCAGTGTCTTGAGGATGTAGCTCGGCTCTGATCTTCATGTCTTCTAGATCCCTTCGTGCCTTCAGTCCATCCTTTGTTTTGCTAGGAATATTCAGTAAAAGACCAACCACGCTGTCACATACATTCTTCTCTACATGCATGACGTCGATGCAGTGTCGAACTTCCAAGTCCTTCCAGTAGGGTAAGTCCCAAAAGATGGATCTCTTCTTCCACGTGGTCTTCTCAAGATGGGACGCGATGTATTACCAAGACTCCTTTCAAGTACAACATTAAGATCCCTAACCATATCATACACCTCTTCCCTCTGAAGACGCCTTGGAGCTAAACCGTCCTCCTTTGTCCCGTCAATTGTTTCTTCATATTGCGGTATGGATGATTCTCGAAGGAACCTCCGTGACGCATGTACACTGCTTTTTTCCTCGAGTTGTTGAGCCACACACTAGCGGTTTCATCCATGCATTTGGGGCATGCTTTCGCTCCTTTATAGTACGGTAGGACAGTTACCAAGCGCAGAAAATCATTGATGGTGCGAACAACAATGCGCGTGAGTGAAGTACTCGTTTGTACTCGTCCCATACCATGCACCTTCGCTCCACAATATCACAAGATCTTCCACCAATGGTTGTAGGTATACATCAATATCGTTGCCGTGTTGTCTCGGCCCTGGATAAGCAACGACATCATAATGTACTTTCGCTTCATACACAACCAGGTGGAAGGTTGTATATACACGAGTCACGGGCCAAGTGCTATGAATCTCGCTCATGTTACCGAAAGGATTCATTCCATCCGTACTCAAGCCAAACCTTACATTCCTCGGTTCATTTCGAAGTTCTCCTCAAGAGTCTATCGATGGTTCTCCATCGCGTAATCACCGGTGTCTCGATTTTCCATCCCTCTTACGGTCTTCCGAGTGCCATCGCATCAATTTGGCGTGCTTTTGTTTCCAAATAAACGCTTCAAACGAGGTATTCTTGCAAATACCACACCACTTTTACGGAGCTCCTTTCTTCACCTCGATAGCTTGTCATCGCCCTTACGCTTGTATCGCGACGCTTTGCACAGGACATACATGAATGTCGCATAGTCTTTACGATAGAGTATCTGATCGTTTGGACAAGCATGTATTCTTTCTACTTCCAATCCCAAGGACATACAACCTTCTTAGCTAGATACGTGGTTTTAGGCAACACGCTTCCTTCAGCAAGATGTCCGCTAAGAGATGTAACAACGCCGTGAAACTCTTGTCGGACCAACCATTGGCTGCCTTCAATTTCGAGAGCGAGAGCACCGTGTGCAACTTTGTGTATTCCTCCTTAACCCGGAACAAAGGTTTCTCCGAATCCTCCATCAAACCCGTGAATTGATTAAACTCTCTCGACTAGTGTAGTTCTCTTATGCATCGCGCAACATTTGAGCCAGATTAAGTCGGCATCGACGACCAACCTATCCTCATCGGATCCATAACTGGATGTCACCGCCACATTGCCCGGCTCCGTCGTCGCCGACGTTATCACGTTCAAGTATAATCTCCTCTTCACCGTGCCTTGTCCAACTTGTATAGCCAGGTACAAAACCCCTCCGGATCAAGTGCAAATGGATATGGTTTTTGTTCGAAAACATCTTCTCATTCTTGCAATCAATGCATGGACAGTGTATGTACTCCGTCTTCTTTTGCAAGCTGTTCTCCTCGGCTGCCCTTAGAAAAACAGATACACCGTCGATATATTCTTGGCTGCAACGGTTCGCATCGTACATCCATCTCCGGTCCATCTACAGTTCATTAATTTAAGCAATTTATTAATATCCAAAAATCTTAATTAAATAAATTGTTATTCGAATATTCAACAATATGCACTAACGGGACAACATTAATACTAAGTAAATGTTGCAAACTTAATTAATTAATTTTAATATATACTCATACGTAACCAAAAATTATATATATATATCCAACAATCTTAATTACATAAATTGGGTTTATATGCTTCATAAAAATTCACTAACAATACCCACTAATGAAGCAAGATGTATATACACGCGCTAACGAAAAAAATTAATGGTAACTAAGAAAAATATTAACTACGTAATTTTTGTACATATCCTTCTAAGAGCAATATAATAAATTTCCTCATCTCAAAATGCAAGGCAATTAACATCATGATCACCCATCTATCATATTAACTATAATTTATTTTTCATTAATATCCAATAATCGTAAATACATAAATTTTATACATATCCTTCTAAGAGCAACGTAATTTTTATACATATCCTTCGAATATTAACTATAATTTTTATACTTCATGATCACCCATCTATCATATTAACTATAATTTATTTATCATTAATATCCAATAATCGTAAATACATATATTTGACATATGATTGACAAAAAATTCATCATCTAAATAAGGTAGAGAACTTAATCTAATACAAACAAGGTAATAAATTCATCATCTACAAATTGCTAGCTAAATAAAAACAAACTAAATGTAGACCTTGCACCTAAACCTTAATTAAGCTAGGAATAAACCTTTTAATGGCAATTTTACACTAGAAATGAAGAGAGAGACATATTTTACACACCTTGGAACAATTCTAGGAAGTGGAAGCACAAGATCTTGGCCAAACAAAATATGAAATCAAAAAGTCGAGTTTTGTTCTCGGGAGGAAGATGACCAAATGACAGAGGGCAACAGGATATTTATAGAAAGCATTATTAGTGGCGGTTCTAAAACCAACCCGCCACGTAAAATGTATTATCTGTGATTTCCATCTACCAACCGCCACAAATAGTCTCAGCCATTATCCGTGGCGTGTTTTTATTTAAAACCAAATCACAGACAAGTATTATCTGTGGCGGTTTTTGATGCAACCGCCACAAATGGTCCTCCCGCCAATTTCCATATAGAACCGCCATCGATACATGTATTTGTGACGGTTCCAAAAGAACCGCCACAAATAGGGCGTCACCTATGTGCTGTTTTGTAGTAGTGTCAACATATTATCAGAGTTCTAAATATCACTGAATGATTACCAACAGTAGAGAAAATTGAAGTCCATAAAGGACACATACTATAATTGCCCTATGCTTATCCATTTTGACCCCAACCTCTTCTAATCCAAAATTCTACAAGTATATGGTCTCTATAAGGATGCATGTATCTAGAAATTTTACAGATGCATAAAATCTGATTAAGAGAAGTGGAAACAACATAGTCATATTGTAACAGCCTGGATTCAATAAAATATGAAAAGAAAATTTAAAAATATTTGCCTGAGTTATTCTTGCATTTTATAGCTTTTCTTGAATTGTTGAAATTTCTTTTGGTTTTGTTTGAAAAGAAAAATCAAATAAGCAATAATAGAATTTCCTATTTTGAATATGTTAGAATTTTGTAGAAATTTTCAATAATAACATGAAGCTAAAATTTTTATTAAATTAACACCAGATCTATTCCTAATTCCAGTAAAAATATCAAAAATTAAAACTTAAGTTTGAAGTTTTTAAAATTCAAAAAACAGAAAAAGAACAAACTAGAAAATCATAATGTCGGAATTTTTAAAATTCAAATATCAAATATAAAAATCTGAAAATTTTACAGAAGATGAATATTTAAATTTAAAACTCTAAAAAAAATTCGTAAAATTTGGACCCCTTTTTCATCTCCAAATAAATAGAATTTAGAAAAAGAAAAATTCAACAGTTAAGCCTTATTAGAATTTTATAAACTTTTATTTTACTGGATGTTATAATTTATCTTTCCAACCGGAGTAAAATTTTTGTAAAATTTGAAATTTATTTGCTAGGCTAAAACAGTAGTATATCATGCTTTGTCCAGAATGCTCATGAGCCGTTCCTTGTCAGCCATCAGATCGAGCCACGTGTCAACCATCCGTGACAGCTTGCACTATTTCCCTTTCTTCTCCACCGCTTTCATCTCCGCATCGCTACCGGAAATGTGCCACGGCGACCCTTCCTCGCGATTTTTGTTGCCACGGCACACTCCGGCAGCATCTCGCGAAACCACTAATCTCTACTCGCTTGCCGGAAGCCTACCGCCGCAAAGATTTTACCTCAGAATCGCTGCCACAGCACACTTTCGGCAGAGCGTCCAGTGCCAACTCTGCGTGCGTTTCTGCCGAAGTTCTGCCGGGGCAGCATTTTGGCCGCAATTTCTTTGCCACGACATCATTTTGGCAGCGGCACAGCGACACCTCGTCGCATCTTCAAGGCAACACACAACTTTTCAACGCCACCTAACTCCGCCAAAACGCTGTGCTACTTCTTCACTTCCGACCAAGCCTTCGCCGAAACCCTTTGAACCGCCGCCAAAACCAATTTCCAGTCCAAAACAACATTGCGTGACTTCCACTCCAAATCACTGACTTTTGAACCTACCTAGAGCTTTGACCGTCACAAATTCTTAGCCAATCTCGGTGTGTTTCACCTGTAGTACCGCCGCGGCTAGCGCTCTTCTTCTTCAACGCCGGCGAACGGTGGTAGCTCTCCACGGCCAATCTCCAACCAAGGTAAAAGGTAAGGTGGATTCTTCTAGGCCCATGGATGCTCAAACAGCGAAAGTAAGCAGTGAAAAACCCAAGTTCTTGCTGTTCTGCCGACCGGCCATGGGCGCCGCCGCCTCCGCACGGTGGTACGCCAGTTCCGGCCACCGTCCGCCAAATTAACTCCACCTATAGACGCGCAAGGACCTTCCTGAGCTCGCCGTGTAAACCATACAGCGACTCCGGCACTCCTTCGCCGCCGGCGAGCTCTTGTCCGCCGCCCCCTGTTCGCTGTCACTGCCAAGCCGGGACCACAAGTCAGACACATGCGTGCAATTCAGTCGCTGTCGATTGGGCCCGACCAGTCAGTGAAGAAACTCAATGCAGGCCAAAAAGGGAAAGCGAGTTTCCAATCCGAAAGCGTATTTTGTAAAAATGGAAATTTCTGATTTTCAAAGCATTTTCCAAATCCTAGCTTATTTAAATGCTTATAACATGTGAATTTCAAATCCAAATTTAGTGAAATAAATTTATAAATTCCTGTAAATTCAAAATATGCAAAATATTTTAAATATTATTTTTAATTTTAAATTTGAATTTAAAAGAATAGTCTAGAAATATATCATAAAGAAAATTTTTGCAAATGAACTCCAAATTGAGTCAAATGAATTTTTTTTGAATCCTTCAGTTCCTGGAAACCTTATTATGCAAAAATAGTTAGGGTTCACCATAGAAAATATTTAGCTTTGCTTTATGATAAGTGATAATTCAATATTAATATGAATAAATTTTAATGTATTGAATTTGGAATTATAAGCATAAAAGTTACTCTTGTAGCCTTTTATTTCATTATTTTATTTGGCTCTTTTATCTGACTTTTTATTGGTTTTATTTGCTATTTGGATTTATTATTGCTAATCGGCGCGTAGAACCCGACGAGTCCAAATTAATCGACAATAGCTTTGAACTTAATCTCAACGTTAATTAACAAGGCAAGCACCTCCTTGACTTCCTTGATCCTAGCTTTGTAAATGTTTTTATTAAATGTTTCCATTGCATGCAAATGTTTGTTAAATGCTACTAATTTGTGGGAATTGGTAGCTATATATGTAGACACATGATAATTTCCCTGCTAGGTTTGGAACCGTGAACCTTGGTAGCACTAGTTTTAAAATTAGACAATATATGATGTCAAACTGGGTAAACACGATGATTAGCATTCATACTTAGCCATGCTTTAAATATGGGATTAACAAATTAAAAATATTGTTCAAATAAAACTTTGACATGTTGAGACATGGTAATGTTAATGATACTTTGGTTAAAAATGAAAATAAAACTATGATTTTGATGTGGGCAATTTATTGACAATAGCTTGTTGTACGAGGGTTAGACTTGCACGTAGTGTAGGGAGGAGATTATTGCCCGTGTCGGATTAAGAACCGAACTATGGGCTGTTTTTAAGCCAAGACCAAAGTACAACCAAAATTGCTAGTATGGGATAGCCTTAACCTATTAAGTTTCTTAAAACCGGCTTTACACATCGGTAGGCTAGAGATGTACAGGCATTTTGGATTTAATTAAGTTTGCTCAGTGGGAAGCCCACACTGAGGTGTTGGGAATGACGTTTGCTAATACAACAGTGTACGCCTTTCTATGGGAAGAAAAGTTTACGGCAGGGACGTACTGCCAAATACATATGACAGGGATTTACTGTAATCTCTGGATTTTAAGTTTCTTCCATCATAGCGAGGACTCAACGTCACTGGGTTGGTGCAAAGTTGGAATTAAGTAATGTAATGGCTGTGTTATGACTCTCTGCGGCATACCAAAAGAAGTGTGCTAATAGCTTGCATAAAGAGTCAGTCATTTCTTATGGGTAAAGCTGTACACCACTGCAGAGTGAAAAACTAATCGATTAGCCGCGCCCGCGGTTGTAGGCACTTGTAACGTCATCACATAGTTAGATGTTTTCGTTTTCATGAAAACCTGGATTCCACTAAGTAATGGTAGAAATGTTGATTTTGAATTCAGTATTTACAATTCCAAAATTAGCGTTATGCAAAACAACCCTGGAACCCTTCCTTCTAGATGACTTGCATATAAAATAGGGTTTGCAAAAGTCTTGCGATTACGAAAAGTACTCAACTTGTCGTTGTTGATAATTTTTAGGTGAGGAATCAGATTACCCTGACGAATCATACGTTGACACAGGATTCGAAGATATAAACGATGAATTCTACTAGGATTTACACCTTGTCAGTTGCCTGTGGAAATATAGGTTAGAGGCAAACTACAAGATTTTGTCTCCACTATTGTTCTTTACTTTTGGTACTGTATAATTACTATGTAAAACTACTTCCGCTGTGTAATAAAGTTTGTGTATAGTTGTAATATTAGCTTGTATTTGTGCGTACTAGCCTCTGATCCTAGGACTAGTATTGAATGCACAGGGTACCCATTATTGATATTTATTATCAAAAATAGGAACCTTACACATATAATATTAACCTTTGTATTTGGTCATTGAAAATACTAGCAAACTCCAAAGCAATATAACACCTCCTACTATTGCAATCTTCTCTGGTCTTGAAGGCAAGTCCAATATTGCATCTGAATCAATAACATGCTCTATTTCTGGGTGGCCCATTTTCATGAATCATGGATATGAAATAAGACTCGGCAAAACAATCAATATACAGGTTGTTAATAGCAAAAGCTTGTTGGCTACAAACATGGAATCCAAATTCCGAACAAACATTCCCACAGATCAAAAGTTGCGACTGGACATACAAAGAGTAAATATGGAGGCGGAGGGGGGAAGTTTGCTTACATGCCGTCGAGGTCGCCGATACGCGACGGTGGCGAAGGGCATGCCGTCGCTCCCCACACTGATGGTTAAAAGATCGTAGTCGTACTTGCGGGAGGCAGAGACGGCTCGAGGGGGGTGGAGGAGGCGGAGGCGGCCTGAGGGAAGCGGATACGCGGGCGATGAAGGTGACTTTTGCATAGAGGCATGGGCGTAGGACGCTAGGGTTTGCATTAGGACTCTTGTGCGTAGAACAAAGACGTGGATGGCTTTGTAGCCGGTAGATCACAGATGGTTTTAAGATTGAACCGGTTGTGGTACTAATCATCCTAGATAGTTTTTGTCTAAAACTGTTTGTGATTTGCCCCACATCACATATGGTTTTAGCCAAAAACAGTAACCGTCTGTGATGAGGGGGGCCCTAATCACAAATGAATTTAACTAAAAACCTTCTGTGATGTGCTCGAGACTCATCATATACTGTTTTTGCAAAAAACCATCTGTAATGACACCTCATCATAGATGGTTTTTGAAAATCGTCAGTGATGATGAGTCTAATATAAGTCCTTTTGTAGCAGTGATAGATTGATGGCAACAGCATCTCCAATATTATAAATTGGTGGAGAAATTTTACAGTGTATAATACTACTAGTATATGGCGAGTAAAAGAAATCAGATTTAACCATTGATTTGTTAAAGGTATTTCTGTTACTCTACTAATAAATAATGTTAGAATATATTGCAATGTATCTTGGTTATTATCTTTGACCGGCTCTCTTTCCTTATCCTCCCGATTCTATTATAGAAGGGCCTGGTCTATTTGTACAAACAGTCCATGATCAATTCGATCATCGCGTTGAGTCATCTCCGCTTTCATGGTATCAGACTCTTTCTTTCTTTCGCTTCCGCCTCAAACTAATCTCGTTGGCCACTGTCAGTGATCACCCTCGTGCGCCCATCATGGCTTCGCCCACCCCCACCGATCCTCTCGATGTCTTCCTCCAGGCGACCACCACGGCCATCTCCACTGCCGTCCGTGACGCCCTCAACCCCGCCGCCGTGGCCAACCTCACCACTACTAACGCGGTGGCCTCCGCCGCCGCCGATGCCCTACGCTCGGCCTTCTCCCTTGATGCCCTGCACATCGCTCTTGGCGCCCCTGCCCCCGTCGCACCTGCCATGGCCACTGCGACAACATCCGGCGACACACTCGTCCTCCCCCTAATCACGCCACCAGCCACCCCGCCAACTGATCTCGACGATGACGCCCTCACTGCTCTCCATGCCCAGGCCGTCACTGTCCTCAACGTCAAGGCGCTCGTCCCTATCACTCTCGACCTCGCTGCCTCCAACTACACGAAGTGGCGTGGCCTCTTTCTCGTGGTCCTCAACAAGTATGCCCTCACGGATCACGTCCTTTTCGATACCCACTGCCCGGACTGCGCGGATTGGGTACAGATGGACTGCGTCGTCCTCTCGTGGCTCTATGGTTCCATCTCCGTCGACCTCCTCGAGATCGTCATGTTGGCTGACACCACCACTCGTCTCGTCTGGAGAGGGCTCGAGCACCAGTTCTTGGGCAACCGCGAGGGCCGCGCTCTCAACCTTTCGGCAGAGTTCCACAACTTCCACCAAGGGGATCTCTCCGTCACCAACTACTGCCGGTGCCTCAAGTCCATGGCCGACAGTCTCACCGACCTCGACGAACCAGTCGCGACCGCACACTCGTCCTCACCGTCCTAAAAGGTTTGAGTGAAAAATTTGATTACCTGTAGACCCACATTCCGATGCAGCGTCCGTTCTCGACGTTCGCTGAGGTTCACTCCCAATTGCTCCTCGAAGAACTCATGAAGGGGCATCGCCAGACCAGTTTGGCCACTGTCCTCCTCTCCACCACCAGCGGCACCACCCCCAACAACGTGCCACGGCAAGGGACTGGCAGCGCCGCTCCTCCCAACCCGGCACATGACACCGGGTTTGGCGTCGACAGTGGCTCCAGTGGTCAGTGCTCTGGCGGATAGGGTGGCAACTACACTATAGACTCGATTCTTAGTGACCTAGGCAAGACAAGCACAAACCAAAGTGTCGTGCAACTACATTGGTGTCCAACCAAGACCAAGTGTTCAATAAACAAGGCAAGCACCCCTCTTAATCATGCGTTTAATCTTGGTAAAATTTGATATGTTAGTAAGGATGGTAGATATATCTAATTGTTACATTCACCCTACCTTGTCAAGTTGATTCTCTCACCATTGTCACCATAGTAATGCTATCCATTGTTCATAAACGTTAAACGGGGAATTGTCGAATAAGAATGATTGTTAGATGCTTAACCATGCTTATACAGATATTAAACTGAGTAGCTTGAATAATGGTTAAAATATTCAAAATAAAAAATACTTGTGATATGGTCCAAATGAAAAACCTCTGATATTTTGAGCATAAATAAAATTGGAAAACATGTTTTGAACTTGGGCAAGTGGTTGTTAGGAACAGTGCAGGAGCCCTTGAGGAATGTGGAAGTCTCGTCTAGGTTGCTAAGAACCGATCTATTGTGCCATAGACCCAATTATTCTTGTATAACCACATGTGCCTTTATGGGAAGGACCTAGCATAACAAGTACTTCTAGCAATGTTGCAGCAGTTGATAGGTGGAAAACGGGCTAGTGCAAGCATGGTACTAAGGGCTTTTGTGAGGTACACGAAACTTAGGGAGACATGTAGTTGTACTTCTCTATAAAAGTGCCAACAGATATAAAGACAACTGCTCCATTTTTGCCCATTACGGGATTAAAATTTCATAAACCACTGAACAACTATTCTAAAGTTCAGCATTTAGAGGATAAGATCAAATAATTGAGGACAAATAGGTAGCAAGCAACTCACCCAAATTCAGAGTCTGTCTACGTATCGAGTTGCTCCTCTACACATGTAATTTCCCCAGCACCATATCTGGCATCACTGATTTCATAAAACCAATCATGTGCTTTGTGAAGAAATAAAAAGTAATGCTTTGCTAGGAATACATTTCAATACGGTGATAAGATCATGCTTTTTTAAGATAAGATCAAGTTTTTTAAAGAGAGATAAGATCATGTTAGAATACTGCATAAAACATTAATAGCTATAATGGAAGAGATTTTTTCCCAGAATGAATTGTGACTTAATATTGTTTGTACTCCTACTGAAACAAAACGAACAGAAGCTCAAGTATGCCCACATTGTTAACTGATGGATGAAATATTCATTTTATGTGGACAGAAAAAGGTTACAGTACTAGATTATTTGAGAAATCTGAAAATATCTTAAAATAACAAATGCAAAAATGAAGTGAGAATGTCTAAATATCGCCTTACATCATTTCCACTAAGAGCTTGTCTATAAAAAACAGCTCTTTTATGGTACAATAAATTCAGTATAGATCGTTCAATCTTTTCGATATAATGTACCAGATTAGCTAGTGTTTATTTATACTTGATTCAGTAGTAGAGTAGTAGGAATATATTCAATAAATCAATGGCTAAATCTGATTTCTAGTACCCCACTATATGCTACTAGTATAATGTACTGTTAAATATCTCTGAAATAATCATGCTGAAAATGAGTCATGTGTAAAAATGTCTAGAGCAAAGCCAAAGAAGCCAGAAAAATGTTCTTTGAACAACTTATAAGCATAAGGATGCAATATGCGTTTCAAAAAAAAAATGATGCAATATATGGAGCACCCATGAAAGCCTACAGACGACAGTCGACACAGTGACAACCACAAGAGTATCAATCACAGAGTCAAACAAAACTGCAGGCATATATAGGATGATTTGTTTGTGCGACGAAAAGGAGAGAACTTTTTCAATTGAGTTTCACACTCGTTACAAAGAGTCTCACGACGAATGCACTCAGGTGGCTGTGCACGACTAATCACACACTGACCTGAGATTCTAGCCAAAAAAGCTGTAACTCATGGGCAACTGCAGTTTGTGCTCTCCCCACCATGGCGAACTCCAGAAGGCTAATTTCCCCTAGTTTTCAGCTGCAAAATCTCCCGAATGATATGTCCAATAGACAAGCGATCAGCAGTTGAAGCAGTAATTTTTTGATACACCGATTGACAATCCATCTCCAGCAGGACAGGTTTGTGAAGCCATTCCACAGCGAGCCCAATAGATTCGCAGCATGCCCAGGCTTGGGCTTCTTCTGCATCAGAGCAAAATCTCAGAGTTCTCCAAGAATACAGGATATGACTTGCCGTCTCATCCCGAGCTATACGCTTCCAATGCTGGCTTCCTCAGTTATCTTATTATAGCGTAAATTTGACTGAGGTAAAATAAAAATAGTACATATAAATAGGTTTCGGCAGGAAAGAGTAAAGAAAACCCATATGCAAATAGTTCTAAGGATTTTAGTGCTTATTGAACTAAAGACTTCAAGTAACTGAACTTCTTAAACTTATATTCTGGTCATTCTGAAAGTGAAACCTTTTTAAATTTTCAATATCTAGAAAGAAAGCTTTTTGACCAGAAGATTGGAACACATCGAAATCAAGGGAGATAGCAGCACGTGCTGTTGATTAACAAGGATTAGGCACACTAAGTTTGAAAACTCGCCCTTATCGGGAAGGACGAGCAGTTTCTGGCTTGATCCCGAGCGGTGAGACGGGGGAATTCTTGGCAAGTCTTCAGCTATGCATGGAACAAAAAACTGTGGGAAGGTGCCTCTATGCACCTGTAGGTGCCAAAAACTTAAAAGTAGGGTTTTCAACCGCAGCATACTAGATAAACACCTGGTTCAGAGCATGCCAACCGATTTGACCTTACAATCGGTAAGGAAAAATATAAAATTCGCTCAAAACCAATTTCGTGAGGCAATCGGTTTAGATTTGATCAGCTAAAAGCCGAACAAATCGAAGGTAAAGGGTAAATCTAATTAGCCGATTAAAACTAATCAGAGGGTAAAGATAGATACTCTGAAAAAGACAATGCGTAGCAAAATCAGAGAATTGAACCTGGGGGCGTAATCGACGAAGATCAATAATCGACAATGCGCAACTTTATTGATCAAGATCGGATTACAAGAAAACTAGATTACAGAACTACTCCTAGTCGATAGAAAAGATAGATAAAAATAAATGTGGGCTGATTGATTTGATTGTGTTCTCTTCGTCCACCCACATCCATCTTTTATACCTATTGTCCAATCGAGCCCTATTACAACACGTTACGAAGTTTGTTCCGTATCGGCCTCTATCAGACGTTTTTTCCTTAGCAATCTCTTCCATTTCCAAATATTTTTCGAACTGTACCTTGGTCGTATCCCGTTAACTCTGGACTGCCGATTTTAACCACATATGCTAAATTTTGGTGCAAACATATGCCCCCTATTTTTGGGAGATAAATTGTTATCTGCCAAAAATCTTGCTTATCAGCTTGCACTACATCGGCTACTCCAGACTCTTCATCAGGAAACCATCGCATTTATTGTGCCGTAGTATTTTGATGTGTATATCATGCATTTCAACCGTTCGCGCCCTTCGAAATCCTCTTCCCGCTGTTTCAGATTTTTCACTGTGCTATAAGTATGTGGCGCCTATACTGTCATTTTCATGCCTTCAAGCTCTCTGGTCATCTGAAATGGGCTTCTTTCTGCTGCCATTCGTGTTCAAGCTTTTCAATCGGTTTCTCCTCAGATCGGCTGAATAGATTTTAGTCAGGTACTCATCCCAATCCCAAATAGTGTTGATCAATATTACCTAGGCCCAGTAGGAAGTTTAAATGCTGATACAGTCATAAACAAAGAAATTTCTAGACTCCCACTATTGGCTTTTGGTTATAACGTAGAAGGTTGAAACAAGAGTTTCAAAGCTTGGCTGACATCGCTCAAATGGTGGAAATATTGGCATATCTGTGTATCGGCCCAAAAGAGAGAGGTGTAGGAAAGGATGGGTATAGTAGAGTGTCTTCTCCTTTCTCTAGCCGATCCAGAGGCCAACGAGCCGTTAGTAGCCACGACTTTCTATTTTTGATCGGAGATATTCAACGCTTTTATGTTCTGCACTGGTCCCATCGGCCCAACCCTTCTAGACGTGGCCCAATTGTGTTGCCTTAGGCCGGATGGTGAGCAAGTATCGGCTTGCAATACTTCTAGACGTGGCCCAACTATGTTGCCTTAGGCCGGATGGTGAGCAAGTATCGGCTTGTAGTGGTAAGCCAAGATATAGGTTGATTTAGTCCAAGGGTGAAAGATGGAGCAAGTATATCAACAACAACAACAAGGTGAACAGGCTGGTATCGGATGAAGAGCATGTCACCTTTTTAAACTTATAGCCAGACAAATATTTGTTTTGTGGGGCTTCTCTTGGGCCGATGCAAGTATATCAATTGATATCAGAGCGTTTAGTGAAGGGGCGTCGGCTTGCCTTGGGTAAGATGTTGCTAGGGCCATAATCTTCTTAGCAATGAAGATTATTAAGACATATTTGCGCAACAAGATAGCAAATGATTGGTTCAATAACTTGATGGTGTGTTACACTGAGAAAGAGATATTTAAAAGCGTCGATAATAAAGAAATCGTTTGACGCTTTCAAGAGATGAAAAATCGTAGAGTGAAATTGTGTTGTACTTAGTACTAGTGCTTTCGTAAGTTTAATTTCAATTTATATTTTTATAAGTATTCACAAATTGAAACTGCATCACTGAGTTTTATATTTTTATCTACAGGTCAAATGGTCGATGATCTATCCTCACATATTTATATCATTCTATCCATTTGTAAGGTAACACACTTGTTATAATTTGATTATTCACTTTGTTTCCTTATTATTTATATATGAATTTGGAATTTTGTTGGTAATAGATCGGTAGATGTATCATTAGTATACTTGTCTTAAGTTACAACTTCGACATAAGAGCCCCACCTCTATTTTCATCTTGGATTCGCCATTGATTCCATCTCTCCCATGTCTACAGGGGAAAAAATAAGCGCATTATAAAATTGAAATATCTATATAGTACGTATTATTTCAAATAAATAAATAAATTGCAATTCAATTTTTAAACTTATGTGATTTCAGCTCAATAAACTCACAAATTACTTTCTTGTTCCTAAACTCTATCACTCTGGTCTAAAATTTATTCAGCGCTTAGCCCACCCATAAGGTGGACCCGCGTTAATAGCATCCTACTTACATTTTTATCTTCACTTCGTGTAAAAAAGTCAACCCAAAGGTGCTACGTTTTGGACCTAACAAGCAACATATGTTTCACCTACGTTTTGGACCTAGCAAGCAATATATGTTTCTATGATTCACTTTAGATAATTAATGTAGGACTAATTCTACTACGACAACTCCACATGAGCCACCACACTAATGGACCAGAGTATTACGCTCGCTCCCTCTAAAGGGTGACGCCCTTGACATCACACCGTGTACACGACAGATACCTAGAACCATCCCTCGGTGCAACTACCATGCTGTAGGTACCCACTAAGGGCCCACACGTATATGTCCTATGCAGCGAGGGTTGATGCTCTGATACAAACCATAACATCCTGACCTAAAATTCGCTTAATGCCTAAAGGCATGTTTGGATCCATTAGCACTAACAGTTAGCTGCTAAAATTAGCTAAAATGGATCCAAACAGGCTAGCTAATAACCCAGCTAACATGTAACACCCTGGCACCCTGTGTCCCGAATGTTACACCCTCTAGCACCAACAACTACAATTCATTAAGAATAAATATTTGCAAAGCAAGCGAACAACTAGGAGGTTGTCCAAAATTATTAAAAATTTCGGCAGCACCTCCCCTAAAAGTAGGACATCCACTCAGCAGACAGAAAACATTTGCAGCTATAAGATATCATTCTAGCAGGTCCTTAGTTAACCAATCACACAACTAATAGAAATTAATCAACTCCACCACATAATTACTATAGGACGAGGACTCATTAAACATAACCGCAAACAACCTTCTACACAAATTCTTCACGAGCTATTAAGATCAGAATTATTATCCAATATGATGGAACGGTGATGATGTGACGTGATTGTGCTACTACCCCCATCCATGCATGCCGGCTTTAAAACACCTACAAACATTAAATAACAAGCGTGAGTTCAAACTCAGCAAAGTACACGAGAATGGCAATTCCAATTTATCAGAAGTAAAATAAGAGCTTGACTATAAGAGCAAGTAATACAATTGGAACAACAACTAGAAATTTCGCATCTATACCATTTAAAGCAATAACTTGACCATACCCAAAACAATTACAATAAACAAGTCATTAACTTGATAATAAAACCATGCAACGCCCAAGAAGCTTTACTTGATTCTAAATCACAACGTCTCCTGACCCAACCACCTATTTCTCTGCAACTCAAACCATTTCATCAATTCTTATATTGGAAGTCATAACTCAAAATTCACTCCACGACATTCAACAATATAATTAGCAAAGCAAAGAAAAGAAATGCGCTAATTCATCAATTCAATTCAATCTCCCCTGTTTTTGGGTTGAGTCCACGACTAAACCTTCCTTTACCATAATCGCCACCCATATGACATACCATTTACCACAACACTCATTAATGAAGATGCAATGCACATGAATGCTCCTTTCGATACATCGCATCGGCATCGCCTGAAAGTGCCCACCCGTCGATGTGCACCTCACGTCCCTTCCATCCCGTGGAAGGTGCCTACTCTTCTTGTCTCGCTCCCATTCACCTCGATGAATGGGACTACGTCAATAGGACTTTCGTGTTCACTACGTGTGAACACAGAGGCCCGCATCGTCGAATGGGTCGCCTTTCTTTTAATGAATGCACAATGTAATTTTCATGAATGAAATGAAACCTTTCATTCAATACCAACACTAACATACCATAACCACATATATACACATAGCCAATTCTCACATTCATAAGTTGCCAGCGGTACTAGTCTCATCAGATTCAACAAGATATGACAACACATTACAACGTTTCTGTCATGCAATTAACACAATTAATTTCAAACTACATTCATAATCAACTAATCGATTCACACACATACTCAATTCCATTCCCCAGACGGGGCACAGTTAAGTACAATTCCTATAAATTAACCGCGAGTATCCATGTACCCCATACTAGCTATTCGCTGCAACAGTAACAAAGGTACAGTAAACTCACCGAGATTAAGACTTACTAGTGACCACTCGAATCCAATAGCTAATTACGTCCTCGAAGGGACGATCACCAATATAACTCATATTTGCCACAATCAATAGAAATTAGCCATAGACAGATAAATAACGATTTAACAACTCAATTAGACCCATTACTCGATGTACTTGCCTTAAACCGGGAAGTGGAGGGTGGAAGAAGAGGCCACTCCTCCCAAAATCGACATCAAGCATGAGATACAAATTACCGACCAATCAATCAATCGCAACCACGTAACCCTTGTGTACCTAAATCCCCATGGGTAGCTTTACTCAACATTGACTAGGATAATACACCAACTTAAGCATACATTGATATTTCCATTTACTCTATGATAAGGAAGAACATGGTAGTTCAAGCATTCCATTGAGAGATTAAAAACTAAAACCTATCAAATTAAACCATGAATATTTTATAGCACCATCCGGGTAAAAGCTACTAAGGCTAGAGCTAATTAGATCTTACTAGTCCCACCCTCTAGCCAATAGCCAATGGTACGTGGTGTTGGACATTGCACTTATTCATGGTTATATTTCAACATGCAGCTGCCTTAGCCCTTAATCATGCATATTCATCAACTAAACAATAGCAAGCATTATGATCATGTTATGCTAGATTGTCAGATACTTAAACATACATACATATTAGACAATATGCAACTCTTACTAGTAAACATGCTTCACAAAATCACAGAAGTCCAGTACGCATCCTCTATATCTAAATCCACTCTCGTTTATTAAACATAGTATTTTTTTTCAACATGCACATACACGTCTTAATCACAAGAAGTCAGACCCTTATACAAATACATATGGTAGCTGAGCTAATCCTATTGTAAGGGCATAGATTGCACTGTAAAATTTACAATGCCAGTGCATACAAGATATCCCAACCTACGCAAGTCTATACATTGGATCAACACATATAGGTTCAATAATCGACACAAGAGATTATAGTCAATAGGAAACCACAAACATCAAGAAGTCAACACTCTAACACACAAAATTCGGCGATACGCTGATTTTTATTCTCACAAGCTCATCCAAATATGCATACTTACCCTAATGAACACCAAACACAGATAACCCCACATTTAATCGAGACTCACAATTTTTCTCATGCTCACGATAGTAAAATAGAACTAGCGAGCATGGATATATATAAGTATGCACACAAATTTAGTAATGCATCGATTCTTGCCTACCAATCCCATGTCTCAACTTGGCACACTTAAATCACTATGATACCATACCAAAACCTTCTAGGCATTACATCAAACACATGGCGGGCACAAAGAAACCTCTATACATTGAGCATACATTTCATCAAACACCTTGACTACAATCATTCATCCACACTAGAACTTCACCTCCACTTACCACAAAGGAGGAGAGGAAGGAGGCCACCATGGGGGTGCTCCAGGCAAGACCAAAGAACAGGGAGGCCAGGGGCTCGGCCAGGGCGACGCCGACCGCTGGCCGCTGCGTTGCTGCGTTGAGCCGCCGCTTGCTTGCTTGGCTTGGGGGAAGAAGAAGGCGCCGAGTCGGAGAGGGAGGGCTGCCACGCTTGCTTGCTTGCTTCGCAGGAGAGACGGCAGGAGGGCGCAGGGAGACAAATGACCGGGAGGAGAGGCGCAGGAGAGGAGGCGCCACTGGAGGGCATTCGGCAGAGGAGTCACAGCAAGACTCAGAGCATACGGCCAGGAGAATGGCGTAGGGAGGAGAATGGGGAGTCGGCTGGGGAACAAAAATATCAACCACGTGAAGCAATGGCAGCCACACAAAAAGGTAAGAAGAGATGAGGTTAGGTGAAAGGTGGGTGGAAAATGATCTGCATTATTACATAACAAGATTAGCCACTAACTTGACTAATAGTTATCTCATTAGCTGGTTCTCCCCTGCTAATTGCAGATAATAGATGGTGAAATAACTAATTTGCCATCGGCCCTGTCCACCACAGTCCCCTTTTCCAAAAGCACCATGGACCATCTCCCTTTCTCCGGCGCTCTCTCCGCCGCCACACGCCCCTCTCTCCACCGCCGCCCATCTCTCTCCGCCACAGACGGCCCTTTCTCCGCTGTCGTTCCTCGCAGTTCTTTTCTCCATTGCCGCTCTCACACACTTTCGGTCAAGCGCCGCGATATGCGTGCTTATGCGTGGTATCATGGATTTGAAGGAGAGGCAGAAGAGCTAGGGTGACCGAGGATGGCCGTTCGGGAAATGGCGGGGATGAGTCCTTGTCGTAGCACACAAAACTTGCCAAAAAAGAAAGAGAAACCAAAAAGTAATGCATCATTAATGCAAGGGTACAATGAATATTTGCATCTACAATCTAATTTTTAACCATCTATTAGCTAGTAGATCCAAACAGTCTTCAGCTAATAATTAGTCAGCTAATAGTTAGTTAGCTATTAGCCATTAGCTAGCTAACTATTAGGCTAATGGATCCAAACATAGTCTAACCCATCTGTGGGACGGACCCATGCCATATAGCACCTCACTTATATTTTTATCTATGCTTCGTGTAAAATGGTTAATCTGAAGGTGTTACAGTTGAACCCAACAGGTATTATGTGCTTCTACGACTTACTTTAAATAAACAATATAAAACTAATTCTACCACCACATCTCCATTTGGATCACATAGTTCACTACGTTAACAAATCGAGGTAGTACATAAACTTGCGTCCATTTGCACAATGCTCACTTAAGTCATTTCCTAGCCGTTTTCGTTGAGTCAGCGTTTTCCGTTTGGTAGGTGTGGGCCTCGTTCAGAGTCAGAACCCAAATTTTGGAGAGGCATGAGCCACACCCTATAAGAGGAAACTAGAAAATTTTTCGCAGCGTAACACGCCGTACGTGTCGTTTTTTCGTAGAATTTTTTTTCGGCGGTGTTTTATTTTTTAAATCGTCGAAATAATGAGTGAAACGGTTGAAAGAACACAAATTTTTTTCGCGGCGTAACACGCCGCGCGTGTCGTTTTTCGTAGAAAAAATTTCTTTTTTTCAGCAGCGTTTTATTTTTTAAATCATCGAAATAATGAGCGAAACGGGGGGAAAAATAGAGAGATAGAGTTGTAGAAATATCTCTTTCGATGAATTATTTAGAAAATATTGGAGATCGAAATGAAAAACCGCGGTGGGGAAAAAGTCTACAGGCGATGGGAAAAAAGTCTAGAGGGAAAAGGGTGAAAAATTATTAGAGATGACAACCTTCTTTTGTCGAAGCTAACACTCTACGCGTTCACCGAGTAATAATACATGTTTTAAAAAATATCAAAGATCGAGATGGGAAATCGAGGTGGGAAAAATGTCTAGAGATAGAGCTGCACAAATATTTCTGGCGACGAAAATATTTTTTCCCGGGAAAAACGGAGAAAGGACCTAGACGTAAGGAGCAAGGACTTATTTGTTACGTTTTTGGACCTGTCTGCTATCCTGAAAAATTAGAAAAGGGCTTGTTCACGATTTGAATTTAATGGGAGTTTTTTTTCGTAAAATAGCGCATGAGGGACCCAAACACAATTTTAGGGAAAAATATCTTCCCCTCACAAAAAATCGCGAAGGGCCTATACGTAATTTATAAAAGGACCGAAACGCGATTTTTTTTTAGCGAACGTGCTCGCGCGATTCCTTCAGGATTTAGGAGGGGGTAGTATGTGGTCCGCGTGGCTGGGCTGCGCACGGTGAAGCAAGCCAAAGAGGATAACAGGAACGACCGGCAGAAGAAACGGCCTAAGAGGATTTTTTTAAAAAAATCATTTTTTAAATTAATAAAATTCCATAAATTCAATAAAAAGCAAATATATTCAAATAAATAGCAAATAAATTCAAAAAATCTCCAAAAATAAAAAATTCTTTGGAGCACAATGAACCTAACTACGATTGGAAATATTTTGTTTGATATATAATTTAGTCAAATTAAATCCTTTCATTAATAGAAAATTTAAATTAAGCTTTGATTAATTTGAGGGAAATGCCAATGGTTCATTTTCAACTTCAAACATTCCAAAACTCAAAATTTTGGATGTTACATATTTTAAACCCTATGGTTCTTAATCTTTTTAGTCTATCAACCATCATCCTTAGACTTTTTATCTTAAGAATTTTTCTGTAATTTATGTGGGCCATATTACATCAAAATAATTTAACAAACCCACCTCAGCAAAATTTGGGTCCAACTCATCGATGAGGTTCACCTACTAAATGCCAGCTCAGCTAAATATACTAGGAAAAAACATAATTGTTGTTATGAGATAAGGACTCTAAACCGTATTTGGTTTAGGACTCTATCTCTTTATAGTATGGACGAATCTGAACTCTTCTCTCGAACTGCTATATATATATATATATATATATATATATATATATATCGGTGCTTCCCATTGTAAACAAGGAATCAATAAAGCGAGAGAGATTTCTACCTATATTGTGTGTTCTTGTGTTCTTACTCTTGGAGTGGTTTCTACGAATTCGGTAATTGATTGTGGGAGATCGACTACGCTTTTACAACACGTTATCAACACGAGTTTCTACCACAAGAAGGATGATCATCGACTACAACGAACGATCTACTACCAGCGATTGATCGCCCGACCGTCTCAGAATCAACTCGCCATCACGCCGCACCCACTCTGATTGCGAAAAAGTCTCACGCGACTCTATCCTCGCGATAGTTCTGCAATTTCGTGTGGTCGAATCAGGGTAACAAATTGGCATGATCGATTGAATCACAATTGAATTTAGTAGATCGGAAATTTGGGGGGTTTTACTATTGATCTAGTAGATCATTTTTCTCCCCATCCTCACCCGCGATTAATCAGATCAGATCAATAACTAATCATGCTTGCGGTTAGTGTTCATCAACATAAAAAAAATATCGCGCCGCGTAGTTGGCATTGCCTCGGCTTGTGTGCGCCACAGACCTGCGCCATCACCGCCGGTGAGCCCGCCTATAGTTGGATCACTGCTTCCCCCACTCCGGCTGTGCCACTGACCTTGCCTGCGCCATCCTCGGCTCCGGTCGCGCGGCCTGCAGCCGCCCCGGCTGTGCCACCGACCTTGTCACACCCGAAGTCGCGCCATCCTGGCCGAGCCCGTTACGTCGCCACCTGGGACTTTGTCTGGCCACACCGCCTAGCGCATGTCTTCAGTAGCGCTGGCCGCAAGCTCGCCTATTTGGTCCGCCGCCAGTAGCATCGGCCGCGTCGCTCGCCGATTCAGCCTTCGCGCTTGCAGCCGCACCGAGCATCATCACCTTGGCTTCCCACAGCACGCCCGACGTCTCGGCTCCTCCGCAGCCCGAAGCTGCACCTGTCTCCAGCCATGCTCACCGTACTACTGACCGCCGCTGTACCCATGTGCTACTCACACTGCTTTGCCTTCGGCCGCGCGCACCTCCAACTGCGGCCTCGCACCTGCCGAATCGCCGTCGACGGCCTCGCGCCCTGTGCGCATAAATGGCGGCGGCGTATGAGTTAGGATTTTTTTCTTTGTGTCGGGCCACGCGAGCGATAAGCTCTTAGCCCTAGCAGGCCGCGTCGCTTGCTGGAACAAAGCCGAGTGAGACATGGGCCGAAAAAGCCAAACGGGTTGAGCAAGAAATGAGGAAATCAGGTCGAGCGAGAGCATGGGCCAAAGGCCGGGCGGGCTAAGCAGGCGGATGGGCCATCCGGCCCAGTGATTGTTATAATCAACTTTTCAGTGTTTTCAGAAATTAATCAATAAATTATGAGAATTGACAATAAATTTTAGAAATTAGTTTTCCTAGGTTGTGGGCTCTCGTAAAAATTGGAAAATTGTGATTTAGCCCACTTTGAAAGTTTCATGATCTGGGTTTATTTTCTAGCTTTATGCCAGGTTTATATGTGCTGAAACCTATTCTTCTGTTATTTAAGTAATTTTGAAAAATTGCTTAGTAAATTAACAAAAATGCTAGAAAATCATGGATATAATCGAGCTATCAAATGGTTTTGGGCTTGAGAGCATAAGTGGTTGGGTTTTTTATTTTAGTTTTGAAGGAACGGATACATGACAATTGGTGTCTAAGGAAAACACACTTGAGGCTAGGTTTCTTAATTGGCACCTAGAATCGGGAAGTGCTCCCTCCCTCATATGAGCCCTCGGGGCAGGTTGATCTGACCAAGAGTCATGTTGACGGAGGCATTCATTACATGTTTCATACCCAACCAACAAGAGTTACATAAAATGTAATTAGCAAGAGTGTTTCTTACCCGTGTCATTACCCATGTTCTCATTGCTCTGTGTCGCGTTGCTAGATTAATTTTTTAAGCATGTTTTTCATGTTTATATATGCTTGACATATTATTTCCTGTTATTTAGTAATTCTGAAAATTACTTGGTAATTAACAAAAAACATGAAAAATGCTAGAAAAAAAATTCTGGAAAATTTCAGAGTGTATAATATGGTTTTAATGTCTCTGGATTAATTTTCTCAGCATGATGCCATGATTATTTCATGTTGAAGTTATTTTCATGTTAATCGATAATTCTGAAAATTGCTTAATGATTAGCAGAAAGGTATGAAAAAAATTGCTAAGAAAATTTCATAGAGCATATTGAAAGTTCCATATCTCTGGATTTATTTTTCTAGATTAATTCCATATTGATATGTGTTGAAATTTATTTTTGGGTTACATGGTAATTCTGAAAATTGCCGAGTAATTAGTCAAGACTATGGAAATTGCTAGGAAAATTCAGGGAAATTTTAGATAATTATTTACCGAATAGATATAGACCAAGCTTTACTTGATTGAAGAGAGAACATGCAATATAATGACTTTACCAGTAATAAAAGTCATTTCGCATAAATAGAAATAGGATATATTCGACATCGCAAAGAGGGGTAAATAATGTTGAACATACTTCACTGTTCAATCTGTTGTTGACATGAGTGCTGAGAAGTGTGATAATATGGTTCTTGAAATTATAAAGTTCGAGGGGTCCTAGAAGGATATATATGACTCATAAGGAGACCTGGTTTAGTCTCCTAAGTAGTCTTTCACTTTGCTAGTCGATGTCATATATTCCTTATAAGTCTCCTTATCAGTTTAGCCTAGTTCCTGAATAAACATTTGGTCTATGCTCCTGTTGAGCGATTATCATTTAAAAATTGAATAAATTGATATTTCCCAGATATATATTTGATTGTGCTATGTCTGTTCTATATCCTATAATTTGTTCCTGATGCAACAATTGTTTGATTGATAAATCATACTTCTAATATAGAACAAAATATAATCCGATAATGGAGAAGAAAATCTGTCTAGAAGATAGTTGTACCACACTAAGTGAATTGGAATTATTATGACTATCGCCAGAAGCGATACTCTCATAGTTGGCACTGGAAGAATGCCATATTATACACTGAGTCTAGTCGTACTCCCTTAAGTTTTAAAGACATTGGTCTGAACCATTTCCATATGGAGAAAAAAATGAGGACGGTACAGAATACCTACTCATGACTAAGTTTAATGAGTGTAATTAACGTGTGGTTAAAAAGTTTCATTCATTCTTCTCTAGGTTATACTATGCACATATAAAACTTGAAGTTTGTGTTGCGATGAAAACCCAGAAATATTTAAAGATCTAGCGGATCGACTGGGATACCTTGAGTTGAATATTATGAGAAGAATAATTATAATTCTGCTGGCCATAGCGTAAAGACTTTCCTAGACCTGAAGTTTTCTTATGCCCTGATTGCGCTAAAGGAAAGCTCATACTTAGATCTTCTTACCTAAAAGTTAGGGAAGAATCACTGAATTTCTTGGAGAAAATTCAAAGTGATATCTGTGAACCTGTTCAGTCCCTGTAGGACTCCTTCTAAGAAATTTTATGGTACTGATAGACGCTTCTACTAGATGGTCCTATCTAGGTCTCTTATCCATGCTTTTACCAAAATTAGTTGCCCAAATTATTAAGTTAAGAGCCTATTTTCCAGAAGAAAGGATCAAGTCTATTTGAATGGACAATGTTGACGAGTTCGTCTCAAAGCATTTAATGATTATTATAAGGCTCTGATAATTAATGTAGGGCATCTCGTACCTAATGTCCACTCAAAATGGCCTTGTAGAGTCATTATATTAAAAGAATAAAACTTATTATATTGCTTGGCTACTCTTGCAGAATAGTTGGCTTCCTACCAGTTGTTGGGGCCATGCAGTGCTGCATACTGTGGTAACAATTCAACTCAGTTTAACTGCACATTACGAAATTTCCTGTTGCAGATAGTGCATGGAAAATAATCAAGTATTTCCCATCTGCAAAAAAATTGGTGCTACAGATACGTGCCAATCTCTCCACCACAGCGTACCACCATGGGACCTCACCGGAAGTTGGGGATCTATGTAGGTTATGAATCTCCGTCAATAATTAAATACCTAGAGCCTATGACAAGGGATCTGTACCTACATTTCGATGACGCCGATTCTATTTTTGATGAGGACAATTTTCCGGCATTAGGGGGAGATAAGTACCACATTGAAGAATACTGGGAAATAGATTGGAATGCTACTGGCATTCAATCCTTAGACCCACACACTAAAGAAGCCAAACTTGAAGTTCGGAGAATAATAAGTCTGCAACAAATAGCCGATAACCTGCCAAATATCTTCACTGATTAGAAGGGAGTGACAAAATCTCATATACCTACAGTAAATGCACCTGAAAGAGTGGAAATACCCCAGAAGGTTATTGAACCCACTTTTGCCCCTCATGATAAAAAGAGGGGGAGGCCTCTAGGTGCACGGGACTCAGTTCCATGGAGACGTCCGCAGAAACAGAGAACCAAGGAAATGAGATAACTACTTGAGACAGTTGAAGAAGCTCAACCTTTTGTTGAGAAAATCCCTGAAGCGAGCCATCCTGAAGATGGTAATCTTCCTGAAGTGAGCCATCCTGAAGATGGAAATCCTAGTTAATATTTGCGCACACAGTTCTATGCTAGGAAGTCAGAACACCCAGACTCCATCGTTGTGGTAAATCATGAGGAGTTGGAAGAAATTAATATAGATATATTCCCGAAGTGATGCAGGAGAAATGAATAAAAAAAGACTACAATTGTCGATATATATTTGCCTCTAAAATTGCTAAAAGTTGGATCCAGAATCAAAGTCCATAGCAGAGTGCCATAAGCGCTCATATAGGGTCAAACAAAAGAAGCAATTGAGGCAACGCTCACTTAATAAGAGGAAAGTTTCTGATCCTGTTGACTAAACATCTCCTAAATTGTTCCCTACAGGATCAAATGGGTTTTTCATTCGAAGAGAAATGAAAAATACTTAGGTAGTGAGATATAAAAGCGAGGCTTGTAGCACAAGGGTTCACGCAGAGACCCGAATTGATTCTCTTGTAAAGAGTGGAATAACGTTCCGAAATTTAATATTAATGGCAGCAAGCTTAAGCATATCAAATGCAGTTGATGGATGTGGTGACCGCATATTTATATGGGTCATTGGATTCGGACATTTATATGAGAGTCCCTGAAGGAGTAAAGGTCCCAGATTCTAATAATCGCAACATGTATAGCGTCGAATTGCAGAGATCACTATACGGATTAAAATAGTCAGGGAGAATGTGGTATAACTGGCTTAGCGAGTTCCTCCTAAAGAATGGATACTCCAATAATGATGATTGTCCCTGTGTGTTCATAAAGAAATTTCAGAACGGATTCTGTATCATCTCAATGTATGTTGATGATCTGAACATCATCAGAATCACAGAGGAGATAAAGGAAGCAAGTGCTTACCTCACGACGGAGTTTGAGATATACCTGGAAGGTATTGGAGAGGTTTAATATGGATAAATCACATCCCTTGAAAACCCTCATGGTCGTAAGATCCCTTGAAGTGGAAAAAAAATCCATTCAGACCGAGGATGAAAAATGAGGAAGTCTTAGGACCTGAAGTCTCATATTTAAGTGCTATTGGAGCACTCATGTACCTTATGAATAGCACAAGGTCTGATATTGCATTCGCAGTGAATTTGTTAGCAAGACATAGTTCAGTTCCAACCAGAAGACATTGGGCTAGTGTAAAAACTGTACTCAGATATCTTCAAGGTACTTAAGATCTTGGGGTATTTTTTTCCAGAAGAACCAAGACTTGACCATGGTGAGATATACAGATGCTAGCTATCTGTCTGATCCCCACAGTGCCAAATCTCAGACTGGTTTTGTGCTCTCTGCGGTGGTACAGCTGTTTCGTGGTGGTCTTGTAAACAGACTCTAGTAGTGGCTTCTACCAACCACTCAGAGATTATAGCTCTGTATGAAGCTTCACGTGAATGTGTTTGGCTACGACGTGTAATTAGCCACATCCAGAAGTCATGTGGCCTTAACACCGTCGATACCCCCACAATTATCTATGAAGATAATTCTGCTTGTGTTGCACAAATGCAATTGGATTATGTAAAGAACAACATCACGAAGCATATTGCTCCTAAGTTATTCTATCCTCACGAACTCAAGAAGAACGGTGAGATAAGAATCTTGCAAACTAAGTCATGTGAAAATCTTGCAGATTTATTCACTAAATCCTTGCCCAAATCTATATTTCAAAAATATGTTAAAAGTATTGGAATGAGAAGATTTAGATAGATGCAGAGTTCAAGGGGAGAAAACCCTTGAACCATAACCATTATTCACTACAGGAAACAAGAATAGTGTCGTCGGCCGAAATATTTTTTTTATTTTTACAACCTGTGTCCTCGGCTCTAACCATGCCGACGACACACGATAATAGTTGGTTCGGTTACGGGACGAGGACCGTAGGTCTGTGTCGTTGGCTCTAGTCCAGGCCGACGACACAGATGTCCAATCTGTATCGGCAGCTTTAATTAGGCCGACGACACAGATGTCCCATGTGCATCGGCAGCTTGAGTTAAGCTGACGACAAATGTCTGGGTGTCGGGCCGGCCCCGGATGACATCTGTGTCGTCGGGATTTATTGTAGCCGTCGACATAGGTTGGTTGTGTCGTCGACTCTGTGTCGTGGGACTTGTGTCATCGGGAGGCCGACGTGGTTTTGCCATCTGTGTCGTCGGTAAAAGCCGAGGACAGTGAGCAAGATCCCTGTGGTGATTACGACCCTGAAGATCCTAATAAAATCCTGAAGGTTATAAGTACTCTTTTCTCTTTGTGAGTTTTCCTAAAGTTTCCTCACATGAAGATTTTAATGAGGCAACCAATGCAACATAAAGTGTGAGTGCGATGTACTCTTTTCTCCATCTACTTTTTCCCACTAGGTTTTTGAGTGGAGTTTTTGATGAGACATATGCATTACGCGGTATTCGCCCAAGGGGGAGTGTTATGAATAAGGACTCTAAACCGTATTTGGTTTAGAACTCTATCTCTTTATGGTGTGGGTGAATCTGAACTCTTCTCTCGAACTGCTCTATATATATCGGCTGCTTTCCATTGTAAACAAGGGATCAATAAAGCGAGAGATATTTCCACGTATATTGCGTGTTCTTGTGTTCTTGGAATTGGAATTGTTTCTACGAATTTGGTGATTGATTGCGGAAGATCAACTATGTTTTACAACAATAACTAGCGAAAATGGCCGCAAGTTTATTAGCGGGTCATGAAAGTAATTTACGTGTTTAGAGAGCTAAGTGGCACGACCGCGACGTTTAGCAAGCTGCAGTGTAATTCACTATTTTAAACACAGTGATTTCAGAGAACTTTTATATGAGATGATACGTAGGGTCTTCTAAAACGGCAGTAACAGAGGATGGTTGTTCAGACTTCACCACTTGTGTCTATCTACTAGCGATTGCCACGCTGCGTCATGTCGTATGTAAATTTCAGAGCGTGCATTATATGTCATGTGAAATTTGGGAAATTCGGCCGCGATGTTGCTTCGTGCGAAATTTTGTTTGATGGATATTTCCGTAAAAAAATTGGGTTATTAGAAGTTACTGGCGAATCTTTGAATGGCTAGAGCTGTCGGTGTATCGGGTTTTTTTAGAGAAAAACATAGAGGGATCTAAATATGTTTTCATTTTTTTTGCAGAATTCCGGTTTATTGTGTTTTTTCCTTAAAAAATAGGTCGCTAGACCCGTCGGCTAAAAACGTAGAGGGATCTAAATACGTTTTCATTTTTTACGAAATTCTGCTTTATTGTGCTTTTTTCTTAAAAAATAGGGCGTTAGATCCATCGACGAATCTGTGGACTGCTATAAACGGTTCGCAAATTTGCAGTCCCAGTTTTTGGGAGAAAACAAGCGTTTTTTTGTTTTTTTTGCGTAATTTCGATCTTATTGTTTTCTTAAAAAAAAGGGTTGTCATGACCCGACGGTGAATATGTGAACTGCTATAAATCGTCAACGAATCAGTGTCTTTTGTTTTTGGGAGAAAACCACGGAGGGATATAAATGTAACATTGTCTTTTTTGCCTTTGGACCGCTTACGAACATATGGCCTGGTATAGACATTCGACGACTTCGTTTTTTTTTTTAAAATGAGTCGATACGACCCGACGGTGGATCCATAGGCTGCTATAAACCTTCAACGAATCTGAATTTTTTTTAGAAAACCGCGGCTAGGACCTGTCGTCGAATCTATGGGATGCTATAAATCTTCAACGAATCTATATTTTTTTTGAGAAAACCGCGGCTACGACTCGCCGGCGAATCCACGGGCTGCTATAAACCTTCGACTAATCTAAGTTTTTTCTAACCGTAGAGGGGCACAAAGTAATTTATTTTTTTAAGGGTCCGTTTTGTTAGAAAACACCCGGAGACGAATCCATAGGCCGCTATAAATCTTCGACGAATCTGTGCTTTTTTTAAGTGCAGAGAGATGTTAATATATTTTTTTCGGGGTCCGTTCTGCAAGAAAATAGCCAGGAGGACCTAAATGTAAAGGACAGAGGGACCTAAATGTAATTTTCCATTTTTTCGGGTCTATTTTATTAAAAAAACACCCGAAAGGACCTAAACGCATTTTTTGTTTTTTAGAGGGGCTAAACGCGTCAATGGACAGGTGGCACGGCTAATCAAGCGGGCTTTCCTTCCGCTATAGTATATGTTACTAGATAGGAACCAATTCACGCTCGCCTGCACGAAATTTAGTTCGTTGGTTCTTCTCGGAAAAATAAAGTTGGAGGATCCAAAATGCAGGAATATCTGAAACTATAGGATTTTTTTTGTAAAATTATCGATAGAAGGGTCTGGATGTAATTTTTTGTTTTTGCAAAACTACCCACCGGAGGACCCAACCGTGAATATACAGACTATGGAGCTTTTTTTCGCAAACGGAAAAATAAAGGTGGAGGACCCGTCTGCGAATATACGAAACTATAGGGCTCTTTTTGCAAAATTACCGATAGAAGGGCCTGAATGTAATTTTTTGTTATCGCAAAACTACCCACCGGAGGACCTGTTCGCGAATATACAGACTACGGATTTTTTTCAAGAAAATAACCTACGAGAGGACCTAAACATAATTATGAAATTTACGGAGGGTCTTTCGCAAAAAAAAGCGACACGTGGCTATCCTGGTTGGCCTCCAACTCTCCCGGCTTTCATAGATTACTAGATAAGGAAGCGCTACGGCACGCCTTTACCGTGAACGGAAAACAAATTTATGTTTTTTCGAGAAAACAGATCACGAAAACAAATTTTCTGCGTGCGTGAGCGTAAAACAAATTTGTGTTTTCTCGGAGAAAAACGGACCACGTTTTTTTGGGAAGCGAGGAAAAGCGGACCACTTAAAACATTTTTTCCGGAAAAAGCGAGCACGAAAATATTTTTTTGCAAAAATGGAGAAAGGACTAAATCTGGTATGCGTCGTGCGCGTGGCGAAAAACAAATTTATGCGTTTTTCTTGGAGAAAAAAGCGGCCACGCGTTTTTTTGCAGCGGACCACGAAAACATTTTTTTACGAGAAGCGAGGAAAAGCGGAGCATAAAATATTTTTCCTGAAAGAACGGAGGGAAAAGTCTAGAGATAGAGTGAACATATTTTTTCGGTGGCGAAAACATTTTTTCCCGAGAAAAGCGGAGAAAGGACCTAAGCGTAAAGAGGAGGGCCTAAATGTTACGTTTTGGACACATTAGCTATCTGAAAAAATTAGAAAAGGGCTTGCTCGCGATTTGAATTTAACGGTAGTTTTTTTGTAAACGCGGCGTCGAGGACCCAAACGTGATTAATAAAAGAAATTTTTTCCTCACAAGAAATTACGAAGGACCTATTCGTAATTTGCGAGGACCCATTCGTAATTTGAAGAAAGCGGAGGGGGTCTTACGCAAAAGCGGCATAAGGGGTGACGTGGAGCGTAGAATCGCAGGAAACCTCCCGACTTTAATTGGAGGATATATATATATATATATATATATATATATATATATATATATATATATATATATATATATATATATATATATATATATATATATATATATATTGTTTTCTAGCGTTGAAATGTTAAATACCTTTTATTTGCTTCGCTAGAACTTCCATATATTGGTTTTAATTACCATTTACCAGGGACATGCAAACGCTTGTTCCAGAATGTTTATACTAGATAAATTTTACAGAGGATAATATAGGTAGTAAATAGTGGTAGTAGAAATTAAATCTAGTCATCTATTACTCAAGGGTATTTTAAACTTTTCATATCCATTCATCAAGTATTTTAGACTTTTCATAATTAGCTTCACGCTTTTGGATTTACCGAATACCTAGTAATCTTCAGAGACTTTTTATCCATTCATTCGCCATTCATCGGGATCCGCGTAACTTGTTTTACCTAGAAGACAAATAGAATGATGGGATTTTTACCCTTTACCCTCTTTGAAATTTACTACCAATATTACGGTGTTTTTTTAGATAAAGGATTAAAAATCCGGTCTCTGCTTAAAGCATACGACCAAGATAGTACAAATATCAATTACAAATGTCTATAATGTAAATGGGCACAACAAAATCCTGAATTTAAAAGCTTAATCTATAATTGCTTCTCCACTCGCTTTGGCGAAGAATTGTAAAGCGACAATCTCCAACGCCTCGCCTTGCATGGCGGATCTTCTCCTCGTTATCCTCATGCTACAACAAAGGCCCAAAACCGCAACCGAAGATGTTCCTCTGAAGATAACACGCATAAAAGTAGGGTTCTTTGTTTTCTCAAATGCTACATCATTGCGAGTACACCAAATAGCCCACAATATGGCCGCACCCCAACAAAAATTAAATTTTTAACATCCTTCTCAATGCCCGACAACCAATGACCAAGCATATTTGGAATGGATTTGGTACGTGTTAAACCAATAGCTATGTGCACAATTAAGCAAATTGCTTTTGAGTGATGGCATTCAAAAAATAAATGTCTTATTGTTTTATTACAATTACAAAAAACAACATTTCGATTCCCATACCAATTTCTTTTTAGCTAGGTTATCTTTTCGTTAAAACTAGATCTAAATTGATTTTAACCATTGAATTCAAAGGAATGAACGGCTTATATTAATTTTAATTTACCGTAAAAAAGCTCTTATACTAACCCACCCAATTAGAAAGTCGAATGATTGCAGTTCTTTCCGCTACTGATCTCATTCTCAAGAAGCATGACGCCAAAGTTATACTATACACGGCGGTCTAGCGAGAAATACGTGGTATAGTACGATAGCAATTAACCTTCTTCACAAGAATAAACGCAAATATTAGAGGGCATCATGCCATAATATACTACCCTTATTATAGTTGGCAGAGTCCCTGCCTCCACACGCATTTGAGCCGAGCCGCCGGCTCGAGCCACCCGGCCGGCTCGGCTCAATTTTTTTTTCGCGATTTGGTCCTTTTATAAATTACGAATAGGTCTTTCGTGATATTCTGTGAGAGGAAGATTTTTCCGCTAAATTTGCGTTCGGGTCCCTCGTTCGCCATTTTACGAAAAAAAAATCCCGTTAAATTCAAATCGCGAACATGCCCTTTTCTACTTTTTTCGTGATAGCGAACGAGGTCCAAAACATAACATACAGTCCTTGCTTCTACGCTTAGGTCCTTTCTCCGCTTTCCCCGAAAAATGTTTTCGCCAACGAAATATTTGTGCATCTTTATCTCTATACTCTTTCCCACCTCGATTTACTCGTCGTAACGCGTAGAGTGTTAGACTTCAAAAAAGAAGGTTGTCATCTCTAATAGTTTTTCACCCTTTTCCCTCTAGACTTTTGATCTCTAATATTTTTAAACCATGTATTATTACTCGCTAACGCCAGAGAGAGTGTTAGACTCAGCAAAAGAAGGTTGTCATCTCTAATAGTTTTTCACCCTTTTCCCATTAGACTTTTTCCTTGCCGCGGTTTTCCAGCTCGGTCTCCAATGTTTTCCAAGTAGTTCGTCGAAAAAGATATTTCTACAACTCTATCTCTCTATTTTTCCCCGTTTCGCTCATTACTTCGACGATTTAAAAAATTGAACGCTGCCGAAAAAAAGAAAATTTTCCTTCGAAAAAACGCCGAACACGGCGTGTTACGCCGCGAAAAATTTTGTATCCTTTCAGCCGTTTCGCTCATTATTTCGACGATTTAAAAAATAAAATACCACCGAAAAAATAAATTTTTTCTCTGACATACGCTATGCACGCAGTACGCCATGAAAAATTTCCTAGTTTATTCGAAACATGTGATGCAATCTTACATACACTCATCCGCAGATCGAGGTAATAACATTGGAGAGATGCCAAAATCACTAATCTTTGGAGTCCAGTCACCATCTTCGGTATTACATCTGTATGGACGAAGCCTAGGCGTGTAGATAAGTGCACCCTGGGCATTGATTGGGTAAATCCCTTCAACTTCCGCCAGGGCAGCACCAAATCTGCACTCTGCAGTGCCTCATATATATATATATATATACATATACATGTATATATATATACATTACATATATATATATATATATATATATATATATATATATATATATATATATATATAATACTCCTTTATCACTTTGGGTATAATCATACACTAATTATAAGATACTCCAATGTGAGCCACATGAAAAAATTGCAAGGGAGTCCATGATTTTTAGCGTATTTTGCAAATACCTTCATATACGCACATAAAAAGGAGTATGTCTAAAAATATACATACCATCTCTGAAAAAATGTACATACCACCTAGATGATCTTATATACTCATATACTACGGCATACATACTCTCCGTAGTTACGAGATATCCCATACGTTGTGAGATACGGCATAGGGAGTAATTACTCTCGGGAGTAGAAAAGAGGCTTCCTATATATATATATATATATATATATATATATATATATATATATATATGAAAATGGTTCCATACTCTTAGGTGTATGCATGCTCCCACCTTTTCAATATACCATTTAAATGATGTTGTTATACCTTTTTATCTTTTGAGTATACTCTAATATTGACTATAAGATACTCCAAATTGGGTTCCATGAAAAATTTCATTAAAGTCCACCCTTTATAGCATAATTTGTTTATATATTCCTTTTACAAATAGAAAAGGGTATGTAGCAAAAAATAAAGGGTTTGATGAAATTTTTAGTCATGTCGCATTAGAGTATCTTAGAATTATTATTGAGTGTACCAAAAGTGATAAAAAGAGTATAAAATATTTATTTAAGTGGTATATGAGAAGATGGAGATATGTACTCGAGTAATCTGAAAAAGGCTTCCTATATATATGTGTGTGTGTTCTTAAGAGTAAAATTTACAAAAATTCAGTTTTTTCCAACTATTAGAAACTATTGGTTTTAGCTTCTATTTTGTGATACTATAGATTTTAAGAGAACTTGTATCATAAAAGCAGCATTTTAAGAGAAGTTGTGGGCTGGAAGTTGTGCACGTGGCAAACCATCGCCACAAGTCTTGAGCCATGCAGGAGGCAGTGTTGCCTTCGCTTGAGCCTCAGCGCCGCCACGAGAAACGGCGCTTGTGCTGGGCCAGAATCGGCGTCGGGGTCCGTGACAGGGACCTCAAGCGGGAGGTCGCCCGAGCGTCGGCCAGAGTCGGGCGTCCATGGTGGGCGCTGATCCCGAAGTGGTGGGGATGGCGCAAAGCTCTCCGTGGGTGACCAGCGAATCGAGGTGCAGCGGATCCTCGGCGAGTCTTGCCGTCGGTGGTGAAGGAAGCCATCAAGGATGCAAATGGGAATCCGGAGATGACAAAGATGACGCGCGAAGCCCCCTACTTGGCGCGCCAACTGTCGATGTTTCATAAACCGGAAAGTAAATTTGTAAGTTAAGGGGCCGCGCGTTCCCTCTCCTTGAATGGTTAGACTCAGGGAGCCCAAGATGTATCTTGGTTAGGGCGGAATATCCCTCGTCCGGTTAAGTGGTGGTGGTTTTGTATTGCTCGGGGTGTAGTGGATTACCGCAGTGTTATAAAAGCGAGGCAAAAGGTTGGCCTAATGCACCTCGTCCAAAGTGAGAGGAGCTTAGAAAGATGTGCGTTAGTGCCTTTCCGAGTGAGCTTTGATCGAATGCCCTTCTACAGGGTCCTGCCTCCTTTATATAGTCGGAGGGGCAGGTTACAGAAGTTGGAAAAAAAAGTAGGGGTGTACTATGCAGGAGTCCGGTCTTTGGTCTGGTGATTTGTGATTCTGTTTCTCCCATGCACAGGTTAGTAGACACAATGAGACGGCGTTCCCGTTGGGAAGAGCGCACTGACCCTCTGTGCGCTTGTCGGATCTTAGCATATTACCCCACGCTCTAGAGTCGCCTTGGGAGGGCACGTCTCTCCCTTTGTGCATAATGGTGAAAAATGGCGCTTGACTTTGGCATCCCCACAGCAACATTGGGAAGGAGCCACACCTTGATATGGCAGCGTGTCCGCAGGCGGGCAGTGACCGCTTAGGCCGGTGGTGGCGTGGCGAAGTTTGGTCGGAGCTTCGTTAGGCGTTCGACTGAGGCAGTCGGGGGCGCTCTGGCGGTTGATCGAGGTTGATGGTCGCCGTGACCGGTGATGCTCTTGGCCAGAGGTGGGCCGGAGACGGCCCATTTGGTGTTCCAGCCTGTTGGGGGTACCCCTGGTATGAGTATTCGTCAGTAGCCCCCGAGGCCATCCTGGAGCACGCGCATTCCTTGATGGGCCCATTACCTTCAAGTGGCGATCTCTTCGCCAATCATAATGATGCTTCGGCTTCTCACGCTCCTATTTATTGGAAGCGTTAAACCTAAGTGTCTTGAGCATATATAAGAATGGTACGGCTGTAGGAGTTGGAGGAGTCATTTACCTTACGGATTTTTGATTGCTCCGCAACGCTTGATTTCTCTTATGGGTTCTTCCCGCTCCTCTTTTCCCAACGATGAACCTTTGGTGTTCAGTTTTGGAGATGAGATCCGCTTTGTGTGATAATTGAGTGGCATTTGTCTATCACGTTTACACCGTCCGCGGTGTGGAACTTTGGAGGGTGATGACAGCGTGTTAAAATCATTGGTTTGAACACCGTGCTCATGGAGCTACTAACGGGTTATCGATGGGCCTGGAGATCCTCCCAAGGGATCTTTCCAGCGGACGATCCTACTTTTGGAGTGTCCGACCATTGAGGCGACCATAAGAAACCTTTCTTTACTCGATCATGCGGACCCATCGGGCGTCCGTGAACGAGCATGGCGGCTGCCACCGCCGATGGGTTCGCGGGAGAGTGTGAAGTATGGTCTCGGACACGAGTTAATGCGGTTGGGTCATCCGCCAACCTCTCGAGGCCCGATGGGGGCTCGCCTTGTCGCTCCTCGCTCGTTTCATGATGGGGTGGCCGAATCACTTAGTGGATCGGGTCCATGACCTTCGCTGCGCGGTAGGCCTGGCGGTGGCGTGGAAACTCTCTCGCCACCTCGAGGCGTGGCGGCCGGTGGGCTTTCATACTGTTACAAAGCGGCCGACCCGGCTTTGGAGGCGGAATCGAAGAATCGTGGGCGTGTCGCCGAGCGATGTCACAGTGCCTCTGCTTGTATTTAATGCGGCGTGAGGCAATTAAATGTGAAGCGAAATGATTAGGAACGTCGTCTTCTTACGGCGTCGAGCGTGGCGCTCGAACGGAGCCCAGACGCTTCAGCAAGGGCAGTGTCCATTACATTGGCGTCCGCTTCGGTAGTGCTGTTTAGCGCCTATAAATTAGCGTAAGGAGCAAGCAGACGAGTTCTTCACGTTGCTTTCCCGTCTCCTCGTCTCCTGCCTCGAAAAAAGGCCAAAAGAGCCGAAGAGTTCATCACCTTTCCCTTCTCCCACCTTTTCATGGTTTCCACCACAGAATGTCATGGCGAAGTGCTCGCTTGATCGACCATGCGCGAAGAGCTTGGAAAGAAGGTTCCTCCCCATAAGATGCCTCGCGGTGGAGAGTGCCGACGGGGGTCGCGGTCCCCGCTCCCGCCGATGACGAGATTGTTGTGCCCGCCTCGTTCTATGAGCGCGGGTTTGGGCTCCCGCTTCACCCGTTTGTCCACGGGCTGCTACACCACTATAAGGCTGAGGTGCATCAGCTCAACCCTAATGGGGTGCTCCACATCGCGGCCTTCATCATGTTGTGCGAGGCATTCTTGGGGATCGATCCCCATTGGGCGCTCTGGAGGCACTTCTTTCATGCCCGGCTGAGGAAGGATTAGCCGGCGGATACTCCGGCGCTCATGGGTGGCGTAGCCCTCCAATTGCGCCCCGGCCGCAAAGCGGCCTACATCGACTTGAAGCTGCCATCGTCCAATCGGGGTGGCACTCCGGAGTGGTTCTATGTCTGCGTAACAGGGGCAGGCGCCCGGCTTTCACCGGCCGGCACCCGAGGGAGGTGAGTGTCAGGTGGGCTGGGGGCTCGGCCGGAGGAGAAAGAACAAGATAAGGCGATCATCGAGCAGTTAAAGCCCAAAAGAACGGGGCTTGACCGGCGATGTAAATGCCGTGGCGTTCATGAAGATGTAAGCGTCCCAGCCCCTCATGGGCGAGGTCGCCCATGTTCTATCCCATGAGGATGGTGGAAGTAAAACTTCGCCACGTCGAGGTCGAGGCTAGGGTGGCCACCCGTGTTGGCCGGACTTGATAAGTGAGATTCTCTTTCCTTCCTTTTCCTTCTTCCTCAGCTCATAACACTTGAGTGCGACTAGCGTCCACTGTGTTGTCCAAGGGCTAGCGGGACGATCTCGAGCATTCTTTGCTGGGGAGAAGGAATCGAGGGCCGAGGAGCCATAAGGTGTTCGCCATGCGAGTCCGCCGCAAAGCGGAAGGAAGAAGGAGGAGGAAGAAAAGCGCCTGAATGAGGTCAGCGCGTGGCGAGAGGTCTCCGAGTCGACCATGTGTTTCTGACCGTGGTCGTCATCCAGCGACAATGGCGGCGATATGAGGACCCGTACCACGGGATCGACTTTGGGCCGCTGATCGGCAGTGGCCCGGATGATGATGTCGTGCGGCGTTACCGTTGTCGAGTCCCAAGTGGGCGTCCGGTGGGCGTCCTTGGGGAAGCGGAAGGCGACACGCCTCCGCCAGTGGTCCGGCGAAGCGCGGTTCTTCGCTTCGCGCTCTCGCTCGTGATGCCCGATCGAAGCGATAAGCGGCGCCTCAAAGCAGCGCCATCCACAGGCAGCCGGCCACGACCGAGCATCGGTGCCGCTACCGCCATCGATAAACCGTCGGCGGCGAGTCACCGCAGACGGAGTTGAGAAGCCGCCCGCAGAGGAAGGTCCCGAGCGGGCGCGAGACCCTGGCGCCCTTGGCGGTCGGGGCACAGATCGGAGGTCGAAGGCGGTAGAGCTCACGCCACCACCGCCAGGACCTCCACTGGTAGCGCGATCTGGCGCTGTTGTGACCTTACCGCCGTCGCCCGAGGCCAGGGAGGTGATCAGCGTTGGAGATGGTCCCTTTCTTGGGCCACGGGAGAGTCACCGTGTGACCCTCCTGCGCCAATGTCAGGCGGCAGGGAGTCCGCCTTAGGCGCTTTGCAGGAAAGGTTTGGCTCTCACCCTTGAATCCGCCTGATAGCTGGACACCGTCTCGGGAGAATCCGGTGTGGCGTGCATAAGCCAAACTAAAAAAACCCATCTTTGCAATTTTCGATGGGTATGCTGCGGGCTAATAGGATGTTTGTGTTTCGCAGCACTTGCGGAGCCGATCGGGGGAGAAGTCAAAGCTCCTCCGAACTGTATAATTTGGAGGATGGCGGTAGAAAGGAGGACGATCGTCTGCGCTCCGAGCTTTAGGCCTTTCGGAAGCCTTAGCGCCTGGCGGAGGAGGCGGAGGGAGCCTTGGAGCTGGGTCGATTCTCGTAGGCGCTTTCGAGGAGTGTCGGATAACAAGTCCTGAAGGCGAGGTTGTCCGAGCTTGAAGTCTCTTGGCGGCTGCCACTTGACTCGAAGGGCCATGGCAAATCATGCGATGAAGCTGCGTGGTTAGGTGACCCTTCGAGGTGAGTGCTCGACCAAGCTCGGGGAGAGTTGGACTCTGTGAGGAGGGGCCGCGCCGCGACACAGGAGGCGGGCTAAAGGCGAGGAGGATCTGCATTCTAACCGCCTCATGGTAGTAAACAACCCAATCTGGTTTAGTTTCATGATCGCGGATCATGAACATGCTTTTGATATGGCTTTGCTCTGCAAAGTTGCGAAGAATCTCGCCGACGCCAGTGGAGGCGCTGAAGCTAGCGATGGAGGAGCATGTGCTGGCCAGTCACGTGTGAAGTAGCCCTATCGTGAAGGTAGCGGAAGGAAAGCGTAAAGACAAACCGTAGAAATTTGATAATACCCTTCGGTCGGCCAGGAGGTCTGCAACCGAGTGCTTGGAACCGCCGTGCAGGGTCCGAGCTCACTTGCCACCGCATTAGCCTGCGTGCCGGAGCACGTCGAGCGTTCGGTGAGCGAAGGGATCAAACTCAAAGCTTCTTCGGCGTTCGTTTTTACCATCTCCCATTATGACGGTATCAATCTCGACGTCGTTAGCTGTGGGATTGCCGCGAACCGGACCGAGGAGGAGGTTGACAGGTTCAAAACCCAAGTCGAGCCGCCCGCCCGAGTGATCGCCAACCGGATATCACCGCAGCTCGTCCTCCACCGGGAGTAAAGACAAAGTTAGATGTTTTGATTTTTGTAACATAATAACTTCGTCATGTAATGGACTAAAGTTTTGTTTTAGTGTTCTGGCCAGTCGGGCCAGTCCGTAAGTTCGGCTCTCATCGTTTGCACTTTCTTGCTATGATGAACACCTCACGACCATAGCCTTAGAAACCGCAGGGGTTATTTAAGCGTAGGTCGGTGTGTTATCACTTTTGAGGAAAGTGCAAAGAGAGCAAGAAATTAGGGGCGAAACGTTCACTTACACTCGACACGGGAAAGGTGTTCCCGACCAACTATGGATCGCACATGCGTGTACTTCCTTCTTCGGAAACACTACTTAGCAACCGTAGGTATTTGGTATAAGTAGTAGTACTTAGGTCAAGAGGGTTACTGCGGGAGAACGAATAGCCGGTGGTCACCGACCCAGTGTGAGTAGGAACTTGTACCACTTTAGGGATGAAAGCAGCTTTACCCTTGCGACCACGAAGGAGTGTTCCCGACCAACTAAGCAATAATTTGCAACCGTAGCCGCTGGGCGTAGGCCGTAGCACTTGGGTCGAGAGAGTTACCGCTAGGGGGAACCAAGTAGCCAGTCGGGTCACTTACCCGTGTAAGTGTAGGAGCTTGTAGCCCCAGAGCAGTGCATGGGGACCAAGCTGTGGTTGCCACGCAGCGCTTGAACTCGAAGGAGTGGTAAATGGGTACGAGAATAAGAGAAAGTTTTAGGGATAGAATCGCCTTAACTTTTTATTCCGCGTGTTGGAGACGTCATGGTTATCGGGCCTCTTACTCAGCCCTCCGCCGGGGCGGCGAGCCTATGGGCCTTCTGCCACCTGGAGGCCTTAGCGGCCCATCCAGGCCTTTCTTCATTATGGTGGTGCGGTCGTATTGGCCGGGGCGAAACCGAAGTGTGGCGGCTTCTGGTGAAAGTGGCGTCCTTACAGCGCCCGACCATCGCGTCGCCATTTAATGTGCAGCAGGCGGAGGGGAAAGAATTTAATGCCGGCCCATCGTGTCGCGTCCTGCCAGGGATGGATTTATCTGTAAGCGTCGGCGCTCGCGCCGGCGGCGCCGCTTGGACCTTCGGCACTGCCCCTAAATCTGGCATGGGGGCGTGAGCGTACGCCTAGCCATTTCTCTTTGTCTCTTCGCCTCCCCTTGCCCTTCTGCAATGAGAGAGGGAGAAAACCAGGGAGCGCCTCCCCTTGTCCTTCTACATCTTCGAGACCAGATGGCGAGTAGGGATGATGACCGGAGGGCCGCAAGCGGGTGGCACCGAAGGACCCTCGGGGATGTGACCCAGAGGCCCTTGCATCTTGGGTCTTCTCTGACCAGGGCGAGAGGGAGGATCATGCCCCTCGTCGACCTTCCGAATCTGGAACCCTCTTCCAGCGTGAGTTCACTTTGTTTAGCTTCAGGATGGCTTTGATTTCCGCTGCTTGGAGTCTTGATTTGCTTTACCTTCCTTCTCGGCACCAGCTCGCTCGGCTCCCTTGGTTGCCTGTGGCGCCTCCGGCGGCTACCTTGAGTGGGGAAAGCGGACCTGCGTCGGAAGCCGCCAGCGCCCTCCCGGCCACCTGAGCGATCCTTGGCGGCAGGCCCAGGCGATAAATGCAGCGGTGGTCTTGGCAGATGCGAGCAGCCACAGGCGTCAAGGCCTGAAGCAGCCCACCGCCAGGGCGGGGCGTTATACCAGCCAGGCAGGTCGAGCCGCTAAGGAAAAGCTTTGAAAATGCGAGGCGGCTGGCGCGACTCACTGTGCGACGAATCGTCGAGCGGCTCGCTAAGACGAGCGAGGCGTCGTCGCGGGCTCGGGCTCGGAGCTCGGGCGAGGAGGAGCTTCGGCAAGCTACGAGGACCTTGGTTCGCTCGAGAACCTCCTGTCCATACTCCGCCCGATCTTGAAACATGGCGAACTGGAGCCCCCACTAAAGGTGAGGCTGCCACGAGCAGCTGGGCGTCTTCGCGCGCGATCACGCCTCCACCCGAACCTCAGTAAATGCCGCACTACTGCCGCGCCTTGAGCGAGCGATACGCTTTCGCGAAGCTCGCTGCGCTCAAGCGATGATACTCATACTGGCGTCTTTGCGCCTGCACGCGCCTCGCCGACCCGATGGTGGTAAATGCGCCCGAGATCGAGGACCCAGCCGGCGGCCTTGACAATGATGTGAGTGGTGCATGTTGGCGCCAGTAGCGGGCGATGAGGGCGGCCATGACTCCGGCGATGGCAGCTTGGGGTTAGGAAGCCTTCTGGCGCCCGCGTCTAACACATACTGTGTGATGTAATGTTTTGTACAATATATGTTATTGGAACTTTGCTCGACATTTTGCATCTCTTCGGTGGTGAGCACTCATCCATGGCCCTCAGAATCCACTAGAGTTATTCGAGTGTGGGTCGGAGTGCTAACACTTAGAGCAAAACGTAAAAAACAGCAAAAGACTTAGCAGCCCCAAAAGCGCGTCTCCAATCGACTATGGGTCACCCCATAAGGGTACTTCCTTCTCCATGAGCTATCAGACTGTAGTAACCATGAGGGCATGGGGGCATGTAGTACTTGGATCGAGAGGTCACGCTTGGGGAACCAATAACGGCCGATCGAGGCGCCGACTTGAATGAAGCGTCGAGCAAGCGACCCAGAGTGGCGCATGGCGCTTTGAACTTGGAGGATTTGGTGGAGACGTGAAAATAAAGGAGAAGTTTTTTAGGGATAGAATCGCCTCAGCTTCTCAATATTCCACGCGTTAGGCAGAATGTTGCCATTGGCATCCTTGAGTCGAAAGGTGCCGGGTCGGAGGACCTCCACGATGGTGAAGGGTCCTTCCCACGGAGGTGAGAGCTTGTGCTTGTCTTTGTTGGACTGGACCTGGCGCAGCACCAGGTCGCCAATGTTGAAGGACCTTCTGCGGATCTGCCGATTGTGGTAATGCCGCAGGCGTTCTTTGTACTTGGCGGACCAGCAGGGGCAGCCACATTCTGGCGCCTCGTCGGTGGTCGATGGCGTCTTGTTGTGATTCGAGCCCGTCGCGCATCAAAGGCTTATGTAGTCTCGAGTGCCGTACTCGGTCGGTCGGCATAATGGCTTTAGCACGAACACCATGAAGAATAGTGTAAACCCAGTCGGCCGGTGGTGTAGTCTGTGCGAGCTCGAAGAGCGGAGGTAGCTCGGCCATATCGTCCCGCATTTCTTGATCGGTGTTGAAGATTCTAGTAGCAAATCCTTGGAGGATCATGCTTTAGCTTTAGCTTGACACGTTGGTCGCGGATGGGCTACGCACTTGATTGATCACGAATGTTAAAGTCATCGCGAACTCGAGAATTCTTTCCCCGAGCGCATCCGTTATCGGTGATGATGGAGTTAAGGACTCGAGCCATAAACAATGTCGCGGAAGAAGTTGTACGTGCAAAGGTGATGGTGGCGGCAACAGCTTCTATCCACTTGGTGAACTTGTCCACCGCGACAAGCGGTGAGTGAAGCCCGGTGCCTTCTGAAGGGCAGGCGGATCGAGAATCCCCAAGCGGTGAATGGCCATGTGGCGGGGATGAATGTCTGCAAGGCTTCTTATTTGGAAGATGTGTCTCGCCGCAAAGAAGCGCACCTGCGGTCTGCGAACAATTTGCTCGGCGTCGGCCATGGCGGTTAGCTAGTAAAAACCTTGGCGGAGGCTTTCCCTCTGAGGACATGGTGCGGCGTGGTGGCCCTTTACCGCCATGGATGCTCGAAGCGGCAATTTGCTTCCTTAGTCGGCGGGATGCGCCGAAGGACCGGAGGAACTCCTCTTGTGAGGTCTTCTCCGACCGAGACGAAGGATTTCGCCCGTCGAGCGAGCGTCGGACCTCGGTTGGGTCGGCGGGGCGATCCGTCGGTCAATGCGTCGATGAAGGGTTTCCTCGGTCGAAGTCGGCAATCAGCGTCTTAGCCCGACCAGAGTTTCACGTCCAGGCGCGGCCGGTCGGTGCGATCGAGCACGGAGAGTCGATTATTGCTTTCGGCCAGTCGATCGGACGAAAGGTTTGTGGAGGTCGGAGACAAAAGATCAGTGGGACCGATCCCTCTGGCGGGCGAGATTAGCTAGGTAATCGGCCTCACCATTATAGGCGTCGGTAGCTGGTGAAGCTCAAAACCCTTGAACCTTTCCTCGAGCTTGTGCACCTCCCCAATGATCTGTTGCCATGCGGCGTCCACGAGGCTCCGTGGCCTTCATGACAGTCGATGGCGAGCTTAGGTCGCCCAGTGTATGTAGAAATCGGTATGGCAAAGGTCGTGCGATCCAGGAGACCGTTAGCGAGCGCCGTGCTCGGTGACATTGTTGGTCGCTGCGTCGAAGAGTAGTCGGATGGCGTCTTGGGCTTGTTCCTAAGAAACAATGGCGACCAAAGCACCCTCCGTTCTTGGTGTAGGACCGTCGAAGTACATCGTCTAGTACTAAAAGGGTCCTCAAGCGTGATGCTTTTGGGCTTGTCCACTCGACAGCGAAATCAGCTAAGACCTATGACTTGATCATCGTCAGGGGCGTATGATATGTCGTAACCCGTTGAGCTCAAGTGCCCAGTGGCTATCCTTCTACGAAGTGTCGCGGTTGTGGGCGATCTCGTGAAGTGGCGAGAAGGTCACTACAGAGAGGTCTGCTGATCAAAGTAGTGGACCCGGCTTCCTCTTCTTGATGAGCCTTTGAATAGAGCAACCACGCACTGCGGAATACCGAGAGCCTTGGACTCCGGAGAGCACTTCAGCGATGAAGTACATTGGCGTTGTACCTTGACACATGGCCTTCTTCATTTCGCTCCACAACAAGCGCCCGCAGCGACAACCCTGGTAAATGGCGGCGATGTAGAGGAGGCGGTTCCTTAGGCGCCGAGCAACTAGTACGGTGAAGTCGAGGAGATCGCCTTGATCGATCGAGAGCTTCACTGCACTTCCTGGGTCGGTGAAATAGTCGGTTTCTTGAAGCGACTTATAGGCGGCATTAAAAGTGCTCGCCAAGGTGAGATCTGAAAGCGACTCAAGGCTGCAAGGCATCCCATCAGCTTCTGGACCCCCTTCAAGTTGCCAATCGGGCCCATCTTCATGATCGCAGATATCTTCTCCCGATTGGCCTCGATACCACGCTCGGAGATGATGAAGCCGAGTAGCTTTCCCTTAGGGACCCCGAAAACACACTTCTCATGGTTGAGCTTTATACGAAACCGTCGGAGGTTCGCAAAAGTCTCCTCTAAGTCGGCGATGAGGTCGTCGGCCTTCTTAGTCTTGACGATAATGTCATCGACGTACGCCTCGATGTTACGTCTGATTTGGTCGTCGAAACACGTTTGCATACATCGCTGATATGTAGCACCCGTGTTCTTTAGGCCAAACGGCATCGTTACGTAACAGAACGAGCCGAACGAAGTGATGAAAGAAGTCGCGAGCTGGTCGGACTCTTTCATCCCTATCTGGTGGTAGCTCGAGTAGGCATCCAGAAAAGACAGGGATTCGCACCCTGCGGTGGAGTCGACAACTTGGTCGATGCGAGGCAATAGAAAAGGGTTCTTGGGACATGCCTTGTTCAGGCTCATGTAGTCAACACACATTCTCCATTGCCCAGACTTCTTTTTACAAGGGCCGGGGTTGGCGGCCACTCGGGGCGTGGCACACCTCTTTACAAAACCCTGCGACCAAAAGTTTGGCGATCTCCTTCCCTATGATCTTGCGTTTCTCCTTGTCGAGCGGGCATAGCGTTAGGCGACTTGACCTTGGCCAGTCGGATATTCAAGGAGTGCTGTGACTTCCCTTAGGATTCTGGCATGTCGGAGGGCTTCCATGCGAAGACATCCCGACCGGCGCGAGGAAGTCGGCGAGCGCTTTCCTGTTTGGCTGGGGCGTGGCTCAGGCTGACCAGACGGTCTTAGCTCGGATCCTCGGGATCGACCGTGACCTCCTTCTTGTCCTCGACAGACTTGAAGAATCCTGGCCCCGACTTGCTGGAGTCGAAGGCGGACTCGGTCTCCCTCCGTGAGGTTTTGAGTTAATGAGATGGCGATGGCGTCGGCGCCATAGCTAACTGCCATCCGCGCATTGCTAGGCGTAGCTGAAAGATGAGGCCCGCGGTGATCACTCCCGTGGTCGGCATCTTCGGCTTTGAGGTAGGTGTAGTTAGGACTGCCATGAACTTGGCGTAGCATGGCCTCCCCATGATGGCGTGGTAGGACCGAAACCCCACGACCTCAAAGGTGAGGTTTGGTGTGGAAGTTGTCGGGCTTATGAAAGTGGCGGGCAGTCGTCTGCTTGCGCGGATAGGCTGTGACGAGGGGACGATGCCATGGAATGGCGCCTTGCTCGGTTGGAGACGCGAGCGGGGGATTCCCATGGCGTCAAGTGTCTCAACATACAGGATGTTGAGACTACTGCCGCCGTCCATGAGCACGTTGGACAGGCGCTTTGGTCCTACAAGGGGGGCAATGACCAGAGGATATTTCCCTGGCTGCGGGATGTGGTTGGGGTGGTCGGTCCGATCAAAGGTGATCGGAGACTCGGACCACCGAAGGTACTTGGGTGCGGCGGGTGTCGCCGTATGGACCTCTCGGAAGGCGAGCTTGAGCCGCCGCTTGTCGGCGTAGCACGCCGGCCCGTCGAAGATCATGAGGTAGTCGTCGGGTTCTGGGAACTCGACGTCCGCTTCTTTTTCCCCGTCATCTGGTGTCGGGTCCTTCTTCTACCCATTGCCCGCGTGGGGGCTACGGAAATAAAGCGTGTCGACGATCGGGATCGCCTGACCGCAAATGTGAAGAGGGTTAGTGAGATTCGGGGGACCCAAGAATAAGCCTTACTCAAACGAAGGGATTGGATCGACGCGGTGTTGGTCGGAGCACGGTGGCAACAAACGTGACACAGAGAATTATACTGGTTCGAGCCCCTAAGAAGGTAACAGCTCTACTCCAGTCTTGCCCGAAGGCGTAGGTCTTCACTATCTGTATGCGGAGAGGTTTACAGTCTTAGCTCGAGCTTGTTGACAATGGCTATTGCTCTATAGCTCGCGCTAGTGTGTGTTTGTGGATTGCCTGCCTATCTTCTACTCCTGCGAGACCTTTATATCCTCACAGGTGCAACACGCAGCAGACGGGAGTGATTCCGGAGTAGTAACCGTCTGCAGATTGAAGGTGGGTCAGAATCGTCCCTTGATATACGCCCATATCCGCCTTTAACGCCACCATCGAGATCCTAGTAACCGCCAAGTGAGCGTACGCCCGACGACCTGAGAGGCCGCCCCGAGCAAGAGCTGGCTTCACAGCCTCCGAGCCCGAGGTCATGCGGGGTCGAGCCCCGACATGAGGCAGGCCCTAGGTCGTGCGGGACCGCAGGGACCATGTCGTGGTCGGTATCCCCAAGCAAAGGGGCCTGTTGACCATGCTTTGACCGGATCGATCATCACTCAATCCCCATCAGCTAGCCCCCGAGGCTCAAGTTCGGGAAAGGCATCTGGATCGACCTCGAGCCTGCAGTCGCCAGGGATCGGACCCCCGGACTCCTCGACCCTTTGGGCGAGGTCGAGTGGAGACCATCAGAAAAAGCTTTGGCTTCGACACCTGGCGCCCCTTGGACTTCACGAGGCTGGTACAGGCTCGATCGGTTAAGGGAAACGCCTGCAACTCCTTGAACCAGCTGCCAGACCCTTAATTGCACCTGTCAAATCGACGTTGGCACGCCTTTTGAGATGCCTTAGCCTAAAACCAGTGATAATCTGGGCTCATAAGTCTCGAGCCTTCTGTGACCTCCAAAAAACTCGCGCTTCCCTTGAGCTCTTCGACTCCTAAGCCTTTTGCTCGTGCAACTCTCTCTCCTCGACCAAGCACAAAGGCAGTCGCCATGGCCAAACTCGGACAAAGCACCATCTCGATGGTGAGGATGAGGGAGCTCGAGAGTCTGGGGCTACTCGACCCCGGGATGTGGCGGTTGCCAGGCAGCGAGACCGAGCCGCACCTTAGGGATGACGAGCTTGTTTGCACCGAGCACTATACGCTCTTCGGACTGCGGACGCCGGAGAGCGACTTCATGGCGGCGATTCTCGCCCACTGCGAAATCGAGCTCATCAACCTGGTGCCCAATTCCATCCTCCTCCTTTCCATCTTGTCACATTTGTGCGAGGGGTTCCTTGGAATCCTTCCCAGCCCCTCGCTCTTCTTTCGCTACTTCAGTCTGTTCCGATCTGGGAAGGATCCCGTGGTCGGGTGCCTTTACTTTCGGTAGCGGACTGGGATTCCATGGGCCTTCCCCAAAATGCACTCCCGGGACTCCCTTGGTCCATGGACCGAGCGGTGGTTCTACTTGAAGAAGGGCCGGACCGGCGCGCTGTCTTTCGACGGAACCCCCATCACTGGGAAGAAGAAGACCCCAGAGTCGGACGACATGGAGGTCGATGAAGAAGCCATCGCTGCCATTCACATCTGCGCCACGCGCGGCCTCACCGGGCAAGCAATCGCCTACGATTTCCTGCGGAACCGGATTTTCCCCCTTCGGAAGAGGGAGCATCCGTTCTACGAGATCAAGGGGCGCGACGACATGACCCACGAGGGTACATCCGGTACGTCTTGTCCTGGAGTTTTGCTTGGATCCGACCTTCAGGTTTTCTCTGACGGTTTGCCTCTTTACAGCGCCGAAGGAGTCCTGGATCACCGCTAGGATGAACGAAATGTTAGGGAAAGGAGCGCATGATTACACCATCGACGACCCCATCCCGAAAAATATCTTGCGCTCGGAAGGCCAAGGTAAGTGTCCTCAAGCTGCTCTTCAATTTGTGCACCATTGGCGCCTTGTCTGATCCGTCGGTACGCTCGCAGGACCATTAAGAGCTATTCGATACGGCCAGGAGGTTGCTCCCACTGCCCGGCGGGGGCAAGAGCAAGAAGGGGAAGAAGAAACCTCCCCCGGGCAAAGCAGACGACCGTGAGGCGAAAAAGCCTCATGTCGAACGGACCGACCGCGCAACGGTAAGATTCCTCATGGTCGAGCCCCCGAGCTCGTGCCCGCGCTTTCTCTTTTCCTGACATATTTTCCTTGCAGCAATTGAGCTCGAAGGCCGCTGCTAGGACCTCGAGTCCTCAGGAGGGTGATGGGGTAGGGGATGCCCGAACTTCCGTCCGGTGGAGGATAAGTCGATTAGGCGGCGCGAGACACACGATCCGGCTTCTTGATCGGCACGATCAAAACCCTCGTCGCAGCACCACGCGCCTCTCGTTATCAACGTGTGCTGCCGGTTGACCTCGCCACGAAGGCTAATCCCTGCCAATGAATCGAGAACACAAGCAAGAACAAGAAAGATGCAACTGAATTTGCAATTGAGGATGAAGCTCACGAGTTGGGGTCTCACAAGCCGATGAACGGCGACCTTTGTTCAAAGACAGAATTAATCTAAGCAAAACCCAAATCAAACCTCTAGCGGCGACTACTGGATATAAAGGCTAGGGACATCCTAGAAACCCTAGACGCGTCCGTGATGGACTCAACACGATACATGGGCCAACGCCCAAATTGGTGACGCAGCACCCTGGGACAGATTCTGTCCGCCAGCTTGCAACGTAAATTCCCGTCGACTCCAAAGTCCAAATGACCTGAAACCAGTGCCATTGTAAAGTTTATCTCCTTAGCTTTCGAGGCATATGTGGATCATCAAAATCGAAGTCCGTTTGTGGCCTGGGCGATGATTTTAGTGAATGCTGCTCCTGGTGGCCGAGGTAGTCGACTCCGAGATGAATTGAACCTCCAACTTGACTTGGACACCCTCCTTGCCTCCCTCCTGGTCCTTGCTGGTTTCCAAGGCCTTCATGGTCCTCTCCAAAGTTCCTAAGTACAAGATAATCAATAATATCATTAGGTAGCATACCATCCTCACAAGTATATGCACGGGCACTTAGGAGCAGAGCTCACTGTTGATTCAATTGTCGTGCTCGTGCTCTTGTGATGGGTCCTTGCATCACAACTGGAGGAGGCTCGGCGTATGCATAGGAGTGATGTCCTCATCATCCTCCCCCTCTTGAAGTGGAGTCGTCCTCGACTCAAGCTCATCTTCTTCTCCCATGAACGGTTTCAAATCTGCAATGTTAAATGTGGGACTAACCCCAAATTCGGGCGGCAACTCAAGTTTATATGCATTATCATTTATTTTCTCAAGTATCTTGAAAGGACCATCAGCTCTAGGCATTAATTTAGACTTTCTCAATTCTGAAAACGATCCTTTACATAAGTGTAACCATACTAAATCACCCGGTTCAAGTTTTACTTCCTTTCTACCTTTACTTCCCGCATCCTATACCTTTCATTCATCATTTCAATATTTTCTTTAGTCTTTTCATGCAATTTCAGAATAAATTCAGCACGTTCCTTAGCATCAAGATTAACTGCTCACTAGTAGGTAAAGGTAATAGATCAATAGGAGCACGGGATTGAAGCCATACACTACCTGAAAAGGACTTACCTTGGTGGTGGAATGTACCGCCCTATTATAAGCGAACTCAACATGGCAAACACTCTTCCCACATCTTCAAATTCTTCTTCAAAACAGCCCTCAACATAGTGGATAATGTACGATTTACTACCTCGGTTTGGCCGTCGGTTTGGGGATGACATGTTGTTGAAAACAGCAGCTTGGTCCCCAATTTATTCCATAGAGTTCTCCAAAAGTGGCTCAAAAACTTGGCATCACGATCCAAACAATAGTAGAAGGCATACCATGCAAGCGAACGATTTCTTGAAAGAAAAGGTTAGCAATATTAACAAAGATCGTCCGCTCTTATGACAAGGAATAAAGTGAGCCATCTTAGAAAATCTATCAACCACCACAAAATACTATCCCTCCCTCTTGGTCCTAGGCGGTCCTAAAACAAAGTCCATAGATATATCCTCCCATGGAGTGCTAGGAACAGAAGAGGCATATATAAACCATGTGGATTCAATCGTGACTTAGCCTTTTGACATGTAGTGCGGCGGGATACAAACCTCTCAATGTCTCGCCTCATCTTCGGCCAAAAGAAGTGGGCGGACAGCACGGCCTCCGTCTTCTTGGCACCAAAATGACCCATCAAACCTCCTCCATGGGCCTCCTGTATCAAAAGAAAACGAACGGATCCAACTGGAATACATAGGCGGTTAGCTCTAAACACAAATCCATCATTTATCACATATTTGTCCCATGTTCTTCCCTCTTTGCAATGCAGCAAGACATCTTTAAAATCATCATCATGAGCATATTGTTCTTTAATTGATTCCAATCCAAATATACGACAATCAAGTTGGGACAACATGGTATATCTCCTAGACAAGGCATCAGCAATCACATTATCCTTCCCTTTCTTGTGTTTGATAACATAAGGAAAAGATTCAATAAATTCAACCCATTTAGCATGTCTACGATTCAGTTTCACTTGATCATGAATATGTTTTAGCGACTCATGATCGTAATGAATAACAAATTCTTTGGGCCAAAGATAATGTTGCCACGTTTCTAAAGATCGCACAAGAGCATACAATTCTTTATCATACGTGGAATAATTCAAAACAGACCACTCAATTTTTCGCTAAAATAAGCAATGTGTTTTCTATCTTGCATCAAAACACCACCAATTCCAATCCCACTAGCATCACATTCAAGCTCAAAGGTCTTATTAAAATCGTGAAGTTGGAGTAAAGGTGCATTAGTAAGTTTATCTTTCAAAAGGTTGAAGGCATTCTCTGTGCTTGCCCCCAATGGAACACAACTCCTTCTTCGTCAACTCATTCAATGGGGCTGCAATGGTGCTGAAATCCTTCACAAAGCGGTAAAATCCGCAAGTCCATGGAAACTCCGCGACTTGTGAAATCGCTGTAGGCTTGGCCAACTCTTAATCGCGCACCTTGGCTTCATCCACCTCAATTCCTGCGGAGTCACAACATAGCCAGAAAGCGATACTCGCTCGTGCAAAAAGTGCACTTCTCGAGGTTACCAAATAAACGCAAAGACGCAAAGCATCAAAAAGCAACGTAGATGATCAAGATGTTCATGTAATGACTTGCTGTAAATCAATATATCATCAAAATAAACCACCACAAATTTTCCAATGAAAGCTCAGAAACCTCGCTCATTAAGCGCATGAAAGTGCTAGGTGCATTAGTTAACCAAAAGGCATGACTAACCACTCATACAATCCAAACTTGGTTTTAAAGGCTGTTTTCCATTCATCTCCCAATTTCATTCTTATTTGGTGGTATCCACTACGCAAGTCAACCTTAGAAAAATTATAGAACCACTTAACTCATCAAGCATGTCGCCTAACCTAGGAATAGGATGACGATACCTTATTGTGATATTGTTAATGGCTCTACAATCTACGCATGCGCCTAACCGCCATCTTTCTTAGGAACCAAAAGAACAGAGCAAGACAAGGACTAAGGCTCTCGTACATACCCAGCGTCCAAAAGATCTTGGACTTGGCGTGAATCTCCTTAGTCTCCTCGGGTTGGTCCTATAAGCAGCTCGGTTTGGCAAACTCGCCTGTATCAAATCAATTTGGTGCTCAATCCCTCGTATGGGTGGGAGTCCCGAGGTATCTCGGCAGAAAAACATCCGCATACTCCCGCAAAAGGTTAGTGACAAGGGAGGCAAAGCATCTTGTCGCAGATCATCCAATGAAAACAAAGCATCTTTGCATAGCACAAGATAGCACAAAGCATCATCACTAATTGCAGCAAGATCAGATTTTGTAGCAAGCAAGACGGGATTCCTCAATTTAATTTGGTTGGCTACATGCTGAATTTCAGATTTTTCATCAATGGGTTTCTTGTCATTAGCAATCCGCTCCTATCGATTTAACAATTTCAGCGGGGTCAAAGGTAGAAGTGTAATTTTCTTTCCTTATGCATAAAAGTGTATTTATTACTTCTACCGTGGTGAAGTGCATCGCTGTCATATTCCATGGGCGACCCAATAAAAGAGAACAAGCTTGCATCGGCACCACATCACAATCAAGAAAATCGAATAGGAACCAATGGAAAAATGAACCCGAATGTTTGTGTTACCTTAGCTTGCCGAATCATTCACCATCGAATGTGGTATGGATGTGGGTGCGGCGCGTGGTCAAGCCAAGCTTCTTGACCAAATCTGTACTCACCAAGTTGTTGCAATCACGGAGTCAATGATCACGCGCTTCGTCGGTTGTTGATGACGAAGAAAATCTGAACAAGTTGTGGCGCCGCTGCTTCTTGGCTTGCTCCATCCAGGCGCTTAAGGACACGCTGGACAATGATGGACCTCAGACGCAGCAGATCCTCGGCGCCAAAGGTGGCTTCATCATCAACCTCGTCGTGTCCACCACGGTGTCGCCGATCTCATCCTCAACATCGGAGGCGCCGATGTAACCTCCGCCATCGGTGGCGATGTATGCCCGCCGGTCAGGCATTCTTCTTGACGTGGCTAATCCTTGGCACTTGTGGCGCGAATTCCGCCGATGTACGGCTGTGGAAGCGACGGAGGAGCTCTTGGCGGTGTTGGCGGGTCGACTTGTCGCCGTCTTCGTGGCACGGTGGGTGGTGCCGCTGTTGCCGTCGTGTGTTCGTCGAAGGTGGCGGTGCAGCTTGGTCGAAGGTGGAAGAAGGCACTGTCTTCGCTTGTCCCGTAGTCGTTCGGGCGTGAAGGTGCTTGCTGGCATTGTTCTCGCTCTTAGAATGGCGCCCCCGCAACTCCTTCTCTCGCTAACATAGCAAGTTGAAACAAGCGATTGACAGTTGTATATTCTTTATAATCAACAATATCCTGAATTTCTCGACGCAACCCACCGTAAAACGAGCAATTTTATCCTCGTGTTCCTCTACTACCCCACAACGTAACATACCCTTTTGAAGCTCTTGGTAATATTCCTAACAATCATACTACCTTGATCTAATCGTTGCAATCTCTTGCGCATATCACGTTGGTAGGAAGGAGGAACAAATCTATTACGCATAGCATCTTTTAATCTCGCCAAGAATCAGGTTGTAAGCGGGCATTTACTAGTTCATTCCACCGATTATAGCAAAATCTTTAAATTCACTAGTGGCTTGTCTAACTCTATGAATCTCGAACTAGATGGGAATTAAATTTTGCTCGACCGTCATCTCCCAATCTAAGTAAGCATCAAAGATCATAAGCTCCGTAAAAGGAAGGATGGTGAATTTTACCTTAGCGAAAGGATCATCATTGCGGTTCGGTTATTACCTCCCATACCGTGATGGTTGCGCGAAGACGGTCATGCAGACGGGCGTCCGCTGAGCAACGACGCTCCGGCGCGTTCGTTGTCGCTCATCTTCATCTTCCTCAAAATCACCATCCTCATCGTAGTCGTTGTTGTCGTGGTTGGCGCGTTGTTGACGGATGCACCTCCATCAATGGTCGCCGGAGGCGTTTTCGGCGACATCCATCCTCTCGGTGGGTGGAAACTCGTCGATCGATGCTCTCAAGGGTCTTGTTCGTCGTCATGGCATGCTCCTTGAACATCATTTTATCTCGCCCAAAGATGGTCGATAACTCTGAATGAAGGACACACGGTCTTGATGGTAACATCATCATCCTCGTTCTCGCCCTTCTTGCCACCGCCATGGTTAGCGCAGAAAAGGACGAGAGGAAACACAAACACAAGTATTATGAGCCCTATGAACTACTAGGTGGGATCTCACGCTCTCAAGCAATCTTACCAAGTTCTTACCCTTCTTACCAACACAATGAGGGGCGGTGCAACCGTGGTCGGTTCGTGACACCGTGAGGGCGTGATGAAGCGATTGCAAGGGTCAATAACTGTGGCCGATCGTAAGGATGTATATGTGGAGTCAGAGGAAGGTTATATGTATTGAGTGGCACACAATGCAATAACAGATAGTAATGTCAATAAATGTCCAAAAGCACTTGCCCTAGTTGTTTGGTCTAAACGTGTCCTTATTCTAGGCAAGCAGTAAAGCAAGGAGGTATAGAAACAAGCAACAAGGCGTCGATTATATGAACAGATATCAGCATAACAGCAAAACACTTTTATCGTGCACTAAAAACACCTACCTTTGCTCCTCGCCTTTTTTTGCTCTCTCTCCTTCCTCTCACAAATTTTTTTTGCTCTATGCCTCTTTCACAAATTTTTATTTTTCTTTGATTTTTCTGATATTTTTCCTAGGATCAGGAGCACAAAGGTAGATAGTACACAAATTTTCAGCCTGAACAGATGTAAGATGAAACCGATATGAAATAAGAAGTGTTTTCCTAAAAGCGTGCTCAAACTTGACGGCCGAAACTCAATCTTCCTGAGGGAATTTCGCAAAAATAATTTTGGTGAACCCAACAAAGTTGGGAGAATCGGATGTAAAATTTTCTGTAGATATCCGTGAAAAAAATTCGCCTAATTCGAGTCCGTATGCAAAAGTTATGGCCGTTTTACTAAGGACTCGAATCGTGGTTTTAGGCGGCACCTCTCCAAACTCAAGGGCGATGGAGTGGATATGGAACGCGATGATCTGTGGTGGCAGGTTCTGTGATGAGGGTGGCGATATGGCTAACAGGAGGTGGGGATTAGGGTTTATGAAGGAGAAACCCTAACACAACTAGGACTCAAACGAGGAAAACCACAAAACAATCCGATTCCAACAAGGACTCAAATAGCGATTGGTGACCGGATTGGTGTAGGATATGGGATGCAGCGGAGATGAAACACAACTAAATTAAGACCACGATCTAAACCAGCAACACGACTCGACTCTGGACACAAACTCAAGTACTCACGGACTCAAACCGAAATTGTGCAAAGGCTAGGCGTGGTTCTAGGTATGGTAGACTATGAACTGCAATTTTTTTGGCTTTTTCGTGGACTATAGGACTAACACAAAACTAAATCAAACTACGGAAAAGGCGAACCTGACGGTAAACCTTGCTCGATACCACTTGATGGGGAAGGGATGCCCGAACTTCCGCCGTGGAGGATAAGTCGATTAGGCGGCGAGAGACACACGATCCGGCTTCTTGATCGGACGATCAAAACCCCGCAATCGCAGCACCACGCGTCCTCTGGTTATCAACCGCGCTGCCCGTTGACCTCGCCACAAGGCTAATCCTGCCAATGAATCGAGAACACAAGCAAGAACAAGAAAGATGCAACTGAATTTGCAATTGAGGATGAAGCTCACGAGTTGGGGTCTCACAAACCGATGAACGGCGACATTTGCTCAAAGACAGAATTAATCTAAGCAAAACCCAAATCAAACCCTAGCGGCGGCTACTGGATATAAAGGCTAGGGACATCCTAGAAACCCTAGACGCGTCCGTGATGGACTCCAACACGATACATGGGCCAACGGCCCAAATTGGTGACGACAGCACTGGGACAGATTCTGTCCGCCAATTGCAACGTAAATTCCTGTCGACTCCGAAGTCCAAATGACCTGAAACTGGTGCCATTGTAAAGTTTATCTCCTTAGCTTTCGAGGCATATGTGGATCATCAAAATCGGAGCCCGTTTGTGGCCTGGGCGACGATTTTAGTGAACGCTGCTCCTGGTGGCCGAGGTAGTCGACTCCGAGATGAATTGAACCTCCAACTTGACTTGGACACCCTCCTTGCCTCCCTCCTGGTCCTTGCTGGCTTCCAAGGCCTTCATGGTCCTCTCCAAAGTTCCTAAGTACAAGATAATCAATAATATCATTAGGTAGCATACCATCCTCACAAGTATCTCAGACGGGCACTTAGGAACGAGCTCACCGTTGATTCAATTGCCGTGCTCGTGTTTGTGATGGGTCCTTGCATCACAACTGGAGGAGGCTCTTGTCGATGCATAGGAGTGATGTCCTCATCGTCAGGACCAAGGGTCCCAACCAGCTGGGCTCTAGGTCGCCTGGGCCGCTGAGAGAGAGAGATCTTGGCAGTTCTAAAGTCCTGCACGGGGAACCCGAAAGCGAAGTGCCCCCCGACCTCAGGGAGGCCAAGTCCTCGCTAGCCACCTACCAAACGGAGGCTACCAACCCAGGTACGCTTCCAGCTCTTCATCTGCTTAGCCTTCTTCACGCTTCTTTAGCTTAGAGGTCGCTCTTAATCGTAGACCTTGAGCGCCCGAGCTCAACGCTTGCCCGTATTGACAATGGTTATCGTCCAGGGCGAGTCTGAGTCTGAGGAAGAGGAGGTGACTGACTTCGAGCTGGTGCCCCGCCGGTCCTCGAGCCAGGGGCACATTCCTCCAGGTTCCTAGAGCTGGGTCCCAGTCGGTGAGTTCGACCAAAGGGTCGACGACCTGGAGGAGGAGGGGAACGTGCCCACGACTCAATGGTAGGGGACTACAAAGACCGCCGTGGATGGGCGCCTGAACATCAGCCAGGCGCCAGAGGCCGCCACAGAAGATGGCGCTCAGGGCACTTCGCCCGTGGCCGCGGAGGCCCCTCAAGCCCCTCCAGCCGAGACCACCACGAGCATCGAGGTCGCGGTGCCCCCATCTGTTAGAGAGATCCACCCTCCGGAGGGCGGCGCAGAAGATCTGGCCTAGGCCCCCGTAGTGGTTAGGATGAGCGACATCCCAATCACGGGGGACGAGGCCAGCATCACCGCCGGGGCTAAGCCCGACGAAGGACCGAGCCCTCTAGGGGAGAGGGCTCAACATGAAGTCGCTACCAACGTGGCGCCCTCAGATACACGCCCCAACATCCCAGCGGCGACAGCAAACGACTCCGCCCCAGGGACATCAGGCAGCAAACTTGAGGAGTTCACACGCGCAAGCTTCGAGGGCCGACTTGGCCAGGTACAGGACCTCTTCTTCGCTCGTTGCTTGAAACGCCAGCTCGGGCTTTCTCCTTATCTTTGTGACACGAGTCGCGCTCTTCCTTCGACCATTGCAGGCAATCGACGACGTGGCCAAAGGGCTCCAAGGTCTTCAGACGCATGCCGACGCGCTGAAGGCCCTCCTCGACCTGGTCGAAGCGTGGGAGGTCGAGCGCCACAAGCTCATCGAGAACCTGTCGGTCGAGCAAGAAGACGCCGAAAAGAAAGACAAGGAGCTCGAAGACCTCCGCAAGGAGCTCGACGACCTCCGCAAGACAATGAGGGCGCAAGAAGCTACTTACGCGTCCAAGCTCCAGCCGGCCATCGACACCGAGTGCGACCACGCACACAAGGCTGTGGAGCAGGAGCGTGCGCGGTCTGCCAAGGCGTTCGAGGTGGAGCGGGCCAAGACGGAGGGGCTAGTGAAGGCAGCTGCAGATTAGGCGGCTTCTGCAGCGAAACCATCCCCCGAGCTCGAGGGCAAGGTCAAGGAGCTCGAGGAGAAGTTGGAGCGGGTGAGCAAGGCGGGAAAAAGCGCCCTATCCCAACTCCAAGGCAAATGACGCCGAGCAGCCGACGCTTCTGCCGAAGCCCTCCGGGTCCAAGGCGAGCTGTCGATCCTGAGGGCCAGGGTCGCCGAGATCGAGTAGGAGAAACTTGCCCAAGAGATGGCCTCAGAATAAACACATAAACAATGCTCTGTGAATCGAGAAACATCAATAGAGTAATGTGCCTTTTGTTAGCAGGATTTCGCGCCTTGACTAACTAAGAATTTCTTAGCCGAAGAAATTTCCACATTTTTTATTTTTTTATGGCTATGCACTTGGTCTTTATCGATAGTATATCCTCATCTAGCCCCCGTTGGGTCCAAGGTCGAGCAACGCCGGCCTTGGGCGCAAAGATTAGACGTCTGAGCAGAGCCTACGAGCTCGGATAAGAAACCCTTAGGGAAAAAGACATCGACCTATGAGGAGAAAAACAAGACTATCAGTGACATAGCTGTTCGCAACTCGAATCCCGTTCATGACCTTGCGTATCGCTCGTTGGTTCAAACTTCGAACCTTAGTTCAGACCATGGCGCAGAGGGAGCTGTGTTTGCGAAGAGTTTTCGGCTTACGTTTAGCTTGACCACTGGAGGTGAACTAAGCTTCATCGTTTGGACCAAGATCGAGTGCGCTTCTGTATAGGTCGGGCTCGAATAAAAAAGAGCGTAAAGTACAAGAAATTCATTGAAAGGCACAGAGACCAAGAATTGAAATGATAACTTTATTGAAATTAAAGATATAGGGTGTTACACATAAAATTTCCGTGGTGGGTCTATGTTCCACGAAGCTAGAGAGCTCTTCGCCATCAAGCATCACTAGCCAGTAAGCCCTCGTATGTATCCGCTGAAACGACTAGATGGGCCCTCCCACCGTGGGGATAACTTGTTGGTGTTGGACGAAGCCCAACTGCCTTAGGGCTAGGTCCTCAACAAGGAGCTTCCTTTAGGTCGCATCGTCGAGACATATGTCCGCGAAGAGCTTGCGAAGTGTACGCGCCGATCAGAGCGATTACCTGACGATCTTACTTCTTCCGCCAGGTAAGGTCAAGAGATCGTTTCTTGCTCGAAGTCGATCTGGTCGATAAGCCGACTCTGGCGGAGCTCAGCGTGACCTCTCGTGGCGGATCGCTTTGTTGCAACACGAGTTTTAAGGGGTGTGGACCTGCTGGTACCTGGTGATGGTACTGAATAGACCATAGGACGGTGGGAAGTTCATCCACCTGTATTGTCGAATCGCTCGAGCTCATCCAAACTCGCTTGACTCCCTGAATAATTTGTCCGTTGGCGCGTTCCACTGCTCCATTGCTCTGTGGGTGGGCCACCGAAGCATAGCATGCTTTGGTACTAATGTCTTCGCAGTACTCCTGAAACAGTTCACTGGTAAATTGTGTTCCATTGTCAGTGATAATCCTGCATGGAACCCCATACCTGGTGACCACGAACAAGCGGAAGAACTTGACCGCCGCACGAGCCGTGATGGTCGAGACAGGTTCGGCTTCGATCCATTTAGTGAAGGTATCGATGGCGACGAACAAGAACTTCTTCCCCCCGACCGCCTGCGGAAAGGGACCAAGGATGTCTAACCCCTAGGTTGAGAATGGCCAGGCCAACGAAATGGTTTGGAGTGCATAAGCTGGCTGGTGCGACTTCCGAGAATGGAATTGGCAGGCTCGACAGGCGCAGATGATGTTGCGAGCATCTTGGAGCGCTGTTGGACAATAGAACCCTATGCGAAAAGCTTTCCCGACCATGGTCCTGAAAAAAGAATGCGCCCCACAAAGTCCTGAATGAATATCATTCAACAGGTACTTACCCTCCTCCATGGTGACGCACTTTGTCAGGATGCCGGAAGTATTCCGACAATAAAGCTTGCCATCCACAAGCCTGTATGAGCTTGCACGATGCTTGACCCTGCTCCTTTTCGCAGGATCGGCTGGAAGTTTTCCCTTGAGGAGCGTCCTCCTGAGTGAAGGTTATCGAAGCCCCAGCCCACTTGCATGGCTGATCTAAGGGCTTCCCGATGGTAGCCTGGTAGATAGTGCGCGCAGCATCCTTGATCTCGCGTCGGGATTGATACACCGATGACCCGCCGAAGATGACATCAATCCGGCGGTCTCCCTTCGTCTAACCAAGGTTGCCCCTCGGGATCTTGTGGGCGACCATCGGCCTGTCGCGGCCCAGACCGGTGCCCTTCCTGTCGAGGTCGATGCGGCGCCTGTTGAGGTCGTGGCTGATTTCGCTGCGGACGGGGCCCCTCCTGGGCCAAATCCCGCAACTCCATGACCTCACGGTGACCGTCTGCCGAAACGGTTACCTGAGGTCATCCATCTCCGAGCTTGCGGTCTTTCTTCCGCTTTTTGGCGGTTGAACCTTGGTTGGCATCCTTGGCGTTGGAGGGCCCAGCCTTGTTCGAGTTGACACCAAGCTTACCTTTGGTCGCGCTTCCGGCCGGACGCGTCGTCGCGTCACAGAAGCGCTCGCCATGCGAAACGGCTTTGTCGACGGGTGAGCTTTGTCGTGATCTCCAGGTCTTCGGTGAGGCGCCGATCGCGGACACCAAACTTGAAGGCCTTAATCACGACCTCGTCTGAGACGCTTGGGATCAGGTTCCTAGTGCGGATGAACCACCGCACGAAGCCACGGAGGGGTTCGTTCTTCCCCTGGATAACCCGATCCAGGTCCTTCTCCCTTCTAGGTCGCTCGTAGCAGCTCTGAAAGTTGGAGCGAAGAGCGTTCTAGATTTGGCGCCATGAGCGAAAGATGCCAGGCTTCTGGTTGAAGAGCCAAGTTCGGGCAGCACCGTCAAGGACAGTAGGGAGGTAATTGGCCATCACATACTCATCTCTCCTTGCAGCCAAAATAGCGGTGGTGTAGATTGACAGGAACTCATCGGGGTTCTTAGTTCCATCAAAGCGCTCGATCAAGGTAGGCTTGAATCGAGCTGGCTGTACAAGACTCGCCGGAAGGTCGTCGAGTACGTCAGCGCTGTAGGCCGAACAGAGCACGCCTGGGAGGTCTTCATCACCAAAGCATTGCTACCAGATTCTAAATTGGGGCTGCCTCGACAACCCGTCCTTCGGCGAGAACGGTCGTGGCGCCAAGCGCGAGAATCACCTGGAAGGTATCGCAAGCGGTCTTGAACCCTGCGGCGCCTAGGTGGAATATCCGGGGAAAGACTTCCAGACCTGCCGCCGTTTGAAGGCCAGCTGACATAGCTCGGTTGGCGCCGAACACTGCTCGGGATTGCGTCTGCAAGGCGGCGCCGTGGTGGAGTCAAAGTCACATCCTGGAGCTATTGGCGAGAGGGCACTTCCTGCCGGGGAGGTGATCAAAGAGCATGCCGCGCCGACGCCGATTTAATTATCGCCACTTCTCGTGAATGGGTCCTTAGTTTGCTCGCTCGTACGTGGAGGTATGACCTCTGTCAGCGGCACGATCGAGCTCGTCGGCCAGAGTGCGGCGAAGAGCTCCGACCACCCGGTTTGATCACCATGATCCCAGGGAGAAGGCTGAGGCACTCTCCGAGGGAGGAAGCCTAGGAGTGGCCGACGATGCACCGGTTTTTCCTAGATCCTCACGGAGGGCGTTATAACAGCTTGTTGATGGCGACATGCACCATCCGACGAGTGTCATCAGGGGTTTGCGGGTTGCGCTCACCCTCCTCCACGCCCATGCCGTGACTGTCCGCCATGAGGACATGTTGTCCGCGCAGCGCGGGTGAAGGCGAAAACAAGGACGTGGAGTCGTCGCGCTCGGGGTTTGCACCCGAGCCCACGCTTGAAGAATGTCCTTCAGTGAAGTGCGCCATGCTCTTGAGACCTTGATGTCTTTCCTTCGATTGAGCAAAGCTATCGAGCCCCACGGTGGGCGCCAGCTGTCGACAATCGGGATCGCCTGACCGCAAATGTGAAGAGGGTTAGTGAGATTCGGGGACCCAAGAATGAGCCTTACTCAAACGTAGGGATTGGATCGATGCGGTGTTGGTCGGAGCACGGTGGCAACAAACGTGACACAGAGAATTATACTGGTTCGAGCCCCTAAGAAGGTAACAGCTCTACTCCAGTCTTGCCCGAAGGCGTAGGTCTTCACTATCAGTATGCGGAGAGGTTTACAGTCTTAGCTCGAGCTTGTTGACAATGGCTATTGCTCTATAGCTCGCACTAGTGTGTGTTTGTGGATTGCCTGCCTATCTTCTACTCTTGCGAGACCTTTATATCCTCCTGGATGCAACCTGCAATAGACGAGAGAGATTCCTAGAGTAGTGGCTTCGTGCACATTGAAGGTGGGCTGTAACCATCCCGGATATGTCGCCCACGTCTGCCTTAACGCCACCATCTAGATCCTGGTAACCGCCAAGTGAGCGCACGCCCCACGACCTGAGAGGCCGCCCCGAGCAAGAGTTGGCTTCACAGCCTCCGAGCCCGAGGTCGTGCGGGACCGCAGGGACCATGTCGTGGTCGGTATCCCTAAGCAAGGGGCTTGTTGACCATGCTTTGACCGGATCGATCATCACTCAATCCCCGTCAGCTAGCCCCCAAGGCTCAAGGTCGGGAAAGGCATCTGGATCAACCTCGAGCCTGCAGTTGCCAGGGATCGGACCCTCGGACTCCTCGACCCTTTGGGCGAGGTCGAGCGGAGACCATCAGAAAAAGCTTTGGCTTCGACACCTGGCGCCCCTTGGACTTCACGAGGCTGGCACGGGCTAGATCGGTTAAGGGAAACGTGTGCAACTCCTCGAACCTGCCGCCAGACCCTTAATTGCACCTATCAAATCGACGTTGGCACGCCTTTTGAGATGCCTTAGTCTAAAGCCAGCGATAATCTGGGCTCATAAGTCTCGAGCCTTCTGTGACCTCCAAAAAACTCGCACTTCCCTTGAGCTCTTCGACTCCTAAGCCTTTCGCTCGTGCAACTCTCCCTCCTCGACCAAGCACAAAGGCAGTCGCCATGGCCAAACTCGGACGAAGCACCATCTCGATGGCGAGGATGAGCGAGCTCGAGAGTCTGGGGCTGCTCGACCCCAGGATGTGGCGGTTTCCAGGCGGCGAGACCGAGCTGCACCCCAGGGACGACGAGCTTGTCTGCATCGAGCACTATACGCTCTTCGGACTGCGGACGCCGGAGAGCGACTTCATGGCGGCGATTCTCGCCCACTGCGAAATCAAGCTCATCAACCTGGTGTCCAATTCCATCCTCCTCCTTTCCATCTTGTCACATTTGTGCGAGGGGTTCCTTGGAATCCTTCCCAGCCCCTCGCTCTTCTTTCGCTACTTCAGTTTGTTCCGATTTGGGAAGGATCCCGTGGTCGGGTGCCTTTACTTTCGGCAGCGGACCGGGATTCCATGGGCCTTCCCCAAAATGCACTCTCGGGACTCCCTTGATCCATGAACCGAGAAGTGGTTCTACTTGAAGAAGGGCCAGACCGGCGCGCTATCTTTCGACGGAACCCCCATCACTGGGAAGAAAGAGACCCCAGAGTCGGACGACATGGAGGTCGATGAAGAAGCCATCGCCACCATTCACATCTACGACACGCGCGGCCTCACCGGGCAAGCAATCGCCTGCGATTTCCTGCGGATCCGGATTTTCCCCCTTCGAAAGAGGGAGCATCCGTTCTACAAGATCAAGGGGCGCGACGACATGACCCGCGAGGGTACATCTGGTACGTCTTGTCCTTCGAGTGAGCAAAGCTATCGGGCCCCACGGTGGGCGCTAGCTGTCGACGATCGGGATCGCCTGACCGCAAATGTGAAGAGGGTTAGTGAGATTCGGGGACCCAAGAATGAGCCTTACTCAAACGAAGGGATTGGATCGACGTGGTGTTGGTCGGAGCACAGTGGCAACAAACGTGACACAGAGAATTATACTGGTTCGAGCCCCTAAGAAGGTAACAGCTCTACTCCAGTCTTGCCCGAAGGCGTAGGTCTTCACTATCTGTATGTGGAGAGGTTTACAGTCTTAGCTCGAGCTTGTTGACAATGGCTATTGCTCTATAGCTCGGGCTAGTGTGTGTTTGTGGATTGCCTACCTATCTTCTACTCCTGTGAGACCTTTATATCCTCCTGGGTGCAACCTGCAACGGACGAGAGAGATTCTCGGAGTAGTGGCTTCGTGCACATTGAAGGTGGGCTGTAACCATCCCTGATATGCCGCCCACGTCTGCCTTAACGCCACCATCCAGATCCTGGTAACCGCCAAGTGAGCGCACGCCCCATGACCTGAGAGGCCGCCCCGAGCAAGTGCTGGTTTCACAGCCTCCGAGCTCGAGGTCATGCGGGGTCGAGCCCCGACTGAGTAGGCCCTGTGTCGTGGGGACCGCAGGACCATGTCGCGGTCAAGATCCCTGCCAAAGGGGCCTGTTGACCATGCTTTGACAGGATCGATCATCACTCAATCCCCATCAAAGTGCTTCAGGGTTTCACACCCCCAGATTTGTGCTTGACGGGGTACCCGTGATGTGAACACGAGCTGTCCATCGCTTTTCAAAGTGGTCGGACGCTGCGCCGCTTGCTTAGGCAGATGCGATCATGGCGCGTGACTCGTGGCTCAGCGTTCGCTTCCCCTTCCGCTTAGCTTGCTCCGAGCGACGGAGGGTGCACCGCCAAAGATCGACTCGCGCTGGCCTTCCCTTGTCGAAGATGGCCCCCATCGCCTTCGCGCCAGCGGCGTTGGTGGCGGCGTCGAGGAGCTCTTGGTGGTTTTGGGCTTGACGCAGCCCGCTTTGTGCACGAGTGGCTTGCACGTGGTGCCATACACTACTACGAATCATCATCACAGACGGTTCAGAACGTCATCGAGAGATGGTTTTGTGAACCGCCGCAATAATAAGTCTGTGATGAAGGAGATCATCGAGACGGCTTCCATCCGCTCGAGAATATATCACACGACGGTTCTATTAATAAACCGTCGGTGATATTCAATTATCATGCACGGTTTTAATTTAGAACCGCTCGTGATAATTAAATATCACGCATCGCTTCAAATCATAACCGCTCAGGATATTTATCTCTATCATGCATTTGCCACAAATAAGAACCGCCTCAGGATGACCTTTTTCCCACACCTCAGAAACCTCCATTATTTATGGTGTTGTTCAAATTTCTATCAATATTTCTACAACGGTTATAGATAACATTTACACTTCCTATGCATTAAAATTGCAGATGAGCGCTTTTCTAGATATTAGGAAGGCTAATTAAAGATTGAACAAATGTGATTGCAAGTCGGGTCTTCCATGTCCTTGGGACATTTGTTCAATCTTTTAATTAGCCTACCTAGAGTAATCTATGAAGTACATCTACAATTTTTTTCAAAGTACCATGTTCTCCCAACCGTGGGCACGACGGTGACGCTCAGGTAGAAGAGCATGTCGTCCATGCACTGCGACCGTGGCACGACGGTGACGTCAAGAAGGCCACTCATATGGCATGAAGCAAATCACACATTCTAATGTGTTAGATCGATCAAGCATCCTATGGTTGCCGCCATCTTGCCATGCTGCAATATGGTCTTGGTTGATTTATTAGTCGAGTCCCATCAACATTATCATAAGAAGGAGAAAAAGCGCTACAAATGTTTATATTTTAAGTCTATCCCGATCGAACAAACTCAAGGCCTCAATGCATATAGGAAGTGTAGATGTTCAATTGCAACATCTATAATGGTCAGGTCTCAGAATATTGATGCAGAATACCTAAGTAGATGGAAATTTTGAACTACAAACCATAAATAATGGAGGTTCTCACGAGGGTGTAGGAAAACATCTAGTTCCAACAAGCAAGACATTGTTAATTAAGTTGTTGCATTCAAGATAAGCAAATATGTATTAAGGATAATATCATGTGACAATACAATGAATCGCATAAACAAGAATAACCGCAAGTTTTTGATATATTTTTCAATGAATACCATTTGACAATTGTACAACTCGTGGTTATCATCTGTGGAACGCGCTTTTTATTTATTACTTCGGTGAGCAGAAAGTAACAAACTATCCCTCTAATGTTGCTCAAATAGTTCTCAGTCAACGCAGCTTTAACTGTACTGCTATTTTTTGTATTGACGATGGTTTGCATGTTATGGCAAACATAAAATCCACATAGGTTATTTCCCTGACCTTGCTGGTGGCACTGCAAATAAAACCTACGATTAGTTCTAGAGTCACTATTACGGGGTTTGATATAGGATTATTGTGTATAGCGGATACCGGAAAGTTCAAATCATGCTGTAGTTTAGTCCAACCCTTTAAGGCTTTGAACGCTCTACAAGATTGCAAAAGGTTAGCCTAAGCCATTCCAATAGCAATATAAACCTGGAACAACTTACACGACCATGTACGTTATGTACGGAGGAAACGTGATTACCTGCTGAGTAATTTTACGATAGGTACCAAGTCGTGGTTTCCGCCACGTCCGGAATCAAGGTACTTAACCCGATTTGTGGCTGGTTCAATTACAATTAGAACCCAGTGAAACCTACACAGGTATATCACAATGGACAATGAATGAAATAGAGTTGTGTGCACAATACAAACCAAAGTATAGCAGGTGGTGTGGCACTTACCCTGGGTTATGGGGTATAAGTATGAATTCTTTATATTTTTGTGCTAGCAATGCCTCTGTCACGTATTTCTCGACCATGTTTATATCTTCATCCATTGTTTGCTTTGAGACTATATGTGGGTCGAGGAAACCGATCGATTGTTTCTGCTGTGTCGCTTCAAGTATCATGTATCTATATATACAAAGGCGAATTATATATATATATATATTGGAGGACATTTATCACTATTAGACTAATGTAGACCGTGATAGCACACACTTACAAGGTCCAAAGATCTTATGAGTGCTTGGCGCCGAGGCATCGAGGTTGTAGAGATAGAACAAGTCCAGAAAATCGATCACGGAGAAGCCCCTCACGAAGTCGTTGAATAGATGTTCATACTTGAACTTAACGCCGATACTTGTTGTAATGCTCATGCTCGCTTTCCAACTTGTTGGGTGTACCATAAATGCAATTATTGGCAAGACATACTAAGTGAAGTTACGCTGCCTTTCGTTAGTAACGGCTCTCCTAGCTTGTATTTTTTAGCCAACTCAGCAGGTGGATAGTCGATTTGTTCTTGCTTTTCTTTCTTCCGTTTGTCCTTGCCTTTCTTTGTTTTGTATGAACCCTTCACGGGAGAGGAATGGGCAGGAAAGAAGTCAATATTATGTACATCAAGTGGAGTCTGGGCTACGACTGCTGATTTGGTAGCCAACTGATCAGACGATACAATAGGCGAATCAGATCATTGCGGTTGTTGCATGACGTAAGGGACGCACCAGGAGATGTCATTGCTAGGCCATTGGATGAATGTGCCAATGGCATCCTCCGCCACGATCTCGCTGCTTTGGCGGTTTCAGATCGACAATCTTGAAACTATCAAACACCCCATCCACATTGACCTTGGTGAAACCCGGCTATCATGATACCGTGCACCATGGTCCCTTATCGATGGATACGCCTATGCCCCAAGCAGCCGTGAATAGAACGGTGCCATTGCTAATTCTCACTTGGAGATTGTAATGCGTGGTCCACCTTAATGTCACATACGTGATAATTCCCGCTTATGTTCATCTATGTTAGGGCGGATGCACAAACTGCTCTTATAAACAAGTGGGGCTGACTTGCGGACATACTCGGGGCTTGTGCAAGATTTCTTTCTTGATTGTTGAGCCTTTCCTCGAGGCTTCTTATCCCGATCATAAAATTCTTCTCTCGCTTCTCCTCAACTCTTCTCTCAACTCTCCTCTCAACTTCTCCTCCAAATTCTTTGTAAGATTTGACTCGCGCTCGCTTTAGTTCTCTTCTTATTTCGGTATTTGTCCGTGTCGTCTGGGAATCCAGCTTTCCATGGAACAAAACCCCTTTGCCTCGTGGTACCACTGTGGTGTTCCTTGTTTCCCAAGGCCATGGATGCTGCATCTTTCTCCCCGTCTCGCAAAAAAGAGCCATCGCCGATTGTATACTCAACGCCACCGCAAGATCCTGGACAAGTTATTTCACTTATGAAGTCATGGACTAATTACGTAAAATTGGTAGTTCGATTTATATATTACCAAAGCGCTATGCAGACTTCCTCGCCCTCGGGGTTTACGGCGAGGCGGTTATGAGGACGTGGCAATGACCTCGCTTCTTAGCCGCCTCTAGCACGTTGATCTCGTGATCGCCGGAAATGGCGAGATACCCTCCTCGTCCTCCCCGCCCCATTGGCGCTCTCTTCCCTGCGTAGCGCCAGAAGTTTAGTGCTGTGGGGGTGAGTGTTCTTGCTCTGCAAGGCCTTGTTTGTTTCACTTTGGCGCATTTAATTCGCCCGTCGCCTTCATCTCAACAAAACGCCGCCACGTGTCCTCATCAATGAACCCATACTTAGAGTATGGAACCTATCCTTCTTGACGAAGTCTATGAAAAGCGCAGTGCTTGAAGGTCTTCCATGCCTTTCTGCCGCTAGCAAGGCATACCGTCGCACTAGGGGAGCGGATTCTTCGAATGTCGAACGATGAAAGAATTTCCGTCAAGAAAGCATTGCGACTCTCAATAGTCAAGAACCTCCGTGAAGATAGCATGATCGAACCCGCTCCCCTGCTACTATCCCGCACATATTCAAATGCATTCGCCGCCTTTTTTGGCTTTGTAGGGGTCCCATCCTTGGATCGATCTCCGTAATGGTATATCGGCCTGCTGGCCTTTTGTTTGGTCCTCTTGCAAATACGGTCGATGTTTCTTTTGTGGGCACATCATTTCCTTCAGACGGTGGATTAGAGGACGACATCTTCTTTGTAAGTTAAAATAGTTTGAGGCGAACTAAAAGAGAAGAACAACTAAAATTAAATTAGAGTGAATAAGTTTGTGGATACCATGGCTTGTTATTAGCCTTTTAAAGAACTAGTTAACACCCCTAAGACCCCACGTGCCTTCCTAATGTTACACCCTCAAGCAAATTAATTACAAAACACCGGAGAATTTTAGCAAAACAAGCGAACTAGGAGGTTGCCGAACTTAATAAAAAATTCGCAAGACCTCCCTTAAAACTAGGACAACCACACGTGACATAAGGTAAATAAGTGCGAGTATAAGAGCAAGACTTTGTTTATTATTCCTCTAAGCATATATATGAGAATACATAATTCACACACAAGAGGTATGACATAAACAAGATAACACAAAGGACTAGCTTATAAGCAACTTTGCTCTCATATGAATTCAACCGACTAGCTTATAAGCAACTTTGTTCTCAGATTTTATAAATTGATGGGTTGCTCTTAAAGAACCCTCCAACATCAATTTCAACAATATATCACAGTGGTATACAAATCGATATTAGTGAATCTACGTATTCAAAGATCGGTTAAGAAAATTGATTCACTAGAACTCAACTATGGACTATGAAAAGATACCGAACAAAGAAGACAGCGAACTAGGAGGTTGCCGAACTTAATAAAAATTTCGCAAAGACCTCCCCTAAACTAGGACATCCACACGCGCAGACAAGCGTAAATAAGTGCGAGTATAAGAGCTCAATCACGACGATGTGATAGCATATCACATATCACAATGAAAGAACACCCACAAGTTGAATTCTAGACACAATGATCTAAACAAAGGCTGAATCACATAAGGAACTCACTACCTAGCGCATCAATATAGCCTCATTTAATTGAATCATCATTGAGCAGCAGCAAGAGAGAACAAAATCAGAGCCACCAGATCGAGAAACGCCTCTAGCTCGATGGCTAGTCCCCGTAAATACTCGACGGTTCGCCGATCCACAAATCAACAGAGAGGGCAAAGTATTTGCTTACGAGCGTTGATCCGAGCCAACAAAGCCGAGGCAAAGCGCGAGAATACGCCGTCCCGTAAATGCAGAAGAACACAAATATTCCACCTCAGGGCTACCGTACCAAGCGAAAAAGGCAATGGCAGAACCACCACCGCCGGAACTTGACCGAGAGCAGGTAAAATACGGAGAGCGAACGATGGAGAGCGGTGTAAATACCGAGGGGAGGTCGATGCCGAAGGACGCCGAGGGGAGCACGCCGCGGCTGGGGCGCATAATGGGGAGCACGCCGATGCCGGGAGGACGCCGAGGGGAGGACGCCAGATGGGGAGGCCTCCGCAGAAGCACGCAGCGAGGAGCACGCCGCGGAGACAAAAATCACAAAGGGAATTAGGGTTTGGCGCGCTGTGAAAGTGGTCTGTGCGCGGGAGGGAGGTATTTATAGAGATTATATCACAGATGGTTATAAAAGAGAACCGCTCAGGATGATGTATATCACAGACGGTTCAAAAACACAACGATGCAGCGATGTGAATTATCATAGGCGGTTATAAAATAGAAGCTGCGTGATATTAAGATATCACGAGCGGTTAAAAATAGAACCGCTCGCAGCGATGTTAAAGTTATCATGCATCGTTATGTTATAGAACCGCTGCAGGATAATTCACATCACTGCATCGTTATATTATATAACCGCTCGTGATAATTCACATCACTGCATTTATTGTGTTTTATAACCGCTCTGATATAATTTTTCACTGTCGCTTTGAAGATCGATTCTTATTGTTCGGTCCTCTTATCCTGTGATCACTTTGTTGTATCTTCTAGCAAAGTTGTCTTTAACGTAATATAGTGCTGATGTGGTTGAAGTGGATATTCTAATCCTCAATTCAAACCCTAAAATCTGAGAACAATCACATACTACTATTTCCATATTGTCAAAGTAGACATGATTCTGTTCTTGTTTGCCATATATAGTCTACATAATTTATTCCTTCTCATCAATTATGTCTGAATGGCCATGTTTGAATCATTTATTTGGAATCATATTTATATTAAGGAATAAATACTTGCTCTTATACTCGCATTTTTTCCATCAATCCAGATGCTTCACAAGCTACTTACAAAGATCATCACAATCCTATATACATAATTCAGATGCTTCACAAGCTACTTACAAAGATCGTCACAATCATATGTACAAAGTATGATGGGTCGTATCATCTTTACAATAGCATTAATGTAATATTATTACACATGAAAATTAGTAAACATGACGACAATGCACCCTTCTCATAACAACGCCACCACATGCTTATTCTTTTGTATGAAAATTAGCCCTTCATGATGATCGGCGTGTGTAGCTTGCTTCCTCATGTTGTTCTTCTGGGACCAGATGTCATTTTCGATAGGTGGCAACTCATCAAATTGATTGTACTCTTCCTCATCTACTACATTCTCAACTCCGACAATTCTCCTTTTTCCTAAAGAACTACGTGGCGCTTCTTGTTGGACCGAATTCGGTTACATAGAAGACTTGAACAACTTGGTTAGCGAGCTGAATGGTTCATCTTGGTATCCGACACGTTCGAGGTCTATAGTAGTGATGCCATTCTTGTCAACCTTCACGAGCTGGAGGTGGACCCAACGGCACCGAAATAGGGGAATCTTGAAAAGTACGTAGTCGAGCTCCCATATCTCCTCTATGAACCCATAGTAGGAGCTCCTCGTCAACCTAGCGGTATTATTGAATGCATCTATCACGGACACCACTGCTCGGTTTGTGCTCTTCATATCCTGATCTCTCGTGTAAAATGTGTACCCATTTAAGTCATATCCTTTCCATGTGACAAGCTGTAAAAGTTGGTCCTTTTGCCAACCATGTCAACAGTGTCATCTAACGAGCTCCCAAAGATAGGTCGCTCCTTCAACCATTTGTTGAGCTCAAGGTTATCTTGTCTCATGATCCAAGACTCTGCCATGCTAGATTCTCTTGCCTTAGCCATTGCTTGTGCTCGGCGATATAGGCGGACACTACAAACCATGTGTTGCAAAACCGTGAAATTGGCTCGAGCATACGCAACCGAATCGAGCATGATTGATTTCCTTCCGATGGTCCCGATACTCGAGCCTCCCTCATGGCGAGATCGAGGCACACCTATCGGTTCTACTCCGGGCCATGTAATCGGCCTTGAACTTCGGCGGCCTCTTACATTGCATAACCTTCGACAATGCTACCCTCCGGACGAGATCGATTCCGTGACGTAAGACTTGAGAATTCCATGTACCTCTCGAGCGGGTACATGCTACGTAGGAACACTGCCCGCATATCTTTATCTCTCACAAGGTGAACAATGAGATGGACCATGATATCGAAAAATGATGGAGGAAATACATCTCAAGATTACATAGAGTCATCACCACCTCGACTTGCAGAGCATCTAGTCCTTCGGATCGATGATCTTCTCGAGGATCTGTTAAAGAAATAACATGACCTAGTGATTGTCTCTGACCTTGATCGGCAAAATACTTCTAATTGCGACGGGGAGCATCTGTGTCATCAGACATGACAATCATGAGACTTCATGTCGTTTAATTTCAAATCTTCCAACTAAACAAGTCTCTTCATGTTGGAGGAGTAACCGGACGGAACTTTCATACCATGCAAGCACCGCACGATTCAGTTCTTTTCGCCTTTGACAGAGTATAACAAGCAGGTTCCAAGTACGTATGGCCTTTATCAGTCTCTTTTGGTGCTAACTCAAGTCTTATGCCCATATCGACCAAGTCAAGCCATGCGTTGATACCATCCTTTGTTTTACCCTTAATGTTGAGTAAGAGACCAATCACGCCGTCACGCACATTCTTCTCTCGTGCACGACATCGATGCGATGGCGAACTTCTAGGTGCTCCCAAAGAAGGTAGGTCCCGAATTATTGATCTCTTCTTCCACATGCTCTTTTCACGGGTACTTGATTTACGTCCCTTTCCATACGTAACATCCAAATCCTTAACAATGTCATGAACATCTCTCCCGCTCAAACACCTTGGAGCTGAACCATTTTCATTCCTTCCGTCGAAAAGTTGCTTCATCTTGCGATATGGGTGATTCCTCGAAGGAACCTACGATGGCGCATGTACACGGTTTTGGGAGTGATTCACCATAAACTCTCAGTATCATCTAAGCGGTGAGTGCGAGCTTTGGTTCCTTTTACTACTGCCCGACAGTTAGCAAGGGCGGGGTAATCATTTATGGTGCGAGAACAACAAGCAATGCAAAGTAAAGTTCTCTCGCTTGTATCGCATCCCATCGTGTAAAATTCCGGTAACCCACAGTGTTTTAGATCTTCCACCAATGGAGCTAGGTACACATCAATATCGTTCCTGTGTTGTTTCGGTCCTTGGATAAGCACGATAACAAAATGTACTTCCGCTTCATACACAACCAAGGAGGAAGGTTGTGAATACTGAGATTTACTGGGACCAAGTGCTATCTTGGCACGCTCATGTTACCGAAAGGATTCATTCCATCTGCACTCAATCCAAACCTTATATTTCTTGGATCCGCACGAATTCTTGAAAACTCCTGCCGATGTTTCTCCACCGGATGGAATCAGCAGGTGCCTTAGTATTCCATCATTCTTACGCTCCTCAAAGTGCCAGCGCAATAGTTTTACCTCCTTTGGGTTCGCAAACAAACGCTTCAAATGGGGAATTACAGTATATACCATGCCACCTTAGCAGAGGACCTTTTTTCACCTCAATGCTCTCGCCATCATCATCCGAATGACTCTTACGCTTGTACCAGATGCGCTGCACACCGACATATATGCAAGTTTGTGTACTCTTTGCGGTACAGATACGATCGCTTGGACATGCATGTATTCTTTCTACTTCCATTCCCAAGGACAAAGAACCTTCTTCGCTTTGTAGGTGGTTGTCGGAACTCGCTTCCCTCTCGAAGCATGTCCGCCAATAGACGAATAATTGTGAAACTCTTGTCGGACCAACCGTTGCTTGCCTTCAATTTGAGTAGTTCAAGCACAGATGATAACCTTGTGTATTTCAACTTGCACCCTGCAAACAAAGGTTTCTCCGAGTCCTCCATCAAGCCCTGGAACTTTCCATATTCCCTGTCATCAAGGTTTCCTTTTGCATCGCGTAGCATCTGATCCAAATTGTCATCTTGCAACCTGTCCTCATCGGAAGCACAATCGATATGATCATCCGACATATCATTGACTTCGTCGACAATATTAACACTACTTGCTCGCTTCAGATATTATGCTCTTAGCCATGACCGTCCAACATGTATAGCCCTTTTGAAACCCCTCCGAATCAAGTGTGCTTCAATCATATTGAAGTTTCTAAACATCTTCAGATTTTCGCAATCAATGCACGGACATGACAAGAATTGCACCCCCTTATTAAACATATCCTCCTCTGCAGCTCTTTTGAAAGTGGAGACGCCATTAAGGTACTCAACACTCAATGACGGTTCTCGCAGACATCCAGACTTCGATCCATCTACGCTACACATGTAACACTTAGTGTTAAATATTATGCACTGTGTGTAGTGCGATGCACACATTCTTAAACTAATTATGCAATTACATACCTTAATTACATCACAAAGAAATAATTAACACAATTCAAATTAATCTTCAATATAATAATGAAATTAGAACCCATTACTAACCTTAGATCACCAAAAGACTTGAATTGATCTATAAGCTAGATCTAAACAATCTTTAAATTCTATCCTTAACAAGCTAGCTAGCTACATCATGATCGAATATAATATTATGCAAATAGAACCATTACTAACTAACCTTAGATCAAACAACCAACACATGGTTCTACAAGCTAGCTCTAAAAAAATCATCAAATTCCAAGCTAGATGTTGAATATAATGCAATTAAAACACATTACTAACCAAATATCACAAACAACATATGGATCCAGCTACAATTAAGCTAGATCTAATCAAACAATCTTTAAATTAATTCTCCTAACCAACCTAGATATTGAATTGGATGCATGCAATTAGAACTCATTACTAACTTTAGATCACCAAAATCAAATGAATCTAATATCACCCTTCAAATCAATGGTCTTTTTCACAAAATCGCCTCACTTCCACGTACCGCTAGTCTCGGGATAGAAACCAAACCCTATAAACGAAGTGGCCGGATCGAGGCTCGTTTATACGTGAGATATCACAGACGGTTTTAATTACGGTAGTCTGTGATATAAGAAATATCACAAACGGTTTTAAATATAACATGCAGAAGATATTACGAGGCGGTTGTGTTATATAACCTTTCTATGATTTCCTGAGCGGTTTTACTTAGAAACCGCTCGTAATGAGCATCAGAAGCCATCACGAGGCGGTTATATCTAGAAACCGTCTGCGATATATATATTACATCACGACGGCTATCATATAAAACCGTCAGGATATATACACCGACGGTTTGAGTACATAACCGCGTGATATTAGATATCGCAGACGGTTTTTCAAAACCGCTCGTGATCGTCGTCCCGATATAAGCCTCGCTGTAGTAGTGATAGATGAACGCCCCGATGACGTCGGCGTCGCTGATGTCGGGGAGCTCATTGCATTGCTGGGAGAAGCGCCGGATGTAATCCCGAAACATCTCCCCTCATCGCCGCTTGCAGCTCTTCAGTCGAGAGTTCCTGTGGCTTGTAAGGTGCCCCGAAGTTACCGACGAAGAGATTCTTCAGGTCGGCCCGGTTCCTGATGGCTCTTGCGGGCAAGTACTCGAGTCAGACTCGAGCCGAGTCCGCAAGGTAGATGGGGAGGTACTGGATGATGAAAAGATCATCAATAGCTCCCCCCACCCGGCACGTGAGCCGAAAATCTTACAACCAGACATCGGGGTTCGTTGCCCCAGTGTACTTGGCGATGTTGGCAGGCGCTCGGAACCGAGCGAGGAAATCTGCGTTGCGGATCTCCTGAGAGAATGCCCGAGGCCCTGGGCAGTCGAGGCTTGGGCTGCGGTCTTTACGCCGACCGCTATCCACAGCCCGCGATTGGGCCACCTCGTCCACCGCTCTCCTCTGCGCCTCGAGAGTGGCGCGGACGTCGCGGCTATTACCCAGGCGCTGGTGCACCAGAGTGCGTGAGGCCTGGGGCCGCCCAAGGTGCGACGTCGTCTTCGCCAGACCCCGCCGGTCTCGGGTGGCGATGTGGCTCGGACGGCTTGAAGAAGCCCCCGAGTGGTGGGACCCGAGCGCAGCATGTCAGACGCAGAAGACGCCCACCACCACGGAGGTTCCGTAGATGTGGCCTTAGCCTCTGGTTCTTCCGGCTCGGGGACGCCACGGAGCAAAGATTGCCGCTGGGGCTACATTTTACCGGGCGTGGGGAAGAACGGAGGCCGCCGATCCCTCGCCACCGATGTCAACTGGCGTCTTGTGTGCCACGCGAAGCGTAGTGGAGGCTCAAGTCGACTCTGCCCAGTCGCCCTAGAGTTTGTCAAGCTTAGCCTTTTGGGCCTCTAGCTCATCGCGCTATCGCTGGAGCTCAACGCGTTGAGCTTGGAGGCGTTCAAGCGCTCAAGGCCGGGTGCCTTCATGGCCGCAGCCGCGTTGGAGGCGATTCTCAGTGTTCTGGGTTGTGGCCGGATCGGTCACACCCGCCATGTTGCACTCGCAGGACTACAGCTCGTGCGGAGTGTGCTCCGTGTCGGAGCTGGAGTCGTGGCTGGAGGAAATCTCCAGCAAGTCGTGGATGGAAGTTGGCACGTAGTCGGGCATCGCCACAAGGCGCGAGCCCGCGGGAGGCGGTGTCGCCGCTCGCTCGAGCCTACGCGTGCCGCCACCAGAGACGACAGGCCGGACGGGCTGCTGCCGGGTCCGTGACGGGACCTCAAGCTGGAGGTCGCCGAGGGCGTCGGCGACGGAGTCTTGGCTGCTGGTGGGCGCTTGATCCTGAGAAGTGGTGGGGACGAGCGCGAGCCCTCCCGCTGGGGTGACGACGAAGTCGAGGGTGCCGAAGCGGATCCTCGACGTAGGTGCACCGTCGGTGGTGAAGGAAGCCATCAAGGATGCAAACGGGAATCTGGAGATGACAAAGATGACGCCAAGCCCTCTACTGGGCGCTACAACCGCTTGTTTCGTAAACCGGCAAGTAAATTTGTAAGTTAGGGGGCCGCGCATTCCCTCTCCTTGAATGGTTAGACTCAGGGAGCCCAAGATGTATACTGGTTCGGGCCGAATATCCCTACGTCCAGTTCGTGGTGGTGGTTTTGTATTGTTCGGGGTGTAGTGGATTACACAGCGTTACAAGCGAGGGCAAAAGGGCTAGAGTAATGCACCTCGTCCGAGTGAAAGGAGCTTAGAAAGATGTGCGTTGGTCTGCTCGAGTGAGCTTTGATCGAATTCCCTTCCCTGAGGGTCCAGCCTCCCTTTATATAGTCGGAGGGGGCAGGTTACACGGGAGTTGGAAAAGAAAAGTAGGGGTGCACTACGCCCAGGAGTCCCGGTCTTTGGTCCTGGTGACTGACAGATTCCTGTTCCTCCCATGCCTGGGTTAGTAGACACAGCGGGCGACGTTCGCTGAGAAGGGCGACTGCGGCTGCGGCGCTTGTCGATGCTTGACGCCATTACGCCACGCCTCTGAGTCGCTTGGAGGGAGCGATCTTCCATCAGGCATGACGGGTGAAGAGACTGGCGCTTGACTTTGGCGTCCCCCTGGCCACCTTGGGAAGGAGCCACCTGCCCCAGTATGGCCGACGTGTCCGTCGAGCAGGTGACCAGCTTGGAGCCGACTGGTGACGTGGCGGAGGTTGCTGGGTGGGAGCTTGTTGGGCGTCCGACCTGAGGCCAGGTCGGGACGCCCCCTGGCGAGCTTGATCGAGGTTGATGGTCCTTCGTGACCCAGTGATGCTCTTGGCCAGACCTGGGCCGGAGACGGCCCATTTGGTGTTCTGGCCTGTTGGGGGTACCCCTGGTGTGAGTATTCGTCAGGTACAGTGGTACCAATGTTGTTATGTGTATTGGGCTGTGTCTTTGGTATTTAAGAATTAACCCTCTTGAGCAAAGTAAATAACTTCAGTCCTCTCTCAACCACAAGTTGGGTCGGTCAGCTCTGTTGACCTGATCCAACGTAGCCCGGTATATTGTATTTCCCCTTCGAATACCTACAGGTGGAATTACCATTCTCAGTTGGGGGAATGGATCGCGAGTTGTTTGGGGTGGAACGGAATGGTGCGTTCATTTGTCGATTCTCATAACGGTAGGTATCCTCAGTTGACCAGATCGCGCTGCCCACCTTGGCCAGTGGGTCCTGAGGCTGGGGATCCACGTAACCTACTAGGTAGGGGCTAAAGAGGGGAAATCCAATGAAAGGCTATGTTAATCTCGGTCCGGCCGCATGCATTTAAGTTGCATGTTGTTCTAGAGTGGCATTAACTACCGTAGATATCTTGTAGGTAAAATTGAGTAGCTCTGTAGAGTGATCTAAATGGTATTCGAATACGCCGTGCTTCCGGTTAATGAAGCTGGGTTAATCTAGGGTGATTCCTGTAGCTGAGCTCGAGTAGTTTTAATTATAAGTTTTGCCGTAATCAGGATTTTTGCTAATAACTCCGTGTGGTTGTTGATGATGATGCTGTTGATGGTTTATGTTTCAAATGTAATGTGAATTTTGTTTTTCTTCATGCATCCACCAAATATTTAAGAACCAATGCCAATTCCTTGAAACTCTGTACATGTAGTATTCAGAATTTCCGTGTGGCTTGTTGAGTACGGTTGTGTACTCACCATTGCTCCTAATCCCCCTTTTAGATTTCAACGAAGCTGGTGAATTCTAGAAGAACGTAGATGGCAATGATATTTGGTTTTAAAGGCATTGATCTATTTGCTCAAGCCTTTCCTGTAGTTTTTTTGGTAATGTATCTGGTGTCAGCCGCTCCTTTTACAAACTCTGGCCATTAGGCCGTTAATTTGACTATAAAATATTCGCATTTGCTTTTATGACTCGCAATGTACACTTGGTTACCTACAGCTAAAATCCTGGATAGCTGTGAAGGTATTTATATGCACTCCCTGAAAAGGGCGGTCCGTCACAAGTGGTATCAGAGCCAGACTTGACCAGTAGATTAAGACCTTAAGGTGGCTTAAGAAATATTTTCTAAAAAGTTATTTAAACTTAAGCAAAATGGATTACGAAAATATATAAGCATATTTGCTATCTTCTTCTTCTCACCTCTTTTCTGCCTCACCTAAATTTCTGTTTCCAAAAATTGCTTTAAGGTTTTCTGTTCTCAACTAACTTCAAAATTTTCGTAGTAGCGGAAAGCGCTCCGAGTTCTCTTATCCCTAATAATTCTCAATAGTCGCTTTTAAGTGGTGGACCTGACCCAGCTCGACGATAGCAAGGAGATCCCGCCGCAGTAGATCGTTAGTCTTAGATCATAACCCTTTGTTGCAATAGGTCTTTTGGTAGTGCAAAATGGGTAGTACCAGACCTTAAGACAGTATTGGGTATGATTCCATAATCTATAAAACTAAGTTCCTTAATTCCTGTTATTTTGTTTGGTCCTAAATATCCGTATAACTCCACCCAACTCAAAAGACTCCCTCTTCTTGTCCGAGACCCTTACCTATTCATTCCGCTCTTACCCCAGACTCTAAATCTTACTTACCTTCTGCTTACCCAAAACCTGCTGCAAAATCGAGCAAGAATCAGATTTAGCCAGATGGTGGGAATCGGATCGCACCAGCATCTTAATGAGGAAGCAGAATCAGCAGAAAACCCAACCAACCTGGTACAAGTGTTAGCTATAATGGAAAGGAACAGCATCAGTAAAGATGCACCGCATACGGTGATGAAAAAGGTCTTAGGGTTCTGTCTGCTTCAGCTTTGGATTCTCTAAAAGCGATTCTAGATTGTGGGTGTAGAGAAGTCGATTCTATAAAAAGCCGAATCCAAAAGCACATATGAAGTGGATTGTGGATTCTAGTGTATATAGGTGGGTGGATTGTGAGAATCGGATTTCGAATCAGTCGTTTGTTTGATTCGCTTTTAGGGCCAGAATCCAGAATCAAAAGCTAAAACAAACAGGGCCTTAGAATAGCTAGCAGCCAGACCCCAATGACATCTCTATGAACAGGATGGAATCATTGGAGGATCAAGATGGTCAGACTTTCAGAAGACAAGGCCGCTTGTCTTTTCAAGCACAGCAGAACCGCTCGCAGCAGATGATTGGATCAAGGACATTCAGCGGAAGCTCGACACGGTTCAATGTTCAGACAGAGAGCGAGTGTTGTACGCCTCGCATCAGCTACAAGGACAAGCCGCCGCCTGGTGGATAAATTTTCAGGCCCAGAAATCCTAACAAAAAATCTCATGGGCAGAATTAGAAGAAGCATTCAGAAAAACCCACATCCTTGCAAGCTTAATGGCAGCAAAAAGAAGAGAATTTCTAGCTCTACGCCAAAGTGGAAGGACAATTCTAGAGTATTTCCACCAATTTGACCAGCTAGCACGAAACACCCCAGGGGAAGTGGACATCGAAGCGAAGAAGGTGGAAAGATTCTTCGAAGGCCTCTAGAAGGATTTAAAGTACCACATTGCAGCGCTTGACTTCAAAGACTTGTCGACAATGGTAGACAAGCTAATCATTAGAGAGAAAACCCGCAATGACTTAGAGGATACCCAGAAAAGGAGGGCACAACAACCTCGTAATCTGAGACTCGTGATTAATAGGATTTGAGGTTGCAGCCCCACTCCGGTTTTCGCGAAAAGGCAAGCAATAAGCGGACAAGAACCAGCCCCCACTGTGACACAGTCCAGCGCAGTGCGATGCTTCAAATGCAACGGGAATCATTACGCCAATGATTTCCCCGAAAAGCGAATAAGTTGCTTTCACTATCTACAAGTGGGGCATACCAGACAGAATTGCCCAAAACAGCATTTACCAACAGAGGTGTCTAGGACCCAAGCCTCCAACGCCATCTCGACTAATAGACAGATAGTCCCCTACCAACCCCCACAAAAGCACCAGGATATGCTTCAAAGAAGAAGGTTAGTGAAATCAGAACAAAACTCCAATGGTAGAAGTTAGAATGCCCTAGGGAATTTTCAAGGGAGAATCAACCATGTTTCGGTAAAAGAAACAATAGAAGCAGTAGACGTTATCATCGGGACAGCAAGTGACCGTGCAGACAAACCAGGAGTTAGTAAAAAGTAAAAGGAAATGCATCAGCACTCTCACCTCAGAAATAGCCAAGATACCAATTATTCAGAAATAGCCAGATGAATTGACATGAAGAGTAACCTGACCTACCATGGGAAACCAGTCAGAGGTGGAACATTTTAACCTGCAAATGGTATCGGGAGGATCCCTAGATTCCATTGAAATCCAACCGGATCTTTTGGATCAGATTAAGTCAGCCCAGTAGGAAAATGAAGAAATTCAACAAGTATAGAAAGGAAATGGCAAAGACCAACCCCTCAAGGACTCTCGGAAGATGAACGAGGCATATTACGGCCCCATAACCATGTATTTAATAATAAGGGTATAAGAGGATTGATTTTGACACAAGGCTCACTCATCCCGACCCTTCATGCATCCTGGAAGTATAGAGATGTACCAAGGTTTAAGGGAAAGAACATGACAAAGGTAATAGCCGAACATATCCTATGCAATGATGTGTGTCGAAAGATTAAGATTAACCATCAGAAGACTGCTGGTCTACTGCAACCACTTCCGATCACAGACAGGAAATAAGACAAGATTGCAATGGACTTCATCGCAAGAATGCCTAAAGGCTGTAGGAACGAGTTGGCCTAGAGGGGGGTGAATAGGCAACTCTTCAAATTTTAATTCTTTGGGTACAATTAACAATTCTATCCACGTGAATAATTTATTGATAGAACGAAACAGAGATAAATACACACAGAAGTAACAGCGAAAGCAAATCAATACAACGCAACAACAGAATGAGACAGCAATTTATCACGTGGTTCGGAGCCCTTCTCCTACTCCACGTTGAAGCACTTCTCTTGAAGTATAGCTTCTCCCAAAGCTATTCGCAGTAGCTTGGGTGATCACTCGGGCAGCTCTTTCACTACTCCAGTGAGGTGAGCTCCAAACCTTTCACAACAGAAAGTGGCTTTCCACAATCCCCTTTTGGAAAGGTCGCACTTTCACCTCCTCCAAGTTGTCTAGGATCACCGAGATCCAAGAGTAATAAACTTGCACAAGTTTTGTCTCTTGGTTCACTAGCTAAAACACACTGCCAGACACAAGCTTGGAGCTAAACACTTAGAAAAATTGAGGATTTTGAGTTTGAAAGTGAAGCACAGACTCCTTTTTGAGAATGAGAGCTCTTTTGGATGCTAGGATGTCAAGGAATTCATAAAGTTCTATGGTAAATGGCTCAGGAAATGCTTATATAGCCAAACAGGACGAAAATAACCGTTGTACCTACCACAGTGACCGTTGCACATGTTAGAGTGTCAAATTTGAGCTAAAAACACGTTTACAATGGACTAAATGTTTAGACTTAGCGATACTGATAATGTGTATCACGGACCAAATTTACATATTTATAGCGGACCAAAAAATTTAGTTCGTTATACATGTGGAAATCAGTAAGTTTGGTCCGTTAGAAGACTATGAAGCTTACATGTATGGCGGACCAAAATATTTGGTTCGTCATAGATGGGTTTTTACCAAGATCAGTAGCTAAGGACCAATTTTTATAAAAAAAAAGAGTTTAATCAAAGAATTTGAATTTGTCACGGACTAAACTTTGAATTTGAAATATTCGGTCCATCATGGATAAGAAGTTTTCTGAAATGAAATAAGATTTTAATCACAGATTCAAGGAATAAATATCAAGGTTTTGGTCTGTCAAAAAAACGTGAGAATTTCGAATAAGTGCAGAACCAAAAACTTTAGTTCGTCAAAGCTAAGTGTATGCCGGACCAAAATATTTAGTCCGTTATAGATGGGCAATTGAGAAGCTTTATTCAGAAGAAAACACATGTATGGCGGACCAAAAAATTTGGTCCGTCATAGATGGGCAAATGAGAATATTTTGATCAGCTGAGAGCACATGTATGGCGGACCAAAAAATTTGGTCCGTCATAGATGGGCAAAATCAGTTAGCTGAGTTTCTTCAAGAAATTTTCACTACGGACTTAGATATATAAGAATATAAGATTTGGTCCGTTATAAGTGAATAGAATTTGATCAAAATTAGACTGAAGATAATTTTGATATCGGACAATTGACTTTGATTTGAGATAAGGACTTTGGCTAAGATGGGGCAGACTAAGAAATGAACACTGAATTTCAGTCCGACACATATTTAGGACTTGGAGAACATAGGTAGATTTTGAATCAAAGATCAGAAAAACTAAGATTTTTATCTCCAAGCAGTCTAGTTCTGTTTTAGTCTTATGAACCAAACTTCCAACTTGTGCAAAGTCCCTCTTTATAGTACAGCCAAAGTAAAACAGTCCTAGCTATTTGACTTGAATCAGCTCCCAAGTCATAAACTAGTAACAAAGTACCTTAATCTTGTTTGTCCAACTAGCTCCATCCATGTTTTCAACACATGCTCTTCGTAGTCTCAAGAATTATTAACTCGGTCATCAACACCAAAACAAATTAATTAAACATAAGAAAAAATTGAGGGGGCCTAGATGCTATCAAAGGCTCAATAAGGATTCAATACTATTTGGATGACAACTGACAGATTGACCAAGATAGCCCACTTCATTCCAATTGAGCAAGCTTTCAGCCGGAATAAATTAGCAGGACTATATCTGACCCAAATAGTAAGGTTGCATGAAATCCCAAAGAAAATTGTGTTAGATCAAGAAGCCCAGTTCGCGCACAAATTTTGGAAAGTTTACATGAAGCAATAGGGACATAATTGATATTTAGTACAGCCTACCACCCGCAGACCAACAGACAGACAGAAAGGATCAACCAGATATAGGAAGACATGCTAAGGGCATAAGCTTTGACCTACAAAGCCTCTTAGGCCACATGCCTACCATTTGCAGAATTCTCCGACAATAACAACCGTCAGGATGGTTGAGAGTGTCACCTTTTAAAGCTCCTTATGGAAGAAAGTGCAGAACCCCATTAAATTTGAATAGAGGCAGGAGAAAGAAAATCCTTTAGACCACAGATTACTCATGACACAGAAGCCTATGTGAGGATCATCAGAGAAGATAGGTCCGTATTAGATTTCGAGGAGAGTAGAAGAGGTGACCTACAAATTGTAGTTAAACCCCCAGCTGTCCCAAGTGCATAATGTGTTCCACGTACCCCCAGTTAAGGGAATACCTTCGACGACCAGCGGACCAGGTGCAGTTGAAAAGAATTGACCTGCAGAATGATTTAGCCTAAGTTGAGAAGCTAGTCCGGATCGACGAGAAAAGTAAACAAGAAACTCAGAAATAAGAATGTCAGAGGGTGCAGAGTGTTGCAGAAAAATCACTTTGGAGGAACCCACCCTGAAAAAGGAATCGAAACTACAGCAGAATTTTTCCAACCTATGCCCCTAGGAGGAGTAAATCTCGGGGACGAGATTTATTTTAAGGGGGGTAGGTTGAAACACCCCGAAAATTTTCAAAATAAATTTGTTTGATTTTATTTGGATTTTATTCAAATTTTTGCGGATTTATTTGAGCCCATTTGAAAACTTTCCTTTTCGAGAAAGTCTTCCCCCTGTTTTCGCTTTTCCCTTTTGGGAAAACCGCTTTCCTCGGCCCATTTCTTTTCCCGTGCAGAGGCCTTTTCCTCGGCCTGCTCTCCCCGGTCCAGCGCCCCTCGCCTCGGCCCATTCCTTCACACCGGCCTGTTTCCCGCTCCGCTCGGCCCCGCCTGCCTCGCCTTGCCCGCTCTTCCGGTTCGTTCTCGCATTCTGTCCGCCTGCACCATCATCTTCCCCATCGCTGATTTCAGTGTCGTCGTCCTGTCCCGCCTCAGTTTCACCGCTACCCACTCCCGTCTTGTCGTCCTCACCTGCCCCGCCCGCGTCACGCCCGTCTTCTCCGCCACCAACCGCGCCTGCTCGGCCCTATATCCATGCCGCCCGAGCGCCATCGCCGGTCCCTCGCCGTTGAAAACCCGCCGCTCACTCTCTCCTCTCCCGTGCATATAAATAGCCCCCCTCTCCCCCATTTTTCCCGCTCCGAGCTCGCCGTGCTCTCCCTTTTCTCCCACGCTTTCTCTTTTTCCCTCTCCGGCCTTGTTCCTCCCGCACTGTGTTCTTCTTCCTCAGCTCTGGCCTCTCCCCGCTGCCACGCTCCTCCACTCCCTCTCCTGTCCATTTCTTTCCCACCCCGAGTTCGCCGTGAGCCCCTCCTTCTCCCGCCATCTTCTTCTCTCCTCACAAGACGATTCGCCTGCTTGATGCCCATCTTCTCGCCTGCATTTCCCCACCGTCGCTCGCCTCACCGCCACCCTCTCTCTGCTGCAGTCCCGCCGTCGCGCCTTTCTCCCCCTCATTGCTTCTGGCCCACCGGTCAGCCCTTCCTTCCTTGCTGGCCGGGCCAGCTTGTCACTTCCTCCTCCATGTTGTCTTGGGCCAAGATGCTTCGCCATGGGTCAGATAAGCGCCGCACTCCACGCCGTCGGCGATCAAGGCATTGGGACGATAGTGTTGGGCCCGTTTACCTCAGTCTTGTCTTGGTTCTAAATTGATTTCAAATTTTTATTTAATTTCCGGATTTGATATTTATTTTAATCCGGAAATTAGTTAAAAAATTCAGGAAAATTCCCAAAAATTCCAGAAAAATCCCAAAAATTCCGTAAAATCCAAAAATAACCAAAAATACATATTCTTGACCAGGTCGAGCTGTTGAGTCCAAAAATGATCTCAGTTCCACCATACTAAGTCTAGAAAATTCCAAAAATACCCCTAAACCCTGTTCCGGCCATTTTTCTCTCCGGTTCTTTTTCCGTTTTTCCTTCTTTGGTTGTTTTTGTTTGTTTATTTATTGGTTGTATTTTCCCGCACTAGGTCTGACGTCGAAGCAACCCTCGGAGTGAAACTCAGAGCTGGAGCAGCTATGGGAGCCGTGCTAGGAGCAAGCGCCGTTCAAGACCAGACACGACATCGACTACTTCTCGCTAGGCTAACCTTCAACCCCGGAAGGCAAGCCACACTCCTTGAACATGTTGATCCCATTTTCTGTATAATTACTATATATGTGACTATTGCATCATTGTTTGTAAATAGAGTAGAGAACTAAAAAGGAGCTAATTTAGAATGACTTAATTAGTTAAGACCCACCCCCTTGTTAAGACCATGTTGTTCATGTCATATTCAATTGTTAACCCTAGATTATCATTAATAAACCTCCGTAGGTTAGCTATAAAAATCTTTCATATTTACGAACTATTATTCAAAACTCCCGAGTCTTGACTCAGGATGCGCTTTCAAAATGTGAAATCATGTGATGAAAAATTGGTTGATTGCTGAAATTGGCATTGCAAAGTGGTTTTAGTTATGGCATGTGTGGTGCTTGTGCATATGTTGTTGAGATGATCATTTGATTATGCTGGTGATAGCATGATGGATTTTGCTTGGTGCAATGAACTCGTGTGAGTGGTTGCATGGTTTAACCTTGAGTCAAGTCGTGGACTTGTGCTCGGACTCATTTTTGTTTATTCATGTGCAGGTGTTGCTCGAGGGCGAACGTGGTCGATGACGTGGGAGCAAGGTTTTAGGGTTGTACTCTTTTGTTTTGGAGTATTGTAACCAGATTATACAAAGAGAAATAAAAATCTTTTGCAACTAGAGATTAGTTTTTCTCTTGCTCCAAGCCTGAAGGTCTTCGTGATAGTATCTTGCAGCCATTGCTTCTTCCTTGCGACGCATCGGTGGTTGGTGGCGTTTGTCTCGACGTAACTTTTAATTTCCGTCATCATTTGATTCAGTCAACTTGCAAAGGTAATATCTCTTGATCCATAGATCCGATCGAGTTGATTCTTTTTGGGTTAGATTCATAATTGAATCTAGTTTCTACAGTTAAAATTTCATATCAATCCAATGGTTAAATCTTTGTTAATTACTGGTCGCCCAGATTGCTAGCCTGGTCACCCAGCTGTTAGATCGCTAATTGGTTTAGTCATCTTGCGAAGGACATAACTTTAGATCCGTAGATCCGATTGACCTGATTCTTCTTTTGTTAGCTTTAGGATTGAATCTAGTTTCTACAGCTAAAATTTCACATCAATCCAATGGTTAGATCTTTAGTAATTTTTGGTCACCCAGACTACTGGCCTGGTCGCCCGACTGCTCGGCCAAACTTGCAAAGGTAATAACATTAGATCTGTAGATCCGATTGACCTGATTCTTTTTTTTAGCTGTGGAATTGAGTCTAGTTTCTACATTTAAAATTGCATGTCAATCCAACGGTTGGATCTCTAGGAATTACTATCTTAGTGAATATGTGTCGGTCTGCTCACCCAGATTGCTCGTGTGGTCGCCCAAGTGTCCTACTGGTCGCCCAAGTGTCCTACTGGTCACCCAAGTGCTCTACTGGTCGCCCAAGTGCCTAAACTGGTCGCCCAAGTGTCCTACTGGTCGCCCAAGTGCTCTACTGGTGGCCCAAGTGCTCAAACTAGTGGCCCAAGTGCTCAAACTGGTGGCCCAAGTGCTCAAACTGGTGGCCCAAGTGCTCTACTAGTCGCCCAAGTGCCCAAAGCTGTCGCTCAGACTACTATACTGGTCTCCCAACTTTGTAAACTGGTCTTCCAACTGCGTGAACTGGTCTTCAAGCAATTTGAGTTTAAATTGGAGTATGATCATCTAAAATTTGATTTTAGCTTCCGCGCAATCATTCACCCCCCCTCTGATTGCTACATTAGTATATTTTGATCCTACACAAAACCTGCTACGGCTGGGGGACAGTGTTGGGGGGACCACGAAAGGCGGATGCTGGCCCAACCCCCAATCGATGACAAGCCCAAGTGTGGTTGGTGATGGGTACAGTGGTACCAATGTTGTTATGTGTATTGGGTTGTGTCTTTGGTATTTAAGAATTAACCCTCTTGAGCAAAGTAAATAACTTCAGTCCTCTCTCAACCACAAGTTGGGTCGGTCAGCTCTGTTGACCTGATCCAACGAGTCTTAAGATATTGTATTTCCTTCTAATACCTACAGGTGGAATTACCATTCTCAGTTGGGGGAATGGATCGCGAGTTGTTTGGGGTGGAACAGAATGGTGCGTTCATTTGTCGATTCTCATAACGGTAGGTATCCTCAGTTGGCCAGATCGCGCTGCCCGCCTTGGCCAGTGGGTCCTAAGGTTGGGGATCCACGTAACCTACTAGGTAGGGGCTAAAGAGGGGAAATCCAATGAAAGGTTATGTTAATCTCGGTCCGGCCGCATGCATTTAAGTTGCATGTTGTTCTAGAGTGGCATTAACGACCGTAGATATCTTGTGGGTAAAGTTGAGTAGCTCTGCAGAGTGATCTAAATGGTATTCGAATACGCCGTGCTTCCGGTTAATGAAGCTGGGTTAATCTAGGGTGATTCCTGTAGCTGAGCTCGAGTAGTTTTAATTATAAGTTTGCCGTAATCAGGATTTTTGCTAATAACTCCGTGTGGTTGTTGATGATGATGTTGTTGATGGTTTATGTTTCAAATGTAATGTGAATTTTGTTTTTCTTCATGCATCCACCAAATATTTACGAACCAATGCCAATTCCTTGAAACTCTGTACATGTAGTATTCAGAATTTTCGTGTGGCTTGTTGAGTACGGTTGTGTACTCACCCTTGCTCCTAATCCCCCTTTTAGATTTCAACGAAGCTGGTGAATTCTAGAAGAACGTGGTTTTCGATGATATTTGGTTTTGAAGGCCTTGATCTATTTACTCAAGCCTTTCCTATGGGTGTTTTGGTAATGTATCTGGTGTCAGCCGCACCTTTTGCAAACTCTGGCCGTTAGGCCCTTAATTTGTTTATAAAATATTCGCATTTGCTTTTATGACTCGCAATGTATATTTGGTTACCTACAGCTAAAATTCTAGATAGCTATGAAGGTATTTATATGCACCTCTAAAAAGAGCGGTCTGTCACAAAGGTGGCTCCCAACATATGCTCCCATGGCGCCCTCATCGATTGTTGCTTCCGCGTGGACCGCTAGCTTGGACCTCGGTTTCCCTGCCTTGGGCCACGTCGTTAAGACAGGACTTTAGGGTGAACGCCATCGCCTTCACTCCTCTGCTCAACGGCCTCAGTGTCGAGAAGAGGAAGAGCAACGTAATGGACATGGTGGGTCCGACAAGCCCGGCTACGCTCCAAGTGTAGTCTCCTTCAGCGCTCTTCTCAAGGGGCTCTAGCACCATGTTTCCGGAAGCCACCACCATCTCGGTATGGAATGTTCACCGCTCCCTGTTCTGGCATGATGTTAATTCTATTTGTTATATATGTGTAATGATTAATTTGACAATAATATTTGTGATGGTATAATTTATTTGTGGAAGGCCAAGGTACTATGTTGGATTGGTTTTTCTTATAGGAAAATTAGATCTATATGTTAGTTTAGACCAATTTACCCCACTCTTAGTGCTTTCCACCCATCACATGACAATTGGATGAATTATTTTTTCAAATAACATTTAAAAATGAAAATTTACATAAATAATATGCTAAAGTTAAAATTACAAATATACCTCCTTGTAGTCATTCTAATTGGCGTGAGAGTTCAAGGTTATCTCTCTGTCGCCAATTGGAATGGCGATAGAGAGCTTCATCTATACCGAGCAAGCGAGAAGAAAAGGAGGTTTGGCAATAGGCCTCTGTCGCCATTTGGAATGGCGATAGGTCTCTGTCACTATTTCAAATGGCGATAGGGAGGTGTGTTTGTAATTTTTAATTTAGGCATATTATTTTTATGATTTTTTATTTTTCAAATATTATTTTAAAAAATAATTCACCAATGGATCGATAGAGGAGTGATATTGCAAGACATGGCGCCAAGATTTACTCCTATGTGCGCAGAACAAAAATAATGCAATAATAAGTGGACACCGCTTAGTGGCAGGATAGACGAAGTGATGAAGTTACTTGATGGTATGGTCTAAAAGACTAAAACTCTAAACAATGCAATAACGAGTTACCTATAATGCTTTGCTTTATGGCTATGTAAAGATCGTAGGACAAAGGATGCATTAGCTCTTTTCAGAGAAATGTTGAGCAAGGAATTAATCCGAAGTTATCACTTATAGCTCAATCTTGTGTGGGTCATTCAGATGGATCGGGAGAACTGCTACTGCAGAGAACTCTTTCTCAAGATAATCAAAATTGGAATACAATTGGAATTGATATGTACAACATAATTCTAGCATGGGTTGTGTGAAAATAATTGTGTTGATGAAACACTCAGGTTGTTTCTGTTGCAGATAACTCAATATCTCTAACTACCGTATCTTTTGGTTACATCCAAACAAATTGTTAGTCTAAATCATCTACAATTAGGACTCTTTGACTATATAAGCCAGCCCCTGTGTCTGTGTGCAGTGTGTCCACATGATCAAATCCGAACACCATTATCTCAACTTGTTTTGCCAAAAATTAGGCAGGGTCGGCAAAGCCGTTGCCGTGATCTTTGCATTTTCGTTGGATGTTTGCCACATTGCTTTTAGTTCATGATTCAACCGACTTAAGGTGCGTTTGGTTGAGTGCACGAGGGTGAACCAAACAGTCTCTTACAGGATTTAGTTTTGCATTTTCGTTGGATGTTTGCCACATTGCTTTTAGTTCATGATTCAACCGACTTAAGGTGCGTTTGGTTGAGTGCACGAGGGTGAACCAAACAGTCTCTTACAGGATTTAGTTTTGCCTTTGCGTTTGGTTGGCTGAATGGAACCATTTGGTACAGATGAGATAGTACAGATTCTTGGAATATTTCAAAAAAATGCTGCACCATCCTGTACGAGAAGTTTGGCCAAACCAATCGGTTCAGGACAAGATCGCTCACTCGCACTATCCCTCAAACCAACCTCATCCCTCAATCCAATCTCATCCCTTCAACCAAACATCATCTCGTACTATCCTCAGATCATTTCATCCAAGCAACCAAACAAAATCTTGCATCATTATATTCGAGCAACCAAACACCTTCTCTGTACCATCTCATCCAGGATTATCCCATCCATTCTGTACCATCCTATCCCATTCATCCTCATACACCCAACCAAACGCACCCCTAGTGGTACGTTTCATACCACTCGGAAAAGAGATGCTTCGTGCTATGAGGAAAAAAAATCTAAACATGAAATAAAAATCCAAACCACCGACTTTGGGCCTACTCTGACAAATTCATTATTTGGTTATTTTTATCTTTCAATGGAATTTGCTCATCCCCGATAGGCCCAGAAAGCCTAGGGAAACTTTATTTTAACTAATATATCAATATAAATTATTGGTAGTGGTCCATTCTCTGTTTCCTCCTCTCTATGAAAACAACATATCAAGATATGGATTACGAGATAAAAAAGAAACCAGCTGTATCTCTCTTTTAATTCGTCCACACCCATTCCCCCTGTTGGATCATTACCTAATTCTCTCTCTGTGAGGCAACTGAAAAATATAATTTTATTTTTTGTAAACACATGATATGATTTGATTACTTATTTAAAAATTATGTTTCCTCAATGCACGAGAACACATAACTAGTAGTTCTATGAAGTTATACGATACGAGGGCTCAGTGGCGGAGCCATGGGGGGCGTAATGGGGCCTGGCCCCCCCCCATCGGCCCATGCAAAAGCCAGAGTATTGAGCATATGGCCAAATGCCCAAAGCCCAAACGACTGAAATGCGAGTCACCGATTGATCGACTGATGCCTTGCCTTATCCTGTTCTTCGTGATGCGGCTGTGCGACTCCGGCCGATCACGACGTGACTCCACACAACGCCGCAAGCGCAGCAACGACGCGAGATTCCGCGCGAGATTCTACGAACTCCTACTGGCTACTGGTATGTACGCCTACACACGATTACACGAATACACGATGGATCATGGATTTGCTTGTTGAGTTGTTTCTCCGGGACTTCTTGCGCCGCACTAGTTATTTGAGACTTGCTGCATACTATTTTGCATGGCTCTGAGTAGTGTACGAGACTACGAGAGCATTTAGTCATTGATTATTCAATCTATTTTATTTTAATGATTAAATGAGTTATAAGATAAACATAACTAACGATTAAAACTTGATGTGATGTGATTGGTCTACACTCTACAGAATTGCTAGGATGTCTAATTTTCATGGACATTTTTGGTCTTTGATACAATACTATTCGTCTAATCCTCAGGGCAGTGGAAACAATAAGCATCAGGCAGTGACGATCGGAGACACCACTACTACTGTCTTTGCCATCGCCGTCTGCGCCACCGACAAGGTATTATTAATTATTATATGTTTTCTGTTGTACTAATCTATAATAGGTATTAGGTAATCTATTAATTATCAATGATCAGGGCATCAAGCTATATCGATTTAATGTCTATAATTTTGATTTTTAGATGAAGAGATATTTTACGCCTTTGTCAAAATCAAAGCCATCCGATGAGATACCATCTACGTCTAGACAACTCGAACGCCCTAATCATGATCATCAAAATCAAACCATTGAACTTTCTAATGTGAGACCTTTCGTCGCAGCTGAAAAGAAAGCTCGTACTAGCACTAATTTCAGTTCAAGTGACATTGTTGTCGACCCGGGGTTGCGCAAGCCAATTGAACATTATGAGTCTAATATTAGAGATGATGTTAGAAGAGCATATTTGTTAAAGGGACCTTGTCAGCCAATTGGTCATGATTTTCCCCGTAAACAGTAAGGAAACCATTCCAGATGCTTTCAAAAGACATGGTTTGATGATTTTGATTGGTTAGAATATAGCATAGAGAAAGATGCAGTCTTTTGCTTTTATTTTTATCTTTTTAAGCCATCAAGAGTTGATAATTAGACAAATGATGTGTTCACAAAAGAGAGGTTTTCTAATTGGAAGAAGGCAAGAGAATCATTCAATAAACATGTTGGTGGAGTAAATAGTGGCCACAACACCGCAAGAGGTTTTTGTGATGCTTTCAAAGATCAAGAGCAAAGCATTCGGCAAGTGATAGAAACTTGCGCCGATGAAATGCGGTTCAATATAGATCTCGTTTATCTACTGTTGCAAAAGTAGTTTGGTTCCTACTATCACAAGGCCTTGCTTTTCGTGGACATGATGAATCATCTAGCTCATCAAATAAAGGAAACTTTAAAGAGTTACTAGAGTGGTACAAAAATGAGGTTGAAGATGTTTGCCATGCTATTAATAAAGCACTTGTAAATAACTTGATGACTTCACCACCGATACAAAAGGACTTGGTCAAATCATGTGCTGATGTGGTCATAAAGATCATTATGGATGATATCGGGGATAGTTGTTTCTCTTTACTTGTTGATGAGTCTCGTGATGTATCAATCAAGGAACAAATGACTGTCATTTTGAGGTCAGTTTGACAATATTTTTAAATTATTATGTTACTTTTGAGGTTAGTAACATATTAAGATTATCATTCTTATTCTAATAATCTAATTTCTATAGGTTTGTCAACAAAAAAGGACAAGTTATTGAAAGATTTATTGGTGTTGAGCATGTTCAAGATACATCTTCTGCTTCATTGAAATCGTCCTCGCTATGGTTTGTCTATGTCTAAACTGAGAGGACAAGGTTATGATGGTGCATCGAACATGAGAGATCAATTTAATGGTCTAAAGGCACTAATTTTAAATGAAAATCCTCATGCTCACTATATACATTGCTTTGCACATCAATTACAATTAGTAGTTGTTTCTGTTTCCAAGAGCAATCGTCGGGACACGGATATGCAAATCCGAAACCCTTCAGGTATACCGCACTAGTCCAGATCACGCTAGTGCACACAAGTGGAAACATAGATGACATATCATTCCATACATCGAAATAACTAAGAAGAAGCAAATTATTACTGAATAAAGCAAATGACCTTATGGTCAAGGTTCATACATCAACACCTCTTGGCTTAAGAAACAAGTGAAACTGTTGCAGCAGAAATATAATAACTTAGGCCATTCGACATGCCACAGGCAATCGTCTGGGGAACGCCTTCCTAGTCCACGTAGTCTTCATAGTATTCCTCCTCTTGATATTCATTACCGGTTCTTCCTCGACTCTTCAAAAACATGGGCGTAAAGCCGTGAGTACAAAACATACTCAACAAGCCCTAGGAAATGATGCAATATATTCATGCACGGCATGTCAAAGGATAGTCATATGGTTCATTTGCGTAAAGCAATAACTTGAATTTAAATACAATAAATAGATTGAAGGCGATTGATAAAACAATAATAAATAATCGGTAAATCAATGGTAGACAACATGAATGTAATGACGAGGCATCACCCTACATCATTTGAAACAAGTATCAACCACACAATTCAACAAGATAGTTTTAGACAACAGAACAACAGTGAACTCCCCGTTCCCATTCCAATAATTCCACATTTCAAGAAAACACTCTATACCCCGTGTGAAATTCCCGGGCTTGTCCATGACCGCGGACACGGCTATTCGAATAGTTTTAGACTCTGCAGAGGTGGTACAGCTTTACCCACAAGACATGATATTCTCCTTGCGCCTGGCCATTAGCACACTTCCTTTGGTGTGCCTACAGAGAAATCATGACAAAGTCTTTACAATGCATGTCTAAACTCGGTACCGCCCTATAAGGTTTCGCCCCTCGAGGCCCCCTCTTGAGCCATGTGAATCTACCCGTCTATCCCGGAACCCACACATCCAATTGGCAGTACTCAAGAGTAAACAATGCAAATTAATCAGCTAGGTCTGTCCCATACCAGACTTGTGGTTGCACAGTTAGGCCCAGTTCAATGGCGCACAAGATTAAGTCCTTAAATTGTCTCAGTAAGACAACCACATCCCAATGTGCTAGACAACACCCCTTTATCGCACGATCGCTGTCGAGGGAAAACATTTTGTTCAACCAAGACCAATGGCATCCCTACCATGGTACAACAAGTTTTACAACAAAGGTCAACACCACAATTCAATATCTCATTAGGTCAAGATTAACATTAGTTCACGGTGATATGAATCCCAACGCATTTACTAAGCGTGTCTAAGCATAGCTACGTTAACCCAATGTTGCTACTACAATTATGTCCAACTAGTAAACAACCCAACCTAGGGTGACAACAGATACATGACATCTCAATTAATCAAGGTGGCATAATGAAAATTTGGCATATAGCTATTCCCAGTAAATAGTTCTTATATCACATAGCATGCATTTGTATGAAACAAAATAGATTTGCAAACATGGGTACAATATGGTCAAGGACTACGACTTGCCTTCGTCGACGAGACGCGATGCGCTATACTGAAGATCTTCTCCTTCGTCGGCGACCATGGTAGCTTCGTCGACTACGCGTAAAACGGTGCACGAAAAGAATAAAATAAATTAAACATAAGCTAAAAATTATAATAAAAATACTAGCAGATAGAGAATGAATTTAGATGAATTTAGAAATTTGAATCACTCGATTCCGAGTTTGGATGGAGAAGAATGGGATTTTTAAAGTTTCGACGGAAAAGATGAACAGCACTCGGGCTACAGTACCACTCGGTGCTACAGTACTCGTGATGCTACAGTAACCACTCGTCGCTACAGTACCCGCGACGGCTGCACCGGTAGAGCTACAGGTGGTATTTGCACAAGAGAGAAAAAGGATGGAGGAGTTGGGGAAGTGAGCACCAGAAAGATCTCGACAACGCGAATCCAACGGTGGTGCCGGATTTTGGAGGAGATGGCTGGAATGGCCGCAATCGACACCGGAAGCGACGAACAACCCGACGAACAAACTCGAAATTCGGAGTCAATCTGCAACGAAAATCAAATCCGATGGAATGGTTGTGTTCCTGGAAGCAAAGGGCACAAAGTGACGTGATTGGTTTGTCTAGAAACTCACCGGAGCAAGAGATGGCTCGCCGGTGTCTTTGGAGGACGCTGGACGTCGGTTTTCGTGAGTTTTGGAGAAGGGAACGGCACAAGAGCAATGGGGCAAGGTGAGCACATGGTAGAGGACGTCGATACGCACGTTTCAGAAGTGGAAGCTCGTCGTTTCGTTGAGAAACGGCCGAGTTATTGAAGTTTGAGTGCATTTTGGTTTCTACTCAATTAATCCAATTCCGGCGAGTTAAAAGATGAATGGTCATGGAAAATGGGTTCTCCTCGTCTCCCTCTTCGTAATGGATCTAACCACGCATGCTTTGATGAAGGAAATGAGAAGTTACGGTGATTTGAATTTGGAGGGCCATGAACGGAAGATGAATCGTGCTGTGGCTGGCTGGAGGTAGAAGAAGGCTGAACAGTACTTGCCACGTGTCGATTTCTCGTTGGTTGGAAGAAATGAAGGGACAAAAACGCGAGAAATAAAATAGCAAAAATAATCTAAAAATCCTGGAAAAATTCCTAAAAATACTAAAGATTATTTGGAACCCAATAAAATTGGTTTAACTAAATTTTGATGAATTTTGGAATTTAGATTATTCCGGAACAAATATACTGATTTTGACGAAAGACCGTGAGAGATAAAATAGCAAAGTGATTCTATAAATCTTGGAAAAATTTCCAAAATCATTTTGGAGTATTTGGAACCTAATTCTATAAATTTTGAGATTTTTGGAGCATTTTGAAACTCGGGTGAAATTTCGAATAAAGACCGAAATTTGGAATTTCAACTTTGCGGATGATAAAGGATTGAACTTCAATTTTGGAAGGATATGGATGCCAGGTTAATTAGAACACCAAGGAAAATCCAAATTTTGAATTTAATTAATTTATATTAACTTTTAGCAGAAACCCAAATTTGGGGATGTTACACAGTCGAGGTGTTAATGATTTTTTCAATTATATCACTATGATTGTCAATATTATTGGAGCTTCTTGTTAAAGGAAAGATGCATTGCTTCAGGATCATCATGAGCGTATGGTTGAGAAATTGGAGAAATGTGAGATATTAACAGAAAAGGCAAAAATCAAGAAATGTCTCTAGTAAGGCCAAGTGATACACGATAGGGTGCATATTTAACAACTTTGATTCGTGTAAGTACAATGTGGGATTCAGTGTTGACAGTTTTAAAGAATGTTAATGATGATGGAATTGACTTGAGTCAGAGAGGAAGAGCAAATGGATTGATGGAAATAATGGAATCATTTGACTTTGTGTTCATTTTGCATCTTATGATCAAAATATTAAGTCTGACTAATGATTTGTCGCGTCTCTTATAACAAAAGGATCAAAACATTGTTAATGCAATAGTGCGTATTTCTAGTGCGAAAGCTCGCTTGCAAACATTTAGGGAAAATAGATGGGAAACATTGTTGGAAGAAGTAAAGAGGTTCTATGCTGCATCAGAAATTTTAGTGCCAAATATGGAAGATCAAAAGCATGCTAGAGATCACATGAGACGCGAAAAGCAATTTGTCACTTATCATCATTATTATTATTTTGATAATTTTCTTGTTGTGATTGATTCACTTGCTACTGAATTAAATAGTCGGTTCAATAAAACATCTACAGAGCTTTTGAAGTGCATTGCTTGTCTAAACCCAAAAGATTCATTTTCTAACTTTGATCATGGTAGTCTTATTCGACTTTCAGAGATATATTATGATGATTTCTCGGCAACTGATCATGTAGTTCTAGAAGAACAACTTCACTTGTTTCTTATTAATATGAGAAGAGACGAATTCTCAAGTTGTGATGATCTTGCTACTCTTGCTGTGAAGATGGTTGAAACAAAGAAGCACGTGGTTTATCTATTGGTTTATCAACTGATTGAATTATCACTTATTTTACCGGTAGGCACAACTAGAGTTGAAAGGGCTTTCTCGGCAATGAAGATTATCAAGACAGATTTACGTAAAAAGATAAGTGACGACTGGCTGAATGATCTCATGATTTGTTATATTTAGCGAGATGTGTTTGCAAAGATAGACATGAAAGATATTTTACAGCATTTTCAGAACATGAGAACTCGTGGATATCAACTATCGCCTCTTGTGAAATAATAAGTAGTATGTTCTCTAAATTCTTGTAAGTTACAAGTGTTATATATTGTACTTACTATATATTAAACTTTAAATATCAATCATTAATATAGGTTCACTTCATTATTAGATCTCCTTCTTTAGAAATTTTTGGCTCCACCTGCCAAAAACAATGGCATTTGATAGACTAACACGAAATAAGACAATGATACATAAATCTCAAAGACATATTAAATTGTGAGAAATCAACTAACACCGCCATCGTCCCCACCAACCCGAACCAACACCGCCGACGCCACCACCACCACCATTGAGGCGACAGCGAGCTCCCACGGATCAGAGGTCGGCGGTGCCACCACCGGGTTGTCCCCGGGTCCCCGATCTGGCGGCACCGCCCACCACCGTCGTGCGTGTGCGTTGCCTCTCCTCGGCCGGACATGTCGCGCAGGCGGCGCCGCCGCCATCCATACTCGGAGCCGAGCAGATCATTAGAGACCGCGCCCACTCCGGAAACCTCCGCACGAGGACGCACTCAACTTGTTCGACGATTGCTCAAAAACCAAGCCACCTCGGTTTATGCCTACAACCAGCTCCTCAATGCCGTCAACCGCGCCCGGCCTCCTCCTCCGTGCGAGATGGTCCTGTGCTCGCCGTCTCCCTCTTCAACCGCATGGCCCGTGCGGCGCCAAGAAGGTGGCTCTCGACATATGTACCTCGGCATCCTCATCGGTCATTGCTGCTGTAGTGGGCCGCTTGGACCTCGGTTTCACCGCCTTGCCATATCATTAAGACAGGATGCGGGTGAACGCCATCGCCTTCAATAAACTGCTCAAGGGTCTCTGTGCCAAGAAGAGGGTGGGCGAGGCCATGGACATAGTACTCCGCAGAATGACCGAGCTCGGCTGCATGCCCATGTCGTCTCCTACAAAGATTCTTCTCAAGGGGCTCTGCGATGAGAAGAGGAGCCAAGAAGCTCTCGAGCTGCTCCACATGATGGTTGATGATGAAGGCAGCTGCATGCCAGATGTGGTGTCATACAACACCTTGATCGATGGCTTTTCTAAAGAGGGTGAGGTGGACAAGGCTAGCAGTCTATTTCGTGAAATGAGGGATCGGGGGATTTCACCGAATGTTGTGACTTACAACTCAATCATTGATGGCCTGTGCAAAGCTCAAGCAATGGACACGGCCGAGGAGGTCCTTCAACAGATGTTTGATAAAGATATTACACCGAATAATTATACATATAATAGTCTTCTCCACGGATATTGCTCTTCAGGACAGTGGAAAGAGGCTGTCAGAATTTTCAGTAAAATGTCCAGAGAAGGTCTTGAACAAAATGTTGTTACTTATAACTCACTGTTGGACTATCTTTGCAAGAACGGAAGATGTGCAGAAGCTAGAAAGATATTTGATTTAATGGTTGAGAAGGGCCAAAAACCCGATGTTACTACCTATGGCATTCTGCTTCATGGGTACGCTACCAAAAGAGCTCTTGTTGAAATGCAGGATCTCCTAGATTTGATGGTAGGAAATGGTATTCCACCTGACCATCATGTCTTCAACATACAGATATGGGCATACGCTAACGTGAAAATGGTTGATGATGCAATGCATATATTTAATAAAATGTGGCAGCACGGGCTGAGCCCTGATATAGTCAGCTATGGAACGGTAATAGATGCACTTTGCAAGACAGGTAGAGTGGATGATGCTATTTACCTCTTCAATAAGATGAAGAATGAAGGATTAATTCCTGACAACTTTGTTTTTAACACCCTTATTCATGGCTTTTGCACCTATGGCAAATGGGAGAAGGCTGAGGAGTTAGTTTTTGAAATGATGAATAGAGGCATTCATCCCAACGCAGTGTTCTTCAACACAATAATGAGCAACCTTTGCAACGAAGGAAGGCTTGTGGAGGCCCAAAATCTCTTTCACTTGATGGTGCATGCAGGTGTGGAGCCTGATGTTTTTTCGTATAATTCAGTAATAGATGGACACTGCTTAGCTGGCAAGATGGATGAAGCGACAAAGTTGCTTGATGATATGGTCTCAATTGGCTTGAAACCGAATGTGGTTACCTATAGCACTTTGCTTGATGGTTACTATAAAAATGGTAGGACAGATGATGCATTAGCTCTTTTTAGAGAAATGATGAGCAAGGGAGTTAAGTGTAATGTTGTTACATACAGCACTATACTTCATGGCTTATTTCAGACTGGAAGAACTGCTGATGCAAAGGAACTCTTTCTTAAGATGATCAAGAGTGGAATACCGTTGGATATTATCACTTACACAATAATTCTAGAAGGACTTTGTAAAAATAATTCTGTTGGTGAGGCACTCAAAACTTTTCAGAAGCTACGTTCGATTGGTTTTCAGCTTGATACTTGGGCTTTCAATATTATGATTGATGCCTTGCTTAAACATGGTAGAAAGGATGAAGCCATGGATTTGTTTGCTGCTATCTCGACCAATGGTTTAGTGCCTAATGTTGTGACCTACAAGTTGATGATAGAAAATTTCATAGAAGAAGGATTGGTAGAAGCGTCCAATGATCTGTTTTTAGCCATGGAGAAGAGTGGCTGTGTTCCAGACTGCCGTATGCTTAATGCTATAGTAAGGAAGTTACTGCAGAGAGGTGACACAAGTTGGGCTGGCGCTTACCTCTCCAAAATTGATGAAAACAACTTCTCCCTTGAAGCTTCTACTGCTTCCTTACTAATATCAGTTTTCTCAAAGCAGAAATATCAGCAACATGCAAAGGCACTCCCTGAAAAATACCATTTTCTCGTGGATACAAGCAATTTCTGACTTGTCTCCCAGCAATGGTTTTGTGGCTGATAAGAGCAACCTGGAGTGTTACTTAATTAAATGTCTGGGCATATTCTCCTTACGGAGTGTGTAAGTATTTTCGTATCATTTTCCTTGTCGTTTTTTTGGATGGTTAGCTTACTTTATTATTATAATATCACGACCTTTTTCTTATGTTGTCTAACAATAAAATCTTATAGTCTTGATATCCCAATGGGTTGAAGAAGGTCAGATGACCAAATGCAAGGAGTGTTATATCACAAAACTGTACCTTGGAACATTATGACTTTGCTGTGGAAATTTAGATGCGAATTAATGTTCTCTGATGGTAATCACCAATTAACAAATCACGACTTCTTTGTCATCTTTTCATGTGAATCACAAATGTGTCTATTACTATAGGTTTCTATTTTTTTTCTCATTTTTCCTTGCTGATATCTACTTGGCTATATGTGTTTTGCTGGTATTTGGTTTGTTTTGAAATCTGTCAGCAATTGTCCACAAATTAATTAAAATTTTTTATCTGGCCTGCATACTCCAGGTAAGCCCTGTTCTTCAAAAACTATATGTAAGCCAGACTCCCAGATGTAATTGAGCCTTTCTTTTTTAGTCAAATATACTATGATACTATTGCTTGTGTATGGCACACACCAAAGAACTTCATTTTCTGTCAAACTTTATTCTGTTGAACTTTTGGATATTGAATTTCTGTTGATATGTCGACCTGTAAAATGGCATTCCTTGGAATAATTTTTTGATTTACTCCAGACATTTATTTCCTTTTGTGGTAAACTGATAACAACTCTTGGAAGGGGAGTAATTCATCTATGGGAATGTTAAGCGGAATGTGCTCACTGCTCAACATATAATTAACTGGGTTTGTTTATTTGGAGTATGGTCACTAGTGGCTTTCATTTTCCTCTTTATCTGTTGTGGACAAAACATACATTGTTGCAGTGTTCTTTACCGGTCAAAATGTCTGTTATGAAATGAGAGTGATATAGTGATTGTTTGCGTGAACATTTCTCTTTTATGTTAATTTGGTAAGTAATTGTGTTGTCTTCTTTTTTCTGGGCTTGGGCAACATTTATGGTAGTGAATATTTAGGTATGCATTATCTGTCGTGGTTTCCTGGACAAAGAAGTATTGATGCAATGACGCAGTGTTCAACTTCTGGATCTTTTGGTGCACAATGAATGCCAGAGATTTTTGAGCAGTCAGAGTTGAATAGAAACTGTTTTCGCAAACATTTTATCCAAAGTGCAGATATCTTTTCAGGTTGATTCAACGGTAGCACGATCGTGGTCCCACTTAGCTAGGCCAAGCCATTGCTGTTGCCGGTGATATTGGTGGTGACCCTTCTGGTGTTTCAGTGGAACATGGAGAGCCCACGGGAGCGCCTACTTCGCCATCTTTATCTCCTGATGCCCCATCTGTCTCCGCCGGGTTTTGAGCTCACAAGCTCTGATGTTGCAGAGGTACGTACCTATGTATCACTCATACACGATACTGGTACGATAATACCGGTACGGCGAAACCGCATCACCTTGTGAATTCAGGCAGAGAAGAGGTTAACGTTTTTTCATCTAATTGTATAACACATCAAGCTTTGCAAACTAATTGGGCTAAAACATTACAGTCTCAAGGACAAGGGATGATTGATCATTTTCAATTGTAAAGATGAGAGATTAGGATTTGTCACCCAAAAGACATTTCTTGATAAAATGTTACTCGAAACTTGAATATAACTATGTTTCGCCACTCCCACCGTACTCCTCTATTACTTTTTTTATTTTTTATTTTTTGCTTGAAATCACTTGGTAAATGACCCTTGTCCTGTCCTCAACCTGCCCGTCAGCTCCTTCCTCTTCTCCGGCGGCAGCAACACTTGCAGCCGGCAGCCCAACTTGATCCATTCTTTCTTCACCACTCTGGTTGCCACGTGAGCTGAAGCTCCTAGCCTCGTGCCGATCCACCTCTCTGCCACCCAGCCGGACATGTTGCAGGAGGCGTTCGCCGGGCGCCACCCATGATCGGAGCTAGAGTGCGTAGATCATCTGGCACAGCGCGAATTTGGGAAGTTTTTAACGATGGTGCGCACTTTCACTCGCAATTCTATAATATTAATGGTTTTAATCTAATATGTACCACTATAAATATGTCCCTTAAGTCCATAAATCCAGATACGATTCATGTATGTACACAATATTGAAACTACACGTTAGTGATCATTTCAAGAAAATGTCTGAATGGAGCTGGATAGAAGCAACACACCATTTCTGCAGAAGTAGCCATTTTCTTCTTACAAACAAGGAAGTTTTTGTTATCTCGCTACATTATTAATCCATTAAACTAAAATAAGTTCAAGAGCAACAGAAAATATTAGTCAAACTTTGCGAGCAAATTAAGGTCACCTGATAGACCTGCCAAGGTAATCTTCCTCTTATTAAAAAGATAAGGGTGTATGCTAGTGACTCCAAATCATCCCTCCTGCTACCTGTATAACCTAAATGGGAATGGACAGCAGCATATCTAATTGTTCCCCGGTCAAATGTAAAAAGGAAATAGCTAAGTTAATAGTTGCTGCAATTTTGTACAGAAAGAAGCTAGTATAGTAGTATGCCCACAAGATCTAATCAACATGTGGATCAGACGATGTTTCTTTCCATTGGATGCTGTATAACTTCAACATTCACAAAACCACATAAAAGGTTAGTGGGGCATAAAATACATCGGCATTCTATTAAGTGACCAATGCCTATTAAGTATGTGATTAACTATCTGTAGCCGGACCAGAAAGACTACCTAGATCATCAAACTCGCATCAATGGACTGCTACATAAAAGTGAGCTTAAGAATGTTGGAAACGTAAGAAGGGACCAACCAGTCCTCATGTATTCAGGAGGAGTAAATGCCAAATTTGTACTATAACTTTTTCCATCCCAAATGTTCTTCATGAGGCCAAAACATGGAAGTCCTGCAGCACGTGACCAACAAAAAAATGTTACAAAAAAACACACATACACACAATCGATCACATTTCACAAACAATTTATATTGTACTCACACCTTCAAACAGAACTCTGTAGGCATTAAGATCATGGTAGAGAGCATGCTCCTCAGTTGAGCGATATTCTAAATCCTTAGCAAGATAGACAACAACCCTTAATCTCATGGGCCATTTCATTACTATTGGCTCCCCTGTGAAATGCATACAATAATGGGGAAAATGTTAATTCATTAATGGAGAGAATTCAGCACCTATATGGTCACATTTGAGACTTAAGAATATCAAATATGTTCACAGTCACATGACAAGCGACAGCTTTCGTAGAGACATGAACTTGTAGAAGGTAAAATGCAGATATGACTGTAGCATGCACTTTCATTAGGTAAGATAAATCATAATCGAATAAGGGCAAACGTTTGATGCACAGAATTTATCAAGTATCCTTTCCGTTTTTATGCACGGGCATCATGTGCAATTCAATGTAGGAGGCATTCCTCATTAACCCTATCACGTATATCATCATTGTGTACTTGATCTGAACTTGTATGACCACAGTTTTACTGTAGCATACACATTTTCGCTACACTCATCTTCTGTTCTGAATCTCTAACAAAATCACAAAATAAAGTTGTACCATAACTGTTATCTACAGTATGGCAGATTTGCAATAGAGAATAATTTCGATAGATTTGCTCCAAAGTTTTGAATTACAACTATAAGTAAAACAGAGGAGAAACATGATCTATAGTATAGCAAATCTAGTGTTGAAATTTTGAAACATAGAAAAAACCCGTCAACTATGTGTAATGCATCTGCCACTGAAACCAAAATGAAATTCCAAGAAAATTTGAATGGAGTCACGAACTATGGTATGTCAAATTTGCATCACAGAACATTTTTTAGAAATTTGGATTGATTGTTCAAAGCATAGATGTAAGTAAAATTTCTTGTGAACAATGGGCTAATAGCATGCATAATCTGTCGTGGCAGCACTGAAATTTATATAAAAATAAAATTGATTTAAAACCATGATATATCAAGGATAGAACTAAGCTTTTTTGAACTCAAAGATAGATCCGAGCTCGAAACAAATAAAGTAACCATCATAATAAAATAATGGCATCAAACCATGAGCTATAGCATGGAACATTTGCACCAACGATCAAGGGGATAGGAGATTTATAAGAAAAAGAATAGATCATGTTATTGAAAATAACTTTAACTTAGAAAATAGTTAAGGGCTAACCACTTCTCTATTCTTACGCTTGGAGTCGAGGGAGAGGTTGACAAGGTTGGCCAAACGCAGTGTTCAACTTCTGGATCTTTTGGTGCACACTGAATGCCAGAAAGTTTTTTAAGCAGTCAGAGTTGAATAGAAACTGTTTTCGCAAACATTTTATCTAAAGTGCAGTTATCTTTTCAGCATGATCATGGTTCCCACTTAGCTAGGCCAAACCATTGCTGTTGCCGGTGATATTGGTGATGACCCTTCTGGTGTTTCTGTGGAACATGGAGAGCCCACAGGAGCGCCTGCTTCGCCATCTTTATCTCCTGATGCCCCATCTGTCTCCGCCGGGTTTTGAGCCCACAAGCTCTGATGTTGCAGAGGAGCGTACCTATGTATCACTGATACGCGATACTGGTATGGCACCTTCGTGAAAGATCGGTGATTCATAGCAGCGTACTCCACCTGCTTCGGTTTGCATAAAGAACACCCTCATGTAACAGTTGTAGGAAGATATACCATCAGCCACCGCATTGCCTTGTGAATTCAGGCCAGAGGAGGTTAACGTTTTTCATCTAATCGTATAACACATCAAGCTTTGCAAACTAATTGGGCTAAAACATTACAATCTCAAGGACAAGGGAGGATTGATCATTTTCCATTGTAAAGATGAGAGATTAGGATTTGTCACCTAAAAGACATTTCTTGATAAAATGTTACTCCAAACTTGAATATAGCTATGTTTCGCCACTCCCACCGTACTCCTCTATTACTTTTTTTTGCTTGAAATCACTTGGTAAATGACCCTTATTTCGCCACTCTGGTTGCCACGTGAGCTGAAGCTCCTAGCCTCCTGCCGATCCAGCTCTCTGCCACCCAACCGGACATGTTGCAGGAGGCGTTCGCCGGGCGCCACCCATGCTCGGAGCTAGAGTGCGAAATTGGTAAGTTTTTAACGATGGTGCACACCTTCACTCGCAATTCTATAATATTAATGGTTTCAATCTAATATGTATCACAATAAATATGTCCCTTAAATTTATAAAAAAAGCAAATGCTTCATTGTAAACATCCTCTCATAGAGTAATCGTTTTCATATGCCCGTGGTTTTTTTTTTTTGAAAAGGTTTTCCATGTAAAATGTCTATCTCTTGTTTCTTTGATTCTATATTTTTGCCATACATTTTGTAACAAAAAGTGATTTATAGAAACTCTACAAGATTTCATGCGATAGAGGATACACGTTCGTATAAGCTCACTTGAAGGTTGGCATGGCTTGTCGCTTCTGATCGGTCCCTGCAGATAATTGCTACAGTGCTCGTATGGCAAACTGTGCATGGGAGCAGTTAGGACCAACTAGGCATAGTAGCACAGCCTGTCGCGCCGCGAATAGGATCGGTGATAGTGAGCAGATGTATCATCATATATTTATCAATTATCATCAAGACGGTTAAAAAAATAGCAAACTGACCAAAGACAGTTTTTGCAAAATGCAACACTTCAGGCAAATACTGTGCAGAATACAAACATTATCAATACATTACCTTATTTAAAAAATGATCTGGCTGTACAGGAAATCGTGAAATGGTGCTAGTCCATAAGAAAATGTAACTAATGGAATGATTTCGGGACCTCATCATGTCATAAATCCAGATACGATTCATGTATGTACACAATATTGAAACTACACGTTAGTGATCATTTCAAGAAAATGTCTGAATGGAGCTGGACAGAAGCAACACACCATTTTTGCAGAAGTAGCCATTTTCTTCTTACAAACAAGAAAGTTTTTGTTATCTCACTACATTATTAATCCGTTAAACTAAAATAGGTTCGAAAGCCATAGAAAATATTAGTCAAACACTGCGAGCAAATTAAGGTCAGCTGATAGACCTACCAAGGTAATCTTCCTTTTATTAAAATGATAAGGGTGTATGCTAGTGACTCCAAATCATCCCTCCTGCTACCTGTACGACCTAAATGGGAATGGACAGCAGCATATCTAATTGTTCCCCTGTCAAATGTAAAAAGGAAATAGCTAAGCTAATAGGTGCCGCAATTTTGTACAGAAAGAAGCTAGTATAGTAGTATGCCCACAAGATCTAATCAACATGTGGATCAGACGATGTTTCTTTCCATTTGGATGCTGTATAACTTCAACACTCACAGAACCACGTAAAAGGTTAGTGGGGCATAAAATACATCAGCATTCTATTAAGTGACCAATGCCTATTAAGTATGTGATTAACTATCTGTAGCCTAACCAGAAAGACTACCTAGATCATCAAACTCACATCAAAGAACTGCTACATAAAAGCGAGCTTAAGAATGTTGGAAAAGTAAGAAGGGACCAACCAGTCCTCTTGTATCCAGGAGGAGTAAATGCCAAATTTGTACTAAAACTTTTTCCATCCCTATCGTTCTTCATGAGGCCAAAACATGAAAGTCTAAGGTTACAGTCCCGCAGCAGGTGAACAACAAAAAAATGTTACAAAAAAAAACACACACACATACACACAACCGACCACATTGCAGAAACAATTTATATGATACTCACACCTTCAAACAGAACTCTGTAGGCTCCTCAGTTGAGCGATATTCTAAATCCTCAGCAAGACAGACAACAACCCTTAATCTCATGGGCCATTTCATTACTATTGGCTCCCCTGTGAAATGCATACAATAATGGGAAATGTTAATTCATTAATCGAGAGAATTCAGCACCTATATGTTGATCACCTGAGACTTAAGAATATCAAATATGTTCACAGTCACATGACAGGCGATAGCTTTCATAGAGACATGAACTTGTAGAAGGTAAAATGGAGATATGACTGTAGCATGCACTTTCATTAGATAAGATGAAGTATAATCGAATAAGGGCAAACGTTTGATGCACAGAATTTATCAAGTATCCTTTCCGTTTTTATGCACGGGCATCATGTGCAATTCAATGTAGGAGGCATTCCTCATTAACCCTATCACGTATATCATCATTGCGTACTTGATCTGAACTTGTATGACGACAGTTTTACTACAGCGTACACATTTTCGCTACACTCATCTTCTGTACTGAATCTCTAACAAAATCACAAAATAAAGTTGTCCCATAACTGTTATCTGCAGTATGGCAGATTTACAATAGAGAATAATTTCGATAGATTTGCTCCAAAGCTTTGAATTCCAAATATAAGTAAAGCAGAGGAGAAACATGATCTATAGTATATCAAATCTAGTGTTGAAATTTTGAAACATGGACAAAACTAAAATTGCCTAAAACCCATCAACTATGGTGTAATGCATCTGCCACTGAAACCAAAATGAAATTCCAAGAAAATTTGTATGGAGTCATGAACTATGGTATGTCAAATTTGCATCACAGAATATTTTTTAGAAATTTGGATCGATTGTTCAAAGCATAGATGAAAGTAAAATTTCTTGTGAACCACGAGCTAATAGCATGCATAATCTGTCGTGGCAGCACTGAAATTTATATAAAAATAAAATTGATTTAAAACCATGATATATCAAGGATGGAACTAAGCTTTTTTGAACTCAAAGAAAGATCCGAGCTTGAAACAAAAAAAGTAACCATCATAAAAAAATAATGGCATCAAACCATGAGCTATAGCATGGTACATTTGCACCAACGATCAAGGGGATAGGAGATTTATAAGAAAAAGAATAGATCATGTTATTGAAAATGACTTTAACTTAGAAAATAGTTAAGGGCTAACCACTTCTCAATTCTTACGCTTGGAGTCGAGGGAGAAGTTGACAAGGTTGGCCATACACAAATTACGATCTTTCTCATTTTGAAGCTCAAGATGAGAAGCACCATATTTATGGCCCTATGGTGGCACAAAAAGTGCAGCAAGCAGAACAAAAGGCGTTATTAATTGTAGATCCTTCTGAGACAAGTTCTTATTGTCCCTCTTTGGCAAGTTGAAAAGCTTGAGCCATGCATATGCATGATATAGATGGTTATCAGATATCCATAATATTTTAGTTAACTTGGCATAATATACAACCAGAACAGATGGTTTTGGAGTTTTTTTAACCGAGCTCATCAAGCCATGGATATCCTCCACAGATCGGAAGCCTTACTGCAAGAAGAAGAGGTTGGTGGGTGAAGCTAATTGCCTTAGCATAAAAAAGGGAATATTATACGATTTATGGAACAGATCTGCCATAAGGTCTGCAGTAATTTTGCGTTGTTCAACCTAAGTATCAAGGTACAGCTGCAAGCTTTCAGGGGTAGGCATATTAGGACGATCTAGCTGATCACGATATTTGTTCAAATTAGCAAGATGGTTACTGATAATCTCACACAACCTACAGATTTTAGAGGTTCTTTTATACTGCTTGCAAAACTGAAAAGCCTTGTGTACAGGCATCTGCATTTGAGCATGTTAAAAAAGAGCATCCACAATAGCTAGTCAGAAGTATTTAGTAGAGAAGATTATGTGCAAGGAATCAAGTCGGTACTTTTTAAATTTAAGAGAAGTGCAGGAAAAATAGCAAAGATGTTAATTCAATGGTTAGGTATATGCAAGGAATTGATTCGACACTTCTGAAATTTAAGAAAAATGCAGCAAAAATAACAGATAGCTACACAATCCAGTGTAGCCAAAAATATCAAACATAACTCTATTTTGCCAAAATGTATCAAAAGGTACATGAAGTTATTGCAGTACACACTCTCAAAGAAAAGTTTCTGAAATGTAATGATAAGCAGTCAGGACTATTGCTCTCTAATATGTTGTGTGTGTCTATATATATCTATGTATACGTATATATATATGTGTACATACATATATATATATATACATACATATATATGTGTGTACATACATATATACATACACACATATATTTATGTATGCACACACACATATATGTATGCACATATATATAGAGAAAAGCTAATCTACTCTCAAGAGCACAGCCCAACAGTGCTCTCCCGTTTTCTACCGTGCGATCTGGACGCCCAACGGCCAGAGATTCTTGCGCATATCCTCCCACGCGATGGAAACGGCCATCTGCTCCTAACCCCGTTCGTCTGCTCCGTCTAACCTCCGATCCTTGTGGCCTCCGTTCCCAATCAATCGTGCGAAGTCTGCTCCTAACCCCGTTCCCATCGCATGCCCATGTCGCCCGCGGCCTGCGCATGCGATGCTCCGTCTGCTCCTACCTCGTTCCCATCGCACGCCCACGTCGCCCACGTGAGAAAAACCCTTGCCGCCACTGCCGTCACATGGTGCGTCCTCCTCCCGAGCTGGAGCAGCTTTCCCATGGCAGCAGAGACAGGGCTGCTAGGACGATATGTAAGTTCACAAGCAAGCAAGAGCACAGCTCGGTTCTATTTAACCTAATCTCATCTCTAGTACCAAACCACAATTATGGTCTGCTTGGATTAGGATTCTAAACCACATATCTGAAGCTAAGTCATGGGGATTAGCGAATAGATATAGACATGCCTTATTTTCCAAATCATATTCAGTTTCTTGTACTATTTTCTAGTCAATTACTGATATGGGAAGGTATTTCCAGATTTGCCAAATAATTCTCTGATCAATAGCCCTAAAAATTGAGCTATTTGTGTTAAAACGCTTAGTTTGCATTAAATTAAACTGTACATATTGACGAACAATGTTTAGTTATATGTTGACCTGATCTAAATGCCTCTTCATTCTAAAACAGAATGGAAATTAATATAATTTCAAACTCTTATAGAAAGAAAACTAGAAGCAAATTTGAATAAATTCTTGTCAATTTCTATTCAATATATTCATCATTTTAAATTATTCTTTATACATACATGTGAAATAGTAATAGATTTCTGAATTTGTGTCTTGTCACTGAAGTAGCTTGTCTTTTTTTTATAGAAAGCTTTGATAACATCTCCTAAAATTATTTGACAACTTTGACATTACCATGCCAAAATGAATGATCTTAAGTGATGCTAGCCTGTACCTGTCCAATACATCCCCAACATATATTGATCTGCATGTAATAAATTTGTGCAGCAACTAGCATGGAGGCTATTGATGAAATTGTCACAGAAGAATTGAACATCGGCACACAACAACTTGGAGACGAAACCGATCCTCATGAACACTTAGAATTTGTTCCCTTTGTGGGCAAGGAATTTTTATCAAAAGATGATGCAAAGATTTTCTACAATGACTATGCTTTTGAATGGGCTTTAGCGTTAGCAAAGCAAGTCACTAAATCCAAATCAGGGGATGTCACATCCGAGAGGTGGTTTTGCTCGAAGGTAGGCTATTCAAGAAACACCATCGCATACAAAATTCAATTGAGAACTATCTGGTCATAAAACCCCGAAAAACAAGGTGCGACTACTCAAAACGGTACAAAGGCGCGATGTGTATCAAGTTGGAAGATGGAGTTTGGAAAATAAGTGTTTTTGAAGATGATTATAACCATCCAATGATCACCTCTCCTTCGAAAAAAGGAACCTACGCTCCCATAGATACATGGATGATGAGGATAAGGAAGTTATAAAAGATTTACGTGCTCAAAATATTGAGACCACAAAAATACATGAGTACTTGGGTGTTAGGCATGGTGGTAAGAAAAATCTGAGATTCAAAAAGAAGGATGTGAGTAATGAGATAGCATGTGAAAAACGAAAACTTCTTGGTATGGATGTAGAAGCTTCATTGGTGCATTTTCAGAAGAAAAAAGAAGAAGATCCTGAATTTTTTTTATGATGTTGACATGGATGGAAGTGGTCATTTAAAGAATTTGTTTTGGGTTGATGGTCGAGCAAGAAGAGCATTCCAAGAATTCGGAGATGTTGTCACTTTCGACACGACCTATCAAACAAATAGGTATTGTTACAAAATATGATCAATGTTCTTTGCTGCTGATTTTAGATTGATAGAATTCTTCATTAAAGTATTTTTTATGCTAACTTTAGGTACATCATGCCTCTTGCACCTTTCATTGGTGTGAATCATCATCGAATGTCTATTATATTTGGGATTGCAATGCTAAGGTCGAAGGACAAGCAGGGTTTGCATGGTTGTTCCAAACTTGGTTAAAAGCCATGTATGGGAAGGAACCAAAAGCCATTATCATCAATCAAGATGCCGCGATGAGAATTGCTATCAAAGAGGTCTTTTGCAACACAATACATCGATGCTGCCAATGGCATGTGATGAGAAAAGCAAGGGATCATTTGGGAGTCCTTTATAACATGAAGCCGGGTTTTGAAGATGAGTTGAAGTGAGTTATAAACCGTAGCATCACAGTATCCGAATTTGAGAAGGGCTGGACAGCCATGATTCGAAATTATGGTTTAGTGAATAATCGACACCTGAAGGTTATGTATGAAAAGCGGTCTGAGTGGGTTCCAGCATTCTTTAGAGGTGTATTTTTTGCTAATATGTCAACATCACAAAGAATTGAAAGTGCCAATTCTACCTTGAAATTGTGGACCAACAACCATACTTCTATGTATGAACTTGTCTTACATGTTGAGAAGATGATAGATGGTATGTGGCAAAAAGAAAGTGATGAGGATATTGCTTGTCTCAATGTTGTACCAAGTTTTTCATCACTACATCGAATTGAGAGAGATGCATCTCAGTTCTACACAACCAAAATGTTCAGAGTGTTCAAGGAAATTTTAAAAAAATCCCAACTTGGACAAATTAGAGAGATTGAAAAGGAAGCCATGTATGAGGTGATCATTAATTACCATCCAATGATTGAAAAAATAGTTCCGGAAACCTACATGGTACATATCAACAAATCAGAGGAGCTAGTTTCTTGTAGTTACAAAGGTTATGAGTTTGAGGGTTTGCTTTCTTCACATGCCATTAAGGTCACGCATCATGTACATATGTTTCATCTACCTACTAGATATATAATGAAATGGTGGTGCAAAGATGCTAATTCAAGCGTGAAAAGATCAAAATTGGAGAGGAGCATGGAGTTCGGGGGTACTCAAGAGCAAGAAGAAATTAGGTTTGCTACACTCAAGCCTAGGGTGATGAAATTACTGAAAATGGCATCAAAGTCTAGTGAAACTTTTAGACAATTTTAGGGAATATTGGATGTCGCCGAGGCGCAAATGGAAGGGCTGCCTATTCATGAAGAGACCCAAACATGTGAGATTGGCACATGTGCAACTGTAGATTCTCAAAAGATTTTAGATCCACCAATATCGCAATGCAAGGGAAAGAGAAAGCAACCACAGAGATTTAAGCCACCTTCTGAACCACGCTCGGATGCAAAGAAACCATGAACATGTGGCATTTGTGGCAGCAAGAGAGGAGGGCACAATGCTAGAACTTGCCCGGTACTGGTTACTAACTTGCATGTTGACATTTCATATTTTTTTTCTTGAATTGTTACTTACACTTTGTTAGGATTTTCCAGCAAAGGAACTTGAAAGGAAAGGGAAAAAAGGAGAAGAGAATAGCCCGCAAGAATGCGAAGACACGGATTTGGATGATGGATCTGAAGATATTGATCTGTACAGAGATGATGATGCAAGTACTGCTTAAAATGTTTTTGGATGATGGATCTGAAGATATTGATTTGAACTATACTTCCATTTAGAATGTTTTTGTACGAAGAATACACGGCGTTGTCTACATGATAACAAATTCAATTTACCAACCAAGAATTACAAAAGGATGCTAAATAGCATGACTTTACAACCTACTGGTTTTCGTTGTAGTCACATGACAAAAATACAACAGGTGTTGATTCCACATAAACTGAAACTTGGCTCAATGTGGGTGCAGAATGAAATTTGACTTAACAAGTTGTTAGATGCCTTTGCTGGAATGCTTCTCTGTATTGCTTCTCTGTATTGCTTGAATGCTGCAACAAAGAGACTGGACTAGTCTCTTTTGGTCAGGGGTTTCTTGCTAAGAAGGCTGGATGTTGACATGGCTGTGCCAAACGATCCAGAACTAGTATCAGCAATACCAGTTCCCTTCTGGTACTTCTCTTCCCAGACCAACACAATAAGTATGTGCTGAGGGATCACATATATCACACAACCTTGATTCGGCATACTGAGTACCAACTGAAGAATATATGCCATTACAGATAGCACCTGAAGTTGCACTTTCAGAAAAAAAATAATAAAGTTGCGGCTGTTAGTAAAGCATATGCTAGCATGTAAAGAACAATGGATGCATAAGCACAAAACAAACAATAGTCATATATGGGAGCTATTATACATTCCAATATATTTATAAATATTATGTTCAATCAAGTAAATTGGTAGTGAATCTCTATACACATCTTCTAGAAGATATGTCACAACAAAAATATGACCTCTTTCATGAAACAGCTTCCGTGTCAAAAACATTTTAAATTTCATCCTTACCGGCTGTCTCCTGGTCGATATGCTCTTTGTCCCTCTAAAAGCAGCATTCCATGTTGACTGTAATGAACCTTCTGGTAGACTTAACATGGAAAAAGATAAAGAAGCTTCAGAATATGATGGGTGCATAGTGCCATGAAGTATGCATCAAACATAACATCGCATATTTTCTGGTGGGCAGTTTAACACAACTTCTCAAATATGATCGCAGGTTGTCCCATGATACTAGGCATTGTTGAAAATATCACAAGATACACAAAAATTTCTACAGACCTTCACATTGAGATATTCGCCCGGCTGAAAGACCATTATCTGCAAGTGAGGGAGTATCAGAAACAAGACCAGTTCCCTTCTGGTACTTCTCTTCCCAGCAACAATACATGAGCTTACCTTTTAAAAGGCTACCACAAGAGATTCATGAGCCATGATTATCAGCAGCTTACATTATTAAACCCTGAGTTAGAATAGCAAACTAAAAGTTATGGAACTCCCTGACAAACGCTTGTTATTGTTGGGAAGCTTCTCTGTATTTCTTGTTGTCTGACGCTATTCTCTGCAAGACAAAAGGATCAGCAATGACAACAACAGAGAACGACACAGCAAATACAAGTCTGATTCAATTTGGTGCTGCCAAAACCTCCTGTAGCTTTTTGGTTTTCCTTTTGCCTTACTTATATAGTCAGAGATTACAGGAACTTGTACTGAATATGTTTACAAAATACAATCCGGATTGCACAAACTAATTGGACTCAAAATTAAACTTTCAGACTCCCAACCGAGACAGGTTCACTATGCCTTGTCCGGCAAAACTTCAAAACCAATACCAACTCTGAAAACAAAGTCAGAATGACTGAACTCTGAACTAAATACCAGCAGACTCTGATCAAAACAGAAATTGACTATACTTCTAACCAAAACCGAAACTGACATTCTTATGCACAAGGTTAATCTCAACACAGAAGCCCTCCCACCTAGCATCAGCACATCAATGCAGCCATGTGCAGAACAGCAAAAGCCTTCCCTCCCGACGGTGGTAGATCCATGGGCTTCAACTTCAACAATTCGAACTGGTCTGCAGTTGCATTCTCTCTACTTCTTGCTCAGGAGATGAGCTAAATATGCTGGCCCCTCCATCTCTGAGCACAGCCGGAAGAAAGGAAGCATCTTCACTAGGAAAGCAACTGCCGCACACTAGGCAGGCCGCGGCTGCAGCAGCGATCTATGGCGCCGCGGCAAGGAGAGGCGATCCAGGCAAGCGACGCAGCGACCCGCAGCGGCGGCGTGGCAAGGAGAGGCAGACCAGGTAGGGAGCAGAGTGACCTACAGTGGCAGCGCGGCAAGGAGAGGTAGGCGGAGTTTGCAAGGAGCGGAGTGACCTACAGCGGCGGCGCGGCAAGGAGAGGTAGGCTTCGCACGATTGATTGGGAACGGAGGCCACAAGGATCGGAGGTTAGACGGAGCAGACGAACGGGGTTAGGAGCAGACGGCCGTTTCCATCGCGTGGGAGGCGCCGTTTCCATCGCGTGGGAGGATATGCGCAAGAATCTCCGGCCGTTGGGCGTCCAGATCGCACGGTAGAAAACGGGAGAGCACCATTGGGCTGTGCTCTTGAGAGCAGATTAGCTTTTTTCTCTCTCTCTATATATATATATATACACACACATATATATTTATATATATGCTGGTACATCTGTCAATTGGTCATGAGCATTCTTGGGCATACTACTAACCCTAGAGATTGAAATACACTTCAGTTCAAACAAAATATTCATGGCAAGATTCAATCGTTGAAGATGTGCATTAGCTTCAAGAGTTAATCCCTGGTACGTTCATAAATGCAGGGGGAAAAAGATTAAATTCTCTAACTGGCAGCATATTTGAATACCACCTTAAATAAAGTTCGAAGGCTTCGTGCATGCCCGTTCATTTGAGCCGAGCCGGCGGCCCCTTAAAAATTGCATAATTACGTGTAGGTCCTTTCCGTGTTTTTTTTTGCAAAAAGGACCTTCTGGTTCAGAAAAAATCATGAATCTTTCGTGAAAGGACCCTAAATAAATACCAAAAAATAGCGTAGTTACGTTTTGGTTATTCCGGCTATTTTCCACGAAAAGGAACTTTTGATTTAGCGCAATCACGAATCCTTCGTTAGAGGACCCCAAATAGATGAAAAAAAAGTGGTTGCGTACATATCCTTTCGGCCGTTTCGCGCGTTTTCTCGACGATTTAAAAAAACACCTCCGAAAAAACGAAATTATTTCTTCAAAAAAAAACAACGCATGCGGCGTATTACGCCGCAAAAATAGTTCTAGTTAAGAATAAAGTATGTAAGCTTAGTTACCGGACTCGTCCACAGCAGAAAGAGTTAGAAAAAACTGAGATAAAACAACATCTAGTCATTTGAGAGCATTCAACTGGTATTCCACACTGCGTCAGTGAACACCTAAAGATGCAGGTGGTACCTCTCTCTCTTTATATTTGTTGGTCACAATAGTGTCACTTCCTGCAGAGATGGACATTGTTGAATCTCTGACTAAGTTCGAAGTTGCCAACAATGGAAGATCCATAAGCAGCGAAAAGCAAACCTTGCAGCATTAAATAAACTTAGCTAAAGGCATTGTTTCCAGAAAGATCAAGCCACCCTGCCAATTGTAGCCATAGAGAATGTCTTAATACCGAAATAACAAAAAGAGGGTACTATTTAGGAACAACTGAGAAATAAATTGAATGCTTCATTTCAGGATATGTCACATGCATTAAAAGCTTGCAGAAACAATATCCATATTGACAATCAAAAATCACGTTTATCTAAAAGAAGCGGCCAAGAAATTCGAAAAGGGTAGTGAGCCTGGATTTTGAATTTGACAATCTGAAGGTCGTCATGGATCAACAGAGAGAATTTTTGTTTGCTAGGTTGATTGACTTCCGCTAAATAACTGTGAATGCTGTTGTCTCCAATATAAACCTCTGTAAATCCAACTTCAACAACATAGCAAATTCCTAAAGAAGCAAAAATGCAACCATTTCTAGATTCATCTTGCAAATTCTCATCAGTCAGCCTATCTTTATTGGGACCAGCGCACAGATGGAAGACGCTTTTCGATATAATGAACTATTCTTGTTATATGGTGAGCCACTAAGTATGGCTTTGTACTGCAGTACATCATTATAAATACTCGTCTGAGCTTGATTCTCAAATACCACAGACTGAATTCCAAAGAAACTAAGAAGGATGTTTATACGTTGTCCATCGAGCAGAAGTTTCATAGAATCGGTCTGGCTGTGGCGTTGCCCTCGCCATCCCTAAATCCAACTGCAAAAAAATGTCAATTTCTTGCCTTTAAAAAGACACAAATAATAGCATCATCGAACAGAAAGAGATTAGCAAACATCAAACAAATCGAACCTAGCACCGGTAGCCGCTTCATCCATGGTGCGCTCGCTGGTGGCATGGGCGGCCCTCCCACTACCGACTTGAGAGAAGAGCAGATCTCGCGTTAAAGAACCAGCCGCGCGACTCGATCCAACGCTTCTTGGGTGAAGTCCGGCGGTGCTGCACGGCTCGGTCCTCCACGTCGAGATGCTCTCCATCCTCGGCCATGGGGACGGCGCAGGCGGCAACATCCGGATTTGGGAGGCGGAGGCAGCGAGGAGGAGGCCGAGAGGGCAAGGCCGCACGAGTGGGGATCGATCTGAACCGACCGGCCGCCTCGTCGCCATCAGTCGAGGCCAAGGCGGAACAACGCAAGCACACACAGAGGCAGCCGATTGGGCGAGGATGCGGCAAGCGGGACACACCGACGGAGGGCGCAAGGGACAGGGCACGCGGAGAAGCTGCAGGTCACCGGACGGAGTGTGCGAGGAGGTGAGGAAAGGGGAGACAGGTGGAGCTCACGAATGATTCGGAGAGAATGGGGAGGCGGGCAGAGCGCGCGAGGGTGTGGCGGAGAAAGTGTGGAGGCACATCGGAAACACGACGAAGCCATCGAACCGGGCAACGGGCAGGTGAGGGCACGACCGGGCAGAGACAGTGGAGGCACGGCAAGCAATCGACCGAGCGCTCGCTCGCTGAAGTGGACGCATTGCACCAAGAACTCGGAGATTTCAAGCGGCATTATATATATATATATATATATATATATATATACGGGATTGCTACAGTTCAGACGTCTGATTTTTTTTTACGCATAGCAATATTTTTTTTCTACGTGTGTAACATTTTTTGCCAACATGTGCAATATTTTTCTTCGACAAACAGTGAATTGCGGCACAATAAACGGATGTTGCAAGCATTGAAAAAAAATATTGCACGCGTTGGGAAAAAATGTTTCAAACGTTGAAAAAAAATGTTGCAAGAGACGTTCGATGGATTGCTACAGTGTCGAACGTCCGAGCGCTAGTCCTTCCCATATATATGTGAAAATTATCTTTTAGTCCCGGGTGTAGTTACTCCCACTCAATTCACGGTTCGCTTGTTCCAAGATCCGTGTGGCCTTAATAGTCATTGCGGGGTGCATGCTTACCAGTAATATTGTAAACCCGATCCGAATAGAAAGTTAGTTCCTATATTCCCAAAAATCTACCGTGTTTTGAATTTGTTTGTTAAACAAATACTAGATTAACACCTCATTTTCATCTCACGGCATTTAAATCTGGAGTTGAAGGAGCAGACGCACCGGGAAGGCTGGCCGCCATGATGTCATCATCGCTGCCCACCAAGATTCCGTGATCCGATGTACGTATCAATGGCCCACCGCGCCAATGATGCTAGGCCTGGGCATGAAGAGGGCGCTGCCGCGACTTGCATGCATGCCTCCATTGTATCAGTCCATCCATGTCAATTTTGGTTTGGCTGTAAATATACTTCCTTCGTAATCTTTGGTATGGACATGCTGGTGGCATGCCTTCGATGGCATATCCACATTCTTGTACTAGTTCTCTGAGGCGGCAGTGAGGTCTTGAAGACGACGACATTGGTGGGTCGTGCGCCTGCGGCGTGGCACCATGCTTCCGCGGGTATGCCTGTCTAGGCGCCACTGCTACGCCGGCCCTCGCGGCAGTATGGCCCAAGGTATAGTTGTATATACGACAAGGTGCCCTGAGGCGTGTATGGCCGCCGGAATCGGTGTCGGGTGAATTCAAAATCCAAAGCCGTATCGGCCAGGGCCTCCCAAGAATTCCGAACTCAATTGGATCTATACTTCCAAGTTTGCAAGCTAGTTATGTTCTTATCTTTACTATATAAAGTGGGAGTTTCTTCCCACGTCACTTCATCAAAATTACCCACCTTTGCCACTGCTATTTAATTACCCACCTTTGCCCGTGTCAGTTCATTAAAATTACCCACCTTTGCCACTGCTCTTTAATTACCCATTTTTGCCATTGTTAATGCCCTTTGTAAATAAATTTTATGTCGCAAATTTAGTTTTTGTTGCAACGCACGGACAGATGACTAGTTATATACTATTTTCCAGTTGCATCATGGTTGCATATTTGTTTGCCAGATAGTTCCTATATGGACTAGTTTTTTTTTCTTCATGGAATTTCATCACGTCATTACAAAAGTGTATTTCATCTTGTCAGTAGCATACTCCATACCACCTTTTGTTGCTATCATATACACTACATTTCTAGCTGTTTGACCTCATCTTACAAATGCAGGCTCACCTAATCCATGCATGTTCGGTGATTTGAGAAAATTTTCAAGGTGCATGTGGTAATGGTTTACTTACGGAGGGAGTATGTGACGGCAGACCCTATCTCGGTCCATGCAGGCTTTGTGGCGCCGCTGCTCACCACCGCATCTGTGCATGGACAGATCGTGTCATCGATATTTTATACTTCTTATTATGTATGTATGGAGAGAAGTATATACCACTAATTTTGTAAATTAGGAGTACATACCTCTTATGAACTCAGATATGTACTACTGAATTTTATGGCCAGCAAATAGACTTACGTACATACTTATTTCTGCTCTCCTGGACTCTTCTTCGGCTTTACAGGACAATACTTACATGCATGCAGTTAGCGTTTAGTATAAATTACCTCATTTAAGTTGAACACATACTCCTTCGTTAACGAAACATGTACAACGGGAAGCAAGATATAGACATAATCTCTTTTAGTCTTAACAGTGCAATCACAGAAAGTCCCTCAAAAGTGGTATACATACTCCCTTCTCACCTTTTGTACTATACTCCTATTCGATACACAGCTAGCTTCTTGTACTCGCAGCGATATATACTCGCTTTAATTTCGAACGACATACTACCGAAATGATAAACTGACACACTACACATAAGATACTCCACACATACTTAGTGTTTAACAAAAACACAAGGCAACACGGGTCAAATGCACTAGAGAGCATATACTCCCCTACTTCTCCCCTACTTTACGTGTGTGGCTGTGGCTCTAAGCCTTTACCATGGTAGTATAGTTGTGCATGGCATCAAGCAGCCTTAGAAACTAAAAAAGGTACATATACATGGTACATTCATATATATAAATACTCGATTTTGTACAGATACTACCTTCGAAATGTATGTACACGTTTAAGAACCCATCTACACTTGTGCATGCACTGCATGCAGTTAACTATTAGGCTGCGTTCTGCACGCATGTAGCTTATTTTTTTAAAGAACGTGTCAGCACATACTCCATACTTATTTTAAAAGATATATATATATATACTCCATACTCTGTAATATTTACCATATAATGTCGCCTGGGCTAGCCGATCGGAGACGCTGTCCATGTGTCACCCTTGCCTTTTTTGCGAAAAGCCCCCTACGTTTCTCCAAATTACGAATAGGTCCTTCGCGATTTTTTGTGAGGGGAAGATTTTCTTAAAAAAATCGCGTTTTGGTCCCTCATGCGCTACTTTACGGAAAAAGCCCCCGTTTAATTCAAATCGCGGACATGCCCTTTTCTAATTTTTCAGGATAGCGGACAGGTCCAAAAACACAACAAATAGGTCATCGCTCCTTACGTCTAGGTCCTTTCTTCGTTTTTCATGGAAAAATGTTTTCGTCACCAGAAATATGTGTGCATCTCTAGGAAGGTTGTCATCGCGTCTAGGTCCTTTCTCCGTTTTGCCCGGAAAAAATGTTTTCGTCACCAGAAATATGTGTGCAGCTCAAAAAAGGTTGTCGTCACTAATAATTTTTCGCCCTTTTCCCTCTAGACTATTTTCCCACCTCGGTCTCCGATATTTCCAAAATAATTCGTCGAAAGAGATATTTCTACAACTCTAACTCTCTATTTTCCCCGTAACTCGGTTTCTGCTGTTTTCCGGAGTGAGAAATATGTTGAAAATCGCGTTTACGTTCTTTCGTCGATTTTTTCCTCACGCCCACACAACACGGCGTGTAGTAGCACGCTACCATATCTAGTTAATCTAACGGGAAGAGCACTATATATACGCGAGCGGAGAGATACTACTGCATGCGTGCTTATCCGTTTCACACGTGGATGTATCCAGACGCGAATATTGCAAGCTAGTTGTTGAACAAATACATTAATAATTTAATTACTCAATTAATTAACTCAGTTAGTTGCACAGCTATTGGATACTAGCGCATCCAATAACCCGATCGGCTTCAAGGCATGGTGCGGCTTCTGGACGGCAGATGCATAAGGAGTAATTACTCCCGGAGTAGAAAAGAGGCTACCTTATATATATATATATATATATATATATATATATATATATATATATATATATATATATCACTACTACAGAATATGGGCATCACAACCGGCCTATTAGAAGCGGTTCGGTGTGAACCCGTTGTGATGTTCGCACGAAGCGGTTCGTAAAACAGCGATGCAGAGGGCTTCAAAGCGGTTTGAGACATGAACCTTACGTATGTTGCTTTCTAAAGCGGTTCTTGTCTCAAACCGCTTCGATTTCCAAGCGGTTTGAGACAAGAACCGCTTGTAGAAATCATATGTAAGCGGTTAAATCTCAAACCGCCTCTCTCCTCCCTCAACCATTTAAACCCTTCTTCCTCCACGAGCTGCAGAGGCAGCAGAGATACGATCGAGCAGAGAAGGGCCGGCCAAGCAAGCGTTCTTGGGGAGGTGCTTGTCAATTTTTAACTGGGGTGATTAGCTCCAAATTAAGTGTTTCAAGATTAGTGACATCATGCCAACATCCTTCTCACCTAGATATTGCAATTTTTTTCAATGGATGTGGAGAAATCTTGAACTTTTTAGGCAAGAACATGCATGATCAAATTGTAGGGAGTTCTTCCCCAAAATTTATTTTGTATGCTTGTTTTTGTTGTTGTATGAAGATGTAGGGTGTAGATCTAGGTGCTTGTACTTTTAGAATCTTAAATATCACAATAAGTTGGGGAGCTATAGGTACATTGCAAGGAAGTAATTATTGGTGTATGAAATAAAATAGAAAAAATGTAGAAGGATAAAAAAATAAGTACAAAGGTAGAAAGGGATAAAAAAAATTAGAAAGGTATGTTTTTAATTGTATGATGGTGTAGGTGGAGCTTTTTTTGTTGGAGAAGAAAAAAAATATGGTCATTATTTGTAGACTCAAGAAGGAAAAAATAATTAGAAAGGTAGATTTAAGAGCTTGTGAGCTATAGATTTTTAAATGTACCTATAAGTTAGGTTATAATTTTTGTAACGAAATTTGTTATAATTTTTAATGAAATTATAACATGGTGTAGATGAATCGGCAATGGATGTACAATCTGGACCGTCGCTCGAGAGAGTTCATTGATGGCGTGCGATCTTTTCTCGTCTGGTTGTTGCATTCTTGCCTCGAGCGACTTCATATGTTGTCCGTGTGTAGATTGCAAGAACGAAAGGAGCACTACCAGCGATGGCAAGTTATGAACCACTTGATCATGAGAGGTTTCATGCCAAACTATACATGTGGACCAACCATGGCGAAGTTGAGGAGATTAGCCAGGAAGGCGATGAAGAAGGGCGAGGAAGAGGAACATGGATTCAACGATATCCCTGACAGACCGCATATCTTGTTCCGTGGAAGAAACACTTGGTGACTTTGGTGATGATGAGCTAGACCATATCTTTGCTGACGAAGAGGAGACTACAGGATGAAAGAGCGGTTAGAAGTTCCAGTATGTTAGAGGACCACAGAACTCCTTTGTACCCAAAGCGTAGGCGAGGGCCACACAAAGTGCGTACCACTGCTGGAACTCATGCAATGGAAGGCTACAAATGGTGTGTCGGATAAAGGATTCAATGAGTTGTTATCACTCGTAAAGAAGTTGCTTCGAAGATAACACTCTTCCGAATCTACATATGAAGCCAAGCAAGTCGATCGTCCTTTGGGATTAGAAGTCTGTAAGATACACGCATGTCCTAATGATTGTATCCTGTATCGTAATGAGTATGCCGATTTGGATGTTTGTCCAAGTGCAAAGAATCACGGTATAAGGTGAAGTGTGGCGATTCAAGTGAAATAGATGGGGAGCGTAAGAAGAAGAGACCTCCAGCTAAAGTGTTGTGGTATTTCCTTCGATCCCCGATTGAAACGTCTATTTGCTAACAAAGCGCATGCCGGATGATGCGTTGGCACAAAGAAGAGCGTAAGGACTGACGGGATGCTTAGACACCTGCGGATGGCTCATAGTGGAGGAAAGTCGGCCGGACGTGCGGACTTCGCAGATGAGGTGAAAGCGAAGGTTTGGGTTGAGCAGATGGGATGAATCCTTCGGAGAATTGAGCGACCATAGCACGGCACCTGTTACACTTATGTATCTATAACATTTCTTCATGGTCATGCATGAAGCAAAAGTACATCATGATGCCGTTGTTGATCCAAGGCCCCAAGTGTAACATCCTCAAATTTTGCTAATTTTGAATTTTATAATTCATTTTGAATTTTTAAGAATTTCTGGAATTTATTTGGATTTATTTGCATTTTTGTAAATTAGTTCTTCTCTAAGAAATTAATTTAACAATGAAAAGTTCTAATAAAATATATGTGGAAATATTTTATTTGAGTTCAAAAGGTCCTAAAATATTTTCTGGAATTTTTCTAGAATTTTTCGATATTTTTGAAGCCTCAAATAATTTAAATGAATATTCGGAATTATTTTTAATCGCAAAATCATTAAAACCCGGATGAACACTAACGGGCCGAGCCCACTCATGCACTCGTGGGGAAAAACCCTAACGCCATGGATCGCTCGTTGATTTACATCGCTCGGTTGAGGTCGTAGCCGCGTTCGTTGTCGCTTGCCCGTCGATTTTCGACATGTGGACGGCTGGGACATCGCCGCGTCGACTCGTTTCGTCTTCCTTGCGTTACTGCCGCCGCCGCCTGTTCCGACGAGAAACCGTCGCTTTAACACGCCGTCGAGCGTCCTTGCCGCTTCATTAGCCAGCCCCGGGTATAAAGCACCTCATCCCGCGCATGTAGAGCCCTTTCACGCAACCCAAGGATCACCGTAGACACCGTACGTTCTCGCCAAAGTTCCGAACCACTCCGCCGTGTGTTGCGGCGTTCCGGTGACTCTCCGTCGCCGTCAAGACCTCCGGAGTAAAGCTCGTGACACGCGGCGCCCGAAGGACTACTCCACCTCGCCGGAACTGCGTCCAAACGCCATCGCCGGAGTTGTCTTCTTCCTCCTCGGTCACTGCTGCTCGTCGCGTCTTCGCCGAGTTTGCAATCAACGCTGGCCGTCGATTTCTCATCGTGTGGTTGAGGTTAGTCCACGCGTTTTCTTTGCGTTAGGAATCAGAGCAATGCGCTACAAGACTTAGCCGTAGGAATTAGCAAATGTAAAGATTGGGATTAGTGTCATGTGCTGAAGAAAAGGATTGTCCAAGTATGCTTAACAATTTTGTTAGCTGGTGGTTGTAAGATTTGTATTAGGTAATTTGTAATAAGCTAGGTAACTTTAGCAGTAGTGAATCGAATTTTAAATCATTGGCCGATCGAATTCAAAAATGCGATTGATAATGTGTCATGTTGTTCATTTAACTGTAAATATTAAATTGAAAATATTAAACGTTTGTTTCAAATTAATCTGAGCCGTAGGTTTCGAATTGAATAAGCTTTGTTTTTGCGCTAGCGTTGAGCGATCTTATGTAAACGCGTACGCGGAAGTCGAGGCAACGCAGCCCGTCGCTATGGTCGTTGTCACCGAATAATTGCTGTCGTTAGATTCAAATTGTCGATCATGGTTGCGCCACATATCGGCACCGCGGTTGCGATTAAAAGTGTCGATGCAATCTTGGCGATAATCGTAGTACAAATCTCGGCGCATGACCGAATAATTGAGTGGTTGTTCGCTTAATTATCGCGTTGGATTTTGATCCTAGGGATGAATCGCTATGCATCGATTCACGGTAACATTGACGTCAAAATTCCGGGATATTTTATTAAAATAAACAAGAGAAATTCGGTATATTTCCTTTTTAATTTATTTTAAAACTTCAAGCGCTTATAACTTTTGCGTTTTAACTCCGATTTGAGTGATTCCAATTTCTAAAAATTTGTAAAATTTAGATCTATTTAATGGTGAATTTTATGGAATTTTCAGAGGTGAATTCGTTCTCTGTAAAATTTAATTATCATGTTTATATTGATTTTAAATAGGCGTTGATTTGTCGGGAGGTTGCGAGGGGGAATTTCCAATCCAAGATTTGACTTCGGATCAAGACTAGCAACTTTTCGAAGGCAAGTTATGCTTTGACCATGTTGTTCCTAATTTTTGAATTATATTTTGTTTTAAACTATGCATGCTAATTCAACTAAAAATGGCTTTAATTATTTTGGGTGAATTAGCTATCCAACCAATTTGTTTATGCCACCTTGATATCATTTGTATGCCATGATTCCTTGATAACCTTAGTTTGGTAAATTTAGTTGGTTAAATGATATTGTGCCAACACGGGAGGCTAGACCGTGAGTAGTTGCTTAGCCATGCTTGCATGTGAACCAATCCATTTGGATTACAAAATCAATATTGACTATAGAATAGTGAATGATTTTTAATGAAATGTGGAATGATGTTGGTATTAACCTTGAAATGTAGAGGCATGTGTGGTTCTACATGAAAGATGAATATGAGCATGTGTTGCCTTCGTTAATAACACAGGGTGGAATTGATTTAGGCTGGGGCAAGTGGACCGAGGCTTCCGTGCCGAGTGGGCCTGTGGCAACCGTGGGATGAAATTTGAGTGTTGTGAGGGTTTGTGTGCCAAAGCCGAGAGAAGGATGTCTTGCCTTGGTCATTAAGGACCTTACCTTGCGAGCCTTTGACTGAGTCTCTTGTACAACCACATGTCTGAATGGGAAGACCTAGTTTAGTAGGATTCGATGTCTTACCTTTGATACCTCGGGTGGCGATTACAGGGTAATCTGATGGGGGAGCGTGCATGCTTGACTTGGTACCCTATCCAACGGTGTTCGCTCGGTCCTATACTTGCTCTGAGTGAGGAAGTGATAGTGAAGGCAACCTGAGAGGTTCTTAGGCTAAGATAGAAGTCTCTGAAAAGCTTTATTCTGAGTTAATCGCTTTTGTGGTGTCTGTTGTATCTTGTGGGTAAAGTGTACAACCTCTGCAGAGTGTCAAAATTGTTCGAATAGCCGAGTCCACTGTCTTGGACAATGCTCGGGATTCTGATCAAGGGGTAGTGTTTGAAAATAAAATGGGTGAGGCGTGTGCAAAGAAATGTGATTAGAGACTGTGTCCAAAAGATGTGAAACACAACTTGAGAAGTATAATGGTTATATGGTTTGATGCTTTCAATCTAATTAGATATTACTTAAAAATATTGATGCAAAGCAAAATAACCATGAGAGCCATTCCTTTGTAATAAACCTTGCATATAGTAAATAGAACGCATATTGTGCATAACTTGTTGAGTACGGTGTGTACTCACCCTTGCGGACAAACCTACGGAAGAAGAAACTACACGACTTACGAGGAAGAGTATGTCGAGGAGCCGAAAACTAAGGGCAAGCCTTCGTCGAGCGATCAGGAAAAGATGGATCACCAAGACTTTCTATATTCTGTTGCTTAACTTTTGATTATTTGACTATTGTAAGCCTGCATTATATAACTATTGTAAGGATGACCATAAGGTCGTATACTCGTTTATATAAATGTTTGAGGTACTTTATTTAATATTCATTTGTGTATGATGTGATATTATACCTGTTGGTCTGTGTGCACTAGCGCGATCTGGACTAGTGGGATACATGAGTGTCCGAAATTGTAAATTCGAGCACGCAGAGAGGTGGTATCGAGCATACCGATTGTGAGGACTTGACCTTAAGTAGGCGGCGATTAGGATAAAGCTAATTTCTAAAGGTTAAAAGTGCACAAGATTATAATTGACACCTTGACTTATCCTTTCTTTCTTACTTCATACCTATCTTGTATTTTTGTTATCGCTTTGAGTTCTTTTAAAATTTTAGATCCGACGAGATCTGTTTTGGCGATGAGGAGGATTCACTCTTCGGGAGCGCCTTTGGAGGCTATCTTTGCCGAGCTTTGGTACTCTTTGCAGTTTTTGGAGGGCTTTGTGAGGCCGATCTCATCGAGGTAACTTCGGTGGTTCGGCGAGGCCCGGACATCGCTTGGGATGTCAAGGTTACTATCTTCGCCGAGACCGCAGTGAGAGCCGGTCGTCCGTTCTACTTCACTGCCGGGAGGTCCACTTTTGAGGCGGGATCCAGGAGACCGCCCGTCTGGCGATCAAGCGCATATCGCCGCGCAGCGTTCTCTGAGGAGCTTGTCGGTACTGTCTTCCGTCTCCATCCACGCCGTGACAACAGGTTTGACAGAGACCCGGAGGAGGAGGACGATGCTACGGTCACCCACCTAGCGAGGTATGTCATCGCCCAGGAGGAGCTCATAGATGAGGGCTATCCGAGCCTGCAGAGGACTCGTGGCGAAGTCGTCGGTCGAGGCCCGATTGCGAGGATGTTAGAGAAGGATGTCTCACTACATCGGGAGAGGTGCAGTGGAGGGGTTCTTTGGAGGACGAGTCGAGCCGATCTTTGGGCTGCCGCGATCCGACCCGTGGAGCCCGGCGGGGTCGTGCGTCAGGAGGCACCGTCCAGAGGCACCAATGCGGTGATGCGAGCCGCCCGGCACTGAAAGCGCTCGGAGCTACCGAGTCGATGGGCTCGTTCGTTCCACCAGCCGGGGGGCACCAGAACCAGTTCGCTCCGATGCCGCCGCACCCGCCGCACTACCCACCTGGAGGGCCACAGCCTGGATGGCTCGACGACTGAGTGCTTTATTTATATGTCTGAGTTGACTCCTGCATTGAGTCACGTTATCTTTGAGTCAGTTTATTTGAGATTACCTTAGTACGGTTGATTGAACTTACGAGTTGCGATGGTTGCTTGCGATGAACAATATTTACGAATATGTTATGGATGTTTTATGTGGTTGCATGTTTGATATGTGTCGCAGTGCCTGTAGGCATTTGTGAGCGGCCATATCCTTAAGATATTAAATAAAAAAAATTACATGCTTATGTTTGAGTCAAACAAATCTTCTCTCTGCATAAGATTCTTGTTACTTGCCTACTCTATTTCCTCTTTTCCTTAAACTTATTGTTCTTTAGATGGTGAACACTCGTGGAAACCGTGGAAATTTGGAGGAAGCGGGTCCTGCGAGGAAGGAAACCAAGGAAATCATGAGAATCCTCAACCCCCACTGTGGACATGAACAACTTTGGGTGCATTCTTGGTGCTCAAACCCAACTCATGCGAGACCATGATGCAAGCAGATGCAAAGAGATCTGAGAATCAGTGCCATCAATAACAACAACAACCAAATTTGTACATCATGGGCATCACTCAAGGCTCTCAGACTTCATGAGAACTAGACCCCCAACCTTCTCTGGGAATGTCAATCCCATAGAAGCCGATGATTGGTTGCGTACAATTGAGAGGAAGCTGCACATAACCCAATGTGTTGGCAATGAGAGGGTTCTCAGATGCCTCTCACGGTTAGAAGGCCTTCTTCTTAGAATGGTGGGAGAATGCATGCTTCCACGAGCATCGAGAGATTACTTGGGATGAGTTCACGATTGCCTTCCGCCAATATCATGTCTTGGGAGGGTATGATGGAGCTCAAGAAAGAAGAGTTCCGATCTTTGAAGCAAGGAGGCCAATCGCTGGCGATTACTTAAACAAGTTCACACAGTTCTTTCGTTATGCACCGGAGGGCGTAGCCACGGACAAGGCTAAGCGATCCGGTTTATGAAGAGTCAACTCGAGGACTTGGTGGGACTAATCACCCACATTCCCTGATTTCCAAGAGTTGGTCAACAAGGCACTTATCTTAGAAGATAAGCGCAAAGAGTGGACGACAACCAAAGCGCCGCATGGCCCGAAGTCGTCAAGGTCGGCGAAGGCCAAGGGTGATACCTCAACCGTTCAGCATTTCAGCCGGGAGCGATGCAAGAACACCAATACCCGACGGCGACCTATCGGTCGAGAATCCTCAAACACTGCTGAACCATCGGCCAGTGCGGAAATGTGTCAATGACAGGAGACGTTGCTACAAGCGCAGCGAAATGGGGCATTTCGCCAATGTACATCCCAAGAAAGGAGGAGTCACTCTGTCTGTTTTAATCTGGGAATACTCCTACTAGAACACCGGCTCAAGGAGGAGGTCGAGTACACCTTAACTGGAGCCGCACTACAATCACCTGTTCGTGGAAGAGTTAATCACATCGTGACGGAAGAAGCTCGGAGTGCCACCACGGCGTCGTCTTGGTAAGTCTTTAGTTAACTTCGATTGCCGCTACAATTTTATTTGATTCAGGAGCTTCTCATTCCTTCGTTTCTCAAGTTTTTGTTATGAAAAATGATTTGGATGTGGTTAAACTTAAGCATATGCTAATAGTTCAAACCTCGGATCGAACTCCGAGCTAAAGTAGGATGTTACGGGGTAAAATTACTAATAAGTGGAATAGAGTTCCTAGCGAACCTAATCATATTGGATACCCGGACCATAGATGTGATTTTGGGAATGGATTGGTTATCAAAGCATAAAGCGATGTTGGATTGTGGATTTGGAGAGTGGTTACCATCGAGAGCCCAGATGGAAAGAAGGTAGAGGTTCAAGCACTTGTTACTCGGAAAGATCAATCTAAGGTTAACGGTGTGAAGGCGGTTATTATGGAAGATGTTCGATAGTCAATGAATACGGGGACGTCTTTCGAAGATTTGCACAGAATGCCACGGATAGGGATATAGAGTTCGTGATTGAGTTGGTGCCGTGAAGCACTCCGATCACGAAAAGACCTTCTGAGAATGTCCTTTGAAGAACTAGTGGAGATGAAGAAAGCAGATTGAAGAGTTATTGGAAAAAGGTTTCATAAGACCAAGTTCATCACCTTGGGGAGCACCAGTTTTGTTCGTTAAGAAAAAGGACGGAAGTTTCAGAATGTGTATAGATTATCGTGCACTCAATGAAGTGACGATAAAGAACAAGTATCCATTGCCAAGGATAGATGATCTCTTTGATCAGTTGAGAGGAGCGGGAGTCTTCTCTAAAATAGATCTTCGATCCGGATATCACCAGCTTAAGACTCGGACTGAGGACATACCAAGAACTGACCTTCTCGTCTAGGTATGGTCATTCACGAATTCTGGTCATGTCTTTTGGATTGACTAATGCTCCTGCGTATTTCATGAATATGATGAACAAAGTATTCATGGAATATTTGGATAAATTCGTTGTTGTGTTTATCGATGACATTCTTGTTTACTCCAAGTCGGAGGAAGAGCATGCAGGACATCTAAGAATGGTTTTGGAGAAGTTGAGAGAAAACCAATTATATGCAAAATTCAGTAAATGTGACTTCTGGAAAAAGAATGTTGAGTTCTTGGGTCATGTGATGACTGTCGAAGGAGTAGCTGTTGATCCGAAGAAAGTAGAAGCAGTGTTGCATTGGGAACAACCAAAGTCAGTTACGCAAATCAGAAGTTTTCTTGGTATGGCGGGATATTACCGCCGATTTATTGAAGGATTCTCATCAATTGCGAAACCTCTTACGCAATTGCTTAAGAAGGAGAAAAAAGTGCGGCTTGTGGCGGAATGTGAAAAGAGTTTTCAAGAACTCAAGAAGCGTTTGACTTGGCTTTTTGTTTGGTGTTGCCAAACACCAAAGATAACTTTGATATATCTTTGTGATGCTTCGCGTCGGGGACTAGGATGTGTCTTGATGCGAGAATGGAAAAAGTAGTGGCGTATCGTCAAGGCGATTGAGGCCACATGAGCAGAATTACCGACTCATGACCTAGAATTAGTGGCATGGTAGTGCGCTCTTAAAATATGGCGTCACTATCTCATGGGAAATCGATGTGAGATATATCTTGACCATAAAAGTTTAAAGTATATATTTACCCAATCGCACTTAAATATGAGACAAAGGAGGTGGTTAGAGTTAATCAAGGATTACAATATTGGAATTCATTATCACCCAGGAAAAGCAAATGTGGTAGCCGATGCTCGAGGAAGAGTTCTGATCTGAATGTAATAATAGCGAGAAGAAGCGGTGAGTTATGTAAAGAACTTGAAGTTAAGAATAGAGGTTGTCTGGGAAGGATTTCTAGCTACCTTGGAAGTAAAGCCGACCCTTGAAGAGCAAATTAGGGAAGGTCAAAAGATGATGAGAAGATTAATAGAATCAAATCCAAAATGGACGAAGATCTAGCTAAGGATTTCAGTGTGGATGAACAGGGTACATTATGGATTAAAAATAGAATCTGCGTACCTCATAAACCCGAATTGAAGCAGTTGATATTGGAAGAAGCACATAATTCTAAGTATTCAATTCATCCCGGAAGCGCTAAGATGTATCAGGATTTGAAAGAAAGATTACGGTGGCCAAATATGAAGAAAGAAGTAGCCGAGCATGTAGCGTTGTGTGATGTATGTTAAAGGGTCAAAGCCATGCATCAGAGGCCAGCTGGACTGCTACAACCACTAAAGATACCTGAATGGAAATGGGAGGAGATCGGAATGGATTTCATCACTGGATTACCAAAGACTCAAGGCGGATATGATTCCATATGGGTCATAGTTGATCGACTGACAAAGGTCTCTCATTTTATACCTGTGAAGACAACTTACTCTGGAGATAAGTTAGCGGAGTTATATATAGCCAGAATTGTATGTTTACATGGTGTACCCAAGAAGATAGTGTCAGACAGAGGTACTCAATTTACCTCGAGGTTTTGGGATAAACTGCATACAGCTATGGGTACTCGTCTGAATTTTAGTACGGCATATCATCCACAGACCGATGGTCAAACTGAAAGGGTTAATCAGATACTTGAAGATATGCTAAGAGCCTGTGCATTGTCATATACAACCTCATGGGACAAGTGTCTGCCATATGCCGAGTTTAGCTACAACAACAGTTATCAGGCTAGCTTGAAAATGTCGCCTTTTGAAGCTTTATATGGTCGTTCCTGTCGAACACCACTAAACCGGAATGAGGCGGAGAAACGTCACGTTTTGGACCAGATGTACTTTTAGATGCGAAGAAAAATCGCATTAATTCGAGAAAGATGAAGACGCACAATCCAGATGGAAGAGTTATGCGATAACCGACGCCGTGATTTAAGTTTTGAGCTCGAGGATTATGTATATCTCAAGGTCACGCTGTTAAAAGGAGTTAAAAGGTTCCATGCGAAAGGAAAACTTGCTCCGAGGTATGTTGGACCATTCAAGATTCTGAGTCGAAAAGGAGAAGTTGCATATCGATTAGAATCGCCACATCTTTGACAGAGGTACATGACGTATTTCATGTGCATGGCCCGAAAAAGTGTCTTCGAGTACCGGAGGAACAAGCACCTATTGAAGCTATTGAGCCGCAAGAGGATTTGTCCTACAAGGAACATCCATAAAAGATTTTGGATGTCATGGATCGTGAGACCGAAACAAGTCAACCCGCTTTTGCGAGTTGATGGAGCAATCATTAAAAAGCGAGGCAACTTGGGAACGCGAGGAAGATTTGAAGGAGTTTCCCAACCTCTTCTCTAGTCGACCACGAATCTCGGGGTCGAGATTACATTAAGGGGGAGGTTTGTAACATCCTCAAATTTTGCTAATTTTGAATTTTATAATTCATTTTGAATTTTTAAGAATTTTGGAATTTATTTGGATTTATTTGCATTTTGTAAATTAGTTCTTCTCTAAGAAATTAATTTAACAATGAAAAGTTCTAATAAAATATATGTGAAATATTTTATTTGAGTTCAAAAGGTCTAAAATATTTTCTGGAATTTTTCTAGAATTTTTTACGATATTTTTGAAGCCTCAAATAATTTAAATGAATATTCGGAATTATTTTTAATCGCAAAATCATTAAAACCGGATGAGCGATGTGGGCGAGCCCACTCTTCGCGGCACTCGTGGGAAAAACCTAACGCGGATCGCCGCCGTTCGATTTACATCGCCGGTGAGGATCGGCGCGTCGTTCGTTGCTGCGCCCGTCACGATTTTTCGACACGTGGATGGTTGGGACATCGCCAGTCGACTCGTTTCCTCTTCCTTGCGTTCTGCCGCCGCCGCTGTTCGGGCGAGAAACCGCTTTAACTTCATGTCGGCGTCCTTGCCGCTTCATTAGCTTGACCGGGTATAAAGCACCTCATCCCGCGCATGTAGAGCCCTTTCACGCAACCCAAGGATCACCGTAGACACCGTGACGTTCTCGCCGGTTCGAACCACTCCGCCAGTGTGTTGCGGCCATTCGGTGACTCTCGTCCGTCAAGACCTCCGGAGTAAAGCTTCGTGACACGCCCGGCGCTCGAGGACTACTCCACCTCCGAATGGGCTGCGTCCAAACGCCGCCGCCGGAGTTGTCTTTTTCCTCCTCGGTCCCTTCTTCGTCGCGTCTTCGCCGAAGTTTGCAATGAACGCCGCCGTCGATTTCTCATCGTGTGGTTGAGGTTAGTCCGCGTTTTCTTTGCGTTAGGAATCGAGCAATGCGCTACAAGACTTAGCCGTAGGAATTAGCAAATGTAAAGATTGGGATTAGTGTCATGTCTTTGAAGAAAAGGATTGTCCAAGTATGCTTAACAATTTTGTTAGGTGGTGGTTGTAAGATTTGTATTAGGTAATTTGTAATAAGCTAGGTAACTTTAGCGATAGTGAATCGAATTTTAAATCATTGGCCGATCGAATTCAAAAATCGATTGATAATGTGTCACGTTGTTCATTTAACTATAAATATTAAATTGAAAATATTAAACGTTTGTTTCAAATTAATCGAGCCATAGGTTTGAATTGAATAAGCTATTTTACTGCTAGCGTTGAGCGATCTTATAATCGACGCGTACGCTGCGAAAGTCGAGAACAACGCAGCCGTCGCTATGGTCGTTGTCACCCGAATAATTGCTGTCGTTAGATTCAAATTGTCGATCATGGTTGCGCCACATATCGGTACCGCGGTTGCGATTAAAAAGTGTCGATGCAATCTTGGCCGATAATCGTAGTACAAATCTCGGCGCATGACCGGAATAATTGAGTGGTTGTTCGGATTAATTATCGCCGTTGGATTTTGATCCTAGGGATGAATGCGCTACGCATCGATTCACGGTAACATTGACGTCGCAAATTCCGGGATATTTTATATAAAAATAAACAAGAGAAATTCGGTATATTTCCTTTTTAATTTATTTTAAAACTTCAAACGCTTATAACTTTTGCGTTTTAACTCCGATTTGAGTGATTCCAATTTCTAAAAATTTGTAAAATTTAGATCTATTTAATGGTGAATTTTATGGAATTTGTAGAGGTGAATTCGTTCTCTGTAAAATTTAATTATCATGTTTATATTGATTTTAAATAGACGTTGATTTGTCGGGAGGTTGCGAGGGGGAATTTCCGATCCAAGATTTGACTTCGGATCAAGACCAGCAACTTTTCGAAGGCAAGTTATGCTTTGACCATGTTGTTCATAATTTTTGAATTATATTTTGTTTTAAACTATGCATGCTAATTCAACTAAAAATGACTTTAATTATTTTGGGTGAATTAGCTATCCAACCAATTTGTTTATGCCACCTTGATATCATTTGTATGCCATGATTCCTTGATAACCTTAGTTTGGTAAATTTAGTTGGTTAAATGATATTGTGCCAACACGGGAGGCTAGGCAGTGAGTAGTTGCTAGCCATGCTTGCGTGAACCAATCCATTTGGATTACAAAATCAATATTGACTAAAGAATAGTGAATGATTTTTAATGAAATGTGGAATGATGTTGGTATTAACCTTGAAATGTAGAGGCACATGTGGTTCTACATGAAAGATGAATATGAGCATGTGTTGCCTTTGTTAATAACACAGGGTGGAATTGATTTAGGCTGGGGCAAGTGGACCGAGGCTTCGTGCGAGTGGGCACTGTGTGGCAAGCTGGGATGGGCCGAGTGTTGTGAGGGTGTGTGCCAAACCGAGAGAAGGATGTCTTGCCTTGGTCACTAAGGACCTTACCTTGCGAGCCTTTGAGCGGAGTCTCGTACAACCACATGTCTGAATAGGAAGACCTAGTTTAGTAGGATTACGATGTCTTACCTTTGATACCTCGGGGTGGCGATTACAGGGGAATAGCTGTATGGGGGAGCGTGCTGTGCTTGGCTTGGTACCCTATCCAGCGGTGTTAAATCGGTCCTATACTTGACTCTGAGTGAGGAAGTGATAGTGAAGGCAACACGGAGAGGTTCTTAGGCTAAGATAGAAGTCTCTGAAAAGCTTTATTCACAGTTAATCGCCTTTGTGGTGTCTTGTTGTATCTTGTGGGTAAAGTGTACAACCTCTGCGGAGTGTCAAAAGCTATTGAATAGCCGAGTCCACAGTCTTGGACAATGCTCGGGATTCTGATCAAGGGTAGTGTTTGAGAATAAAATGGGTGGGGGTGTGTGCCAAAAAAGCGTGATTAGAGATGTGTGTCCAAAAGATGTGAAACACAACTTGAGAAGTATAATGGTTATATGGTTTGATGCTTTCAATCTAATTAGATATTACTTAAAAATATTGATGCAAAGCAAAATAACCAATAGAGAGCCATTCCTTTGTAATAAAACTTGCATATAGTAAATAGAACTGCATATTGTGCATAACTTGTTGAGTACGGTGTGTACTCACCCTTGCGGACAAACCTACGGAAGAAGAAACTACACGACTTACAAGGAAGAGTATGTCGAGGCCGAAAAACTAAGGGCAAGCCTTCGTCGGGCGATTGTGGAAAAAGATGGATCACCAAGACTTTCTATATTACGCTCTTGAACTTTTGATTATTTGACTATTGTAAGCCTGCGTGTATAACTATTGTAAGGATGACCATAAGGTCGTTACACTCGTTTATATAAATGTTTGAGGTACTTTATTTAATATTCCGTTGTGTATGATGTGATATTATACCTGTTGATGCATGTGCACTAAGCGCGATCTGGACTAGTCACGAGGATACCGAGTGTCGGAATTGTAAATTGGGCACGACACCAAGCAACACAGAAATGACATCGATGTCTACGAAACCATTGGTTGAAGATCTTGTGACGTTATTGGGACGATGGTGCAAGGGTATGGGATGAGTACAAAAGGAGTATTTCACCCTCGTGCATTGTTATTTGTAACAATCAACGGCGGCCCGCTTTGCTCTCGGTAACTGTCAGGCCTAGCTGTCAAAGGATATAGAGCACGCATGCGATGCTTAGATAAACAGACGGCATGTACGAAAAACTCTCGGAAGGTTGTGTACATGGGTCACCGTAGGTTTCTTCCTCTGAGTCACCGTTCTTGGAAGAAAGGCAGGAAATTTAACGGGCAGCAGGACCTTCGTGCAAGGCCTCGGCATCGTAGTGGGACACTGTGTTTGCTATGGTAAAGGATTTGAAAGTAGTATTTGGAAAGGGTCTGGAAGCAAACATGTGCGAGAATGAGGATGGTCGGGCACCTATGTGGAAGAAAGAAGTCAATATTTTGGGACTTGCCTTATTGGGAAGTCATGGAGGTTAAATCACTCACTTGACTTCATGCACATCACGAAGAATGTGCTTGAACCTACTAGGCTACATAGATATGTACGGAAAATCGAAAGATACACTACAAGCTCGGAAGGACCTTAAACTCTTGGGCGAGGAACAACCTACATCTGAAAAAGAGAGAAATGACAACATTACCTACATCCTGCGAGCTACACTCTAAGCAAAGAAGAGAAAAAAGCATGATAGAGTTCTGAGCAGTGTGAAGGTCCTTCCGGATACTTCTCCAATGTAAAGAGACTCATAAACACGAAAGAGAATAAAATCGTACACATGAAATCCCATGAGTGTCTTGTGTTTATGACACTGATTGCTCTAGTGGTGTGAGAGGCATCTTTACTGAGTGGAGTACAGGGGACAATCACAAAGGCTGTGTTCTTTTTTTCAGCAGCGGTTTCCACGAAGGTCATCGACCCGGATAAACTAAGTAAGCTGCAGGATGGCGTGGTACAAAGTGTGGTTAGTCTTGAGATGATCTTTCCTCCTGCATTCTTTGATATTATGGTTCATCTCACTGTTCACCTTGTCAAAGAGTTAGGTATTCTTAGACCCGTGTATCTGCACAACATATTCCTTTCGAGAGATACATGAGTGTGCTAAAGAAGTATGTCCGTAACCATTCTCGTCAGGAAGGATGCATTGCTTAGGGCTATGGGACGAGAGGAGGTGATTGAGTTTTGTGTGGATTACATTAATGATTTAAACCCGATCGGCGTCCTATATCACGCCATGAGGGAGGCTACGAGGAAAAGGGACACTAGGAAGGAAAGCAATTGCATACAATGATCTTCTTATATTTAAGCAAGCACATTTCACGGTCTTGAAACAATCAAGCTGTAGTGGCCCGTATGTCCATGAGCACAAGAGTATTCTCGCGCGATTTCCGGAAGGTCGAGGATTGGATAACCTTTGAAGCACATGGATTCTTTTCGGTAACAGTTCTGAAGTACATCCCTTTGAAAGGGCGGACAATGAGCAGTTACAGCAACTCTGGGGACCATCTAGTGAAATCGTGACATTCAAGGGGTACAAGATAAATGGTTACACATTCTACACGGATCCCGGATAACAAGAGCACCAACGAATAGCGGTGTCCGTATAGATGCGAAGACAACAAAGGCAAGGTGGACACATATTATGGTTTCATAGAAGAGATATGGGAGCTCGACTATAGACCTTTGAAGGTCCCTCTATTTAAGTGCCAATGGGTCAAAGCCTGACTTCAAGCGGCGTGAAGGTTAAACAAATACGGTATGACAATCGTGGACCTCACGCAAATCGACTCTGAGACGCGAACCGTTCGATCCTCGCGAATGATGTGAGACAGGTCTTCTACGTAATGGACATGTCAAGCAAACCTAAGAAGCGAAGGACAAGCGTAAAGATTGTAGTAGTAAGCCAAGCGACATGTGGTTCTCCAAGGCAAGCGAAGGATTGTTGGAGTTGAGGGCGTCAAAGACGAGGAAGAGTATAGTCGATTCGGCGAGCTCCCTCCTTTATTGTGGATGTCGACGTAAGCCTCCTCAATAACCAGACGTGGATGCTCCTTTCATCGTCGCGATCATAATGAAGGAACACTTGTAAAGACAAAGTATGTGACTACTTGAGATGTACCACTCTTGTATGAACTATGTATGTGTACCACTCTTGTATGAAACATTCATAAGGAACTAATGCTCCTTTGTATGATGGCAAGTGGCAATGATGTTCACTTTCATAAGGAACTAATGCTCCTTTGTTATGAATTCTACAAATCCTCAATTTTTATTACGATATTTTGATTCTAAAAATTACGATATTTTATTATGAATTTTTAGATTTTTGTTATGAATTCTACAAAACCTCAATTTTTATTACGATATTTTTGATTCTAAAAATTCGATATTTTATTATGAATTTTTAGATTTTTGTTATGAATTCTACAAATCCTCAATTTTTATTACGATATTTTTGATTCTAAAAATTCGATATTTTATTATGAATTTTTTAGATTTTTGTTATGAATTCTACAAATCCTCAATTTTTATTACGATATTTTTGATTCTAAAAATTCGATATTTTATTATGAATTTTTAGATTTTTGTTATGAATTCTACAAATCCTCAATTTTTATTACGATATTTTGATTCTAAAATTCGATATTTTATTATGAATTTTTAGATTTTATTATTAACGATAAGGGCACCAAAATTTCTTTGACTTGTAGCCATCAGTCCGGTTGGTGTTTTCAGCAGGATGATATGAGTCATCATTCGGTTGGAGACACCAGCCGACCGATGATCATCGATCGGTTGGTGTCTCAACCTGTAGTGATCTTGTGGTTTAAAAAGCCGCTTTTCATGATGAATTGAAATCGGCAAATGCCGCCATACAAAAGCAGACTCTTTGGATTGCATGAAGTAGTAGCTTGCATTATATATATAAGAGATAATTACAAAAGTATTATAGAAAGCATTATAATGCTTTATAGATTGCATTATAAGCAGATTACAAAAATACTTTAACTACAAAAGACTAGCTACTAAATGCGTTGTGAGGAGGAGGCCGGAGGGTCGTCGAGTCCTCGCTGCGACCATCGGGGTCTCGCTCGGCTGCCTCGATGCAGGTCATCCTCGGCTCCAGGTAGTCGCGATATCCCTCCGACAAGTCGTAGCTTCGTCGTCGTCGGAGGAGGATGACGGCGTGGGGCGCTTCTTCCGGCGGTGGAGGCGGAGGCGGTCGGAGGGGCACGGAGGAGGCGGAGTCGATCGGAGGGCGCGGGTGGAGGCGAGGCGCCAGAGAAGGAAGCGGAGGCGGCCGTGGAGATGGCGCGGCGTGGCGCCGTAGCCATTGGCGCATGGTCATGCCGGGCGGGTTTGGGCGGCGAGGTGGCGGCGGAGGTGGGGTGGAGCTATCGGAGGAGCTATTTTTGAACCATCGGAGGAGGAAGCTGTCGGTTGGGGTGGAGCTCATGGCGTCGGAGTGTTTCTGGCGATGATGGCGTCAAAAATTAAGGGCCTCTCTGTTCTTATAGGCGCGATTTTGTGTTGGGAAGCGAACGCCACTCGTTTCTGCGATGATGCCTTTGGGAAGGCAAACGATCAAGCATTGGGAAAATGAACGATCAAGTCGAAAAGCCTCTCTGTTCTTATAAGTAGCGAATTTGTATTGGAAAATGAAAGCGCCTCTCACATTACTGCCGATGATGCCTTTGGGAAGGCGAAATGATCAAGCCTTTGTGAGACATCGGTCCGGATGAATACTAGCAGGATGATAGTGCCTAAGGCTCCCACGATAAATAAAAAAAAATCTAGGGCTCCGGCGCCAAATATGAGCCATCGATGCGGTTGGTGTATTCAGCGGGTGATGATCATCGATCGATTGAATACACCAACGTCTTGATGGCTCATATTGGCGCCCGGAGCAAACCCTAGGCACTACTACAAGCGATTGGTAATACCAACCGCTTGTAAAACTCTTCCACAAGCGGTTTTACTACCAACTTGTAGAGGTAACGTTATAATCATATGAGACCAAAATTTCCAAGTCCGCTCTCGGACCAAAAATTTTCTAAGTCCCGCGCTCTCAAACCTCGTCGCCGCCTCCTCGGCCACCTCGCCGTAGCCTCCTCGCCACCTCGCCATCGTCTCCTTTGCCACCGCTCGGCCGCCCCACCATTCCACCCCGAGGACCGAGGTATAGTGCGCCGCCCTCCTCCTCCTCTCTAATCCCACTTGCTGCAAGGTGTTCGGCAAAATGCTGAGGAGTGGTCCCATAGGATGGGCGCCCGAGGCTGGAGCAAGAAGAAGGAGGAGTGAGGAAGAAGGGTGGGTGCCATGGTGCGGAGGCGAAATCCCGTCTGGAGCTTCTTGTCTAGGAAGAAATTAAGTGGCGGGAGGGGGAAGAGAGCGTGCTGGCCACACACTACTTGTTAATTTCTTCACGAGTGCCTTTACCTAATTCGGGTCCCATTAAATCTTTGGATACTTGACTTGTTAAGTCTTCATTGATGTTTCATTTATATATATGCATTATTGTCATTGGTTCTTTCTGATTTTGTTAATTAAGACCTAGATGTTATATAATATGAGAGAATTTTAATTTACTATTCTTAGAAGGTATATACCAAGTGTCTATTGAGCTAGCACCAAAAAGTTCTTATCTTTTAAGTTTGGGCGTGTGATCTATATGGAGTTTAGGTGTTATGTGTTTCTTAATCATGTATTAGTCATGATTCATTATATGAATGACATAATGTTCTTTGAGCTAGTGATGTAAATCGGGCGGTAGCCCCAAGAGACAGAGGCCAACTCATATATTCTTTAGAATATTATTGTATTGCTCAATAAAAAATAATGATTCACACGGTCTCCACTTTGCATGCCATCATTTCCAAAAAAAAAAAAAGGTTATAAATCCACAACTAGAATGTTAGTAGTCTATTACACAAAAAGATGGCAGCGATCATTCCATAATAGCCTAAAACTTAGGTGACATGGAATGAATACAATAATATAATTGTCAATTGTATAAGTATATGTGAAATGTGTAAGTATATGTGAAATGTCAAATTGTATATATATCATGTGAAATGTGTAAGTATATGTGAAATGTCAAATTTATTACAATGTGCTTGTGTTGTAATTTGTAATATAGTTGTTTATGTCAACATTTTTTGAATTAGGATAGATGGAGCAACCGGACGTGGTGACCCTACTTTCGATCTTGGGGAAGCGATTCTTCTTGGACTCCATCATGTTGAAATAGCGCCGATGCATTGAGGCTAATGTTGGTTCAGTGAGGCCGTTGGCGCCGAGCCACTTTGTTACAGTGAGGCCGTTGAGGTTGCTGCAGATGAAAACCTTGGCGCCGAGCCATCGGTTCCGATAACTAATCGGTTCTGGCGAGGATGAGGTATAGCCGAAGAATATAATCCCGTGGACATGTTAATTAATCACAATTCATTAATATAATACACTCGACACGTTTATACATATGTTTGTGTATTTCAAGCCCGTACATCGAACAACAGACCCAAGCATCGGGGACCTAACAAGCCATCCACAAAGCACGTGTTTACGGGCGTTAACAACGAAGGGATGCGGTGGCCCCTCTTTCGATGGTTGGGCCGTACAACAACGCTATGTTATCACGTGAGGGATCACGTTGCAATTAGCATCGTCGAAAAATGGGCGAAGTTCCTCAAGTTACCAAGGACACCTTTCTGGAATGATATTAAGGAAAATTTCACATTTCCTCAAGGGTCGAAGACAAGGCCAAGAAATTCACTCTGAAGAAGATGGCAACAATGTTTCAGGCGTGGAAGACGTCTCTCAGCCGCAAGTATGTTCAGAAGGGAGAAAGACCCGACTTCAACCAATTTCCTAAGCTGGCGGATCACTAGGAAGCATTCAAGGAGTACAAGCTGTCAACTGAAGGCCAGACCGCGAGTCAGAAGAACAAGGCCAATTCACAGAAGAAGAAATACCACCACCATCTCGGCACCGGTGGTTACCTCAAGGCTGCATGCAAATGGGAGAAGCGGGAAGAAGAATTAATGGCGAATAGCGTCACACCGCTACCACTTTGTGGGATGAGCACCGCAATTGGTTTATGGGTCACGGGGAGCCTTTCAGATGTGGACGGCTTGGTGATGGCACCAAGAGTGCAAGAAACTGGTCAAAGGATTGTACAAGGTGTCGGCGATCTCGGCAGTGCGTTAAATGCAGACAGGGGAGCATGACGTGCTAACACATGCCCTTCAAAACCACGAGCATCCGGACGGACACGAGGTATGGGCAAGCATCTGGCAAGTGGAAATGCGGTTTAGCCAAGGATGCAAACACGATAGGAGCCAGTAGAAAGCAAAACAAGAGAATCATATAAAGTGTACCAATTGGAACAAGAGCGAAACAACCGAGGCTAGCATCGGCGACATAATTGCATAACAAGTACAAATTGCCCTCGGCAACCTTCAGGGACTAGGTCCGAGTAATCACCGGACGCCGTGATCGGCCCTCCACTGGCGGAGTAGGCTGCTTGCGTCACCGGGCCTGAGCGAGAGAACTTGCTGGCCCGTTACCCCGTGGATGACATAAGGGTTCGCCGCTAGTGTGAGCTACGTTGATCGCGCGTAACCTCTCCATCAAGGTGGCTACGGCATGGCATTTCGGTGGAAGCAGACGAGACGTTCCTTTGCAACGAGATACCCCGGTTACTCGAAGGTCGCGATGGAGGAGTCTTTGAGTGGATTTGTGAACTTACCTCGATATTCTTTGGAGGCGGCAGGCGTGACCAAGCTTGGACAGGCCTCCACGGTATCATCCTCTGGCATAAGCGGTACACCATATTTCCGAGATGGTGTGGAGGTGTCAACTCCACCACGGCAACCCACGCCTCCTCTAACGTCACCTCCACGCAATGCCTCGCCAAGCAAAGCAGAGCACGCCTCCTCCACCACCCGCTCCACGCAGAAGCCCTACTCCGCCACCACCATCTCAAACAAAAGCGAACCCCCGTGGAAACCACGCCTCCACCATCTCCTCCAAGGAAGAAGCTTGATAGCGAAAGGCTCCTCCACCCGCTCCCAAGAAGACCTCCTCCGGTAGATCAACAAAGACAAAGGAACCTCCAAAGAGGCCATATGATATGACTAAGGAGGAGAGTGGCGGTCATGAAAGCGAATTGGCTGCACACTTCCAAAAAAAAGCGAGCCAAAGAAGGTACCAATTGATCCAAAAGCGGAACACTTCGCGACATGCCGTGCAAAGCCACTGCCTGTGCCGTCCAACTATGAACGGACAATAATGAAGGCTACACAGAAGAATAAACGTGGTCATGCGGTGGCGGCAAAGAACAAGAGAGACCAAGATCAGGAGAACCTCGAGAAGTTTCTGAAGGATGTAGGACTCGATTCATGATGCGGCTCTTGGATTAACAGATGATCTCCCAATGGCAAAGGTCAAATGGCAATATCGGTTGGGCGGAGCTGATTGACCCTAATGAGATAAAGGATCGCCAACCAAGATCGGCAATTTCACGAATGGTACATGACGAGTCCACTCAAGGAAAACGATGTTCCCCTCCGTTTCAAAGAAGAAGATTTTTATCGCGAGGGGACGTGACATATGGCTCGAATTTGCGACTTCTACAATATTTACCATCTTGACTCCATCAGCGTGTCTCTCATGAGCTTTCTTTGGTGCTGTAAGTGTCAACCTCATACCTTTACCGTGTGTTTCCTCGTACAATAAAATTGCAACTCTTAAACTTATACCTTTCTATGTAGAATGGAGATACAACGATGTAGAAAAGAGAACATCTTCAACGTGGGCTTCATCGACCGAAGATTGTTAACAGCACGTCTTTGGATTGAACCATGGCGAAAGGATGTTGAAGATTACATTCTCGATGCATTCTTGGGACTGACACTACAAACTATACATATACGCCCTTCAACCGGGTACATATATATACAACCTCTCATTCTTATATTTTCCAAGGCATTGATAATACTACTAGCTAGTTACATATATGTTGCAATACATGAATAGGTATCCTTTGGATCCTTCTTGTCATCAAGCTTGATAGTAGCGGATCGTTGTTCAAGACTCAAAGCAGGACTCCGGTGGAAAATTATCAATATATCATTGACACCCTAAACAGGTATATAGCACATATATATACGTTGTTTAATTCCTTATTATATATATTGAAATACCTTGCTAATTCCAACTCTGATAATACTCGTAATAACGTATCACAGGGCATTAGCAAGGTTCCAAAAAGAAGCAACAAGGAGATTTCGAGAACGAATTTGATGTACAAATAAGCACTCGATGCGTATAAAGAATATTAATATCTGTAACAGTTTTTCATCCCAATAATAATTGTTTTCTTTTCAAATTTCATCGCGGGTTCTATAGCGATGGAAGGAAACAACTTATGTGGCTATTATGTGTGCCACTATATGCAAAAGTATTACCCACGGCAATGTCTGCCGACAACCAACGCCGAGGTAGTGTGAACATGTCAATTTCTTAGTACTTAATTACACTTTAATTACATGTCCAGAGATTTATTTACTTCCCACTTTGTCATTAATATCGATGAGCAAGGCGTGATCCTTGCCAGGGTTACAACAATCCAAGAACAACTCATCGGCTTTATTGTCGTGAGATTGTATCCACCAAAGGCGAGTTCCACGCAAATGGTTGGAGACCTTGTCTGAAATAAGGACAGTGGTGAACTGACATCAACATCAACCAAGGGCACAAAAGCGGCCTTGCATAAGAAATGAGCTCAAGATTCACCCTTTTATTCTTTGAAACTTGTAAAAGTGGCTTATTAATTATTTCATGTGTTCATCACTTGTTCATTTTTTAGTTTATTAATTAAGTTCATATTTTTCTATAAATGAACCTGTAATTATCTGAATGAGTACGCATGAATAATATATATTTAATTATTGTGTCAAAAAAAGCTGTTGTAGTTCTATTTATTTTAATTGTTAAAATCTATATCAAAAACCCCTCTGAAAACATATTCTATATTGAATATAATCAAAACGCGTGCTGTCAGCCTCTTCACAAGCGGTTGATAACTACAACCGCTTTTGGAGAGAGCCTCTCCACAAGCGGTTGGTAACACCAACCGCTTGTGAAAATGTCAACGAAGCGGTTGGGGAACCGCTTGTGATACCCGACGGTATCACTTTCATGATTTGCCTGCGGTTCTAAAACCGCTTCAAAGCGGTTTTGAACCGCTTGTGCATACTGATCCTTGATGGTGTGTGTGTGTGTGTGTATATATATATATATATGTCTTTTAAATGCAGAGTACATACTCCCACCTCTAATATACCACTTAAATAAACATTTCATACTCCTTTATCACTTTCGGTATACTTTAATAATAATTCTAAGATACTCCAATGCAACATGCTTAAAAAAATTCATCATACCCTTTATTTTTTTTGCTACATATCCTTTTCCATATGTATAAGGAATATGCAAACAAATTATGCTATAAAGGGTGGACTTTAATGAAATTTTTCGTGGAACTCACTTTGGAGTATGTTATAATCAGTATTAGAGTATACTCAAAAGAATAAAGAGGTATAACAACATCATTTAAACGGTATATTAGAGGTGGAATCTATACCAGGATATATATATAAACGGTATATATAGGAAAATGGTTCCATACTCACAGAGTGCGGAAAAGACATATATATATATATATATATATATATATATATCGAGAGGTACAACAACATCATTTAAATGGTATATATAGGAAAATGGTTCCATACTCACAGGTGTCGATACTCCCACCTCTAATATACCGTTTAAATGATGTTGTTGTACCTCTTGATCCTTTTGAGTATACTCTAATATTGATTATAAGATACTCCAAAGTGAGTTCCATGAAAAATTTTATTAAAGTCCACCCTTTATAGCAATATTTGTTTATATATTCCTTTTACATATGAAAAAAGGGTATGTAGTAAAATAAAGGGTTACGATGAAATTTTTTCAACCATATTGCATTAGAGTATCTTAGAATTATTATTGAGTATACGAAAAGTGATAAGGAGTATAAAGCGTTCATTTAAGTGGTATATTAGAGGTGGGAGTATGTACTCCCATGAGTCTGAAAGGCTTCCTATATATATATATATATATATATATATATATATATATATATATATATATATATATATATATATATATATATATATATATATGTTAAATGATGTTGTTATACGCTGATCCTTTTGAGTATACTCTATCTGATTATAAGATACTCCAAAGTGAGTTCCATGAAAAATTTCACTAAAATCCACCCTTTATAGCATAATTTGTTTACATATTCCTTATACATATGGAAAGGGTATGTAGCAAAAAATAAAGGGTTTAATGAAATTTTTAATCATATTGTATTGGAGTATTTTAGAATTATTATTGAGTATACCAAAAGTGATAAAGGAGTATAAAGTGTTTATTTAAGTGGTATATTAGAGGTGGGAGTATGTACTCTGAGTCTGAAAAAGGCTTCATATATATATATATATGTATGTATGTATGTATGTATGTATGTATGTATGTATGTATGTATGTATGTATGTATGTATGTATGTATGTATGTATGTATGTATGTATGTATGTGCCATGGAGCATATTACATGATGCATGGTATGTATGTAACTTCAGTATGATTATATTGTGAAACTTATATGCTATTTCTAAATTCAAGATAATTATTTGTGCACGACCGATCGAGATCGTATGGTCACGTGCTAGCACCAAAATTTGGCAAGACATAATTAATTTGTTAGGCCATTGGATAGTTCTAGCGATATCGCTTAATAAGGGAAGGTTAAGTTAAAAGTTGCAATTATAGTTGATATTGATTCAAAGATAGAATTTTACTTGTCAAGAGGTGGGAGGCGATACGGTTCATATGACGGATCAGAGAAGGATATGATCGTCCTATACGTTATAAAAAGAACAAGCCTAGGATCAATCCAACACAATCAATCGAATTGCATCTACTTTTTATTTATTTTCTATCGACTAGAAGTACTTTTTGTAATTTAGAATCTCCCTATAATTCGTTCTTTATCAATAAAGTTGTGCATCGTTGATTGTTGACCATCTTCGATTACGCCAAATTATTTAGGTTTACTTTTCTCCGATCTTATTGCGTATCGCCTTTTTCAGAAAAATCTGTCTTTACCAAATCATCTATTCAACTGTAACAAGCTATTTAGATTTATCGTTACATATAATCTAATCAGCTCTGGCAACTATTTAGATTTGTCGCTGACTATCACATACTGAAATTGTAGCTTGTGGCAAGAGAAAAAAAAGAAACAAAGGTGGAAGAAATGACCTAATAGGATTTTTTTAAAAAACATTTGTTAAATTAAGAAAATTCCATAAATTCAATGAAAAATCAAATAAATTCAAATAAATAGAAAATAAATTCAGAAAAATCTCCAAAAATACAAAAACATTCCTTGGAGCACAATGAACCCAACTACAACTAGAAATATTTTGTTTGATGCATAGTTTAGTCAAATTAAATCCTTTTATTAATAGAAAATTTAAATTAATCTTTGATTAATTAGAGAAATACAAATGATTCATTTTCAAATTCAAACATTCTAAAACTCAAATTTTTCGATGTTATAGATTTTAAACCCTATGGTTCTTAATCTTTTTAGTCTAGCATCCATCACACATAGACTTTTTATTTTAAGAATTTTTCTATAATTTACATGGGTCATATTACGTCAAAATAATTGAACACACCCACCACAGCAAAATTTGGGTCCAACTCATCGATAAGGTTCACTGAATTTTTTTTAATAATACATTTTTTATTCAAAATTTCAAAAATATACCATCGAAAAAATTACAGAAATCCCCGACTCTCATGCTAGATCAAATGGTGACGGAGGCAAGCGACCCTGTCAGCCCAATGAAATGGCGACAGAAGTAATCGACCGATGGTCGGCGGCAGTGCGGGCCTGGCCTGCCGCCCCATATAGAGCCATTTGTGCGCTTGGGTTAGAGATTGAGAAAGAGAGAGAGAGAGGAAGAGGAAGAGGGGGAAGAGGAGGAGAGAAAAGGAGGAAGAAGGAGGGATTCTGCGTGTCTGTTTGGAGGTAAATTTCTATTGTTTACTTTTTTTTAGCAGTAAATTATGGTATATTAGAAATAGTTTTAGATCTAGGTAATTTGATATATTACAGATAGATTTAGCAAATTTAGATATTTTTTACGGATAGGAGTATGTCGATATAGATTCATGGAAATGTAGTTATGTAGGTAATCTATATGTTGTTAGGAATGTCGATGGTTTTTACGGATAGAAGTACATCGATATATATTCTTAGGAATGTAGATGTTTTTTACGGATAGAAGTACGCCGATATATATTCTTAGAAATTTAGATGGTTTTTACGGATAGAAGTACGCCGATATATATTCTTAGAAATTTAGATGGTTTTTACGGATAGAAGTACGCCGATATATATTCTTAGGAATTTAGATGTTTTTACGGATAAAAGTATGCCGATATATATTCTTAGAAATTTAGATGTTTTTTATAGATAGATATATATTTTTGTAGCATGTAGGTATAGTTATGTTAGGTGTGACAGTATTTTTTACGGAAAATAATTAATTTGTGGGTGAATGAATGGATTCGTAGGATATGACAGAACGAGTTCCATTTAGAATCTATTATGGAGAAGGGGTTGTAATCCATGGTTTGGAGGGTGCAGATCTAAGTAACATGCAGTATGTGGACAAAAGTTTGAGTAGGGTCGAGGAGCGCACATTTATACGTGTTGAAATGGTTGTATTATACTTTTCGGATGGAACAAAAGAAGTGCGAGTTGAAGGTATTTTGCCTATGTAGTATGCTTGAACGACCCTATTCTTTGAGAGCTAGTTGAGTTGAAGGAACCACATCGTGGAGATCATATGTGAGGGGTAGAAACAGCGGGGATGGAATCGGGTGCTTTTAGTGCAAGCATATGAGAGGATGTTGCCCTCCAGCCAGTTGGGCCACGCGGTGAGTGTAGTCAGCCTCAAAATGAGCTCGGTTTCGGTGACACCGAAATTGGGGATCTAGCCATGAGCAACATGTTTAGCAAAGTGGTGAACAGGTTGAGTTTTGGGAGGATGATGAAAATGTTGGCCAAGAAGCGCGGGGACTGGCAGACGAAGGTGAGCAAATTGATGAAATAACAGCTAGGATGGAAGAGGAAGACCGTGAGTACAGTGAGAAGCGAAGAGGAGGACGACGATCGGTCGGATGAGGAAGATGGACGTCTGGAGCCGCTTGTGCCCCGAGTGGAGCGCATCAATTTGATAAGTGGTTGTCAATGAAAGCAACCATATACCTTAGCGATATAGTGATAACGAGGTTAGGCCTAACGGTATGTACCGAACAAAAGAAATGCAGGGATGCCGTGAAAGATTGGGCTCTATCATTAAGGACTTTCAGGGTTAAGAAATTCACCCCAACCTGCTACGACGTGGTGTGTGAAATCCATGGGTGTTCGTGGAGAGTGCACGCATACAAACCCAAATGGGGCACCTATTGGATATGTTCGAAGGTCGAGCAGCATACATGTATGACTGAGGAAACAGTGATGGCTCATAGGAACCTGTCATCTGGGTATGTTAAGCGAACATCATGTACGCAGAGATAGTGGAGAACACGAGTTTTGAGCCGTGCTATTATCCGAAGCGATCGAGAATAGATGTCGATTACACAATTAGCTATGGGAAGGCGTGGAGGCGAAGCGAAGGCATTAGAAATGAGGTTCGGGAAGTTTGAAGACTCGTACCATAACACCGCCTTTTTCACCGCCACGGCTTCTCGGTGAAATGACAACATTTGCACCCTAAGTGGCCACGATTTTCGCGGTTTCGTGGCCGTGAGTGCCTTTTCCGATTTTCGCAACTTAGTCCAGGGGCAATGCCCGGCCAGGTCGCCCATTGATAAGTGCTGCCCATGTTACGTAGATCGCTTGTGATTTTTTCGGAATTTTTGGGCCATATCCAGTGGGCCCCGCGAGACAAGAAAAACCCCTAAGTGGCCATGATTTTCGTGGTTTCGTGGTCACGAGTGCCTTGTCACATTTTCGCAACTTCGTGTCGGGGCAACACTCAGCCAGGTCGCCCGTACATAAGTGGTAGCCCACGTTGCGTAGAGCACTCGTAATTTTTGGGCAGTATCCGGTGGGCCCCGCAAGGCTAGTAAACCCCTAAGTGGCCACGATTTTCATGGTTTCGTGGCCGCCCACGTTACGTAGATCGCTCGTGATTTTTTCTGTAATTTTTGGGCCGTATCCGGTGGGCCTCGCGAGATAAGGAAAACCCCTAAGTGGCCACGATTTCTTAGATCAGAAGTTACAGTGGAAAATAAAGTAGACAACACCCTTCATTCATTAAGACATAAAACTACGATGCGAAAATAATGGTTACAACTTAACGTCTACTGAGTGGATCGAGGCCACTTCCCCTTCGCCCATACCTCCGGTGGGGCTTCTCTGGCATGACGTGCTCTCTCTCGTTTCCTCTCTCTCTCTCTTGGTCTCCTTCTCCTCTGCTTCCTTTCGACGTGCCTCCTCGAGTGCGGCGTCACGCTATGCTTCAAGGGGGCTTCTCTAGCACGACGTGCCCTCTCTCGTTTCCTCTCTCTCTCTCTCTCTCGGCCTCCTTCTCCTCTGCTTCCTTTCGACGTGCCTCCTCGCGTGCAGCGTCACGCTGTGCTTCAAGCTGCCGCCTGAGCTCCTCTCGCCGGTTGGCTTCATCAAGAAGCCTTTGGTCCTCAGGGTTGATCTCCTCGTCATACCATTTCTCAAATTCACACAATGGCGGAGGCGACTGCATGAAACATAAATTAGCAATGTTTCATTTACAAATATTACAAAACAAATATGATTGTTACCGGTTAGCGATTCTTGAGACTCTTCTCTGGCGGGTCGAATTCAGTAGTTGCGGCACATCAATACCTCGTCTTTCAAGTTGGAATTTCCAAAGAATAGACAAGCCTGCAAGGATCTCCGCACATGCACATCGGTGGGACAACTCCGAAGGTACGAAGAGGTCTGATGCACGCGATGTTGCGCGCCACTCAAGCACCTCCCTCTTCTTTTCGCCTTCCTTTCCTTTCCACTCGCATGCGCCTCGGCATTTTCCTCTCTTCTTTTCTTCCTTCCTTTCTCCTTCGTTTCTTTGGGTGGATGATTGAAGAATTCGATGATTGAACACAGTCTTGGGACGATTGGTTAAATAGAGGAAGAGTCTATCTCCATATGGTTGGGCGGCAGTGCGCGCCTCCTTGTCGCCCAACCATTCATCGATTATTCCTGTCGCCATTTCACCGGCGACAGTGCTCTCATAACCATTTGATCGGGCGGAGGCCGAGAATGACGTGGCCTCCGTTGCCCATTAATTTTAGCTATTCAGGCCCATCGCCGGCGGCGACAGGGTATATTCTGTAATTTTTTTGGTGGTATATTTTTGAAATTTTGAATAAAAATGTATTATTAAAAAATTCAAGGTTCACCTGCCAAACGCCACTCAGCTAAATATATTAGGAAAAACGTAATTGAGGGCTAGCGAAAATGGCCGCAAGTGTATTTGGGGGTCATGAAAGTAATTTTCGTGTTTAGAGAGCTAAGTGGCACAACCGCAGTTTAGCAAGCTGCAGTGCAATTCGCTATTTTAAATACAGTGATTTCAGAGAACTTTTATATGAGATGATACGTAGGGTCTTCTAAAACGGCAGTAACAGAGGATGGTTGTTCAGACTTCACCACTTGTATCTAATCTACTAGGAAATTTTTCGCGGCGTAACACGCCGCGTGTGTCGTTTTTTCGTTGAAATTTTTTTTTCGGCGGTGTTTTATTTTTTAAATTGTCGAAATAATGAGCGAAACAACTGAAAGAACACAAATGAAATTACGTTTTTTTCACATCTATCTGGGGTTCTCTCATGAAGGATCCGCGATCATATTAAATCGAAAAGGACCTTTTTGTAAAAAATAGCCGGAATGATCGAAGCGTCACCGCGTTTTTTTCCCGATATCTATTTAGGGTGCTCTCACGAAAGATCCGCGATTTTCTGAACCGGATCCGCGATCGTACTAAATCGAAAAGGTCCTTTTTGCAAAAAATACCCGGAATGATCCAAACGCCACTACGGTTTTTTTTGTATCTATTTAGATCCTCTCACAAAAGATTCTTTGTTTTAAGGTTCTCTTCGTAAAAAAACGCAAAAAGGACCGAAACATAATAACAAAATTTTAAAAGGTCCTAAATGTGAAATATAAGTTTTGAGCCAAGCCGGCCGAGCCGCGCGGCCGGCTTGGCTCAAATGCGTGAGGGCATGGGAATCTTTCAAGATTTAACGTAACCACGTTTTTCTTTTCATCTACTTGAGGTTCCCTCAAGAAGGATCCGTGATTACGCTAAATCGAAATATCCTTTTTGCGAAAAATAGCTAGAATGATTCAAACGTAACTACGTTTTTTTATTTATTTAGGATACTTTCATAAACGATACGCAATTTTTCTGAAAAAAATTCTTTTCGTAAAAAACAGCGAGAAAGACTACACGTAATTACGTATTTTTTAAGGATCTAAACACAAAAAAACCAAAAACGAGCTGGCCGACTGAGCCACGCGCGGCCGGCTTGGCTCAAATCGTTGAGAGGCTGGGAACTATGCACATTAGTATAGGTAAGCCCTGATCGTTAATGTATGAAATGAGGGTAAAACTTTTCAGTTGCTATCAGAAATTTTATTTCATTACAATTCCGAGGCATCATGCTTATCACAGAGTTCACAAGCTAAGAAATAATGCTGCATCTGGGTCAGATTGAACTAATCAATTTGAACAGTAATTTTCCATCACCTACATCAATTGTATGCAGCATTGCCTTCTGAGACCAGGCCCTCCTTCCCATTAGACACAGTAGCCTTCTCCAAGCGCTTAATATTTATAGAGGATCGAGAAGATGTGACGATCATCAAAATGGATAGCCAGTTCTTGCGCAAATCCTGCACCATTCGACTCCCTTAATTTCATGCCTACTATCTTGGATTACAAAAACTCGAGAAAACTCGAACTATAATTATCCATAAGCAGTGTTATACAAACAAAATGACACAACCGTTGCTACAAGATGAGACTCTTCTTTTGAAAAGAATTAACAGGAAAGCTGAGAAATTCCTGATTGTGCAGTAAGTTGGTTATTTGCTCCTCAATCACAAGTGTGTGAATAAAATATCTCCTCAATCTCAAGTGTGCAAATAAAATAACTCCCCAATCACAAGTGTACGAATAAAATAAGTAGTAATAGAAAATTATGTGAGAAAAAGGATCAGTCGAAACTGAATTAGTAGTAATAGAAAATTGTGTGTGTGCAGATGAGCATGTGCGTGCCTGTGTGTGCAGGTCAGCAAATGCATGCATGTGTATGAAGGAGAGCGAGCGAGCGCGTGTGTGCATGTGCCCATCTATGCTGGTCACCCGAAGTAGTTCATCAGGACAAACAAGATATCCTAGAAGAACCCATTCACGATATGATGTGACATTAGCTAAGTTTTGCGCCCCCTGGGATGAAGTAGAATCATGATAAGATTCCGAATTTTAATGCCTCTTATATTATGGTACAAGGACAGAGTGAGAAACAAGTGACAAAAAGAACTAATGAACATGCAAATATCGCATGAAACATGAGTCTGCAAGAAGCCATGGGTAATTATCATGAAGAGCTTTCAATAGCTTTTATGTTTTTTGTTTGTTCCCAATAACTACGAAATACGCCAAAGCAAACATGCTATATATTGCACAGAAAAAGCATTAACGATCCAGTTTTTTGCAAACAAAGACACTGTAGCAGCATAGCACTTACTTTGGTTTCTTGGTCTTGCCCAACATGCAATGCCTCCATCTCCTTGGTTGCCACATCTGTGTTACTCCCAGCCATATTGTATATTTCTAAAGCTTAATAGTTTCAAACCTGAATATGCAGAATAAACAAAATCATAAGCACCAATATATCCAAGGAGAAACTACATTTAAAAATGTATCTGCATTAGAAAGAAAAATCTGTATATCTATCAGCTGTTTTCCAATGTCTGGCGGAAATTTGCAACAACCATGAACAATAAGGGGTGATGATAGGGCCCTGTTTGGATTACCAGTATTCAACCCATTACTTAATCAACAACATAGCGATTACTGCATCAATGTAATGGGCAGTAGCATCAGTGAACGTTGAAACTTAAAACTCCGAGTCTAAGGCACAAGCAAAAGGCAGTAGCATCATATCAAACGGTGTTGAATAAAGCACAGGGAAAATAGGCAAGGAGGCAAGGACCATAACAGCCTGATCTTTTATAGCAATCTGTAGTGAGAGGAAGAAGGATAACCTGCTCACTGTGACACATGCTAACCAAGGCATTAACAAATCACGGAACAGAAGCGGCGAGTAAATAACAAAACAGTAACAACAAAAATCAGATTTACTCACGCGTGGATGCAGGGCAGGGTAAGTTTGCCCTCTAAGATAAATCTTGTTGATAAGAAATGCAACAACATGTTGATTCCTACCAAGAACCGCTAGAGCAGGAGGTCTAGGGCGTACCTTATTCGTATGGTCCATGTTTGCTGCCATTGCCACCTCGAAAAAAAAAGGAGAATGAAGGCAAAACGCAATACTGGAAGGAGACAGAGCACGCTGAGGCGAGAGCCGGGCATGGGCAGTGCGCATGAGAGCAACCAGATGGGGGCAGAACGCGGTGAGGTAAAAGGTCTGGAAGAAGTGAAGAACCTGCTATATATTTACGGATCAGGCAGCAAAGTTTGCCCATTCCATCTAATAGGAAACCAATAGTTGGGTCTGTTGCACCCTGAAAGTTTTTTTGACGGAGTTAGAACAGAAGGGAACAAGGTTTAAAGGACTCCAAGACAAAATGAGCGAAGTTACTAACAATTTCAACAGTTCTCCCTCGAGTTGATTTTGAAGATGCAATACCCACATGTTGGGAGTACCAAATTACCTCACATTGAGCCAAAGCAAGAGCAGAAAATACAATCTGCAAGAATTTACCAATGCCATATATACATTACGATTTTAGAAATCACAAGACCTTAGGTACTGATAACTGGCTTGCATTTAGCTGAAATTTTATGCAGACCCTTTATCGATAGACTAATTACATATATAAGTCCAGACTATTCCTATATGCCCTTCATCCCTGAGTAAGTGATATTTTTTACTTGTCTCAGTCACTAAGACAGAGAAACACTACTCCACAGAGACTAATAATGAAATTAGCATCAACATTCAAATGTTGGTATCAGAAATATGATATGTTGTTTTGCAGTCTTATGAGAATCCAACAAAAAGTGTTAGTTCATAAAATGTGACATTTGGCACCAAACCTGAATATTGAGCGCTAGGAGGCTAGGTTGATCTGTGAAAAACAAAACCATCCTTCCAATTTCCTGTGTAAGAAGAATTCTTGTTTTGTGATGTATAGCATCACAGGCCACCAATACTTGCTGATGCACTTCCCTGCAGGAAGTCAATACAACACAAAAATAGGAGCGAGAAAGAAGGAATTGCTAGGCTTGAGGGAATCTATTTTGGCGAATACGTGAATAATTCTATGTGTTGAGAGAAGGTCAAAACAACCCATCAAAGAAAAATTGCCTCCCATGCAAAGAGGGCCTCTGAATTTGTGCAGAACAAAAAATAGGAATATGATATGCAGAAAGATTTCGATAAATTATTGAAAGCAAAGGGTAAATGGCACAAATTTCATTGGAGAAGGTCAAAATCCTTTCCGTTTCAAGCTATCTTAGAGCAGAGGTTAAAGTAGAGGGATGAGGTTGTGAAGGACGTATGTTAACATTTTCTCAACCTGCTTTGCAACATTGTATTCAGATCAGCTTCCTTTTGCTAATACGCCCAGATTTAGCCATTTTCTTTGATTCTAAAACTTTTGGAAGGACATAAAGTTGATAATTCTCATAAAGTAAGATGTACTACATAAAAATTGAAGGCCCAAATTAGTATAGCAGACAACAAAAGCTAACAGTAGCCATCAATTGAGCTTTAATTTTACCTCATCTCTAAACAGAGGTAGTATCATGTTCTCTTTTAGAACAACCTGAAAAACACAAATAAAAACGAATTACAGGATACCAGCAGAATCAATATTACAATAAAGTTGTCTCAGAAAACAATAGGGTGTATGTGCAGTGTGCGTGGGAAGCACACAACGTACCATCGCAACATCTATGCTGGTCACCCGAAGTAGTTCATCAGGACAAACAAGATATCCTAGAAGAACCCATTCACGATATGATGTGACATTAGCTAAGTTTTGCGCCCCCTGGGATGAAGTAGAATCATGATAAGATTCCGAATTTTAATGCCTCTTATATTATGGTACAAGGACAGAGTGAGAAACAAGTGACAAAAAGAACTAATGAACATGCAAATATCGCATGAAACATAATACGCCAAAGCAAACATGCTCTATATTGCACAGAAAAAGCATTAACGATTCAGTTTTTTGCAAACAAAGACACTGTAGCAGCATAGCACTTACTTTGGTTTCTTGGTCTTGCCCAACATGCAATGCCTCCATCTCCTTGGTTGCCACATCTGTGTTACTCCCAGCCATATTGTATATTTCTAAAGCTTAATAGTTTCAAACCTGAATATGCAGAATAAACAAAATCATAAGCACCAATATATCCAAGGAGAAACTACATTTAAAAAATGTATCTGCATTAGAAAGAAAAATCTGTATATCTATCAGCTGTTTTCCAATGTCTGACGGAAATTTGCAACAACCATGAACAATAAGGGGTGATGATAGGGCCCTGTTTGGATTACCAGTATTCAACCCATTACTTAATCAACAACATAGCGATTACTGCATCAATGTAATGGGCAGTAGCATCAGTGAACGTTGAAACTTAAAACTCCGAGTCTAAGGCACAAGCAAAAAGGCAGTAGCATCATATCAAACGGTGTTGAATAAAGCACAGGGAAAATAGGCAAGGAGGCAAGGACCATAACAGCCTGATCTTTTATAGCAATCTGTAGTGAGAGGAAGAAGGATAACCTGCTCACTGTGACACATGCTAACCAAGGCATTAACAAATCACGGAACAGAAGCGGCGAGTAAATAACAAAACAGTAACAACAAAAATCAGATTTACTCACGCGTGGATGCAGGGCAGGGTAAGTTTTGCCCCTCTAAGATAAATCTTGTTGATAAGAAATGCAACAACATGTTGATTCCTACCAAGAACCGCTAGAGGCAGGGAGGTCTAGGGCGTACCTTATTCGTATGGTCCATGTTTGCTGCCATTGCCACCTCTGAAAAAAAAGGAGAATGAAGGCAAAACGCAATACTGGAAGGAGACAGAACACGCTGAGGCGAGAGCCGGGCATGGGCAGTCTTGCATGAGAGCAACCAGATGGGGGCAGAACGCGGTGAGGTAAAAGGTCTGGAAGAAGTGAAGAACCTGCTATATATTTACGGATCAGGCAGCAAAGTTTGCCCATTCCATCTAATAGGAAACCAATAGTTGGGTCTGTTGCACCCTGAAAGTTTTTTTGACGGAGTTAGAACAGAAGGGAACAAGGTTTAAAGGACTCCAAGACAAAATGAGCGAAGTTACTAACAATTTCAACAGTTCTCCCTCGAGTTGATTTTGAAGATGCAATACCCACATGTTGGGAGTACCAAATTACCTCACATTGAGCCAAAGCAAGAGCAGAAAATACAATCTGCAAGAATTTACCAATGCCATATATACATTACGATTTTAGAAATCACAAGACCTTAGGTACTGATAACTGGCTTGCATTTAGCTGAAATTTTATGCAGACCCTTTATCGATAGACTAATTACATATATAAGTCCAGACTATTCCTATATGCCCTTCATCCCTGAGTAAGTGATATTTTTTACTTGTCTCAGTCACTAAGACAGAGAAACACTACTCCACAGAGACTAATAATGAAATTAGCATCAACATTCAAATGTTGGTATCAGAAATATGATATGTTGTTTTTGCAGTCTTATGAGAATCCAACAAAAAGTGTTAGTTCATAAAATGTGACATTTGGCACCAAACCTGAATATTGAGCGCTAGGAGGCTAGGTTGATCTGTGAAAAACAAAACCATCCTTCCAATTTCCTGTGTAAGAAGAATTCTTGTTTTGTGATGTATAGCATCACAGGCCACCAATACTTGCTGATGCACTTCCCTGCAGGAAGTCAATACAACACAAAAATAGGAGCGAGAAAGAAGGAATTGCTAGGCTTGAGGGAATCTATTTTGGCGAATACGTGAATAATTCTATGTGTTGAGAGAAGGTCAAAACAACCCATCAAAGAAAAATTGCCTCCCATGCAAAGAGGGCCTCTGAATTTGTGCAGAACAAAAAATAGGAATATGATATGCAGAAAGATTTCGATAAATTATTGAAAGCAAAGGGTAAATGGCACAAATTTCATTGGAGAAGGTCAAAATCCCTTTCCGTTTCAAGCTATCTTAGAGCAGAGGTTAAAGTAGAGGGGATGAGGTTGTGAAGGACGTATGTTAACATTTTCTCAACCTGCTTTGCAACATTGTATTCCAGATCAGCTTCCTTTTGCTTAATACGCCCAGATTTAGCCATTTTCTTTGATTCTAAAACTTTTGGAAGGACATAAAGTTGATAATTCTCATAAAGTAAGATGTACTACATAAAAAATTGAAGGCCCAAATTAGTATAGCAGACAACAAAAGCTAACAGTAGCCATCAATTGAGCTTTAATTTTACCTCATCTCTAAACAGAGGTAGTATCATGTTCTCTTTTAGAACAACCTGAAAAACACAAATAAAAAACGAATTACAGGATACCAGCAGAATCAATATTACAATAAAGTTGTCTCAGAAAACAATAGGGTGTATGTGCAGTGTGCGTGGGAAGCACACAACGTACCATCGCAACATCTATGCTGGTCACCCGAAGTAGTTCATCAGGACAAACAAGATATCCTAGAAGAACCCATTCACGATATGATGTGACATTAGCTAAGTTTTGCGCCCCCTGGGATGAAGTAGAATCATGATAAGATTCCGAATTTTAATGCCTCTTATATTATGGTACAAGGACAGAGTGAGAAACAAGTGACAAAAGAACTAATGAACATGCAAATATCGCATGAAACATAATACGCCAAAGCAAACATGCTATATATTGCACAGAAAAAGCATTAACGATCCAGTTTTTGCAAACAAAGACACTGTAGCAGCATAGCACTTACTTTGGTTTCTTGGTCTTGCCCAACATGCAATGCCTCCATCTCCTTGGTTGCCACATCTGTGTTACTCCCAGCCATATTGTATATTTCTAAAGCAATAGTTTCAAACCTGAATATGCAGAATAAACAAAATCATAAGCACCAATATATCCAAGGAAAAATTACATTTAAAAAATGTATCTGCATTAGAAAGGAAAATCTATATATCTATCAGCTGTTTTCCAATGTCTGACGGAAATTTGCAACAACCATGAACAATAAGGGGTGATGATAGGGCCCTGTTTGGATTACCAGTATTCAACCCATTACTTAATCAACAACATAGCGATTACTGCATCAATGTAATGGGCAGTAGCATCAGTGAACGTTGAAACTTAAAACTCCGAGTCTAAGGCACAAGCAAAAGGCAGTAGCATCATATCAAACGGTGTTGAATAAAGCACAGGAAAATAGGCAAGGAGGCAAGGACCATAACAGCCTGATCTTTTATAGCAATCTGTAGTGAGAGGAAGAAGGATAACCTGCTCACTGTGACACATGCTAACCAAGGCATTAACAAATCACGGAACAGAAGCGGCGAGTAAATAACAAAACAGTAACAACAAAAATCAGATTTACTCACGCGTGGATGCAGGGCAGGGTAAGTTTTGCCCTCCAAGATAAATCTTCTTGATAAAAAATCCAAGAACATGTTGATTCCTACCAAGAACCGCTGGAGGCAGGGAGATCTCGGGCGTACCTTATCCGTATGGTCCATGTTTGCTGCCACTGCCACCTGTGAAAAAAAGGAAGAAGGAGAACGAAGGCAAAAGGCAATACCAGAGGGAGGCAGAGCGCGGTGAGGCGAAAGCTGGGCATGGTCAGCGCGCACAAGAGCAACCAGATGGACGCAGAGCGCGGTGAGGCGACGACCGGGCGTGGGTAGTGCGCGCGAGAGCAACGAACGGGATGGCCGGATGGGATCAGAAGAAACAACACAGAGAGGCAGTAAAAGAGCAACCGAAATCAATTTGGGGAAAAGAAATAAATAAGAAAACGAGTCGCCAGGCCATACCGAAGAGAGATCGAGCACGTCGAGCCAACGACCGGGCGGAATGGCTGAAGGAGGACGAAGGTGAAGTGACGGCGAAGAAGAACAAAACGACGGCGAAACACGAAATCAATTCGGGAAAAAGAAAGAAATATAAGAAAACGAGGTCGCGAGGGCATACCGAAGAGAGGTTAGTAGCGCCGAGCGACGACCGGGCGGAACGACTGAAGGAGGACAAGCGCATGGAAGTGACGGCGAAGAAGAACAAAACGATGGCGGAACTTGCAGAAACTGCGTCAGGCGGAGCGGCGAATGGAGCGTGACACGCGGGAAAGCACCAAGTGAGGATGGAGGAAACGAGGGCAACAAAGCAGAGCGCGTATGGCGATGTCCGGAGGTGGCGCGGCACATAGAGGCAGCGAAAAGCAAGACGGACAACCGAAAGGAAGAAGCGAAAGGGGAAAAGTTGTATTGACGAGGACAGTTTAGAAACAGCCAGAACGCAATGTGGAGGGCGGCGGTTGGTGTGAGCACGCCGCGGCTTTGGCGGCATCGACAAGGCAATCGAGCCGAGCCGATTTAACGCGGATCAATCGAGCGAGCCTCGCCAAAAAGCGTGGCGTGGCGTGGGTCTAAAACCGAACTCTTCAAAGTTTAGGAAAGGTAGTATATACTAGGAAGGGTTCGCGCGTGTCACGCCGCTTCGATGTCTGTTTGCGTCGATGTTTTACGCATGCTGTGTTTATTATGTGTATACATGTGTTCTTTTCTATTGTAGATCGGAGGCTATAACGCGTTGGTCGTAATAATCAGTTTGTTTATATGTAAATAAGCAATGCATTAAGGAAAAGGCAGATGATTTAGGAAAGGAAATCCGTGGTGTTTAGGTAGGATGATAATGATTTGTTTGTTAGAATACAGTAACGTATTCGGTTGTGCTAATGATATAGGCGTAGAGTGTAGATGAGCGAATTGAGGATTAGTTTCTCAGTGATGGCTACCGTAATAAACACGATAGCGCGGTGAAGAAAAGTGGTTAACTCAAAGTAGTACATTCTGCTGAAGCATAAATATGTATATAACAGTACGTAGAGGCAAAAGAAACCTATTACATTGATTGGTATGCTAAATTTGCCGTTTGATTCATTCGTTTCTTCAAACGAATGCAGCTGATTGATACGGAGCTTAGGTTAGCAGCAGCAACTTGAGCCGGAAGAAAATAACTTAACTGAGGAGTAAAGGAAAAAGGAGTAGTGTCTGAAGAAGGCAGTACGTAGAGGTAAAAGAAATCCGTCACATTGATTGTCATCCTAAATTTGTTGTCTGATTCATTTGCTTCTTCAAACGAATGCAGCTGAGTGCTATGGAGCCTAGCCTAGCAGCTATACTTCAGCCGAAAGAAAATAGGTTAGCTGGGGAGTAAAGCAAAAAGGAGCAGCGTCTGAAGAAGACGAATACAGGAAGTTCCTGGGACACAAAAAC